>CM077087.1:176837897-177424139 GCA_039513925.1 Platanthera zijinensis
TTGAATGGTTTCAACGCGTAACCAAACCGGTCTGTCCGTAGTATATGGCGTCGGGCCCCGCCCGGACCTACTGCTATATGTTATGCGACGGATATGGGTGTTACATTTTTTGTATCCAAGGTCCCTGAATCAATCAAAATCTACCCACATAGATAGATACATTTTAACTTGTATACAAAAAACCATACTAAGATAATTTTGGTTCAACATTCTAAGCTCTATATATGAAAATGAACAACACGATATTGATTTTTCAAGTCATTTATAGCATGTTAGACACAATATCACGAGTTATAATATGTAGGTTCTGCAATTTCTATAAGTGTGCATTTTCTAGAAATGTGTGATAAGTAAGATGTCATTATTCTACATGTACAACCCCATATTCGCTGGGTAGAACTCAGAAGCTTCAATGGTCTGAGTTGGGCTAGCCTCAGGCTAGCCCAAAGGTAAATCAACAGAGTTCCCGCTTCTTAAGGGGCTCCCGCCTAGCTGTAGGCGAGACCCTTCGCGCCAGGCTTCGGGCTTCAGGCTAGACGAGCTTCTGCCTTGAGGGAGCTCCCGCCCAGAGGTAGGCGAGAGGGCATTGGGTGAGCCTTCAACGACAATGGCATTAAGACCACAAAGGGCGAGAACCTTCTAGGTCGGAGCTCTCGCCAAGGTAAGCTCACTTGGGACCCGGCGAGAGCCTTCTCGGCCGAAGTTCTCGCCAGGTGGGTCCATGTGGTAGGGCCTGGCGCCCAGGAAGAGATTATTTTATTATTTCATTATCCTCGGGTGAAATTACCTATATGCCCCTGGGATGACAGCGGAATTCGGCTATTGGCAGACCCGTCAGGGGTATTTCAGTATTTTCAGGTCAAGAGAAGGCTATAAATAGACCCATAAGGGCTCTTTGGAAAGCAGGCTGTTTATTATTCTCCAACTCTAGTGCTTTCTGAAGAGCTCCCAGCCCAGCATTTGGCTTTGGAGGGGAAGCTCTCAGAGATCTTCCGGGTGTGAGGTGGGACCTCCCAGCTAAGGCTTTGGGTCAGTCTTAGGACCTTAGCAGTCAGTCAAGGGTCGAGGTTTGAGAGAAGTAGGCGTCGGCTGCACCCTGGTTTGTGAACATTCGTTGAGGTCATTTTGGCTTCAACAGTTCTGATGCGGTGAGCGTGGAAGCAGTCGGTGCAAGAAAATCTTGAGTCAAGTCCCATGGCAGGAGGCGAAGGTGAAGGATCTGGCGCAGGAGGATCCCCCACCCTGGGAGAGGAAGCAACAAGAAAGATGTTAGAGGACTTCAGGCGAGAGGTCCTGCAGACGATCAGCTTGGCCTTCTCGGCAAGGAATGAGTGGGAGACGCCGCAGGTTCCAGTGGAGGTGGTCCCGCTGTTAGGCGAGAACGCCCCAGGACAGCGCCCCGGGAAGGAAGTCCCGGTGGAGGCAGGCGAGAGGGATGTGGAAGCGCGAGAGCTCTTCCCAGGCCAGCGTCCCGGAAAGGAAGTTCCGGTGGATTTGGGCGAGAGGGAGGCGACAGTGCGGGAGCTTTTCCCCGGGCACGGTCTCGCGGATCGGTCCAGCCAGCCGAGGTTGCGGGACGTGCCCTCTCGCCAGGCAGGGGCGAGACCCCTTTTAGTGAGCTCATTATCTCGGCTCCAGTGCCGGAGGGGTTCCGGGAGCCGGATATGACCTACTACACCGGGAAGGATGACCCGGTTCAGCACGTGCAGTGGTTCGAAGATGTGGTGTCGATCAGGCAAATGTCGGATGCCTTCAAGTATAGGATTTTTTGCCATCACTCTGAAAGAGAAGGCCAGGGACTGGTTCCACCAGTTTCCGGCGAGCTCGATCTACAGCTTTGAAGATCTTCGCAGGGGTTTTTCTATTGAGGTTCTCGACTTCGAATAAGCGGAAGAAGGAGGCTGAGTGCCTGTTTGCAGTAAGGCAGAGGCCGGAGGAGACGTTGGGTCATTACGTCGACCGGTTCCAAGAGGAGATTCTCTTGGTCCAGGAGGTCCCGGGGTACGCACTGATGCTTGTCTTCACCCTGGGGATGAGGCCGGGATTCTTTAGCATGGAGTTGAAGAGAGTGCCCCTCTCTCTTTTGAGGAGCTCATGGAGAGGGCGACAAAGGAGATAGACTTCGAGAGGGCAAACCCTGCGTTTG
Organism: Platanthera zijinensis; assembly: GCA_039513925.1. Taxonomy (NCBI): domain Eukaryota; kingdom Viridiplantae; phylum Streptophyta; class Magnoliopsida; order Asparagales; family Orchidaceae; genus Platanthera; species Platanthera zijinensis. Next base: position 176,840,044 of record CM077087.1, read on the forward strand.
CAAGGAAGTTGGCCAGGTTGGCAGAGGATGATGTAAAGGAGTCGGCAGCGGGAAGACAGAGAGAAGTGAGGGAGCAGAGGGAGCAGAGGGAGCAGAGGGAACAGAGGGAGCCAAGAGAGGATAGGAGGAGAGAAGAACCCCGAGGGCAGGGGCAGCAGCATGGGGGGGGGGGCAGGGAGCTGAACAACCGATTGGGTTGGAGGCCTCAGGAAGGTCACCTCCAGGGCCAAGGGGGTCTTCAGGGAAGAGACAATTTTCGGGAGCAGAGAAGGCTTGAGCAGGGAGGATGGAGGCAGGGACCGATGGGTCACTACCCACCACCGCAGGAGGCCATGAAGGTGGGAAGAGGAAGAGGAAGAAGAGTTCGAGGAGCCGGGAGAATGGGAGGAGGAGAAGGAAGAGGGGGCAGGGTGGCGTTGCCCTATTGTGACTTCCATCGGGAGGAAGGTCACGCAACGGCCACCTGCCCAGAGTTTCTGGAGATGAGGGAGGCCAGAGGAGCTGGGAGGCAAGATCCGCCTGCAAGGATCGTTGAGGTGCAGCACGGAGAGGCTGAGGATAGATGTGAAGACAGGTTTGATGTGGGGACCCGGGGGGATCAGAGTGATCCACGGGGGAGTAGGGATCGAGGCAACCCGCAAGGGGAGCCTTCAAACCATATTCCGCAGAGGGGTCGCCTCGACCTCCCTGGCTCCCCCCCAGAAGAAAAGATCATCTTCTCATCCGCGGATATGCCAGACTATGAAGACCCGTTCTGCGACGCACTAGTGATCCAGACGGCGGTGGAGAACTTCACAGTCTCCCGGATACTGGTGAATAACGGGAGCTCGGTAAACGTGATCTTCAAAAGGGCCTTCGACGAGATGAGGATGGAAGGGAAAAGGGTCCTGGCTTCTGATGGACCGCTTTTTGGTTTTTCTGGAGAGAGGAAGGAAGTAGAAGGAGGAGTGGGCCTGCATGTGAGGCTTGGGGGCGTCTCACGGAACTGTAGGTTCGTGATCGTAGACGCCCCAAGCAGTTACAATGCCATCTTTGGCCGTCCCCTTATCAGCGCCTTTCGCTGCATCCCCTCCTTGTTTCACCAATGCCTCAAATTCAACAACAGAGGGGTGCAGGTTAGGATCAGGGGGGATCCAAAGGTGGCGAGGCAGTGTTATGTGACGGCAGTCAACACTGTGTCGTGGATGTCTGAGGCGGAGGAACTGGAAAAGGAGATGGCTGGACAAGAAGGAAGTGTCGAGGAGGGGAGACGAGCCTGGAGAAGGCGTCAGAGGTAGCAGGGGAGCAAGTGGTAGAAGTGGAGGAGGCAAGCCCGCAGGAGGCGGAGGAATTAGTGATGGATGAGGTAGTGGAAGTAGAGGAGATGAGCCTGAGAGAGGCAAGGGAAGAAGAGCAGAAGCAAGGAGAAGGCCTGGTGGAAGCGATGGAGGTTGACGAGGCCGGAGGAGAAGAGCTTGAGCAGGAGGAGGCAAGGGCAGGTTGGGAGCGGTCGAGGCTGGAGCCGGCCGAGGAAGTGATAGAGATGGAGGTGCTCACCAAAGCTTGGCAGGTACAGAAGGTGCGGGTCAGCGGAGGCTTGAGCCTCGAGGATCAGGAGCGGATGCGAGTCTGCATCCAAAACAACATCGTCATCTTCGCTTGGAGCGCGGTAGACATGCCGAGCATCGACGCGGACGTGGCTTGTCATCGCCTGAACCTGGACCCCAGGACTCGCCCCATACGCCAGAAGATGAGGGTCATCGCCACCAAGCTGGAGGAGCCCATCCGAGAGGAGGTCAAGAAGCTCCTAGAGGCAGGCTTCATCTCAGAGATCCAGTATCCAGGCTGGATCTCCAATGTGGTAATGGTAAAGAAAGGAGGAAAATGACGTATGTGTATCGACTTCTCTTTGTTGAATAAATCATGTCCTAAAGATTGCTACCCCCTGCCTTGAATTGACGCGCTGGTTGATTCAGCCGTCGGTTTTTCTGTTATGAATTTTTTGGATGCTTTTTCAGGTTACCACCAGATCCGGATGCACCCTCCCGATGTCAAGGATGTCTCCTTCATCACGAGAGAGGGGTGCTTCAGCTATAAAATGATGCCCTTTGGTTTAAAAATGCAGGGGCAACATACCAACGCATGATGGATCGGGTCTTTCAAGATCAAAGGGGAAAGCATCTAGAGGTCTATGTCGATGACCTAATGGTCAAAAGTAAGTGCGTGGATTCACATCTGCGAGACTTAGAAGAAACGTTCGCCACCCTGTGGAGGTTCAAGATGAGGTTGAACCTCTTGAAGTGTGTCTTCGGGGCTAGTCGCGGGAAGTTCCTCGGACACCTCTTGACTCCGGCGGAGGTAGAACCTAACCCTGACAAGGTTAAGGCTATCTTAGATTTGGAATCACCTCGCAGTGCCAAGGAGGTCCAGCGCCTAACCGGAAAGTTGGCCGGGCAAAGCAGGTTCCTCTCCCGGTCCGGGGATAGGTGCTCTTCTTTCTTTAAAGTGCTTCGTGGTAACCAAGTGTTCGAATGGACGGTCGAATGCGAAGAGGCCTTCCAAGGGCTGAAGAGGCAACTCTCCCAAGCTCCGCTACTTCAAAGCCCAAAGGAGGGGGAAGATCTAGCCTTGTATCTCGAGGTGGGGATAGAGGTTGTGAGCTCCGTCTTGGTTAGGGAAGAAGGGAAGAACAGCTACCCGTCTACTACGTAAGCCGAATCTTGAGAAAGGCGGATCTCTGATACCCCATCCTAGAGAAGCTAGCGTATGCCTTGATCGTCTCGGCTAGGAAGCTTCGTCCTTACTTTCAAGCACACTCGATTAGGGTGGTAACCGACCATCCCCTTCGTAAGGTCTTCGAGGGGGTAGAGCACTCAGGAAGGCTGACAAAGTGGTCCATCGAGCTCAGCGAGTTCGACATCTCTTTTGTTCCGAGACTCTCCATCAAAGCTCAGGCCGTGGCGGACTTTCTGGCAGACTATATCACTGAAGCTGATAAAGAAGAGCCGAAGCCGCAGGAAGCGTGGAGGATGATGGTCGATGGGGCCTCGGGAAAGCACTCCCTGGGAGGGGGTGTAGTGTTGGTGAGTCCTCAAGGGGTTACTATAGAACAGGCGGTGGCTTTCCACTTCCTCATAACCAATACCAAGCGGAGTATGAGGCTGTGATAGCCGGCCTTCGATTGGCAAAGGAGTTGGAGATTCAGGATGTGGAGACTTTCACCGACTCGATGGTGGTAGCATCGCAGATCCGAGGGGAGTTTGAGGCTCGGGAGCCTACCCTCGTGAAGTATCTATCCAAGGTGAGGGCAATCATCGGAGGTTTCCGTTCTTTCTCTATTCAACATGTTCCCAGGGAGGAAAGCACAGCAGCTGATCGATTGGCAAAGTTTGGGCCTCGGGGAGGAGGAACCTTAACTGAACTATTCCGACCAGTAATTGAAGAAGGGGAGTTGATGGAGGTAGATCGGCGATCCTCATGGGTAGACCCGTTGGTGACCTTCCTTACCACAGGCAAGCTGTCAGAGGAGGTCAAGGATGCGAAGAGCTTCAGGCGAAAGGCAGCCTACTACCTGATGCTGGAAGGGGGCTTGCACCGGAAGATGTTGTCGGGGCTCCTTGCGATGTGTGACTGAGGAGGAGGCCCGAGGATCCTGGAAGAGGTACATTCGGGAGAGTGCGGCAGTCACTCAGGAGGAAGGACGTTGGAGGCAAGGGTGATAAGGCAAGGGTATTTCTGGCAGACCTTGAGGAAGGATGCAGTTGAGTTTGCGAAGAGATGCCTAAAGTGTCAGGTGTACGCTCCCCTCCAGCTCTTGCCCACTCAAAGGCTTCGAAGCATCACGAAACCATGGCCCTTCGCCATTTGGGGCATGGATCTAGTGGGACCCTTTCCTCCAGCTAGCGGGCAGAGGAGGTTCCTCCTAGTCATGATCGATTACTTCTCAAAGTGGCTGGAGATCAAAGCTCTAGCCAAGGTTACCTCCCAGGTCATCAGGAACTTTGTTTGGGGGGAAATCATATGCAGGCATATGCTACCCCAAGCGATAGTGACGGATAATGGTCCCTAATTTGCCAGCGAAGAGTTCATCAGCTTCTGTACTCAATTGGGGAAAGACCTCAGGTTTGCCTCTATCCATCACCCCCGGAGCAATGGCCAGGTGGAAGCGGCGAACAAGATCATTATGAACTTGCTCAAGAAGAAGGTGGAAAACCTGAAGGGTAACTGGGTGGAGCGACTCCCTTCCGTCCTGTGGGCCTTGCGAACAACTCCGAACACGGCCATAGGGGAGACCCCCTTCAAGCTCTCTCATGGATGTGAGGCTGTCCTCCCGGTGGAGTTCGAGGTTCGGTCTCCACGGGTCACGGCCGCGGGTGAAGGAAGCGAAGCTTGGAGGTTGGGGAACGAGGAAGAGTTGCGCCTCTCGTTGGATATGGTGGAAGAGCTGCGGGATGTTGCTGCCATCAGGCAAGAAGAGATCAAACGGCGAATGGTCAGGTACTTCCTAGATAAGATAGCACATTAGAGTCAAGCAATTCGCCGAGGGGGACCTAGTGCTGAAAAAGGTCGACGCGGCAGGAAGGTCGGCCCCGGTTGGCAAGCTCAACCCCAGCTGGGAAGGGCCTTACATAGTAGAAAAGACTCTGGCTAATGGGGGTTACTACCTCCAGGATGAGGAGGGAAGGACCTTGAGCCACACCTAGAGCGGGGATGAGTTAAAACGCTTCTACCCGTAAGGGGGAAGAAGGATTGTAATGTTGTAAATAAATGTTATCTTTTCAATGTTACCATTTCAAAACATTGACTGTCTCCAAAAATGCTATCATAATGCTTTTTGCTTTGACCGACTATGTCTTCTCATCCTGATGGTAGAATAAATCTGGTTGAAGGAGTCTTCATCAACACCCCGAGCTCGGCTCGGCCCCAGGTAGAACCGCTGTGCAGGCTCTCATCTAGCTGGTAGGTCCGAAGGCTCGCCTGTGGGGGAGATGTTTGGTTTGATCTTCATCAACACCCCGATCTTGGCTCGGCCCCAGGTAGACCCGCTGCGCAGGCTCTCATCTAGCTGGCAGGTCCGAAGGCTCGCCTGTGGGGGAGAGGTTTGGTTTGATCTTCATCAACACCCCGAGCTCGGCTCGGCCCCAGGTAGACCTGCTGCGCAGACTTTCATCTAGCTGGCAGGTCCGAAGGCTCGCCTGTGGGGGAGAGGTTTGGTTTGATCTTCATCAACACCCCGAGCTCGGCTCGGCCCCAGGTAGACCCGCTACGCAGACTCTTATCTAGCTGGCAGGTCCGAAAGCTCGCCTGTGGGGGAGAGGTTTGGTTTGATCTTCATCAACACCCCGAGCTCGGCTCGGCCCCAGGTAGACCCGCTGCGCAGGCTCTCATCTAGCTGACAGGTCCGAAGGCTCGCCTGTGGGGGAGAGGTTTGGTTTGATCTTCATCAACACCCCGAGCTCGGCTCGGCCCCAGGTAGACCCGCTACGCAGGCTCTCATCTAGCTGGCAGGTCTGAAGGCTCGCCTATGGGGGAGAGGTTTGGTTTGATCTTCATAACACCCCGAGCTCGGCTCGGCCCCAGGTAGACCCGCTGCGCAGGCTCTCATTTAGCTGGCAGGTCCGAAGACTCGCCTGTGGGGGAGAGGTTTGGTTTGATCTTCATCAACACCCCGAGCTCGGCTCGGCCCCAGGTAGACCCGTTGCGCAAGCTCTCATCTAGCTGGCAGGTCCGAAGGCTCTCCCGTGGGGGAGAGGTTTGGTTTGATCTTCATCAACACCCCAAGCTCGGCTCGGCCCCAGGTAAACCCGCTGCGCAGGCTCTCATCTAGCTGGCAGGTCCGAAGGCTCGCCTGTGGGGGAGAGGTTTGGTTTGATCTTCATCAACACCCCGAGCTCGGCTCGGCCCCAGGTAGACCCGCTGCACAGACTCTCATCTAGCTGGCAGGTCCGAAGGCTCGCCTGTGGGGGAGAGGTTTGGTTTGATCTTCATCAACACCCCGAGCTTGGCTCGGCCCCAGGTAGACCCGCTGCGCAGGCTCTCATCTAGCTGGCAGGTCCGAAGGCTCGCCTGTGGGGGAGAGGTTTGGTTTGATCTTCATCAAAACTCCGAGCTCGGCTCGGCCCCAGGTAGACCCGCTGCGCAGGCTCTCATCTAGCTGGCAGCTCCGAAGGCTCGCCTGTGGGGGAGAGGTTTGGTTTGATCTTCATCAACACCCCGAGCTCGGCTCGGCCCTAGGTAGACCCGCTGCGCAGGCTCTCATCTAGCTGGCAGGTCCAAAGGCTCGCCTGTAGGGGATAGGTTGAGTCCTTGGCTCTTGGTCCTTGGTTCTTGATTTGAAGTTACTCTGCGTTAAGACGAGCTTGGCTCGGCCCCAGGTAGACCCGCTGCGCAGGCTCTCATCTAGCTGGCAGGTCCGAAGGCTCTCCTGTGGGGAAGAGGTTTGGTTTGATCTTCATCAACACCCCGAGCTCGGCTCGGCCCCAGGTAGACCCGCTGCGCAGGCTCTCATCTAGCTGGCAGGTCCGAAGGCTCGTCTGTGGGGGATAGGTTGAGTCCTTGGCTCTTGGTCCTTGGTTCTTGATTTGAATTGACTCTGCGTTACGACGAGCTTGGCTCGGCCCCAGGTAGACCCGCTGCGCAGGCTCCGATCTAGCTGACAGGTCCGAAGGCTCGCCGCTGGGGCATAGGTTTAGTTTGTCGGAAGATGTTTTGACACGGCCCTGGCCTAGACCAGAGATGAGGCCCTAAAGGTCTCGGCCAGTAGAGGTCTCGGCCCGAAGGTCTCGGCTAGGGGGACCTCGCCGAAGAAGGCTTCCGGCAGACCTGGGCAGGACGACCTAATCGATAGCGCAAGGCTCCCGCCTAATTGATCTCTAAGGAAGGTTACCCCAAGGAGACTAAGGGTCTCGGCGGAAGCCCGCGCGGAAGTCACTTGGCTGACTAACCTACTTATTCAAGCAAACACATCGACAGCGAGAAGTAAAACATTGCATTATATTTAATAATAAATTACAGGAGTTTGGAGCTTCTCGCTCATTACAAAAGAGAATAATAACAAAAAAAAAGACCCTTCAAGGGGCGCGCTGTAATCACCGCTGGTGCTCTCGCTCGAATCCTCGCCGGATCCCTCACCAGAGCTCGCCTTGGACGTCTCGCCGGCAGTGGTAGAAGGCTTCGGGATGTCCGAGGGCGGGGAGTCGGGCGCGCCTGGAGGCTTCGGGATGGGGTCGAAGAGCCATGGAAGGAGTTGGTCGGCAATGATGGTCTCGCCCGCCTCTCGCAGCAGCTTCAAGTCCTGCAACGTCTCGAGGGTGAGCTTGATGGTGGCCTGGGCATTCGCCTGCAGCAGCTTGTCGATGTCGTACTCCGAGAAGTAACGACTCTTCAGACTTTCGTCAAGCATTGGAGGAGGCGGGCCTTTCGCCGCTTCTACACGCCGGAGTTGGTCCCTCAGCAGGACGTTCTCGTGGCGCACGTCAGCCAGCTCCGCGCGGAGCGCCATGGATGGGACGGAATCTTGTGGAAAAGAGATCAGCTCAGAGAAATGTTGCACAAACGTGGCTTCAAGAAGCGAGAACAAGGGTCCAGGAAGGTCTCGCTTACCTCGGCTACGAGGCGTAGGGATAGCAGTTGTTGAGCATTCGCCAGCTCTTGCTGAGCACTCGCGAGCTCTTTCTCCAAGGCACGCGCTTGTGCCACCGCACCCTCCCTCGCCTTGTACATATCCGTGAAATTCTTATCTATGTTGATGCTCCGGCGAGCGCACATGTGCGCGAGCTCGAACCCGCGCAGTAGGGCCCGGGTGGAGTCGAAGGCCAAGAGCCGGGTGGGCATCTAGTCGTAGACGCTGGCGTCCTCTCGGCTGTAGAGGTCGTAGCCTAGCGAGAAGGCCTCGCTAGTGACCTCGTCTCGCTCCGCCCAGCTGGGAAGGAGCGTCAAAACCTTGATCAGGTTGGACGCGGGGTCCCACTGGAGCTGAGGCTTCCCCTCGGCGTCGAGTTACTTCACGCCGAAACCGTAGTTTCTGTGCCCTTTCGGCACCTCCTTGGGCGGAATCCGGGCAGAGGTCTCGGCAACGGCCCCTTCTCCCCCAGCCTCTCTTGTGGCCGGTGGGTTCCTGGCGGAAGCCTCGGCACGGCTCCTGGCAGCAGCATTCATCTCGCTGGCCCTCTGTAGAAGCCCTTCGAAGGACCTGCCCGGGGGGGGGGGAGAGATTGGACGGGCGAGACTGCCAAGGATTTCCCCTTCTCGGCAGAAGACAGCTTTGGCCTCTCCAACGATCGAAGGGTAGGAATGGTGCCTTTCCGCTTCTTGGCTTTTGGCAGCAGGGGCTGAGCCGGTTCATCCCGGCAGGCGCGGGCGCTAGCTCTCGCGAGAGCAAGAGAATCTCTCGCGGCCCGACTCTCGGCACCCTGGGCCTCGACGAAAGGTTAGCACAGGGGGACCTCCCGCTCTCCTGCAAAGTTGCCGCTATTCAGCACAAGAAGATCCTAACAAGGAATCAAATCTAGGGCAAGACCATACCTTCGCCCGGGTGGACGGGAGGAAGGGAGTCGACGTCTCACCGGAGGAAGTGGACGTCGAACTCCTTCGTGCCAAAGAACTCCAGAATTGCGCTCTCGCGCGACCCCAGAGCAGGCGGCTTATAGGCGGCATCCTCGTACTGTACAGGCTGGAGCGGGACGTTGCCGAAGTCGCCGGTGACGTAGACGAACTTCTCGCCCCAGTGGTGATGTTTGTTGGAGAGACCGGTGGTCTTGAGCAGCTGCCCGGAGAAGAAGACCACCCCTCCTTTGGCGCGGAAGTTGAACAGCTTCCGGAAGATTGGCAGGCTGAACTCAATCCTCTCGGATCGCATGTAGCATATGAACGCCACAAGGATCGCGATGGAGTTCGGGTTCAGCTGGGCGGGAACTATCCCGTAGTAACGGAGAGCTTGACGAATCTGCGACCAGAGGGGAAGGCGGAAACCCACCTCGAAATGTTCGAGGGGGATGGCAAGCTCTCCCGCCCCCGGGGTACTCACCTTGTCATGATTACCCGGGTTCCTCGCCGAGAAGCCAGCAGGAATGAAGCGATTGACGATCATGTTGTACTCATCCAGGGTAATGGTGCAGGAAGGAAAGAGATGCTTTCGGAACGCTTCCGCGCAATGAGCGCGACCCTCGTTCTCGCCCGGCATTTTGGTTTATGGGTAAGAGCGAGAGCTATAGAGAGGTAGAGGCGGAAGCAAGAGCGCGAGAGCAATGAAATGGAGTTGAGGTTCCGGATCGGAGAAGTAAATGCGGTTGGTGGACTTCCCTATTTATAGGGAACCGTGATCATTATGGCTCCGTCCGATAGAGAGAGAAAATAACAGCGGAGTACAGCAGTCACGATCTGGGCCGGCGACGCCTCGGTTTTCCCCCTCGGGACGACAGCGAACAACACCGTTTCTAATCGGCGCAAGCATCCTAGTTTCGGCGCAAGCATCCCAGTTCGCGCCATCGTTTCTAATCGGCGCAAGCATCCTAGTTTCGGCGCAAGCATCCCAGTTCGCGCCATCGTTTCTAATCGGCGCAAGCATCCTAGTTTCGGCGCAAGCATCCTAGTTTCGGCGAAAACATCCTAGTTTCGGCGCAAGCATCCGAGTTTCGGCGAAAACATCCTAGTTCCGGCACATTCTTAAGATCGCATCACAATAAAAGAAGAGACGGATAGTGGCACGCTCTCGCTAGCGAGAGCTGAATAAAATTGATAATAATAATTGTTATTACAAACAAGCATGAAGGTACATTGGCAGAAGGGGAGGCTACGAAGAGAGAAGAGGCGGGATCTAGAAGACTAGTAGGGTTCCCAGCGTCATCGTCCTCGTTCCCGCCGCCTAGTTCTTGGAGGCACCAGCGGGTTGAAATAGGATGACAGGATGGTACACCCTAGGTTGATCCGCCGAGCATGATCCCGGATCTGCGCGATGCATCTCCCTGGCGAAGACCCGGCAGTAGGCCCTCCCGGTCGATCAGTCTCACCCAAGAAGAAATCTCGCTCCAGAGCTTCCAGCCTTTGCTCCACGGATTCGCGGAACGCTTTCGCCGCGGCGGTATGAGCACGGTCTCGTTGGATGAGCTTGGACAAAAGGGCCGAGATCTTTCTCCTTCGCCCCTTCGCGTTCCCGGCGATGTTCAAGGTTTCCTCTATCTCACTAGACGAAGGGAGGGGGGAGCTCTCGCCATCTTCTTCTTCTTCTCCTTATTCTTCTTCTTCTTCTTCTTCCTCTTCCTCTTCTCCCTCGTTGGCTCCCGACCGCAAGCTGGGATCCCCTGCAAAAGAGCGCCCAAGGATTTGATTAAGGCGTAACGATTAGCTGACAAGAATGTCTCGCATACCTGCAGTCCGGCGAGCTCCGTCGACTGACGTCGGGCGAGAAGGCCCGACCCCCCATCGGTTCCATAAAGAAGGTGAAGAGGCTTGCCTCGCCCCGGGCGGAATGGCTTGTGCACAATGATCCCGGCCTGGCCGGAAGCATGGGGGGAGTTATCTTCTCTCAAAGGATGATCGGCATCCTTGGGAGTAGCGGAAGGTTCAGAAGCCACCCTTCCCGCCTGCAGGGCGGGATTAGCCACTGGGGGAGGCAGTTCAACAGTTCTCGCCTCATCTTCCCGGGTGGCGAGACCCGGGTCGGCGGAAGCTGGCACTGCGAGAAGACAGTTCAGAAAAGAAAGGGCATGGTTACAGTATTGAGAAGTGACAGAAAATATACCTATCATCCGGGTCTCGACCGAAGGAATTTCCTCCGAGACCCTCGTTTGATCCTGAGGAGGGGGAGTTGACAAGTCTGGGGGAATCGGGGAAGACCGGACGTTGTCATTTGGAACAGACTCCTGCGAGAGGTCACGTTAGCTATTGGTCCTATAATGCAATCATCTCAGTAGGCATGGTCGGAAGGCATACCTTTTGCGGGGAGGGGTCCCCCGCAGGATTTGGAGTAGAAGAAGGTGGATCCCTGTTTTCGCGAGAAAGGTCTCGCCGGACCACCTTCGCTTTTCTCTTTTCTTTTTTCTTCTTCTTCGGCTCAGAAGGATCAGCGGTTGGAGATTTCCTCGATAGCCAGGGTGCTACCGCAGCACTGTTCGCCAGGGCTCGCGCCTGAGCCGCGATTAACCGATCTTGAAGGTCCTGCGGAAGTGGCTTGGCAGCGCGTTTAGTATACATCGTGGTCTCGCGCCAAGAAATCCCATGTGAGAGCTCAGTCAAGAAACAGAAGTTCAGAGGCAAGACTTATGGTCGCCTGTCAACGCGTATTTATAGCCGCAGTAGGGCCCACCGAAAGATTCTCTTGGCTGACAGGCACGTGTCCAGCGAATATTTTGGGGTTGGACTTGTCTTGTCGAGCGCAGGGCTAGCTCGAAAAGAGCGGGGATTGCGTACAACTTCATATTCGCTGGGTAGAATTCAGAAGCTTCAATGGTCTGAGTTGGGCTAGCCTCAGGCTAGCCCAAGGGTAAATCAACAGAGTTCCCGCTTCTTAAGGGGCTCCCGCCTAGCTGTAGGCGAGACCCTTCGCGCCAGGCTTCGGGCTTCAGGCTAGACGAGCTTCTGCCTTGAGGGAGCTCCCGCCCAGAGGTAGGCGAGAGGGCATTGGGTGAGCCTTCAACGGCAATGGCATTAAGACCACCAAAGGCGAGAACCTTCTGGGCCGGAGCTCTCGCCAAGGTAAGCTCACTTGGGACCCGACGAGAGCCTTCTCGGCCGAAGTTCTCGCCAGGTGGGTCCATGTGGTAGGGCCTGGCGCCCAGGAAGAGATTATTTTATTATTTCATTATCCTCAGGTGCAATTACCTATATGCCCCTGGGATGACAGCGAAATTCGGCTATTGGCAGACTCGTCAGGGGTATTTCAGTATTTTCAGGTCAAGGGAAGGCTATAAATAGACTCATAAGGGCTCTTTGGAAAGCAGGCTGTTTATTATTCTCCAACTCTAGTGCTTTCTGAAGAGCTCCCAGCCCAGCATTTGGCTTTGGAGGGGAAGCTCTCAGAGATCTTCCGGGTATGAGGTGGCACCTCCCAGCTGAGGCTTTGGATCAGTCTTAGAACCTTAGCAGCCAGTCAAGGGTCGAGGTTTGAGAGAAGTAGGCGTTGGCTGCACCCTGGTTTGTGAACATTCGTTGAGGTCATTTTTGACTTCAACACTACATATATCCTCACACATACTTAGAAGCATATTAAACATACATGATCATATTTAGTAGCAATCAGTAGCTAAATATCAATATATTAGACATATCATGACAAATACATACAATGTAAACAAAGATTAATAATCATGAATCAAACAGTGCACATAATCTTTATACTTTCAGTTCTAGTCATGCATTACCAAAAACTAATGATCATATTTTTGTTGTATTTTTTTGTTTTTTTAATTGATTATGACCCCTCTTTTTAAAAAAATAAACACATACAAAAACGAAATCAAAAAATATTTTTTTAATTTTTAGGTGTTTTTCAATTTTAAAAAACACAAAGCATAAATTGGAATGGAAACAACATCACATATTCAGAAAATAAAATAATCAAAGGAAGATTAGAAAGAAAAATCGAGGAAATAGTACTAACGTCGGGCGATATCAACCACATACTCGATTTTTGAAAACAAGCCTAGTTTTTGCTATCTTTCGCTTTGATTTTTGTGAATTCATATTCTCTAACACGAGGGACACCAATATCCTCAAAGAGTTTTGAGATGTCTTATAAAAATTGAGGATTTTACATATTAGCTCTACAGTGTCACAAAATTGTTTTTGAAAATACTTATGTTTTACAAAAAAAATCATCACGACTCAAAAGTATATAGTATGCAAAAACACAAGGTTCACATGTTCATACTGGCCAAATATGCATGAAATAGAGGATCATGACCTATAGTGAGATATAAACATGTCCAAGATTATAACTACCCAAGTTATACGTCTACACCCTAGCCTTGTACTAAGTGACAGATGGGCATGAGTAGCTGCACAAATGTCATAGGTTGGAGTGTTAATCTCATATACATACAAAAGAACCCGCTCAACCTAACACTCTTTCCCCCAGTGCCTCTCAAGATCCCACTAGAACCCTCTTCTGTTAAGAATAATACATGATTTACAGGTTAGCTTCTCTATTGCCACAACCTTACTCCCCACTATTGTGAGACACAGAATGAGTGAATGATCATGGTCATACTAAACATTTAGTCCTAAAGATACATATATAAAATTATGGTACTAATGTATGATAAGAGTTTGGATTTATTGTAGTGTTACAGACTGTTGATTTTAAATCCAGTTACAATTTTATATTTATGTAGTCAATTACATAGATATCATGATTTTCTAATTTTAATATTCTATTTTTTAAAAGAATTAGCATAGCAAGCCATAAAGTACCTAACATAAACATTCAATTTAACATACACCATATGGTGAAGCTAGAGTGATGAGTATGAATACAAAATGCAGTGTTATGTTCCCCCAAAAGAATTGATTTATATTAAAAAGATGTTGCATGCATTCAGTACAAATATATTTCATAGATCTAGAATGATGTGATAAATATAGATCTAGAATGATGTGATAAAGATTATGCGATTTGATTTTGATTGGTGCACAATTGATTCTAGGGTGCTCATAAGAAAGAAATACATACAATACAAGTGAAACACTTCACATACACAATACACCAAACTGAGTACGACACAATGATACCAATATCTATCACACGATTTATGATTCCTAAGATTGATAGGAAACCAATTCAAGATTATTTTTAAGTACTCTTATAAATTTTGTTATTGAATTAGATAGAATTTGATCTTAGGATATCAATTGATCATACTAAATCATTATAGTGTATGTGATGCTCACATTCATCTTTGTTAATTTATTATACGGATCACATTCAGTTTTACTTTAGCAAATCATGACATAATATAACTAGCATGAACAATGATGTTTTCCTATAGTATAAGACGATGCTAGAATGATAAGTTAGGAAAACCATGTGCAATGTTATGTAACGTTTAGCATGTATATAAATGATTTGCATGCACCCAAGATGGAATTTCAAACTCAATATTCATAGACCTATAGTAATGTGATTAAGCTCCATGATTTATGATAATAAATATACGATTGATTTTAAAGTTTAGATACGAATGTTACGCTTACAAACTAGAGTGAAACATAATATGATATATTTCAAAAATTGTCTTTTAGAAACAATCGATTTTTTTTCAGAAAATGTATAATTATTTTATAAAGAAATCGGAATATTCAAGTAAATTGATCTATCATCGGCGGTAAAACTTATCGCCAGACGATATCAACAAAACTTTGAAAGGCCATGCAAAACTCATTATTTTTGGATTCCAATTTTTGCAACCCTTTGCGAACAGATCCTAAATCCATATCAGTTAAAACTATAGAGGTCACGACCTGCCTTTTAGCTAGCCTCTCTTCCCCAGCCGACCTCTTTTCCTCAGCAGGCCTCTCTTCCTCAGCCAGACTCTTTTCCTCAACATGCCTCTCTTCCTCAGCCGGTCTTTCAGCCAATTTCTCAGCAAACTGCAGCTTCTCGAAATCTAGGTTGACCTCGCCTAGGTCCAACCTCGGCACAATCGTCCCAAAAGCAGAGATTGTCACATCCATATCGGTAGATGGGGGAGCAATCGTGGGAACCACCGCGGTCTCAACAGTTACCAAAGCAGACAAGGGGTCTACATCTGTTCAGTGAGAAGCGACCTTCTCCATCTTAGGATCGATCAGAGTTGCGACCTTGATTTCTCCCGAAGTTTCCCCAGTAGCACAAACAGGGGTTCCGGGCTTTTTGGCTACAGCCTTCTTCGCCTTTATTCGTGACTCAACTTTCTCTTCACGTGTCGAGATTGATGACATGAATTTTCCAAGATCTGTCATTGTGATCTTAAAAATGGTAACCGTAAGTGGAGAGTAATGCCCGGTGATGAGAAAGTTTCTGAAAAAGGCAGAGCCCTCAGGGATATTTATAGCCCTCCCGACATTAAAAGCAGTTGCGGTCTTGCGGTCCAAGCCAACATTTTTAAAATTTCTAGAAATTTAAAAATGTGCGGGAATCATGTTTGCCCGAGAGCCCGCAACCAGTGTTAAGCCAACTCTCAGGTCGCGCGGTCAGGACTTACTAGACCGCATAGGCTGCTATGTTCACAACCATCAACCGTCTGGCAGTGAAGGCCCAGACTGCAGGGGCTAACCGCCCGTTCTTGCTCTCTGGCAGTTAGTCTTTTTCCTTATGTTTTGTTTCCCCCCACCTCTGCCCGGTTCTCCTGTACCCCGGGCAGGCCCCCGAGCCTATAAATAAGGGGGAGTGGTACTCACAAAGTATATTGACTCAAATCCAATAGCCGCTTGTTAAGAGATGCGGTCTCAATTCCTGGACTTTGCGGTCTCCAACTCGCATAGCTTTCCTCTTTTCTTTCCTTGAAACCGCAACTTTTCAATCAATAGAAAGCCCGCGCAAGAGAGGCATTCACCGCGGTAGGCCAAGTCTGGTGTTTCCACTTGAGATAAACAGGAGAGCTTCTGTGAGCGCGGCTTGCGATGTTGGGAAGTATCGAGCGGCTGGCAGTTTGACTGACATGACAGACGGGGAAGATGAACAAGATAAGAGGTTCTGAAATCATGGGGCTTGGTTGTTGGGATAGGTGAGGAGGGGAATAGAAGGTGTGGCTTTTCTATCGAGGAGGAAGGAGATGAATAGTACCGCTAGGCAGTTTTCTCCTTCCAATAATAGGGGATCGTGGGAATGAGGGGGAATTAGCGGTGGTTCCACGACATGGGGTCAACAGTGCTTGAAAACAGTGAATGGAAATGAAAAGATAACAAAAAATTAACTGGGACGTCGCACCCCAGGCCCGCAGCGTCGCACCGCGAATGATTGTTGGTCTGAAATTTCTCATAAACAAACAATACCTCTAAACTATAGCATCCACCTCAATTTATAACAAGAGAGGGCGGTTGGGCACCAGGCGTGGACGATTATGATTGATTGTTACGCCCGAGACCCTAAAACACCAAAAACAAATCCAATAAAATAAAATGTGTAAAGTGATAGAACGACGAGCCGAACACGCTCGTGGTCTCGGATCACCGATCCAATCATCGTCTCCTATGCGAATATACGAAAGTGGGTCTCGTCGACCGGTAATCCGTAGTCTAGTGTTGATCTCCATCTCTCTGTGCAAAAATACTCAAGTCATTCTCCCACAATAGTGGGGTCGGCTATATGGATCCTTTGTCGCCATTGTGCCCTATCTTTAGTCATAATCTCACTAATGCCCAAGTACATCAAGTCTTTCCTAATAGTTTCATTCCAAGTTTTTATTGGTCTACCCCTCCCCCATTTAACATGCTTAGTGACTAAATTTCACAACACCTAAGAGGTGCCTCTAATGGTCTCCTTAAATCATTTTAGTCAACCTTCTGCCATCTTCTTTGCAATTGGTCCACTCATGTTTTGTCCCTGATTCATTCATTCCTAATTTTATCCTATCTCGTGTGTCCACACATGCGCAAAGCATTCTCATCTCCGCAACTCCCATTTTTTGCTCATGTACACAATTCACTACCTAACACTTAGAACCATATAGCATTGCTGGTCTATTTGCAGTACGGTAAAATTTGCCTTTAGGTATTAATGGTACTTTACGATCACATAAGATCTCTGATGCGTCTCTCCACTTAAACCAGCCTGCTTGGATTCAATGCATCACATCTTTATCAACACCTCCATCTTTTTGAACTATCGATCTAAGATATTTAAAGCATTCACTGCGAGAAATATCTTGGTCACCCAACTTAATAACGAAGTAATTCGTCCTTCTTGCACTGCTAAATTTAAACTCCATGTACCCCGTCTCTGCCACGCTCAACCTAAAATCGTTCTTTTCTAAAATGTTTCACCAATATTCAAGTTTTGTGTTTACACCATTGCGCATCTCATCGATCAAAACGATATCATCGCAAACGATACACACCAAGGTATTGCTTGTTGGATATATCTGGTAAACTCATCTAAGATAAGGGTAAAGAGATAAATGCTTAAAGTTGAACCTTGATGTAAGTCAACAGTGATAGGGAACTCCCACGTTAATCCTCCAAATATCCTCACCCTCGTCACTGAATTTGTATACATATCTTTGATTATGTCAATGTATGATACATTTACACCTTTCTTTTCAATGACTTTGTTATCATTGGGGTGCTCCCCCGTGAGGCAACGAAGGTACATCTCTTTAGTACGGTTGACGACCTTTGTCTGACCGTCCGATTGGGGATGATATGCGAACGAAAAAGCTAGCTTTGTCCCACTTAAGGTAAAGAGTTCCTTCCAGAAACGACTGGTAAAAACCTTGTCGCAGTCCTAGACAATGCTCTCCGGTAGTCCATGTAGGCGGAAGACGGTATCGAAGAATAGTTGGGCCACCCGTTCCGCGACTAGCGGACGAAAGTGCGCCCCCGCGGAGAATCTGTCCACGACCACCATCAACACGGATCTGCCTTTGTTGCGCGACAGTCCCTCCACAAAGTCCATAGAGATATCGGTCCAAATTGAGTGGGAACCGATAACGATTGCAGGAGCCCGGCCGGTAACAAGTTGGTCGACTTTTGTTGTTGATAGGAATCCTGGACATGACGTCGTAGGTCCTTCCAAAAAAACTCAACGCAGATGCGGTGAAGAATTTTGTGGACCCCTTAATGAGCCCTGTTGTGATTGTCAGCCAATATGGAGGAAATATGGGTCGATGTTGGCGGCAAGTAGATCTGGTCACGAAAGAAAATGAGTCTGTCACGAGCTGTCCATATGGGTGGTAAAAGACCCTCTTGCGTCCGCTTGAGTAACTCGGTGAAGGATGTGGAGTTATGAATGTCGTCCTGTATGAGATCCACAAGCGAGGCCACTAGCCGAGAAAGATTGCATATCTAGCGGTGTCATCGGCATGCCGACGAGAGAGAGCGTATGCAGCCCTATTGAGGGTACCGACCTTGTACTCCACCGTGAAATCAAATCCCAACAATTTGATGACCCGCCGTTGCTGCAACATAGTTGTCAAGCGTTGCTTTAGGAGATATTTCAAATTGTAGTGGTCCGTACAGATGAAAAAAGAGCAGCCCCAAAGATATGGCCTCCAATGCTGCAAGGTTTTTGCCAAGCCAATGAGTTCCAAATCGTAGGACGACAATTTTCGGTGGTGGAGCGCGATCCGACGACTGAAATATGCAAGTGGGTGCCCATGTTGTTGGAGAACTGTGTCACACCCTAGAGCTGAGACATCGCATTCAATGTAAAAAAGCTCGTTGAAGTCCGGAAGCTTTAAGACCGATGCAGAGACCAATGCTTCTTGGAGTGCCTCAAACGCGCACTGCGCTGCATCCCCCCACTCAAAAACCATGCAACGGACAAGGGCCAGGAGGGATTCAACAATGGAACTGTAACAACGGATGAAGCGTCTGTAGTAGCAAGTCAGCCCCAAGAATGCCCGGAGATTGCGGTGCGACCGGGGCACCTGCCATGCAGGGATGCCTTGGAGTTTCTTCGGGTCGGCAAACACCCCATGCTCATGGACCACATGACCGAGGTAGGTGACACTCTGTTGTCCAAAAATACACTTGGAATCCTTAAGAACCAGGCGGTGGAGGCGGAGCAAGGTAAGCATTTCACGAACATGACGGAGATGCTCGGACCAGGACTTGCTATAGATCAAAATATCCATGGTGCGTTCTTAAGCCGGTCTTAAGGATAGACTGGAAAACCTCATTCATCAGAGAGATTGGAAAGTGGAAGGCGTGTTGGTCAACCCAAATGACATGACGAGGAACTCGAAGTGTCCATGGTGCGTTCTTAAGCCGGTCTTTTCCACATCGGCGACTGCCATGCGCACCTGGTGATATCCCGAATATAGGTCTAGCTTGGAGAAGAAGCGTGCACCGTGCAATTCGTTGAGGAGTTCCTCGACGACCAGAATGGGAAATTTGTCTTTGACGGTCTTGGCGTTGAGTTCACGATAATCCACGCAGAATCTCCATGTATTGTCCTTCTTGTGAACTAGCAAGGCCAACGAGGAGAAGGATGATACACTCCGGCGAATCAGCCCCCTTTGTAGCATAGCGGAGCATTGACGCTTAATTTGATCCTTTTGAAGATAAGGGTAGCGGTAGAGACGGACCACCACTGGCGGGGCTCCCCGCTGAAGACAGATGCGGTGATCCTGTGATCGATGTGGCGGCAGGGTCTCAGGAATGGTGAAGGCGTCCCCGAACACTTACAACAATTGGTGGAGGTCGGGAGAGCGAGGCCCTGTCGTAAACCCCGGGCCTTGCATGAGAAATGCCCACAGTTTGAAGGTGGGGGCAAGACATTGCCACTGCACCTTTTCCGAACCCTGGCGCAACTGCATGGTAAGGTTGTTGAAGTCCCATGTCACCGGGCCCAATGTTCATAGCCAACGCACCCCCAAGATAATGTCAAAGCCGCCAAAATCAACGACCAAGAGATCGATTTCAAAAGGCCAGTTGTGGATCGTCAAGGATACACGACGACAAGGGCTGGGGCATGTCATGCTATGACCGTTGACCACAAAAACTTGAAGTTGGTGGCGGGAGGTGATCAGCAGCTGAAGAGTGGTGGTGGTTTTATGGTGGATGAAATTGTGTGTACTCCCCGAGTCCAACAAGGCGACGAGGGTGTTGCCCGCCACTTGGATCGGAAGTTGCAGCATATGCCCCCCTGTGGGCCGGCAATGGCATGGACAGAAATTACGGGCGTCTCGGAATCGGGTCCTCCCCATCGTCATCAGACGGGTCATCCACCTCAATCCAAAAGAGTCGCTTGCAGCGATGGCCAGGCCCAAAGAGTTCGTCGCAATTGAAGAAAAGTCCCTTGGCACGGCGTTCAGTCATCTCTGCGTGGGAAAGACGCCTCCGGAAGGGTGGTTTGGGGGAGTCCCCAGACTTGGCGGGTTGGTGAGCTGGCGGAGGTGGAGGAGTCCCGCGGAGGTAGTGCCCGTGGTCTCGGCGGGAAACATATTGGCGGTCCAAGAGTATATGGCGCTCGCATGTCCGGGCAAGGTTCATTGTCGTAGTGAGGTCGGGAGGGTCTTGGAACACAATGTTGAGACGTAGGCGCTCGTGTAAGCCGACCATGAAGATAGAACCTTGCTGATCTAGGCGGACCGTGGTCGCTCGGGCGAGCAGAAGCTGGAAGCGGTCGATGTAGTCTTCTAGGGCACCCGTTTGGCGAAGGGCGATGAGGTCCCCGAGGGGATTTCCGTGGATCGAGGGTCTGAAACGCAGCGTACACGCCTTCTTGAACTCGTCTCACTGTAGATATGGGGGTTCGCGCTGCAGTTGGGAGAACCATAGTTGGGCGGCCCCGTTGAGGTGGAAGGACGCCAGGACCAGACGGTCCTCTCCGGTGGTGCATTGGTTGGCAAAGAAGAGCTCACATTTTCTAAGCCAGGAGAGGGGGTCCTCGCGGCGATCAAAGACAGGAAAATCCAATTTGACGTACTGCGGGAAGGTGTTGTCTTCGTGACGGTGGCCGGAATGGTCGTCGGGAAAGGGAGGGTCCGACACGGAATGTTGGCTCGGCGGACGGTCGGGAGGTGGACCGAAGGTGAGGTGCGTCGTGCGGCTATCGACTTCGCCGAGGCGGGAGTCCATGTGGTCGAGGCGGTCGAGGCGGTCGAGACGCTATGGCAACGATAGACTTCCCCCCAATGCGGGTCCGACTCTACGTCCGCGACTGGTGCGACTGGTGCCGTAACAACCTTTCCATAAGATCTCTCTTGAAACTGTATCATAAATCTTCTCAAGATCTCTCCATCTCTCTGTGAATAACAAATATTTCACAGGGCTTCAACTGGAGGGGGTTGTGGAGTTTTAAAAAACATTTTAATACGGTATATTTACGAACACATACACACACTTCAGAGGGGAGGCTTGTTTTGCCACTGAATCTAGATTCTTTTTTCATCTTCACAAGTACGAAATATTATGTGCAGCAGGTTTAGCTTTTTCTCCTCTAATGTTAGTTGATCTAACTGTCTTTTCAAATAGGCCGATCTTCTGCGGCTGCAGACCTTGCAGCAAATGCGTCGTATACTGAACACCCGTCAGGCGGCCCGGGCTCTACTAGCCATCAGTGATTACTTCTCACGCCTTCGGGCCCTCAGTTCTTTGTGGCTAGCCCGCCCAAGGGATTAGCTGGTGCTGTCTTCAGAATATTTGGTTAAATGAGAAAAAAAATGTATATTTGAGGTTAGTTTTAGTGGGCTTTGAAAGTAGAAAACCTTTTTCCTTTGCTTTAATGCAATGCTATTGTAGAAGTGTGTGTTTTTAGCAGAGAGATTATTAGGTATGTTGGGATGATGCAAAGGTGTTTTCGCCATGAATTCTACTTGGCGTGGATCTGCGAACTGGTGGTCTTGAATTCTGATGTCTGTTACTAGTTCACATTGAAGAATCCCGTGCCACTGCAGGAGCAAGACCTGAACAGCTTGAACACTTGTATTTTTTTTATCTGCATTGTTTATTTACTCTTTTTTTTTGTTTCATCACATTGTTGAGGTTAGAATCACAATTTATGTAATAGCCTCGGCGAGTGCGCATCCTGATTTGTGTTTATCCTACATTTATATTTGGAACTATCACTTTCAACAACTTACAAATCATAGAAATTTCTAAAAGTTCATGAAGAAAATGAAAGTACTGCTTTAGCAGCCAATGGAAATAAAATTATTTTGAACCACCCAACAATTTGCAACAATTACAAAAGACAATAAACATGCTAGCAATCTGTTGAAGTGAAAATGCAAAGAATAATTAGATATCTACAATATTTTTGGATTCAAACTTTTTATTCCAAAATAGGGAGCGGCTGCAGGTTCAAGTGGGAAGAATGTTTGCTTTCCAAACACATGCATACTAACCAAGAATGCTCGACATGGATCCAAGAATTCAAGTAAGCTTGCGAGCATAGAAATAGCACCCTTGAAGAAAAGTTTCATTAGATTTTCTCACCTCTGTTCTTTCTTGCAGTGGAATTTAAAAATCGGAGATATCGCCTCAGCAAACACCGGGAGCGGCAAAATCATTTCTGTGAAGGTAACCTTGACTTCCCATCGGCGGCATCACCAGTTGGTGGAGGCGGGCGTCGGATGCAGGCGAGGCAGAGGAACAAAATGTTGTCTTAAATAAGAGATTGTTTGAGTGAATGAAGACCTAAAACATGAAAAATCAATCTATTACTCCTCATCCGAGAGGACATATGCAATATTAAGCCAATGTCATAAAGTATATGATTAGATGTTAAATTTCTGTGTAATTATATTCTGAATAGAGCTAATTTTTGATGTAGGTAAGAGAATGGTGTAGGATCAAGCGCATACCCAACTGTTCCAAAAGCTCGGACTGTTGGAAAGGGCGCTACTTAATTTTTTAAATAAGTAGCAGAGCGCCACGGGTCAAGTGAAGGAACGTCGGACCCAACAAATGGTTGAGGGAAAGAAGACCTGAAACCTGAAAAATTTTGAGGAATCGAAGAACTGGGTTGCAGAGGAGGATGAAGGTACACCGGTGAGGCCATGGTCAGCTAGTGTTAGTCTCTGGATGTGTAGGGACGGCGAATCCATGGCCGTCGATTTTCTGGTTCCTCTTGCCTTGTGTCTTTAAGGAGGGCTGTGGAGAAGGTGAATGTTCTTCTGGAAAGGTATTTTTTGGAAGGTATTGAAGGACCAGATTTAAGGAGGGGGATATTTGGATGGTCAAGATTAAATTGACGGTTTTAAAGTGAGAAGGCTATGTCGTTTTATAATATAGTACAGACATATTACCACATTCTTGTAAGCCAGAAAATGTTACCAGGATCATGTTGAAGCCAAGATCACTTCATACTACAAGAATTCCACTCGGATACCTGTAGGCACAGGCGCGCACATATTTTCATAAGAACCGCCTCTCGGCAAGTGGAGATACAGACCCTGCTTCTTGGGAGCACCTCGCATCAAGCCTTGCGAGCTCTCTTTAGGAGAGGAATTAATCCTCAAGAGCCTGATGGGAGCATACTTACATGAGCTGCATCCTGCTTTTCAGTCATAGTCCGATCAATATTTCAGTTCGTATCGCTTCCTGTCGAAGCGAAGCACATCGGGACGGATTTTGAATTCTCAATGGAATCAGGTACTCACAAGTTCATCGATTTCGTATGTGGTCAAAATCATCTCTCCAACCAAACTATCCAGAATGTTAAACATATGATCAGAACTGGGGTGCGCATGGTCTCCAGCAATAAAAGCATGCATCTTATTCTCCACTTCAATCCAGCTACACCCAGGCTCTTTCTTCAGCCCCCCACTCCTCATCATCT
The DNA here is from genome assembly GCA_039513925.1 of Platanthera zijinensis. Taxonomy (NCBI): domain Eukaryota; kingdom Viridiplantae; phylum Streptophyta; class Magnoliopsida; order Asparagales; family Orchidaceae; genus Platanthera; species Platanthera zijinensis. Next base: position 176,863,442 of record CM077087.1, read on the forward strand.
TCCTCATCCTAGAGACTTCATCCCACCTTCCAGCCTTCGCGTATATGTTCGATAAGAGAATACACGCAGACGAATCATCGGGTTCAAGCACTAGTATCTCCTTCAAAGCTAATTCTGCTACCTCCGCATTTCCCTGAATCTGGCAAGCGCTCAAAAGCGCCCTCCAGATAACGGCATCAGCCTCATACGGGATCCCATTGATGACCCCTAATGCCTCATGAACACCCTCGCAGCGTCCTATCAGATCCACCATGCAAGAGTAGTGCTCCAAATGCGGCTCCAAATTGTAGCAACCATGCATGGATTCGAAATATCGACGGCCTTCATCGACCAAACCGGCGTGCCCGCAGGCCCTAAGAACTGCCACGAAAGTTGCATGACTGGGCGTAACATTTTCCGCTTTCATGCTCTCGAACATGCTCAGTGACTCTAACACGAGGCCGTGATTTGCGAAACCGCAAATTACGGCGTTCCACGAGACGAAATCTCTTTTTGACATTTTCTCGAAGATGAGGAGAGAGTCTTGCATGTTCCCGCATTTCGCATACATGTCCACGAGCGTGCTCGATATGAACACGTCCTCGTGCAGCTCCTGCTTGAGTATCTGAGCATGGAGTTGCCTCCCTAAGCCGATCACCGCAAGGTTGGCGCACGTGTCCAGAATTGTCGCATAGGTGAAGTTATCGGGCTGCAGCCCCATTCCCAACATCTGGCTGAACAATTTCTGGGCTTCTTCGCTTTCATTCTGGAGTGAAAAACCCGAGATGATGGAATTCCATGAGACCGTTGTTACGCTCTCTATTCTCCTATGGATCGCTTCCGCATCCTCCAGCATTCCGCATTTGCAGTACAAGTCAATAAGACCGCTTCCAACGAAAGAATCAGAACCAAGCCCTGACTTGATTATCTTGTCATGGATCGCCATCCCAAATCCGGGTGATTGTAATGCCGTACAAGCTTTGAGGACACTTCCATAGGTGAAATCGTCGGGATCCAGACCCCAGCTCACCATCTGATTGAACTGTGCTAACGTCTCTTTGTAGAGTCCGTTTTGCTCGAGAGCGGTTATTAAGGCATTCCAGGAGACTTCGTCCTTGTCGTCCAGCCCTTCGAAGACCCTACGAGAACTGATCACATCTCCGCACTTCCCATACATGTCCAGAACAGCATTCATCACACAAACATTCAAACCATGGGGGGATTTGAGAGCCAAACAGTGAATCTGCATCCCTTGGGAGTGCGCCTTGTGCTCCGCACAAGCGCTCAGAGCAGCAGAGAAGCTGATTTCATCGGCGATAATGTGTGAGATATTATTCATGAACATAAACAGATTGAGAGCTTCGATCCCTCGATCATTTCTCAAAAATCCGACAAGCATGGCATTGAAGGTCTGCAGGCTGCGATTCGGAAGCCTCCGGAAAATTTCCACAGCGTCCCGCAAACTATGGCATTTAGCATACATGTCCAGGGCAGCTGTGCCAACGACAACATCGGAGATAAAATTACTCTTCAATGCATGGCCATGAAGTTGTTTCCCGGCCTCCAAGCACGGCAATCCTGCGCAGGAACGAAAGATGCTTGCGTAGGATGATTGGCTCGTTTCGATCCCTTCTCTTTGCATATTCACAAACATTCGGAGCGCATCCCTGAATCGGTCATTTCGAGCGCAGCCACCGATCACCGCGCTCCAAGTGACCGAGTTCTTCTGCGGCATTTCGCCGAAGAACCGGAGGGCGTCTCCCAAACTCCTGCATTTGGCGTACATGTCGACGAGAGCACTTCCCGCCACCACGTCCGAATCCAGACCCGCTTTAACCGCGATCACATGAACTTGGATCCCCGACCCGCATTCTTCCAGAGCGGATATCAACTTAAGAATGACTGCGATGGTGGTGCGATCAGGCCGCTCGGTGCCGATCTTCATCATCGCCGAGAAAACTACAGCAGAATCATTCAAGTTTCCATTGCCCAAATATCCAGACATCATCGAGTTCCATGAGACGGCATCACGATCTGGCATAGCGTTGAATAGTGTCTGCGCCTCGCGCATCAAACCGTTCTGCGTGTAACCGGATATTACAGCGTTCCACGAGATGATATCCCTGTGGGACAATTCATCAAACACCTTGCGTGCGTTGTCGAGGACCATGCAGCGAATGTAGGCGTGTATAAGGCAGTTTGCGACGAAGATGGTGGGAATGAATCCAATGGTAATCATTCGGGCGTGAGCTCGCCGGACGGCGGCCGTGTTCTGAAGTTGTGAGCACTGCTGGAAGAGGCGGGAAAAGTTGATTTTAACAAACGGTATTGCGGCAGATTGACTGGTGTTTGAGGAAGCGAGTCTCACAGGTAGACAAAATGGCAAGAGGTTAAAGAGAGATGGTGGGGCCATTACCCACAAAATGGATTGCTCCTAACAAAATATACAAGAAGTAATATGAAGCGTAAAATTTTTTTAAAGAAATCATTTTTGATGAAATATAGCAAAAATAATAATAATATTATAATAGTATGTTGAGCACTTAAGGAGTTAAGGGTTAAAACAAAAAATTTGAGTTCCAAATATTTCTCATTTGAAAAAATGATCAATATGAAAGTTGTATATCTCAACTTTCATGTTGGCTATTTTTTTATTTGAAATCGTTTATGTCTCTAATTTGGGTTCGAAAGAAGTCACGCATGGAACAAGTCATTCGTACAGATTTTCGGCGTGATTTTTTTTCGGAGTTCAAATCGGAGATCTAAACTATTTCAAATCAAAAAGTGTTCAACATGAAAGTTGTAGATCTTGTTGAGATCTACAACTTTTATGTTGAACACTTTTTAATTTGAAAAAGTTTAAGCCCCCCGATTTGACCCCCAAAAAAAGTCACGTCAATTCCGGGCGTCCGTACATATGTTCAGCGTGACTTTTTTCATGGACCAAATCAGGGGGTCTAAATTATTTCAAATCCAAAAGTGTTCAACATGAAAGTTGAACACTTCTCATGAAAATGTACGTATAAGACGTAGTTCAAAACGACGCATATATTCTTATATACACTTAACTCGTATATACAACACACCCTTATAGGAATTAGAAATTAAATATATTCCTAAACCAGACGATATTTTGTTTAAAGATTTTGGTGCAAATGATGATATTTTGTTAAAAAGGGAGTTTTGGACATACTAAACAAAATTTTGCGCCATTTTGACTCATTTCTAATGGTAACATAAGTGGTTGAATGAATACATTTGAAATCATTTGTAATTATATGAAGTGAGTTATTTTAAAAGAATGAATGTTTTAAACAAAATTAAATTTTTTTTAAAAAAATTATGTTGGTTTGCTAGTAACGAAATGATTTTCAAATAATCATTTTAAAAAATGAGAGTTTGATAATAATAATGATGTACAACCCCGTATTCGCAAGAGTGGGGTCCCCCCGGCAGACATATGACCAGCTATGCTTTTTTAAGCTTTTAAAAAGGTTTTGCACTCTTGGTGACCAATTTAGGCTTGACCCTTGTAATATACTAGTAGAGGAGAAAAAAATCTACCTCTCCCCCCGACCCCTTTTGGGGGACGGGTGCGGCAAGATGGTTGGCACCCTCCCCGACTTGCTAGGTGCGAGGTGGGAACAACGAGACTGACTGGAGGCCAGGGTCCCGCCCTCTGCACCCTAGCCCTAGGTGGGGCGAGACTGGCCTGCGGCCTCTCGCCCCGGGCGGCTAGCTCGCGGGGGCGAGACCGGCCTGCGGCCCCTCGCCCCGGGCGGCTAGCTCGCGGGGGCGAGACCGGCCTGCGGCCCCTCGCCCCGGGCGGCTAGCTCGCGGTGGCGAGACCGGCCTGCGGCCCCTCGCCCCGGGCGTCTAGCTCGCGGGGACGAGACCGGCTTGCGGCCCCTCGCCCCGGGCGGCTAGCTCGCGGGGGCTAGACCGGGCCCCTCGCCCCGGGTGGCTAGCTCGCGGGGGCGAGACCGGCCTGCGACCACTCCTCCCGGACGGCTAGCTTGCGAGGGTGAGACCGGTCTGCGGCCCCTTGCCCCGGGCGGCTAGATCTTCGGCGGGGTTCACCTGCTCGCCTCAGGTATTCGGTGGGGGGGGGGGGTAGGGGGCATGGCTTAGCCTCCGTTCCCCCTGGACCTCTTTTAGCCATGCTTTTACCGTTGTGCCATCAGGGTGGACTTACCTTTTTACCCCCCGGTGTGGATGTTTTCTATTGGCTCAGGGCATATTTGTCCTAGGGGTATTTGTGACCTTTTGGTCCCTAGGCTTGGAAAAACTATAAATAGACCCCCTTGGGTATCTTTGGAGGGAGGAATTTTTTGAGCTTCCTCCTCCTTAGGCTTCTTCTTGGTTGAATGAGAGAGCTCTCCAAGGTACCCAGCTCAGCCATTGGCGAGGGCGGGGAAGTGCACTTGTGAGCTTCCGGGTGTGTGGTGGGACCTCCACGTTAGAGCTGAGGGTATGTTCCTAGTTTCCCAAGTCTTTGGTCTGTGACGTTCTCCCGAGTGTAGTAGGTGTGAGGTCACCCCTCTTTTGGGACCCCGAACTCCACGAGAGGTCAATTTTGGCTTCAACATTTTTGGTGCGGTGAGCGTGGAGAGTGACCAGCATAGAAGATCTCAGGAGAGTGACATGGTTGGAGATCAGAGAGGTAGTGATGGTCTCGGTGAGCTCCCCAACCCAGGACCCTTCGTAGGAAGGGAGGAGTTCATGGCTTCCATCTCCGACATCATGGAGATGCTGTGAAGTATTGCCCCTCGGGCTGACAGCTCAACCCCACCCCCCAGGGACTAGCTCCCAGCGGTCTCGCCGAGCTGACTCAGAGTGGTCTCGGCGAGCTGCCTCCCAGGGGCATAGACGAGATGACCCCAACTGGGATAGAAGGAAGTGCACCGGGAAGACGGCCATGGAAGGAAAGAATGAGATAATGGGTCGAGCGAGACCTCATCGGCCGGGAGTTGTTCCCCAACCCAGCAAGTGATAGCCCTCTATGCGAGCAGGTCGCGCGAGTAGAGGTTGCGAGAGCACCCCTCAGGGGGTCACCCTTCAGCTAGTTGATCATCTCAGCTCCTGTTCCTGAGGGGTTCAGAGAGTCTGACATGACTTACTATACCGAGAAGGATGACACAATCCAGCACCTACAGTAGTTCGAGGATGTTGTATTAATCAGGCCAATGACGGATGCCTTCAAGTGTCGCCTCTTCGCGATCACATTGAGGGACAAAGCAAGGGACTGGTTTCATCAATTCCCTCCGAGATCGATCTATGGGTTCGAGGACTTGAGCCAGAGCTTTCAGCTTCGCTTCTCCACCTCCAAGAAAAGGAAGAAGAGTCATGAGTCCATCTTCCTGATAAGGCAGGGGGCCGAGGAGTCGCTGACCCACTACGTTGACAGGTTCTAAGAGGAGATCTGAAAGTGAAGGGATAGATACAACTCTAGAGGGGGGGTGAATAGAGTAATCAAATTTTGCACAATACAAAACTTAACTGTCTACCCAACTCCCTTGGAGTGAAGTGCGGAATGAAGAGATTATAGATTTTGGTTTAACCTTAAAGCCTAACACACGTGATGTGCAAACACAAGCTAACTGTAATTACAATTAAAGCCTGGAAAACCTAAGCAGCAACTAGCAACCTAGTTATATCTATTCACAGCCACAGTACAAGAAAAATAATAAGCAAGCCAGACGACACAAGGAATTTTATAGTGGTTCCCCAAACAACTTGGGTACGTCCACTCTTCTACCCAAACGGTAGGAATCCACTACAGGTTTTTGCTAAGGTGCCCTGCCACCAATGATCTGATTCAGGTAGATCAAACAGACCCTTTAGACTTTTGATCAGGTGTCTAAAAACCAAGCACAGGTTTTTGATCAGGTGCCCTGCCACCAAGGGATACTTTTGAAGGGAGTAATAACCCTGTACAGGAGGGGGAAGAAGGTTAAGATGTCTTCTCTATTTTACAATAGATTAGAGAAGCACAAAAAGCTTGCACTGAGCTAGAATGCTCTAAAGAATCAAGGCTCCCCCTGGCTCAAAGATGTCCAGGTGAAGTCTTGCTTCAGTGCAGAAACTCTTCAGAAAATTCTGAAGGAAAGAGCTACAGGAAGAAAATAAATAACAAAAAGAAATCTCTTCAAGCAGCTATTCTTCTTCTTCTTCTTCTTCAAAGAGACTCTGAGTTGAACTTCCTGAAGGCAGGAGAACTCAGGTGAAGAAGAGATGAAGATCTTAACACTTCTCAGTTAGATGGATTTTTGCTGAGAGCAGGAAGCTTGAGCTTGATGAAGGCTTGAGTGCTTTTGAATATGTGTGTAGCACTTCTGTTCACTAAAAAACTAGCTTGAATCCTTCTGCAAAGGGTTCTTTATATATTAGCAGCAAGCAACGGCTCTCTTCCATTTGAATTCTTTGTCTTCTTGTGAGCCTTGAGACCTGGGCTGTAAATATCAAGAAGACAGAAATATCTCTGCAGCAATACATTCCATAAAAAGGAATAAATCTCTTTCTAAGAAGCTGCAGGTTTAAATCAAATAAACAGATGACTAAATAAAGTCACATCAGAAACTAACTCTTTATAGCAAAGAAGAAGACTTTTCAGTCCAACGGCTATAAAGGGGTTGACAGCGGATAAAGTAATTTAAATGACAGCTAATAAGACAAACAACTTTATCTTAAAAGATTTGAACTCAGGCAAATAGAATGAAGTAAATAATGCCTGGAAACTTTATCATACAGCTTGAAATATCGTGCCAGAAAATGTATTAAATAATTAAATATAATAAATAAATACAAAATTCAAAGGCAGGCAGAAAGCGTCGAACGATCTTCGAAGATCGTCGAACGACGCACGGAGATCGTCGATCTATCGGGCAGGTAGTCGAACGATCCAGATAGTCGACCTATCAAGGAAGATAGTCGAACTACCCCGGGAGATAGTCGATCTATCAGAGCAGATAGTCGAACTACCAGATGGTCGATCTATCAGGACAGATAGTCGAACTATCAAGCGCACAGAGATAGTCGACCTATCAAGCAGATAGTCGACCTACCTCAGAAAGCAGATAGTCGACCTATCAACAGATAGTCGACCTATCAAAACAAACCAGATAGTCGATCTATCAACAGATAGTCGAACTATCAGCGCAGAACAAATAGTCGACCTATCAACAGATAGTCGACCTATCAGCGCAGACCAAGACGTCGACCAACTGATAGACGATCGTCGATCAGCCGATAGACGATAGTCGAACGACGTTCGACTATGGTCGAACGAAAGAACTACTTAACCAAATTCTCAATTTGGAAAAGCGAGGACTCTACAGCTAGACTCCTAACCATTGACCATAGATATTTCTTGGGTCAAGGAGCACAAAGGAGAGGACTAAACTCAAATCAAACTAGGGTACCAACAATCTCCCCCTATTTGAGTTAAGTCTCTCATCAGCTAAAACAACTAGCTATAGAAAACTAAAATACTACAGAAAAAGAATGGCAACAAGATTGGCAGATAAACAATTTAGATAAACCAATATATCACATATATCACAGCAGTTTAAATAAACTATTAAGAGTTTTTAGAGTCAGGTAATGGGTCAGATGAACTAGAGATAAAAGAAATTTTTCGCAGAGGATCATCTAATTCCTTTTTCGACATCTTCAAGTCCTGCATTCCAAGAATCTTTAGCTCTGTTGCTCTGGGGACCACAGCTTCAGGATGTTTCTCCATATACTTTGCTGGGTCAAAGATCTCAGGATTAACTTGGAATTTCTCAAACTCTTTCTTTCTATAAGATGACATGGTAGTGAAACCAGTCACATCTTTTCCTTCAGCTCTTGCTTTTCTAATCTGGGCTGCCCCTACAAGCTCTTGAAAGCGAGCCATCCTAAAATTAGGATCGAGCTCGGGATTTTCATATACTGGCTCTGGAGAAGCAGCAGCTATTATATCTAGATAAAAACATTAGAAAACTTAGCAAAAGGGACTTGCTAGAAGGTTTTTAAAACACTGTAAACTATTTACCTTTTGAAACATTCTTCTCAGATTGAACTGGAGAAGGAGGTGGGGAAAAAGTTGGTCTTTGGGCCACAACCTCCTTCATAGGTCTTTGAGATCCATAAGATGATTTGCTTTGAGAACTTTGATGACCTTGTCTTGGATGTGGCTGAGCAGATGCAGATTTTCCATAGGCAGATTGATTAGCAGGTAGATTCCCAGAGGCTCCTGCACCGGGAGGTGGAGGAGGACCTTTGGGAATCCATCTGGAGACTGGAGTATCATACCTTTTAGTTCTCTTCCTTTCTTTCTGCTGGTTTTTCGAGAACCACATCCAATGCTTAAAATCTTTAGATTTGGGGTCAATGCCCTTCAGGATGTAGTAGGGAGTGTCATTGTCCTTGTTTGGAGGAGGAGGAGGAGCTTTTCTCTTCTTAACAGCAGATTTCTTTTTCCTTGGATTTTCAGACACATCTGAATCAACATCATCATCAGAATTGGATGATGGAGGATTCTCATAGGGATCATAGGCTTCTGAGACAGCCTTTTCTTTAAGCTTTAATGCAGATTTCTCTTTCTCTTCTTCAATGACATCCATAGCCATAAGAGAGTCTAAATCTAAACCAGGAGAATCATCCCAGATGGATGACTTTCCATACTGCAAATCTTCTGATTCCTTCTCTTTTAGAGATTTCATTCTTAAATCCCAAGCAGCCCTGGCTTGAATTTCTTCCAAACTTAACACAGGAGAATCAACTTTGATTTCCTCTTGATTTTCATCCTCTTTATCATTTAAAAACACATCCAATTCTGGATCTATTTGAATATTAGAATCACTTGGAGCAGCCACAGAAACAATTGCTATTTTCTGGGCAGTTACATCTTCTTTAATAATATCTGTAAAATTACGAATACAGATCTGCTAAATAAACTTGAATCATACCTTCAAGGTATTCACAGACTATCAAATTAATAGATTCATCAACAAAGCGAATGAAAGCTTTACCTTCATATTTAACCATTTCCCAGCATTCATTCAGATAATTAGTTACAATTCCTTCCAGGAATCTAACTATCATAGGAGTGGTAATATCTTCTAAGCACACTTTCACAGCAATTTCTGATAGCAAGATACCATCTGATATTTCCTTCTCAGTCAAGACTGGAGCTAAAACTTTCTTAGCAGGAGCACTTTCTTCCTCAGCTGGAACAACTTCTTCCTCAGCTGGAGTTGCCACTTTCTCAGCTGGAACAGTTTCTTCCTGATCAGTCATAGCAACATCTTGAACTTCTGGAACAGTCTCTTCCTCAGCAGGAGCTGTCTCTTCCTCAGCAGACATAACAATATCTGGAACTTCTTCTGGAGCAGATTCTGGCTGGACAGATACGACAATATCTGGAGCTATCTCTATATCAGCTGCAGGAGAAGCAGGAAGGTCTGAGACATCTTCCTTGGACATCTCCCCCTGCCTGATTTCAGTAACAACTGAAACCAGGCCCCTAGAGGTAGATGGCTCAGCAGAGTTAGAAATGGATTGGATGGAGGCAGTGAGACGGTCAATGGAGGCAGCAAGGGGAGCGATTGCCTCGTCAATCATGATTTTGATTGATGGGGTAATCAACTCCACAATGCGGGAGAGGAATTCAGGGGTAATTTCAAAAGATGATGAATTTGAGGTGGATGGAGCTGCAGCAAAAATGGTAGATGTGCTGGGATGAGAAATATTGGGGACTGGGGATCGAGCTGGAGATACAGCTGGAGAGTGAGCAGGGGATGGAGAATGAACTGGGGAATTAACGGGAGATGCGTGAGGAGTAAGAACTCTCTCTGATCCTAACAAATCGAAGCTAGGAGCAGATATCCTAGCCAGATATGCAGGGAGAGGAGAGGCTGGAGGAGTCAGAGAAACAACCATGGTTGTTTCAGGTGCAGCAGAAGAGGAGGGTCGTACTTCAGCAGAAGTTGATGGTACTTCAACTGAGGTAGACGGCAAAACAGAGGAGGAGGAAGGGATAGCTGAGCCAGCTTCACTAGGTTGAGGAGCGACTGAAGCAGTCCTTGTGTCCTCAGATTGCGCTGGAGCAGACTTCACGAACGTCCTCTTCCACTTAGAGAATAAGTGGGGATCCATCTTCTTGCTGGCATTTATAGTAGTTGCGGCAGAACTCAGCAGCTGGGGGAATTTCTCCTTCAGGAAAATACCTATAACCCTTCCGAGGGTAACTTCCTTCTTTCCATTCTTCTTCCTGATCAAATCAAACAGAACGGCTGCCCAATCGATCCTCTTTCGATTGACAATTGCACACATAAGTGCAAATTGTTGCCTTGTTATATTATCATGGGCGGAGTGCTTGCCCAGAATCACTTTTCCAACAATCTCAGCGAGGAACTTTATCTTGAATGGAAAATTTACCTTAAGCAACTTGGAGGGAATGCCTTCAGCATGTCCCAGCTCAACGAGCATCCTTCCAAACTCCTGAGCATCTTGCTCATAGTCTTCATCACCAATAACTAAACCAAAGACATCAGAAAGAGCGGCCGGAGTCAGGGTAGCTTCTACTCCGCCGATGGTGCCGATCATCGCTTCGTCTGTGGAAGACGACGTGAAAGCCCATTCTTTTATTTCAGGAATGTTGATCTTGATCCTCTCAGACATCAGCTTCTCTAGACCTTGATCTTTGCAGAGCTGCAGAACCTCTACTATGCTGGCATCGCAAACGCTGAAAGCTTCGAAATCTACACTGAAACCGGCATCGAACTTGACGACGGCAAGAACAGCTGGGGAAATCGCCATTGATCTGCTGGAGAAACGCGAGAAGGAGGAGGAAGACGCGAGAAAGAGGAGGAAGACGAAGGAGACGGAGCAGCCGAAAATCGCAAGCGGGAAAGCAGAATGCGAAAGGGCACGCTCCGTCGACGATACAGCAACAGATCTTTTAACCTAGGTCGACTATCGGCTTTATATTGAACCGGATATAGTCGGTCTATTTAAAAAATCTTGAACCGATAGTCGAACGGCCGTTCGACGATCGGCTCAGAAGCAGAGTAGTCGGACAATCGTTCGACTATTTCTGACTTCTCAAACAAAAGGCTGTCGTCGTCCAGAGATCGACGATGAGCCCAAGCCGTTCGACGATGGTCGAACGTCGATCGACGATCTTCAAACAGATAAGCTATCATTAACCAGAGGTCGACGATAGACTTAAACCGTTCGACTATCTTCGAACGTCGTTCGACTATCTTCAAACAGGCCTCAACATAGGCAGATATCGTCACACTTAGTCTCGTCCATTTATCATGCCTAGTTGGACTAAAAAGAACAGATGCTTCTGTTCATCTAAAGGCTTGGTGAATATATCACCTCTCTGAAACTCAGTGGATATGAACTCAAGACAGATCTTGTTCTTTTCCACACAATCTCTCAGGAAATGGTGCCTAATCTCAATGTGCTTCGTTCTAGAGTGGTGCACTGGATTTTGTGCAATTGAGATAGCACTGGTACTATCACACATGATCTTGGTGTTCTTGTGTGAGTAACCATAATCCACAAGCTGGTTTTGAATCCACAGGATCTGTGAACAACAGCTAGCAGCAGCTATATATTCAGCCTCTGCAGTTGAAGTTGAGACAGAAGCCTGCTTCTTACAGAACCAAGATACCAATCTCTCTCCCAGGAACTGGCAAGTTCCTGAGGTGCTCTTCCTGTCAACTCTGCAACCAGCATAGTCAGAATCAGAATATCCAATTAATTCAAACTCTGACTCAGCTGGGTACCAAAGTCCTAGATTTGGACATCCTTTCAGGTATCTCAGGATTCTTTTTAGAAGAATCAGATGAGATTCCTTGGGGTTGACCTGGAATCTAGCACAAAGGCATGTAGCAAACATTATATCTGGCCTACTTGCAGTTAGATATAATAGGGAACCAACAATGGCCCTATAATTCTTTTGATCAACTGGCTTGCCGTGATCATCAGAATCAATAACTACATTAGTAGCCATGGGTGTAGGCATTGCTGAAGCATCAGCCATCCCAAATTTCTTTACCAATTCCTTGGCATATTTGGATTGGGAGATGAAGATACCATCAGCATCTTGCTTAACTTGGAGACCAAGAAAGTAAGACAGCACGCCCATGCTACTCATCTCAAACTTAGAGTGCATCAAGTTGGAAAACTTTTTGCAAAGTTTGGGATCAGTGGAGCCAAAGATAATATCATCTACATACACCTGAACTAACAGGATTGTGTTCTTGTGATGCTTAACGAAAAGGGTTCTGTCAACTACTCCCCTAGTGAAGTTGTGCTCTAACAGGAAACTAGCTAGAGTCTCATACCAGGCCCTAGGGGCTTGCTTTAGTCCATAAAGAGCTTTTTGCAACTTAAAAACATGAGAGGGCTGTGTTGATGAAACAAACCCTGGTGGTTGTTCAACAAACACTTCTTCCTTAAGCTCACCATTTAGGAATGCACTTTTGACATCCATTTGGAACACCTTAAACTTCATGTAGGCTGCATAGGCCAAGAAGATCCTTATTGCTTCTAGCCTTGCAACAGGAGCAAAGGTTTGGTCATAGTCTATACCTTCCTCCTGTCTGTAGCCCTGAGCTACAAGCCTAGCTTTATTCCTTACTATTATTCCATTAGCATCTAACTTGTTTCTATACACCCACTTGGTGCCTATGATCAGTTGGCCTTTAGGTCTTGGAACCAAAGTCCAAACTTTACATCTCTCAAACTGATTGAGCTCCTCTTGCATTGCAATGATCCAGTGGGGATCTAGCTCTGCATCTTTAAAGGTGAGGGGTTCAACCTGTGAGAGGAAACAAGCATGCATCACATCCTGTCTTAATTGATGTCTTGTTTGCACACCAGCTGATATGTCTCCAATCACTTGAGATGTGGGATGATCTCTAAGTGTGACAATATCAGCAGGTGGGATGTGATCTTCAGCAACAGTTGGGATTAATTCCTCAGAAGGAATTTGATCTACTGTTGGTGGAACAACAACAGCTTCAACAGCTTCAGCAATGTCTTCATCACTGTCTGATTCAGTGATCTGAAGAGTTGAAAGTTGAAGGATTTCTTGAGGGGCATCATGTACCTGCAAAGAACTGGAGGGAGGAGAATTTTCTTTCCCCTTGTAAAACATCTGAGACTCATCAAAAGTCACATGCACAGATTCCTCTATCTTACAGGTTGATTTGTTATAAACCCTATAAGCTTTGCTTACTTGGGAATATCCAAGCATGATTCCCATTGAAGCTTTTGCTTCAAATTTTCTAATATATTCTTTATTATTGTTATGAATATAAACAGTACAGCCAAAAATTCTAAAGTAATTAATTTTTGGTTTCTTTCCTTTAAGCAACTCATAAGGAGTTTTACACTTAAGTTTGTGTATCAAACTTCTATTCAAGACATAGTTAGCTGTACTAACAGCTTCTGCCCAATAGGATAGAGGCATGTTAGCATCTGCCAACAATGTACTAGCAGCTTCAATTAGTGTTCTATTCTTCCTCTCAACTACCCCATTTTGTTGGGGAGTTCTAGGAGCTGAGAAGCTATGTTTGATACCTTCTCTCTCACAGAATTCTTGCATGAGAAGAGAGTCAAACTCAGTACCATGATCACTTCTGATCAAGGCCACATGAGTAGAGTACTCAGTCTGCACACAAAGTAGAAAGTCTGTAAGGGCTTTGAAGTTATCAGACTTAGTTCTCAAAAAGAAAACCCAACTGAACCTAGAGAAGTCATCTACAATTACTAAAGTGTAATACTTCCCTCCTAAACTCTGTACATTTATTGGGCCGAAAAGGTCCAAATGTAATAAATACAGGATTCTAGGAGAATCACTTTTATTTACAGATTTAAATGAGTTCTTGGTTTGCTTGCCTAGCTGACAAGCCTTGCACAGACTCTCCTTCTTGTAGGGGCAAGAAGGTAAGCCTCTAACAAGGTTGTGCTTAGATAACCTAGATATATTTTTCAGGTTTACATGACTAAGCCTTTTATGCCATAAAGAATTATTATTAAGGGTTAATTCATTAAACAGGCAGATTTCCGAGTGAGATGAATTAAAATCTACTAAATATATATTGCCTATTCTATTACCTATTAAAACATCATTATTATTTAAAGTAATATTGCAAGAGGAGTTAGAAAAAAAAACCTGGTAGCCAGCATCACATAGCTGGCTAACTGAGATCAGGTTGTGCTTTAGTCCACTGACATAAGCAACTCTCTTGAATGTAACATCTCCAATTGTGATCTTGCCATATCCTTCTGTCTGACCACAGCTGGAGTCTCCAAAGATAACCTTTGGGCCGAGCTTAGCTTTGTACTTTGACAGAAGCTCTTTGTTTCCTGTCATATGCTTAGAGCATCCACTATCCAAATACCACTTATTTTGAGTGATTGGATAGGCCTTCACCTGCAAAACAACTATTTAGACAGAGTGGACCCAGGTAACCTTGGGTCCTTTGTTTTTCACATAAGAAAAACTGGAGATATAAGAAAATGCAGGCTGAGGGTGATAGCCTAGAGGGTGAGATCTCCTAGGTGGGATTCTCCATGCAGATGATGGGTCAACAAACCTAGGGTTTCTATTTCCATTTTGGTTTCTATGATACTGATTATGATTTTGAAAATCATATGGAAATCGTCGATCGACGTTCGACGATGGGCGCTCAGATCGTCGAGCTTCGTTCGACCATGGAGCATCCGATCGTCGAGCGGCGTTCGACGCTCTTTGCATTTCTTTGAAAAATTTCTTTCTCTTCTCTCTCTTAGCCTTATTTAATGTTTTATTTACAAGGTTTACTTGCTCAGTGTTCTTCTTTCCACTAGCTGAAATGAAGTTCACTGGAGTTGAAAGGTTATTTTTAAGCAAGACTGGGGGTTCACTGGGAGAAGCTCCTAAGCCTAATTTATCATTACCTGACCTAGTGTTGGTCATGCTGGTAATTTCTAATAGCTTAAGGCTTCTACCATTAAGGGACTCTTCTAGTCTCTTAGACTTAGCTAATTCTACTTTAAGAAATTTGATTTCTTCACTACAAGTAGTGAGTTCTTCCTTTAACCTAACATTTTCGGAGGCTATTGATTCAGAGTCAGCTAGCCTATTTCTAAGTTCTTTTATCTCTTTTTCTGAACTAATTAGATCTAAACATAGAGATTTAAAATCTAACTTAAACTCTTCTGAAGTAAAATCATAAGATGAAAGTACCTCATCTTCAGTAGGCATTTCTTCATCTGAGTCAGAACTCTCTGCAGCAGAGTGGTTGCTGCAGGCATCTATTGCCATGAGGCAAACTTCTTTTGCCTTCTTTTCTTCTTCATCCTCACTAGAGCTTGAGGATGAGGATTCTTCATCAGAATCACTCCAGGTTTCAGCAATGAAACCTCTCTCCTTTTTCTTGTTCTTGTAGGAGGATGGCTTGGAGTGCTTCCTGTGCTGCTCCTTTTCTTTTCTCTTTTCTTTGTTTTTCTCCTCTGGACACTCTGGCAAGATGTGTCCAGGCTTCCTGCACCCATAACAAATAATTTCTTTAGTTGGAGTACGATCATACCTTGGCTTTTCTTCATACTTTGAAGATTTTCTTCTGAATTCTTTTCTCCCCATTTTGAGAAATCTCTTGGCAAACAATGCCATGAGCTCCTCATTTGATTGGCTGCCTTCTGATGCTTCAGCAGCTTTAAGAGCTAGAGAATGCTCTTTTCTTGTTGGAGTGGGGGTCTTGGCTTCTGCTTCAGCTTCCCTTGTCTTCAGCACTTGCTCAAAAGATTTGAGCTTGCCGAGAAGGGCTTCAGTTGATATCTCATTGGTACTTCTGGCTTCCTTGATTGGCCAGATCCTCAAATCCCATGTGCTAGGGAAGCACATAAGGATCTTATCATTGACCTCTGTCAATGAGATATCCTTGTCAAGGGTCCTCAGCTCATTGATGATTGAGCTGAGCCTGGTGTACATCGCTTCAACTGATTCAGCATCAGTCTTTTTGAAGTTCTCATACTGTGAGATAAGGTTGGACCTCCTGTCCTTCCTTTCATCAGCTGAACCAGCCACAATCTGGTTCAGTGTGTCCCACATGGCCTTTGCTGAAGAGCAATCAGCAACCTTCTGGAACACTTCATCAGACATAGTCTGAGCCAGTATGTTCATTGCTTTGGCATCAGCAATTTTTGCCTTCTTGTATTCATCATTATAGTCTGGAGGAGGCACTGCACTCATATCAGATGATGAGGCAGTGGCTGCAGCAGGTGCTCTTGGGGGACCTGACAAAATAGAAGCAAAAATACTCTCATCAATAGAGTTCATATAAAGTTTGATCCTTGCCTTCCAGATGCCAAACTTTGCTAAGTTGCATGCTGGAGGTCTGGTGCTAGAATAATCCTTAGACTGGGCCATGATAGTGAATTTCTATAAACTCTTGGTATCTATCAGGATCTTGTGACTTAGGTGTTAGCCTATACAGTCAGTCAACCTCCCTCTGATACCAATTGAAAGTGAAGGGATAGATACAACTCTAGAGGGGGGGTGAATAGAGTAATCAAATTTTGCACAATACAAAACTTAACTGTCTACCCAACTCCCTTGGAGTGAAGTGCGGAATGAAGAGATTATAGATTTTGGTTTAACCTTAAAGCCTAACACACGTGATGTGCAAACACAAGCTAACTGTAATTACAATTAAAGCCTGGAAAACCTAAGCAGCAACTAGCAACCTAGTTATATCTATTCACAGCCACAGTACAAGAAAAATAATAAGCAAGCCAGACGACACAAGGAATTTTATAGTGGTTCCCCAAACAACTTGGGTACGTCCACTCTTCTACCCAAACGGTAGGAATCCACTACAGGTTTTTGCTAAGGTGCCCTGCCACCAATGATCTGATTCAGGTAGATCAAACAGACCCTTTAGACTTTTGATCAGGTGTCTAAAAACCAAGCACAGGTTTTTGATCAGGTGCCCTGCCACCAAGGGATACTTTTGAAGGGAGTAATAACCCTGTACAGGAGGGGGAAGAAGGTTAAGATGTCTTCTCTATTTTACAATAGATTAGAGAAGCACAAAAAGCTTGCACTGAGCTAGAATGCTCTAAAGAATCAAGGCTCCCCCTGGCTCAAAGATGTCCAGGTGAAGTCTTGCTTCAGTGCAGAAACTCTTCAGAAAATTCTGAAGGAAAGAGCTACAGGAAGAAAATAAATAACAAAAAGAAATCTCTTCAAGCAGCTATTCTTCTTCTTCTTCTTCTTCAAAGAGACTCTGAGTTGAACTTCCTGAAGGCAGGAGAACTCAGGTGAAGAAGAGATGAAGATCTTAACACTTCTCAGTTAGATGGATTTTTGCTGAGAGCAGGAAGCTTGAGCTTGATGAAGGCTTGAGTGCTTTTGAATATGTGTGTAGCACTTCTGTTCACTAAAAAACTAGCTTGAATCCTTCTGCAAAGGGTTCTTTATATATTAGCAGCAAGCAACGGCTCTCTTCCATTTGAATTCTTTGTCTTCTTGTGAGCCTTGAGACCTGGGCTGTAAATATCAAGAAGACAGAAATATCTCTGCAGCAATACATTCCATAAAAAGGAATAAATCTCTTTCTAAGAAGCTGCAGGTTTAAATCAAATAAACAGATGACTAAATAAAGTCACATCAGAAACTAACTCTTTATAGCAAAGAAGAAGACTTTTCAGTCCAACGGCTATAAAGGGGTTGACAGCGGATAAAGTAATTTAAATGACAGCTAATAAGACAAACAACTTTATCTTAAAAGATTTGAACTCAGGCAAATAGAATGAAGTAAATAATGCCTGGAAACTTTATCATACAGCTTGAAATATCGTGCCAGAAAATGTATTAAATAATTAAATATAATAAATAAATACAAAATTCAAAGGCAGGCAGAAAGCGTCGAACGATCTTCGAAGATCGTCGAACGACGCACGGAGATCGTCGATCTATCGGGCAGGTAGTCGAACGATCCAGATAGTCGACCTATCAAGGAAGATAGTCGAACTACCCCGGGAGATAGTCGATCTATCAGAGCAGATAGTCGAACTACCAGATGGTCGATCTATCAGGACAGATAGTCGAACTATCAAGCGCACAGAGATAGTCGACCTATCAAGCAGATAGTCGACCTACCTCAGAAAGCAGATAGTCGACCTATCAACAGATAGTCGACCTATCAAAACAAACCAGATAGTCGATCTATCAACAGATAGTCGAACTATCAGCGCAGAACAAATAGTCGACCTATCAACAGATAGTCGACCTATCAGCGCAGACCAAGACGTCGACCAACTGATAGACGATCGTCGATCAGCCGATAGACGATAGTCGAACGACGTTCGACTATGGTCGAACGAAAGAACTACTTAACCAAATTCTCAATTTGGAAAAGCGAGGACTCTACAGCTAGACTCCTAACCATTGACCATAGATATTTCTTGGGTCAAGGAGCACAAAGGAGAGGACTAAACTCAAATCAAACTAGGGTACCAACAAGATCCTAGATTTCCAGGAGATGCCGGGGTATGCCCTCCAAATGATATTCACGGTGGGATTGCGCGAGGGGTTCTTCAAGATGAGCCTGACCCAAAAGACCCCCCTTTCCTTCGAGGAGCTGATGGAAAGGGAGGCTGAGGAGATAGACATGGAGACGGCCAACCCGACAGTTGTCAAGAAGTTGGCAAGACTAACAGAGATAGAGTCGAAGGAGCAATGTGGCTCGAGACATCAAGAGGGAAGACGGAGAGAGGAGCAGAGAGCTCAGGGGGTCCAGGGGCAGGAAGGCCCAGAGCCAGGTTGGAGGCAGCAGGGAGGACCTGCCCAGGGTCCAAGAAGAGCTCTCATCCAGGGTGGGGGGAAATTTCACGGGGGCCAAGGGAGGTTCAACTTCCAAAGGCATGCCCCAAGATAGCTCCTGCCCCCACCCCAACAAACTTGGTGATAGGCAGAGGAGGAGGAGGCAACGAGAGAGACCGTCGAGCCCGCCGAAGGAGGGGAGGAGGAGTATTGCCATACTGTGACTTCCACCAGTTGGAGGGTCACGCCACGACTACCTGCCCCCGAGTTCCTGGAAGTGAGGGGGCGAGAGGCCCTGCCCAGCAGCAGCCGCCGGAGACGGTTGAAGAGGTTCCACCCAAAAGGGGGGCGATGAAATATGTGAGGACCGGGTCGATATCGGACCTCGAGGTAGTATTGCAGTGATCCACGGTGGAGTGGGGATCGAATACACTTGAAAGGCAAGCCTCCATGTGATGTACCGACAGAGCGTCGCTTCAACATCCCAGACCCCTCCCCTAGAGGAGAAGATCACCTTCTCGATGGACATGCCGGATCATGAGGATCCGTTCTGCGATGCGCTGGTCATCCAGACAGCCATCGAAGGCTACACCGTATCCCGGATCTTGGTTGACAACAGAAGCCCCGTCAACGTCATTTTCAAGAAGGAGTTTGACGAGATGAAGGTAGAGCCAGGGAGGGTGTTGGCCTTGGACGGACCCCTGTTCGGATTTTCAGGGGAGAGGAAGGAGGTAGAAGGGGGAGTAGGACTACAAGTAAAATGGGGGGGGGACTTCAAGGAACTGCCAGTTCTTCATTTTTGATGCTCTAAGCAGCAACAACGCCATCTTCGGAAGGCCCCTCATCAGCGCTTTTCGTTGTGTGTCGTCATCGTTCCACTGGTGCCTCAAGTTCAGCTCAAGAGGGATCCATGTCAGAGTCAAGGGGGACCCCAGAATGGCAAGACAGTGCTACGTCACGACCGTTAACACCATCTCTTGGTTAGCCAAGGCGAAGGAGATGGAGAAGATCATGGAGAGCCTGAGCGGGATGGAAGTGTCCGAGGGGAAGGAATCGGACGACGACCATCATGCTCAAGCCCCCTGAAGGAGCCTCACCTCGGTGGAGTCCTATATTTTTCTTATGGTTGTATTGAGTCCAGCCCCCGACCAGCTGAGTCGGGAGGGTCACGTAACCAATCTTTTTTCCCTGTTTGAGGATGTTGGAATTGATAAAACTTATGTGACATGCCCAGTCCCACCCATCGAGAAGATATCCTCATACCAGGCTCTCACTAACTGGATGAGTCGAAGGTACCTCGGGGAGGTTAAGTCCTTTTTGCTCTGAGACGGTCCCACTGCCAGGCTCTTACTAGTTGGCAGGGACGGAGTACCCCTCGTGGATGCCTATGTTCTCTTTGCTCCGAGACGATCACGCTGTCAGGCTCTCACTAGCTGGCATGGCTGGAGTATCTCTCGTGGATGCCCTGTTCTCTTTGCTCCAAGACGGTCCCGCTGTCAGGCTCTCACTAGCTGGCATTGCCAGAGTAGCTCTCGTGGATGCCCATGTTCTCTTTGCTCCGAGATGGTCCCGCTGCCATGCTCTCACTAGCTGACAGGGCCGGAGTACCTCTCGTGGATGCCATGTTCTCTTTGCTCCGAGACGGTCCCGCTGTCAGGCTCTCACTAACTAGCAGGGCCAGAGTACCTCTCGCGGATGCCATGTTCTCTTTGTTCCGAGACGGTCCCGCTGTCAGGATCTCACTAGCTGGCAGGGCCGGAGTACCTCTCGTGGATGCCCTGTTCTCTTTGCTCTGAGACAATCCCGCTGTCAGGCTCTCACTAGCTGGAAGGGCCGGTGGTACCTCTCGGGGATGCCCATGTTCTCTTTGCTCTGAGACGGTCCCGCTACCAGGCTCTTACTAGCTGGCACGGCCGGTAGTACCTCTCGAGGACCCCAAGTGTTTCTTACCTCGAGGCCGTCTCATCACCCAGGCTCCCATTAACTAGCATGACAGGTTGATCCCTGACTAAGTGTTTCTTACCCCGAGGCCGTCTCGTCACCCAGGCTCCCATTAGCTGACATGGCAGGTTGACCCCTCGGGATGGCCAAGTATTTCTTACCCCGAGGTCGTCTCGTCACCCAGACTCCCATTAGCTGGCATGGCAGGTTAACCCCTCGGGGTGGCCAAGTATTTCTTACCCCGAGGTCGTCTCGTCACCCGGGTTCCCATTAGCTGGCTTGGCAGATTGACCCCTCTGGGAGGCTGTGTTTTCTACTCAGAGTGGCTAAGTATCTTTGTAACTGCGCAAGAGGACTACACTCAGCGAATACGTTGGGTTGGATGTTTCTTTCCGAGCGTGGAACCCGCTCGAAAAGAGTGAGGATTGTGTACAACCCCGTATTCGCAAGAGTGGGGTCCCCCTGACAAGCATATGACCAGCTATGATTTTTTAAGCTTTTGAAGAGATTTTGCACTCTTGATGGCCAATTTAGGTTTGACCCTTGTAATATACTAGTAGGAAGAGAAAAAATCTACCTCTCCCCCGACTCCTTTTGAGGGGTGGGTGTGGCAAGATGGCCGACACCCGCTCCGGCTTGCTAGGTGCGAGGTGGGAACAGCGGGACTGGCTGGAGGCCAGGGTCCCGCCCCTTGCACCCTAGCCCTGAGTGGGGCGAGACCGGCCTGCAGCCCCTCGCCCCGGGCGGCTAGCTCGTGGTGGCGATACCGGCCTGCGGCGCCTCGCCCCGGGCGGCTAGCTCGCGGGGGCGAGACCGGCCTGCGGCCCCTCGCCCCGGGCGGCTAGCCCGCGGGGGCGAGACCGGCCTGCGGCCCCTCGCCCCGGGCGGCTAGCCCGCGGGGGCGAGACCGGCCTGCGGCCCCTCGCCCCGGGCGGCTAGCCCGCGGGGGCGAGACCGGCCTGCGGCCCCTCGCCCCGGGCGGCTAGCTCGCGGGGGCGAGACCGGCCTGCGACCCCTCGCCCCGGGCGGCTAGCTCGCGGGGGAGAGACCGGCCTGCGGCCCCTCGCCCCGGGAGGCTAGCTCGCGGGGGCGAGACCGGCCTACGGTCCCTCTCCCCGGGCGGCTAGTTTCAGTTCAGTTTCGATTTTGGGTGTGTAAAAATCAAAGGTATTCGGTTCGATTTTTATTTTTACCTAAAACCGAATCGTGCCGCTTGCAGGCCTACATATGAATAAAGTTGATTTGACGCGTATTTGTTTGTCAGTTCCATTATCTCTCCCTTGAAAAAATGTAGCCTGCAATCAAAACAACAATCACAAAATAGAATAGATTAATGATGAATTTTATCAATATCTTCAAATAATAAACCGGCCATTCCAACCAAAGTATTTAACAGGTTAAGCAAATATATAAAGGCATCGTTTGAGAGGACTTATTTTCACCGATCAAGTGGTTATTCATGCGGTCGTAATTGCTTGACCAGTGAAAATGAGTCCTCCCAAACGGAGACATAATGTATGGATTACATAGACATTGTCAAAACATAAAATCTATTTAGAAGTGAAAGCCAGAGATATATAAATAGAGCATTTCCCTCATCAAAAAATTTCAAAACGGAAAGAGAGTTATTTCACTGAAACAAACTCCAACTATTGTTTCGCCAAAGTTAGCCAACACGGCCAAGCGACATGGCCGCGTATCTTGACCTTGTCGCCCAAAAATCACATCTTTTCATTTGTAACGGTCGAACGCGGCTAGATCAATTTGATTGTGCGTCTCTTTGTTTGTACTAGTGAAGAAATCTCCAAATGCTGGACACGCTCTCCAAACATCATCGTGTCGCTGGCAGTGTCCATTATTTTTTTTCTCTGTGTTGCTCCTCTTCTTCTCCCAATCACTTCTTTCTTCTTGTATTTTGTCAAAATATTTCTCATTTGTCCTAAAAATAGAAAAAACAAGTGATCTCTCGGATTTTTTTGGCAAGAACGTGTGACTTAGATCGTTTCTTTGCTTGGGATTCGCTCCGCTCCCTCTCTAGTTCTCTCAGCGCTCAACGCTCACTTGGACGCTTCGATGAGCTCCAGAGAAGGCACAAGAGAACGCCCTTACGACCGCTCTCAAAGACGCATCTTCGTGGACTTATCTTGTTCCTCTTCTCTCTGTACTCAAAGCTTGTAACGGCGAGGTAATTTATCACCCTCCGAGAATCTCCAAACCCTTAGAAACAAAGCTAAATATTGGATTTCTGTCCGACACACATTCGGTCACGTGATTTTTCACAATTTCTATATTTTTCACAGTAAAAAAAGCTTCTTGTCATTGGTGTTTGATTTTTTTTATTGTTTTTGCACCCAATCCAACTTAGGTCCAATTCTGTAGAGGAGCCGGCCATAATCATTGAAAAGGACTATTTTTTTTTTGTACAAATCCCGGCCTCGCATTTTGAAAAGAAAAAAAAACTTTGTTTTTTTTGGCCACTTGCATTTGACAGCCCGCTCTATTTATATGTATAGAGATGTACAGCACATGCTCTCTTGAAATTAGTTTCACACAATTGAGAGAGTTGAGAGTTAATAAATATAATGGAGGAGCGTCTGTTTGAGATGAAGAAAGGCAGGGGAAGGGTGTGGTGGTGGCTGTACGCTTGCTCGATGCAGCTTGGCTTGCTCCTGATTTGGGTGTACAGAGCCTCGCACGTGCCGGAAGCCGGAGCGCGCGGGAGGTGGGCTTGGATTGCGGTGTCCGCCGCCGAGCTGTGGTTTGGCTTCGAATGGCTCATAACTCTTTCTGTTCGCTGGAACCCTGTTTACCGCCGCACCTTCCAGGACAGGTTATCTGCCAGGTATTTGTCTGTGCCTGCTGTTTGGTTACAAAAAGTGATTATGATAAAGTCCTTTCCTTTTCAAATATGTAAGCTAGCGACAGAGTTTCCCTTAATTAAATGCACACGTTGACAGAGTCCTTAACTAAGGGACAGAGTCCTTAATTAATAGGCTTGTGCCGGGAAGATAGCAATCCTATAAAATAAATAATGTCATCCGCTGTGTCCATCCATATGAATTCGCTTGTGGTGGGGAACTCCAAACGATGAATTTCCAGAAAGAAAAGAGAGTTATTTCAGCGAAGCAAACGCCTATTAATTAGACATGGCCGCCCGCGTCTCTTGAAAGAGTCGCCCAAATATCGCATCTTTTCATTGGTAACTGTAGAACACGGCAAGATCAATTTGGTTGTGTATCTCTTTGTTTGTCTGTTTTAAGCTATGTTTGAGAACCAGGCCCGGCGGGAGGCCGGCGAGGAGAGAAGAAACGGCCGCTTTAAACGGTCGACTGGTGCTCTTCCCACCAGCGTCTAAGGCTCTGCTTGACTGTAACGGTCGGAAGCCGTTACAAGATCGCCGGCGATGGTCGCCGGCGTCGAAGGGGAAGAAGGCTGGGCCTTCGGTACTAATTCCTAGAACTACTCCTATTCTAAACTACTAAAGGAAACAGAAAAGACATTCATTTTCATTCCTCTCCAAGCTATTACAGGGGATGCCTATTTATAGACGCATGCTAATTACAATAGTCAATAACAACTTGCCACGTGGATATACAGTTGTTACATTGACATTCCGGCGGAGCGCCGTTCCGGCGGGAACGAGCCGGAGAAAACTGTTTGGGACGTTGTTTGCGAGCTCCCGGCGAGAACGGCCTGCATAAAAGGGTGCAAGCCCGGCTTTTTGACGCTGGTGGGAAGAGCACCAATCTGGCGTTTAGAACGGCCGTTTCCTTTCTCCTCGCCGGCCTCCCGCCGGCCCGAGTTCTCAAACATAACCTAAATGATGCGACCCCAACTGGGCACTGGGCTGCTCAGTTGGTTATAAGAGTTCCGCGGAAGCGTATCTTATCTAGGAGGTACGGGGATCGAGCCCCCACCTCAACAACCTGCCTCAACGCCGTGAGGCTATGGATCCTGGGCCGTGGGCCTTGTGAGCAGCCAAGCGGGCCTGAGGAGAAGGGTTGGGGTGTATGGTCCGTGGGACCTGATGGGCCCGGCTGGGGCTGGCTATGGATCCGGGGCGAGATAGCCCTGCGAGCAGCCCAGTGCCCAGTTGGGGTCGCATCACTAAACGTCTGGCTGACACCCTTTTATGCCGGCCGTTCTCGTCGGGAGCTCGTAAACAGCGCCCCAAATAGTTTTCTCCTCCTAGTTCCCGCCGGAATGTCAAACAGAGCTAATAGTGAACAAACCTCCAAATGCTGGACTAGCTCTCCAAACAAGGTCTTGTCACTGACAGTGTCCACTACTTTCTTCTCTGTATTGTGCCTCTACAGCTCACAATCACTTCTTTCTTCTGGTATTTTGTCAAAAAAAAATCTCATTTGTCTTAAAAATAGAGAAACAAGTGAAATAACATTTGCAATATATAATAAGAGTATAAAGTGAAGGGAAAAGCTTATGCGAATGATATTCAATATTTGTGTAATTTTGCTCTAATCACGTACTCTACACTTTAGTTTTTGTTATTTCAGAGCAAAAGAAATAAAAAATAAAGAATAAAAAGTGTTGGTGCAAAATTTGTCGCCTGGCTTCCACACTCAACAATCAATTGGGGAGTTCCGTGACTCCAATCGACCGACTACTTTGCCCCGCGGGCTCGGTGAGCAAAAAAGAAACACAGAAAAGTGGGTGTCGCTGGCAGCGACGAACACTAGACTGACTCACTGCGGCGAATGCCTCTCCTGCGGCGGGCTCTTTGATTATGCCAAAAGGGTTACAGAATGAAAGCGCTAATACCCGAGTGGTATGCATGAATACAAGGGGCAGAAGAAAAGAAGACTGGGAGACTTAGTGTCTGCACCTACGACGTAATAGGTTCTGCGCTAAGACCGTTGTCCCCATTCGAGCACTCATGGTCCCTATTTATATTTGAGGATAGGCTGCTCGAACGATTACACGAAGAGCCATACATTCAATGGCTCATTAAACATGACATTAAATGCGCTGCCGCATGAGGTACACGAAGAGTCGGACGGTGGGGGATTGAGGTAAGAGGCCGCGCATGACCGTATTCGTTGATCTCGAGGAGGAGAGCCAGCACGAGATCTGATGCAGCACCCACAACGACTACTTTGGCAGACTGCCGAACTGTCTCCTGAGAGGTCGCCCGACCTCATGTCGAACACCGTTGTACGCACACTACTTCCTGGAGAGTGCCCCAGGAACCCGAAGTAACCGCTTGGTCGCTCTACTTCTGGCGTCGCCTGATGCTGCCTTTCGTCGCAGGATTTGCATTAACATAATCCCTGCACTTTTTCTGAGACTACGCGGGTTCGGAAAAGTATGCTGGTAACTGCGAAGGCTGTTACCCGAGTTCTGCGCCACTCGAATTCTATTAATAGTGCAGACAATCGTCCTGAAAAGACACCCCTCGAAAACTGCTAGCTGCTACTCGCGACTTCTACCTGTCATGAGTCTGAACGCCACCCTCCTCGCTTCGATGGACCTCAGAAAGGAGGCCACAAAGAAGCCTGATCCTAATAAGCCGGGAAAGTCGTTGAAGAAGTCGTCTGACGGGTCCTCCAAGAAGCCGCCAATGAAGCCATTACTGGCAAAGGAAACCGCGGCCAGAGTTGGCAGCGGATTCCCAACACTTTCTGATTTTGACATGCATATGGAAAACTTCACTGACGTGGGGACGAGCAGCTTGGGTAGAGCGAAGATTGTCCTGCCCGCGGGCATCGGGGTTCCTCCCACC
The DNA here is from genome assembly GCA_039513925.1 of Platanthera zijinensis. Taxonomy (NCBI): domain Eukaryota; kingdom Viridiplantae; phylum Streptophyta; class Magnoliopsida; order Asparagales; family Orchidaceae; genus Platanthera; species Platanthera zijinensis. The sequence continues at coordinate 176,889,916 of CM077087.1, forward strand.
CATTCCTCTAGTACTCAGAAACCAAAAGAACACGACTCGCAAAAGCTGAGACTCCAACATCCGAACACTTCCTCAAGTGGCGTGACCTATGTGAGGAGCGTCGAGGGATTGGAGAAGACTGTGTCGGACACATCAGAGAAACGGTCCGACCAGGTGGATATGGACTTGTTTCAACATCAAATTTTGGTAGATGAAGCCGATCACCAAAAGCACTTGTCCGAGAAGCTCGCGGAGGAGTGGTCAGAAGAAGAGGCCGGCGAAGACCCGAATAAAGATGATAAAGTGGACGAGGATGACTACGAGAGAGAATTCAGAGACCTGAAAGCAGACTCCCTTCCTGAAAGTGCCAAGGGGAAAGTTGTCGAGTACGCCGACCCGCCATAGATTATCCCCCACACCCCCACAGACTCTGCATCGCAAAGAGAGACGAAGAGGAAAGGAGACAACGAGCACAAAAGAGAAAACACTTCGCGGTCACCGGGAGAGGATATCGCCGCAGGTATGCCTATTGAAAATAAATTTCCTGCAGTATTCTCATTATTTATGAAGAACTAAAAACCCGTACCTTTGTTGTCAACGAACGCTTCAGCGATATCCACCCCTCAGAAAGAGTTTCAGGGCGCTTGCACCCACATCGTTCGGTTAGAAAAGGAGATGCTGATGCTAAAATAGAATGATGCGTGCGACGCTGAGAGCAGGAGCGTATCCGCGCCGCGAATAGGCGTATCACTGGCATCGCAGATTACGGCTCCACCAAAAGATGCTTCCCAGAAGTATGCACGAAAAGTGAGAGAGGACGTCCACGCCATACATACGCTAGGTGCTAAGCTAAACAAATATCTAGTGGGCGTGATGAGCGCGCTCGCCGAGATAACTGACAACTTGGTGTTCATAGTGTTGAACTTTTGAAGTGAAAGTGGTGGCTTAATCGGGCAGACCGCGCGGATAGATGTTGGCGGTCCGACTGGTCAGATCGCGCGGTCTGGTGTGGTGTCTAGCCAGTTCGGCTAGTGTTCAGCAGTCAGATAGTTCCTAGGCTTGTAACCAGGCAGATAGGATATTTATCCGCGGGTGTTGTGGCTCTTCTGGAGCTCGCGAGTTCGGCTTTGGTGGAGCGGTTTGGTGGAAACCATGGAGTTCGCCAGTTAGTGCGGACTGATGTTTGAGTCCGTCGGTTTGTGCGGATTGGCTCTTGTATCTGCTGGTATTGTGTTCGCACCAGGGATGACTGGAGGTGTGGACTTGGTCTGGATTTGTACCAAGTCTGGTTGTGCTCAGTCCGGGTGTTCACGCGGTTAGCGCGGACTGATTTTCTATCCACCGAGTTCGGCAGCTTAGCTGAGCCTAGTTTGTGCTCTAGCTACGGGCTCGGAGTGTTCGGACTGCCTGTCTATCCGATAGTTCGACTATGCGGGATTGTGCCTTAGTCTCGGATTGTGTTGTGCGGACTGGAGCAGTGTTCGCAGGATGTTGCGGGCTGGTGGCGGTATTCGCAGTGTCCGCAGTTATAGCGGACTGATCCAAGCTCTGGCCTTAGGCGGTGTTCAAGGCGGATAGATCTTCTGTCTGGCCTTGATGGTGCGACCTTGGCAGACTGGCTTATTCAGCCTTGTCGGGGTGATAAGTCGGACTGGATTTGTGTTCGCACTTTGCACACAGGTCTTGTGCTAGCTGCGAGATGGGGTGGTGATCCTATTGGCTAGGGCGGTGACCACATTCCTCTCCCCGCCTATAAATTAGACCCCCTGTCACGTCAACGATAAAACGAAAGAATAGTAAGTGAACTCGGTTGGTTACTGCGGACAGGTTTTTGTATCCTCACGGTTTGAGAATTTAACTGGTGTTTGTTGTTGCAGATTGTGCGGATAGCGCTGAGAAGCCAGAGACTTGGTTCTGACTTTACATCAGGGATCAGTGCGGACTCTGCGGATACAATCGGCGGTTAGTGGAAGGTCGCGGATTGCGACTAGACGGTCTTCTCATCAGCAATCTTTCCCAGTTCAATAAGGCTACTCGCTTCTGGCGGTCTGTCTGTTCAGTTCGGCAATAGCTGTTCGCGGTTATCTAGCGGCTAGACGACCTCGCGGTTAGGCATAACGGAGTGTCCGCGCGGTTAGGTTGTGGTCTGGCGACTTGACAGCTTCAACGGACTCCTTGTTCAACTCGACAGAGTATGCGGTTACCTTGTTTTATCCGCCCGGATAGATTTGCCTTGTTTTTTTTGCTTTCATCGGGTACATTGGCGAATCATGTCTCGTCATGTATGCCTCGCACTGTAAAAAAATTTTATAGTACAAAATTTGCATGCTCTTCTATCTGCATCTGGTTTATTTAGCTTGGTTTGGTTGAGTGTTCATGCGACCTGGTTGCCCGTTTTCCGCATTTCACAAATTTTTACATGGTGTCAAAGGGAACAGAGGTTTGAGCAGTGATCAACCGCATACTTGCTGTTTGTTTCTGGAATTTAAGTTGACCAGTGTTAATGCAATGAAAAGAGGATTCACAAGAGGTCTTGGAATTGAACTTTTAATGCCGACCAACTTCAAGAAGTGGAGGTCGTGCATGGAAAGTTACCTTTTGGGCGAGGACTTTTGGGAGTCTGTGGAGACGAAAGGCAAGGAGTAACCGCTGCCGCCGGCAATGCTGAAGCGGTGAGAGTTTGGAGGAAGACAAACGCTAAGACGAAGTTTACTCTTAAGCGGGCTATCTCACCGGAGCTCTTTTACCACATCATAGGATGTCGGTCAGCTGCTGAGATTTAGACTTCCCTTGATGGGCTGTTCAATAGGAAGAATGTAGCGCGACTATAATTCCTGGAGAATGAGTTGACGAGAGCAACTTAGGAAGATTTGTCCATCTCAACGTTCTTCCCGAAGACGAAAAACTTGTGTGCTGAAATTTCAGCATTGGACCTTGATGAGCCGATTTCGGAGGCGAAACTTAAGAGACACATAATCCGCGGATTGCGGAAGGAGTATGTGACCTTCGTTACTTCTGTTCAAGGCTGGGCGACTCAATCGTCTTTGCTTGAGCTGGAGTGTCTGCTGGCTTTGCAGGAAAGCCTAGCAAGACAGATGATTGGAGTCACTATCTCTGAAGGAGGTAGTGAGGTGCTCTTCTCAGGGAAGAAGAAGAAGAGATGAGACAAGAAGAAGAAGTCGTCTGCTGGCGATGGTCCTTCTACTTCATATCAACAAGAGAGGAGTGTTGCTCCTAAGCGAGATTGGAAGAAGAAGGAAGGGCCAATGTGCTACAGATGCAATCTGCTTGGTCATTTTAAGAAGGACTGCAAAGTCAAACTACAGCCAGGGCACGCAACAGGTAAAGAAGAAGTTGGTTCCAGTGCTGAGGAAGCGGGATGAGAAAATGCATTCATGACGGACACATATGTCCGTGCTTTGTCCGCCATCGACTACCAAGACGACTGGATCGTGGACTCGAGGTGTGGTCACCACCTCACCGGGGACGAGTCAAAGTTTTCTTCTATACAAGCGTACTCAGGTAATGATGTTATTATTACTGCTGATGATACGGTTCCTGCAGTCGAGAAGGAGGGTATCGTTTCTTTGGGTAGTAATAAAGGTCCACTCACCTTGAGGTGTTTATCACGTACCGGGCATAAAGAAGAATCTCTTCTTTGTGACCAACGTGGTGGATGCGGGCTATCACGTTCTGTTCGGCCCGACAAAAGTGAAGTTTCTCCGCAATATGTCAGCGGTAAAGACTGACGTTGCTCATGTAGGAAGGAGGGTTAAGGACTTGTTTGTGTTATCAACAAGTTTATATGTTGATCGGATGATAGCCAATGATAGTGCTGCTATCTGGCACGAGAGGCTGAGACATGTCGGGATGGACAAGTTGAAAGTCATGACGGTAAGGAGCCTTGTGAAAAACTTACCTAGATTGTCATCTTTCAGCGACAGTCACATTTGTGTAGGATGTCAATATGGAAAGGCTCATCGTCTTCCGTTTGACAAGTTACAGACCAAGTGTAAAACACCATTGAAGTGCATCTATGGTGATCTAATGAGACCGACTATCACGGTCAGTCTTGGAGGCAGCAAATACATGATGGTGTTGATTGATGACTATACTAGGTATACATGAGTGTACTTTATGAAGGAAAAGTCGGACGCGTTCCAATTGTTCGTGGAGTTCAAGGAGCTAGTGGAGGGCCGGCTTGGCCTGCGGATTAAGAAGTTGAAAACGGACAACAGAGGTGAGTTCGTTTCAAATGAGTTCTCTAACTTCTGCAGGAAGCACGAAATCTTGAGAGGGCTCACTTGTGCTCATACTCCACAACAAAATGGAGTAGCAGAGAGGAATATTTTCCACGTAAAAAATGTCTCTTGTTATTTGTTGCGGTTCACTTTGACTGTTTGCGTGCCCGGTCTGATTCCGAGCTAAGGCGGTCCAATTTCTCCGGACAGGGGAAAGACCGGCGACCCGCAACAGTTTGGCGCCGTCTGTGGGAAGGTGTTCCCAGAAGCTTTGACAAGTCTCAGTATTCCTCCAGCTCACAGTAATGACAAACGTCCAACCAACTTACAAAAAGTCTAGCGATCAAACATCCAATGACTCGCCCATTAGCCCCACGCCACTTCTCGAGGAGATTGTTATCACACTGGCGTCGTCAATGGAGGAGCAGATGTGTTAGATGGAGGAGCGTTAGGTTCAAACGCTCGCCTTACTAAGGAGCTCAGAGACTCCTAAGCCCCTAGGGGCACCTCCATCGCTCACAAGTCGGGGATCGCCCCCTTCAGGCCGCCACTCGCTCGGCAAAGTCGCTTGCATCGCATGCCACGCACGGACCTGGGGGCACATTTCGATTGAAGCACCTCACCCCAAGAATACCTTCTCTAGCCAGAGCGAATGGATCAAGTGAAGAAGAAGCTGATGTTGAAACCAATAAATCGGTCTCTGTGGAGTTCACCCTTGAGGAAGGGGTGATCGCGCACCTACTTCTCTCCTGCAAGCAAAAGGACAAGCAAAAGGACAAGGAAAGAGAGCAAAAGACTGACCCAAGGGCCCGATGCGGAGGACCCACCACACACCCGGAAGATCACTGAGCGCTTCCCCTCCTTAACCAAATGTCAGGCTAAGGTACCTCAGAAAGCACTAACAGGCTAGAAGACAAGTAAGCGTGTGTTCTGAGGTACCCCTTGGGTCCTATTTATAGATTTCTGAAAACGGCGTGCAAATAGCCAACCTCCGCTGTTCTGAACAGCTATGTGCAGCCCAACGGGGTCTGCCAACAACGTAACCCCACTGTTCTAGACGGATACTGGCACCCCCCTGCAGGGTCATCCTGGTAATTCGGCCTCTGGTCCCCACGAGAAAGAAGTTTCCTCACCCCCGGGTCAACCCGTAACCACACCGGGCGGAGCGAGCTGGGGCAGACTCACCTTGGAGAGGCGGGCCAGGCTGACTCGGGGCTGACCCGCCTAGGAGAGGCGGACCAGGGCCGACCCGCCTAGGAGAGGCGAGCCGGGGCCGACTCGGGGCTGACCCGCCTAGGAGAGGCAGACCAGGGCCGACTCGGGGCTGACCCGCCTAGGAGAGGCAGACCAGGGCCGACTCGGGGTTGACCCTCCTAGGAGAGGCGGACCAGGGCCGACTTGGGGCTGACCTGCCTAGGAGAGGCGAGCTGGGGCCGACTCGGGGCTGACCCGCCTAGGAAAGGCGGACCAGGGCCGACTCGGGGCTGACCCGCCTAGGAGAGGCGGACCAGGGCTGACTCGCCCAGAAGACCTTTCAGGCCCTGAAGAGAGCGAACCGCTCCTCTGGGACCATCCGCCCGCTTATACTGGCGCGGGTCGGAGTTGGCCTGTTTGCCCATCTGAATCCAGTCGTCGAACACGGGATTGTATTGTGAGCTTTGTAAAAGCTCGGAAAGAAACATCCAACCCCACGTGTTCGGTGAGAGCCCTGCTGAGCTGGAGGAAATATTTTGGTGGGGCCCACATTCATGCTATAAATATACCGTCAGGCCTTCGGAATAAATACCCCCCTGACTCCTGCGATCCGTAGCTGAATGATGTCTATGTCCGAGGATATGCGGGCTCGCCTAGAAGCGGAGAGGGAAGGCACTCGGGAGTTGGCCCTTGGAGCCGCCCCATGGTTGGTGCGCGGGTCGTCGGGCCCCCTTTTCAGGCCAAAGAAAGGGAAGATCATCAGGCGATCTACTGCACGTGACGCCCCCGCGTCCTGCTCGGCCGGCAGTACCGAGGTTACCCCTGAGGTATGTGATTCTTCTATTTGAGTCGTCGTTCGGCCTTCTGATTCCGATTTCTGCAGGAGACGTCTAGCGAGGATGGGGGAGAACCGGGGCATTCCGCCCTGCTGATAGATGATCAGGTCATCAGCCCCTCGGCCCAGAAGCATGTCCTTCCTACAATGCCTCCGCCGCCGATGCCCCATGGGCTGGGGAAGCCTTTTGTTAACCTTGTAGGAGAAACTTTCCAGGGGCGGCCGGGTACCTCGCAACTAGCCGCCGGTGCGGGCGAGGTGCCGACTCCGGGTGAGCTCTTCACCCTTTCCCGCTTATCATTGCCTGCTCTCTCTGACTTATTCCTGCAGGTTATAATGCGATCTCTTCTTCCGACGCTGAGATGAGCGAGGGGTACTCGCCTTCTCCTGATACAGATCACATTTCAGAGTACCTGGGGGACCCGCTGGATGCCGCGAAGATGGAGAAGCATGTGACGCGATTGTTCCAGAAACACACGCTACTGCTGCAGGAAGTTTTCAACAGGGTAGAGAAGGACAAGGCCAAGACGGAGGAGAGATTAGCGGCTCTGGAGGGGGAGAGGCGACCAGCCGACGGGGACGGAGTCACCTCTCCGGGGGTGCATATCACACGAGCCGAGGAGCGGCTTAGGCACATTACGGTGGACGCCGGCCTGGTTCAGGAAGAGCTAGCGGCGGTTCACAAGTACCATTATCCTCGCGTGCCGTCCGGATCAGAAATGCGGAGGCGAGGCAGGTGGAAGTGGATTCAGTACTGAACCGCCTGCCTCCTCTGCGTTGCTGGCCACCGGGCCCGGTTCGTCTCCATATGCAAGGAACGACAAGCGTAGTACCGTGAACTTTCTGTTTTGGACATTTGAATTTGTAATAATTCAGGACCGCTCTCATCCGCTAATGGGCGAGTACTCGCTGTATTTTTCTTTCACTGCGTTGATTCTTACTCTTTGGGGGGGGGGGGGGCGCGGGTGAGACGTTCTGGTTCGCCCGACTCTTTTTCGAGCGAGCTCGGTATTGCCGAGTCGACTCGCCTGACCCGCATACATGGCTCTGGCGGGAGCGAGCCGATCGCCCGCGGGTCGCGTATCTGGGCGACTCGTGAGCTGATCCTGGCGGGTCTGCCTCGCGGCCGCTCGCTTCTTATACGGACGCGGTTGAGAATAGCTTTCGGCCGCGGACTCGCGGCCTGTTGGCGAACTGGTATGAACTTGATTCGGGTTCGGAAGTTGAAACGTCGGGATTAATTTTGCTATCCGCACTTTTTCCGCCGGCGGAACGTTTTCCCGCCCTTTTCCGATTCTATAAATAGGCCTTGTCGACCTTCTCACCTACCGCATTTAAAGCTTTCTTTCTCTCTTCATACTTTGCGAGAATCTCTTTGTCCCGCTCGGCGAAATTTCTATGAGATGGGTGGCGGCAACGGTGAGGCGGATGGGAGGAGCAAGTGCGCCTGGACCTTCTCTGAACACGATTTTCCTCAAGCCGCCATCACCGAGCGCGAGTTCCTTGACGCCGTATGTAGCTTCGTGCTTCCAGGTTTTGTTGCGAGGCAGCCTGGGAAAGGAGAGCGGATCAACGACCTTTCCGCGGATGAGCTTGCTCTCCCCACGGCTCACTTCGAGGCGGGCCTCCGGCTGCACGTATGGCCGGAAGTCCGCCAGATTTTCAAGTACTTCGGGGTCGTCCCCGGACAGATGACCCCCAACTCCATCGCGGTAGTGGTCGGGTTCGCCTGCTTCCTGCGGGAAGAGAGGATCGAGTTCAGCCTCGCGGTCTTCCGCAAGATGTTCTCCTTTCGAGCGAACAAGGACGAGACCGCCTGCTTCGCCAACAGCCAGGTGAAGGTGCGGGAGACCGTCAACAAGAGCCACAACTGGCTCAAGAAATTCATCTTCGTCAAGGGGGACTTCGGCAACGTCCCCTTCTCTCCAATCCAACTTAGTGAGGCGAGCTACCGCCCCCTAGCCTGGGGGGCCATGAAGTGGAGTTGTTCGGGTTCTTCGCCGGGAAGAACTTTGAAGTGGCCTTTCTTCGCAGGAATCTGGACGACCTCGTCCCCGTCTCGCCCGGGGAAGGTAAGCGGTTCGCGCTTCCGCCTTTTTATCTGTCTTTCACATTCTTTAAGACTTATTCTTCTCACAGGCGAGCGCGACATCCCTCTACACCCCCCTTACGAGAGAATGCGGCTCGCCTCCAGCGGGCTTGCCCGGGCCGAGGCAGCGGCCTCCGCTCACCGCGAGGTCACGGTCCCTGCAGCCCCAAAGCGACCTTGTCGCGAGCAACCTCAGGCCCCGCCACCGCCCAAGAAACCGAAGAAGGCGTGCGGCGCGCCTCCCTCGGATTTCGAGAAAGGCAAGGCCCCCGTAGGCCAACCCTCTGGGGATCTCGCCCCCGCGGCCCCTTCGGCCGACAGCTCTCTCGCCGGGAAGGCCGACACTTCGGGGCCGCAAGGAGGGGTTCAACCCACTGCGAAGCCAGTGCCAAGAGGGCACCGTAATTTTGGCTACGGCGAGGGACCTCCGGATGAGCTCGACGTCCCGCTCCTTCAATGGGATAAGGAGACGAACCGGGTTTACATCTCCTCGCTGCTGCCGAGTTGGGTGGAGCAGGACACTATTGGCGGAGAGGCTTACAACCTCTCGTCCGGCCTCTACGCCCGGGAGGATGCTGCTATCTACGATGAGGAGGACACGCGGGTGCTGATTCACGAAAGCACGCGGGCCCAGTTCCGAAGCCTCGAGCTGTCCGACATGGTTAGCCGGTGATGCCTCCGGTCGGAGAAGAACGCCCCCTCGCTTAAGAAGCTGGCTGACAAGAAGGAGGCGGCCCGCAAACTCACCCAAGGGGAGGCGGATTATCAGAGAAAGCGAGCCGACGCAGTCGAAGCGGCCCTTGCTCAGTACCTGGGGGGGGGGGTATGTCCCTCAACACGCACCAATTCTCTATTGTCTTTTCTTATACTCGTCTCAGTCTCCCTTCTTCTCGCAGGACGCGGCGACGGCCAACAGGATGGGCATCGAGATCGCCACCCTCAAGCAGGAGAAAGAGGCACTGCAGGCGCAGGTGGGCGCGTTGGAGGCCGCTGCGACCGCTCCGCCTCCGTCTAGCAGCGACTGTCAGCTCTCACACTATAGCGAGTACGACCTCGAAGTCCTGATGCAGAAGAACGCCGCCAGTGCGACGAAGTATACCCTCCAGACGTTGCGGCGGGCCGACCTGATCAAGAGCGAGGGCGTCAAGCTTTCGGCGAGCGACGTGGTACCGGAATTATTCCTTCCGGTACCGAAGCCGGGCGACGGCCCCTACCATCGCATATGGGGGGCTCGCCGTTCGGGGCCCGCTTTGCCGGAAGCTTGCGCCTCATCCAATATTTTTGTTGTAGCAGGGATGCGGGCCGAGGCCCGGGACTTGTAATAACCATACATTTTTGATCGACCCAATGTTCTTTGAAAAATTGTTCCTGTATTCTGCTTTTATGATAATGTAAATATTTTCTTCTTGCACTCGCAATTTACTTAGCCTCTTTTAATCTATTGTTGTGAGCGAGTGAGGTCGCCTGTTCGTTCTAGATCCGGAATTTAGGCTTAGAAGCGAGAGACACGTTAGCCAGCCGCATCGCGAGTTCGCGACTCACGTCCTCCGCCCGGGCTTGCCACGCCATTCGTGGCGTAGAGCGGGCGAGAAGGCTCAGCTAATGTCCATACCCCCTGACTTTGCGCGAGCCGGCCCCCGGGGTTCTCGGCGTGGCTGAGCTCTCGCCGCCTAGACCCCTTCCCCGGGGCTCGCCGAACCATAGGCCGTAGTCGGCGTTTCTGGCCCGCTGGCCCGCTAAGGTAATCTCGGCGACCCTGCGACCCTGCGACCCTCGTCTTCGTAATGCGGGTGTCTCGTTCTTCACCTTAGGCGTCGCATCCGCCAAGACTCCCCTGCCCTTGTCAGGCTGCGGGGGGGTCTAGGTAAACTCCTGGAGTGACGTCCAGCCCATATCTGATTCGGTGAGGGCCCGTCAGCTGAATCTGCTTGGAGTCTGGGTAGACTCCTCTGAGTGACATCCAACCCTGCCAGCTTGCTGGGAGCCTGACAGCTGGGTTTGCTCGGGGTCTGGGTAGACTCCTCCGAGTGACATCCAGCCCTGCCAGCTTGATGGGAGCCTGACAGCGGGATCTGCTCGGGGTCTGGGTAGACTCCTCCGAGTGACCTTCGGCCCTGCCAGCTTGCTGGGAGCCTGGCAACGGGGTCTGCTCGGGGTCTGTGTAGACTCCTCCGAGCGACATCCAGCCCTGCCAGCTTGATGGGAGTCTGACAGCGGGATCTGCTCGGGATCTGGGTAGACTCCTCCGAGTGACATCCAGCTCTGCCAGCTTGATGGGAGCCTGACAGCGGGATCTGCTCGGGGTCTGGGTAGACTCCTCCGAGTGACATCCAGCTCTGCCAGTTTGATGGGAGCCTGACAGCGGGATCTGCTCGGGGTCTGGGTAGACTCCTCCGAGTGACATCCAACCCTGTCAGCTTGATGGGAGCCTGACAACGGGATCTGCTCGGGGTCTGGGTAGACTCCTCCGAGTGACATCCAGCCCTGCCAGCTTGATGAGAGCCTGACAGCGGGATCTGCTTGGGGTCTGGGTAGACTCCTCCGAGTGACATCCAGCCCTGCCAACTTGATGGGAGCCTGGCAGCGGGATCTGCTCGGGGTCTGGGTAGACTCCTTCGAGTGACATCCAGCCCTGCCAGCTTGATGAGAGCCTGGCAGCGGGATCTGCTCGGGGTCTAGGTAGACTCCTCCGAGTGACATCCAGCCCTGCCAGCTTGGTGGGAGCCTGACAGCGGGATCTGCTCGGGGTCTAGGTTGACTCCTCCGAGTGACATCCAGCCCTGCCAGCTTGATGTGATCCTGGCAGCGGGATCTGCTCGGGGTCTGGGTAGACTCCTCCGAGTGACATCCAGCCCTGCCAGCTTGATGAGAGCCTGACAACGGAATCTGCTCGGGGTCTGGGTAGATTCACACTTGCTCAACACAAATACATCATAAAGGAGCTTTATTCGAAAATGGAACGCTACGTACATGACTTAGTGGAAAAAACATTTTAAGTCATCACCACTCCAGGTGAGACTTAGGGTCTCGCCCTCCACAATCCGGAGGCGATACCCTCTTAATTTAAGTGCTTCCTGTACAATGTATGAACCTTCCCAGTTGGGATTGAGTTTCCCCACGGTGGCTGACCTCCCTGCGGCATCCACCTTTCTCAGAACGAAGTCCCCCTCTGCGAACTGCTTGATCCTGACATACTTGTCGAAGTACTTAGCCATCCTCCTTTTCACCTCCTCCTGTCGGACGGCGAAGAAGTCGCGCAGTTCTTCCACCATGTCAAGGGAGATCCGCAACTCCTCCTCATTCTCAGCTCTCCATTCCTCCCTATCTTCCCCTGCCTCGACCACCCGAGGCGTTCGGACCTTGAACTCTACTGGGAGTACTGCTTCGCACCCATGGGAGAGTTTGAAGGGAGTCTCTCCTGTGGCCGTGTTGGGTGTGATCCTAAGAGCCCAGAGGACCGAAGGGAGTTGTTCCACCTAGCTGCCCCTCAAGTTCTCCACCTTCTTCCTGAGGAGGTTGACAATGATCTTTTTCGCCGCCTCTACCTGCCCGTTGCTTCTGGGGTGGTGAACCGAAGCGAATCTGAGATCAATCCCGAGTTGCCCACAAAAGCTGATGAACTCGGCGCTAGCAAACTGAGGCCCATTGTCTGTGACAATGGCCTGGGGCAACCCGTGACGACAGATTATCTCCCCTCACACAAAGTTCCTGATGACCTGAGAGGTTACCTTGGCCAACGCCTTAACTTCCAACCACTTTGAGAAATAATCGATCATGACTAGTAGAAACCTTCTTTGACCGCTGGCCTGGGGGAAGGGCCCGACCAGGTCCATTCCTCAGATTGCAAATGGCCAGGGTGCTGTGATGCTCCTGAGGCGTTGAGCTGGCTATAGTTGAAGGGGGGCGAACAGCTGACACTTGCCACACTTCCTTGCGAACTCCGCAGCGTCATGGCTCAAGGTCGGCCAAAAGTACCCCTGCCTGATGATTCTTCCTTCTAGGGTCCGACTCCCAGAATGGCTCCCACACTCTCCGGAGTGGATTTCCTCCAAAATCCTCGGAACCTTTCTCGCAGCCACGTAACGCGCCAACATTCTCGAGAGGGTCTTCCGGTACAGCTGCCCATCTCACATGAGATAATATGCCGACTTGTACTTGAACTTCTTCTTGTCCATCCCTTCGGGATATTCCTCGGTGGAGAGGAAGGTTGTGAACGGTTCCATCCACGAGGGGTGCTGGTCTACCTCCATCAGCTCTCCCTCCTCGATGGAAGGGCGGAACAGGTCGGTGATGGTACCCCCCACCCGGGGACCATGCTTCGCCAGTTGATCTACTTGCTCATTCTCCTCCCTGGGCATGTGCCGGATAGAGAAAGTCTTGAACGTGCCGATGACCCCCTTCACCTTTCCCAAGTATAGCTGCAGAGTTGGTTCCCTTACCTCAAACTCCTCGTTGATCTGGGAAGCCACCACCATGGAGTCAGTGAGGACCTCCACATCATACACCCCCAGCTCCCTGGCTAGGCGGAGCCCTGCGATTACCGCCTCGTACTCGGCCTGATTATTGGTGATGGGAAAGTGCACCACCACCGTTTGCTCGATCCTCGTTCCCTGAGGGCTTTCCAGGATCATCCCTACCCCCAGGGAATGCCTCCCTAAAGCGCCATCCACCATCACCTTCCAAGGAATGGGGCGACCGAGTTCTGCCTCTGCCACCACATCCACGTAGTCAGCCAGGAAGTCGTCCATGGCTTGGGCCTTGATCGAGAGGCGGGGGACGAAGGAGATATCGAACTCGCTCAGCTCCACCGACCACTTAGCCAATCTGCCCGAATGCTCCACCCCCTCGAAGATGTTGCGGAGGGGGTGGTCAGTCACCACTCGGATCGAGTGTGCCTGGAAGTAAGGCCAAAGCCTCCGGGCCGAGATGACTAGAGCGAAGGCCAGTTTTTCCAAGATGGGATAACGAAGCTCGGTCTTCCTCAACACACGACTTACATAATATATGGGGAACTGCTTCTTCCCCTCTTCTCGAACCAGGACGAAGCTCAGGGCCTCCGCTCCGACCCCTAGGTACAAAGACAAGTCCTCCCCCTCCTTTGGACCTTGGAGCAGGGGGGCCTGAGTCAACTGTCTCTTCAGGGCCTGGAATGCCTCCTCGCACTCCGAGGTACACTCGAACTTCTGGCCTTCCCTCAAAGTCTTGAAGAAGGGAGAACACTTCTCTCCAGCCCGGGAGAGGAACCTGCTCAGCCCTGCCAGTTTCCCCATCAACCTTTGCACTTCTTTAGCATTCCGAGGTGATCCCAGCTCCATAATTGCTCGGACCTTATCAGGATTGGGCTCTACACCTGCTGGGGTGAGGAGATGGCCTAGGAACTTGCCCCTGCCCGCCCCGAAGACACACTTCAGGGGGTTCAGCCTCATCTTATACTTGTGTAGGGTGGCGAAGGTTTCCTCCAAATCCTGGAGGTGAGAGTCAACATCTCGACTCTTGATCATGAGGTCATCCACATACACTTCTAAGTTCCTCCCCCTCTGCTCTCGGAAGATCATGTCCATCATCTTCTGATAGGTCGCACCTGCGTTCTTCAGCCCAAAGGACATCATTTTGTAGCAATAGCATCCATCCCCCATGATGAAAGAGACAATCTTTGACGTCGGGGGGTGCATCCTGATCTGGTGATAACCTGAAAATGCATCTAAAAAGCTCATTACAGGAAAACCGACGGCTGAGTCAACCAGCGCGTCGATCCGAGGCAAGGGGTAACAATCATTGGGACATGATTTATTAAGTAATGAAAAGTCAACACACATACGCCACCGGCCGTCTCCTTTTTTAACCATTACTACATTAGAGACCCAACCAGGGTATTGGATCTCAGATACAAAGCCAGCCTTGAGAAGCTTGGCTACCTCCTCCCTGATCGGCTCGGCCAACCAGTCCGCCGTGGACCTCTTCTTCTGCTGGACGGGGCGAGCTTCTGGATCCAGGTTGAGGCGAAGACAGGCTACGTCGGCATCGATCCCTGACATCTCCGCGGCGCTCCAGGCGAAGATGTCCACGTTCTTCTGGATGCACTCCAGCATCCTGCCCTGGGCCTCCGGGGTCAGCCCCCCGCTGACGCGAACCTTCTCCACCCTGCCTCCCAGGGTGAGGACCTCCATCTCCACCACCTCCTCTGCTGCTTCCAGGCGGGACTGCTCCCCCCATTCTTCAAAGTCCCCCATCCTGGGGCAAGGACTTCCTCTCCAGCCTCCGCCACGGCCATCGCCTCAGCCGACCCCTGAACTTCTTCCGCCACCCCCACCTGGGTGCGGCTCTCCTCTACCTCCATCTCCTCTCCGCCGGCCTCCTGCTCCGCCTCCTCCATCCTCCGTCCCATCTCCTCAGCCCCCTCCTGCCAAGAGATGGAGTTCACCTCCGTAACGTAGCACTCCCTTACTACCTTGGGGTCTCCTTAGACCCGGACCTGGACCCCTTCGGCGTTGAACTTCAGGCACTGGTGGAAGGACGAGGGGACGCAACGGAAGGCGCTGATGAGGGGCCTCCCGAAGATGGCGCTGTAGCCGCTGGGGTTGTCCACGATGACGAACTTGCAGGCGCGGGACTGCCCCCCAAGAGAGACATGGAGTCCCACTCCTCCTTCGACTTCCTTCCTCTCCCCTGAGAAGCCAAACAGGGGCCCGTCCGAGGCCAGCACCCTCCTGGCCTCCACCTTCATCGCGTCGAACGCCTTCTTGAAGATGACGTTGACCGAGCTCCCGTTGTCGATGAGGATCCGGGAGACGGTGAAATCTTCGATGGTCGTCTGGATGACCAGTGCGTCGCAAAAGGGGTCCTCATGACCCGACATATCCTTGACTGAGAAGGTGATTCTTTCTTCCGGGGGTGGGGTCTGGGATGTGGAGCCGACGCTCCTGCGGTACATGGTATGGAGACTTGCTTTTCAGGAAGCCTCGACTCCCACCCCCCCGTGGATCATTCTGATCCCTCCCCGGGTCCCCACATCTGCCCGGTCTTCACACCTGTCCTCCTCTGCCCGAGGCAGGACCTCCTCGATCCACACTTCTCGGCGGTCTCGCTGCTGTTGCTGCTCCCTGTTTCCTCTTATCTCGAGGAACTCCGGGCACGTGGCTGTGGCGTGCCCCTCCTCCTGATGGAATTCACAGTAGGGCAGCTCCACCTTAACCTCCCTTCTCCTCCACGCTGCTCTCCTCCTCTCCCCCATAGCTATCGCCATAGCCTGCTCCTGGTCGGGGAGAGGTGGCCTCTGGCCCTGCCTCCCGCCTGGAGGATAGAACTGGCCCTGGCCTCCCTGGCGGTTATCCCCACCATGATGACCTCTCCTCAGCCCTTGGTCTTGCCACTCCGGCCTCCAACCTAGCCGATGGTTCGGATCCTGACGCCCCCACCTGGGCTGCTGCTGCTGCTGCTCCCTCTGCCGGGGTTCATCTCTCCTTTCCTCCTAACCTCTGCCCCCTCTGAGCCTCTCCTCCTCCGTAGCCCACCTTGCTAACTTCCGCGCAAACTCCGGGTTCGACGCCTCCCCGTCGACTTCTCTCGCCGCCCTCTCCATCAACTCCTCGTAGGAGAGGGGTGACACCCTCTTCAGCTCCATCCGGAAAAACCATGCTGTAGCTTTAGGGTGAGGACCATCATCAGGGTATGCCCCGGCATCTTTTGGACTTGGGTGACCTCCTCCTGGAAGCGATCGACGTAGCTCCCCAGGGTCTCGTTTACCCCCTGCTTGATGTGGAATAGGGACTCCGACTCCTTCTTTCTCTTCTTGGAGGTGATGAACCTCAGCATGAACCCTCGGCGCAGGTCCTCAAAGCAGTAGATGGAATTGGCCGGCAACTGGTGGAACCACTCTCTCGCCTTCTCCTTGAGGGTGATGACGAAAAACCTGCACTTGAATCCATCCGACATCTGTCGGATCGAGACCACATCCTCAAACCACTGTACGTGTTGTACCGGGTCTCCCTTCCCGGTGCAGTAGGACATCTCGGGTTCCCTGAACCCCTCTGGAACCGGAGCAGAAGAAACCAGCTCGCTAAAGGGGCTGCCTCCCCCTACTGAGCGGGCTGGGGGGTCTCACACCCCCATCTCGCCGAACCTGCTGCCGCTTGCCGAGCCAGGGAAGAGCACCTGCCCGGGAAGCTCGCCGCCTCTCCCTTCCTCGGCGACCTCTTTCCCAGCTCGCCTGCCGGGAGCGTCCTCGCCGAGGGCTGGAGCCGTGAGAACAAGGACCGCTGGAGTCGAGCACTCGGCACGCGCACCGAGTGCGGATCTGACCAAGCCGAGTACTTCCTGCCTGAAGTCCTCGAACATCCCCATTATAGCGAGAGGGGGAGGGGGTGGCGAGTCGGACCTGTCCGATCCTTGCCTTTCTCCTGCCATTGAGCTCGCTGAAGATTTTCTGTGCTGACCACGCTCTACGCTCACCACACCAGAATGTTGAAACCGAAAAAACGGTCTCTGTGGAGTTCACCCTTGGGGAAGGGGTGATCGCGCACCCTACTTCTCTCCTGCAAGCAAAAGGACAAGGAAAGAGAGCAAAAGACTGACCCAAGAGCCCGATGCGGAGGACTCACCACACACCCGGAAGATCACTGAGCGCTTCCCCTCCTTAACCAAATGTCAGGCTAAGGTACCTCAGAAAGCACTATCAGGCTAGAAGACAAGCAAGCGTGTGTTCTGAGGTACCCCTTGGGTCCTATTTATAGATTTCTGAAAACGGCGTGCAAATAGCCAACCTCTGCTGTTCTAAACAGCTATGTGCACCCCAACGGAGTCTGCCAACAACGTAACCCCGCTGTTCTAGACGGATACTGGCACCCCCCTGCAGGGTCATCCTGGTAATTCGGCCTCTGGTCCCCACGGGGAAGGGGCTTCTTAACCCCCGGGTCAACCCACAACCACACCGGGCGGGAGCGAGCTGGGGAGGACTCACCTTGGAGAGGCGGGACAGGCTGACTCGGGGCTGACCCGCCTAGGAGAGGCGGACCAGGGCCGACCCGCCTAGGAGAGGCGAGCCAGGGCCGACTCGGGGTTGACCCACCTAGGAGAGGCGGACCAGGGCCGACTCGGGGCTGACCCACCTAGGAGGGCGGACTAGGGCCGACTCGGGGCTGACCCGCCTAGGAGAGGCGAGCTGGGGCCGACTCGGGGCTGACCCGCCTAGGAAAGGCGGACCAGGGCCGACTCGGGGCGGACCCGCCTAGGAGAGGCGGACCAGGGCTGACTCGCCCAGAAGACCTCTCAGGCCCTGAAAAGAGCAAACCGCTCCTCTGGGACCATCCACCCGCTTATACTGGCGCGGGTCGGAGTTGGCCTGTTTGCCCATCTGAATCCAGTCGCCGAACACGAGGTTGTACAGATGAGTCCAAGCCTGACGTCCGGAGAAAGGGACAGATACCTCAACGACACTTCAAGGACTAGAAGGCAACACAATAACCTACACTTTGCTCCACTCACTCACGTGGATGTGTTAGTCGTTAAACAAGCCCCCAACACGACCATCGTTCCAGGAGGTTAGCCGCTAACGATCCCAAACCAAATGACACCCGAAGGCGTCACCAGCTCTAAGGACTCCGTCACAGGCAATTTACCAGGCGCCGACTGCCCAACGCGCCTCGCATTTCCCGATGGGCTCTCCAGGAAAATGCTGAAAGAAGTTTGTACGATGATAGAAGCAATGAAGTAGGTATGATTGTGGATACTACTTTGAAGGATGAATTTGTTGGGATAAGTAGAAAATATGATAAAATCTTAGCCGTTAAATTGGTCATAGGAAAGAAAACTATTAATGTGATCAGTGCCTACGCGGCACAAGTAGGATTAAGTGAAGCTATTAAAGTGCAATTTTGGAAGACTTAGATGATTTAGTAAGAGAAATCTCACAACGAGAGGATTTTTATAGGAGACTTAAATAGACATATATGGAAGAAAAATGTAGATTACACAACCGTTCATGGAGGATATGAAAATGAGGAAATGAATGAAGAAGGACTAAACATTTTAGATTTTGTCATAACACACGAGCTAATTATATCAAATACGTTTTTCATAAAAAGAAAAGAATATTTAATTACGTTTAAAAGCAGACCAAATAAGTCACAAATTGATTATTTTATGACTCGCAAAATGGATAAAATGATTTGTACGAATTGCAAAGTTATACCAGGAGAAAGTTTGACAACACACAGGTTAGTGGTGTTAGATGTACAAATTAAATATAATAAATTTAAGACAAAAACAAAAATGTTGCAAAAAATTCGGTGGTGGAACTTGAAGATGAAAAAGCAGGTTGGTTTCAAGACAACAGTTATGGAACAACTAGTTGATGATCCTTATGTTGATCCTAATATCTCATGGGAAGTTATGTCTTCACATTTAAAGATAAGTGAAAATAACGTACTTGGAGTATCAAAAGGTCATACGCCCCCAAATAAAGAATCTTGGTTGTGGAAAGAGACAGTGCAAGACAAAGTGATGACAAAGAGGGTCAGCTATAAATCACTATACGCTTGTAAGAATGGTGAAAACTTAATCAGATATAAAGTCGCCAAAAAAGAAGTTAAACAGACAGTAAGTAAGCTAGAAGTCAAGCTTATGAAATTTTTTATAAAAGACTAGATATCAAAAATGGAGAGCATGACATATATAAAATTGCTAAATCTAGAGAAAGAAAGACAAGAGATTTAAGTCAAGTAAAATGCATAAAGTATGAAACAGATACAGTTTTAACGGTTGATGTGGATATTAAAGAGTGATGAAAAAAATACTTTTATTAACTCTATAATGAAATAAAGGACAATGAATTGAACTTGAAAGAATTAAGTAAATCAGAGTAGTATATGAATATAACGTTTTATCGTAAAATTCAAGTATTAGAGGTAAAAGATGTTCTAAATAAGATGAAAAATAGAAAGGAAGTTGGGTCAGACGATATACTCATCGAAATATGAAAATGTGTAGGAAATGAAGAAATTTTGTGGCTTACATATTTTTTTAATAAGATACTGAAGTAAAAGAGAACGCTAGACTAATGAAGAGAAAATATCTTGATACCTTTGTAAAAGAATAAAAGAGATACAAAATTGTGTTAATTACAGAGGAATTAAATTGATGAGTCATGCCATGAAACTATGGGAACAAGTAATAGAAAGAAGAGTAAGACGAGAGACTAACATCTCGGAGAATCAATTTGGATTCATGCCAAGGCAGTCGACCATGTAAGCTATATATCTCTTGAGGAGACTCACTGACAACTA
Organism: Platanthera zijinensis; assembly: GCA_039513925.1. Taxonomy (NCBI): domain Eukaryota; kingdom Viridiplantae; phylum Streptophyta; class Magnoliopsida; order Asparagales; family Orchidaceae; genus Platanthera; species Platanthera zijinensis. The sequence continues at coordinate 176,909,533 of CM077087.1, forward strand.
TCGAGAAATAATACAAGATTTGCAGATGCTGTTTATTGATCTTAAGAAGGCTTATGATAGAGTTTTAAGAGAGATCTTATGGAGAGTCTTAGAAAAGAAAGGTGTAAATGTATCATATATTGACATAATCAAAGATATGTATACAAATTCAGTGATAAGGGTGAGAACATCTGGAGGATTAACACAGGAATTCCTTATCACTATTGACTTGCATCAAAGTTCAACTTTAAGCCCTTATCTCTTTACCCTTATTTTAGATGAGCTCACCAGACATATCCAACAAGCAATACCTTGGTGTTTATTGTTTGTGGATGATGTCATTTTGATTAAATAGACGCGCGAGGGTGTAAACGCAAAACTTGAATCTTGAATACTTTAGAAAAGAATGGTTTTAGGTTGAGCAGGACAAAGACAGAGTACATGAAGCTTAAATTTAGCAGTACAAGAAGGACGGATGACTTCGTTATTAAGTTGGGTGATCAGGATATTTTTCGCAGTGAGTGTTTTAAATATCTTGGATCGATAGTTCAAAAAGATAGAGGCATTGATAAAGATGTGACACAGAATCCAAGCGGGTTGGTTGAAGTGGAGAGGCGCGTCAAGGATCCTATGTGATCGTAAAGTTCCACTAAAACTTAAGGGCAAGTTTTACTGTACTGCAATTAGACCCGCGATGCTCTATAGTTCTGAGTGTTGGGCAGTGAATTGTGTATATGAGCAAAAAATGGGAGTTACGGAGATGAGAATGCTTAGGTGGATGTGTATACACACAAGACTGGATAAAATTAGGAATGAATGTATCAGGGATAAGACACAAGGATAAGACAGGAGTAGCACCAATTGTAGTGAAGATGCGTGAAGCTCGATTAAGATGGTTTGGACACGTACAAAGGAGAACATTTGAGACACTTGTTAGACGTTGTGAGAGTCTAGTCACTAGGCATGTTAAACGAGGGAGGGGTAGACCAATTAAGACTTAGAATGAAACTATAAGGAAATACATGATGTACTTAGACATTAGTGAGATTATGACAAAAGATAGGGCACAATGGCGACAAAGGATCCATATAGCCGACCCCACTAAAGTGGGATAAAGGCTTGAGTGTTGTTGTTGTTTTATTGTGACTGGATGCCCTTGGATAACTGGTGTAGGAATGAAGGGGGACGAAGGTGATGGACGACAAGGTGGTGGTGGGGATCCAAAGCTTCGCACCCGTAACTCGGCTTTGGCTCCGAAATGACTAAATGATGGCTTCTATGCTCCAATCCTTTAATACACCTAAATGAGAGCCCTCACCCTCTATTTATAGACTCTATGGTGGCAGCAGATGGCTATGATTGGTCTATCTTCTCGACTCAAAAATACATAAAAAATACAACTTGAAATAAAAAATGACGAACAAATAATACTACGATTGTCGATCCGCATAAGATGAACGGTTCTGATTCCCCATCAATCCCCCCACCTTGAAAGCAGTCATCTCCGTGAAAGAAGGTGGGCGTGCTCTCGTCTGAAGGCGAAGAGAAACCCTACAACTCTGAACTCGGATGTCAGTGAAGCTAATCCTGACGATGAAACCGAGGATGGTACTGCTGAAGCCGACGATAGTATTGTAACAGGTGCTGTCATTAAAGGAGATGTTATTGAAGATGTCGGAGTCAAAGTAGTGGACATCAATTTGCAAGAAGGTACTGCTGCTGTCATTGTCGTCGAACACTATTATGTACTGTTGTGGAAGAAGCCAAGTTGATGCCTTTGTCGGAGAATGTCGTACTACTGTGGAAGAAGCCCAAGTGATGCCTATGTCGGAGAATGTCGTATTGCTATGGAAAAAATCTGTATAATCAATCGATGTCGAGGACTTGGGATATGATGGAAGCTGAATGATTGATTATGGATGCAATTGAGGCACTAAGATGGAAGTGCAAATCAGGGACAAATGAAACAACAGTGGAATGGTGGACGAAAATGGAGGCTAAGGAACTGTGGTGTTAGAGGTTGAAGGGAACATGGAATCATGTGGCTCAAAGAATGGTGTCAAACCTTCCACGTTGAATACATGTGAAATTCTCATACTCTCTGGGATATCCAGCTCATAAGTATTTGTTCCAGTTCTTTTAAACATAATGTAACGACCCATTCGCTAGCATTTAATTTTAGAGCAGTCTTCATGAGAAACCTCTCTGTATATATACCCATCAACACATGTTCTTCTTTTTTGAAGCTTTACAATCTCCTATGGCTCTCAATATAGGATTTATAAATAATTTTCATTGCAAATACTCCTACGTCAGATAGAATCATGCATGCTACACTATATCAACGAATGAAGGTCCACAGATATAATGGATCTCCTATGTAGAGGCTCTACAGCCCTCCTGGATTCATTCCAGAGGGGCACTTGATCAGGAGGCTCAGTAGGTGGGGTGTGAAAAAATTCATCACGAGTGTGATGATCATTTAAATAATCACTTGAGGTGTCAGCACAAAAGATGATGAAATCAAACCCAAGGCCATCGAGAGCATTCACACTCTCAACTAAATCAAAGATAGTGGACACGCCCCAAAAGAGTGGTGGTTTATCTTGTCTCTTTAGGTGGAGTGCAGAAATACTCGTCGCGTATGATATAAACATCCTGAAGACCATGTGAAACTTTGGTACTATGATGCCACTATATGTTGTGCAGGATGCTCCCATAAAGTGAAAGCTCATCAGATGGCTCACCGGTAGGGTACAATGAAATTCGTCACAAATGCGACGTGTACCAATATAGTTCTTGAAATATCAGGGGGGGGCTTTAAATGTAAGTAGGATCAATATTAAGTACGCCACACTAGATTCAAGGACCTCATAAATGTGTGATTCAGAGATATGACTGGGAGAAGTGTCAAAACTTTTGTGCTCAGAAATGGATCACTCATTGGAATCTCATCCTTGCAAGAGCATGGTGGTTTAACAGGAGGCTCAACAAGAGGATTTCCAAAGAATTCACCAACTGGATGATGGTCCTATTGGAACACCCTAGTTTGGATTTGGGTCAGGATCACTATGTCTTTAGGACTATTAGATTGACACATCCATGTATAGCTAAGGGTCATAGGATGTGCTAAGTCAGAGGCTCTCAGAGATTGAAGAAATCAGCCAAGAGAAATCAGTCAAGAGAAGAAATCAAGATTCAACCTTGGCGTCGAGCTCAGATCGACGAGATGAGTTCAGGCGTCGAGCTGAGATCGACGATCTCTGAGCTCAGGTCCACGAGGCGTCGAACTCCGTTCGACGATCTCCGAGCTCAGATCGACGTTTTCTGTCCCAGACCAGCTCCAATATCTCTGAGCTCAGATCGACGATAGTCTAGCTCAGATCGACGATCATCTTTTTGAGATCGACGATTTCTGCCATCACACTGAACGCAAGTTCCCAGGCAGATTTTCAGGATAACCTAAGTCCAATCAAAGTGAACTGTTCATATTCTAACACAGCTTTATTACAGGACAGTTACAAGAATGCATTTATGGAGATTATAGCCGTTGGAGTAACTAAGAGGCAGCAGTAATAAATGCAAGAATTCAAATAACCATTGGCCTCCTATCAGAATATATACACAGAGATACAGAGGATCAAATAAGCAGAAGAAAAAGGAGAGGAGATAGAGATACAGGAATCAGAGTTTCAGGAAGAACTCAACATCACCTGTACAGCCAGTGCTCTTCTCAGATCTACTGTTCCAGGAAGCCTGAAGAGACAACTACTCTACATCAGTCTAAAGGCTTACTGGAAGATCAACATCATCAAGGCTTCATCATTCACACTCCAAGACAACTCACATTTCAGCCTTTGCTGAAATCATCATTTGCTGGAGCAGTCATTCATTGAAGACCTATCACCCTTTGCAAAGCTTCCACTCCTGAACCTCTGTTAATCTCAGGGGGAGCTTTGACAGCATCATCAAATCCACTTGTGCTTCTCTTTAATTGTTGAACAGAGAAGACAACATCAACTCTCCCTTCCCCACTATAAAAGGGTTCTTGAACTCCCTTCAAAAGTTCTGCTTGGTTTCTGAGATCTGATCAAAACTCAGTGGTGGCAAGACACCTAATCAAAAAATCTAGGTTTGGTTTTTGAGCACCTTATCAAAAGCTCATTGGTGCCCAGGACACCTGATCAACTCATCTTGCAGTGGATTCCTACCTAGGGTGGTAGAAGAGTGGATGTACCCAAGTTTAGGGGAACAACTATAAAATTCTTGTGTCGTCTGGTTTGCCTTTATTTCTTTTCTTTATTATTTTTGCTGTGTGTTTGCTCTAATCTCTAGGATAGATCTCACTTTCAGGTCCTCTAGATGCAAACCATTACAAGGGGCAGTGTTCTCAAAGATGGATGAGATAGTCACCACGAGATCAACACTAGGCTCTCAACTCTCGGTAGTAATGTGGCTCAAAACGATGACAATGGAAGTGTGAGAAAAGTGCATACTTATTAGTGGGCAAATAGGTGTACTGCTGAGGACTGTCTCTCTAGTCGTGTGGGACATTAGGTCTAAGTGAGGTTTGGAGGATGGATATACTATCATTGTGTTATTAGGTCGATCTTCCTCACTTTATTGACTATGCTCACTAACATACTTTCGCCGCTCTCCACCGGTGTCATATGATCAGGATCAAACTCGACTCCAAAATCAAGTAGACATTGTGTCTCCTCAAAATGGGAGGAATCAAAATGTAGTGCCAGGTCTCTCATGTCAGTGGGAGCACTACTAAGATACATCAGTGGCTTGACTTTTTACGGATTCTCTTTGGGGTATTCGTCATGTGATCAGAATGAACATCCAAGCAATCATATTGATCACCAGGAAAGCTACTGACGTATTGATCAAACTCTTTGAGGTATTCGTTGAAATTCGGCTACTGACGTATCCAATTTTGGAACACCAGGAAAGCTACTACACGTGATGTTATCTAGATGATGGTGATCTCTATTAGTTTTTTGATGTTCCTCAACGTAATTACACCTAGAAGAATCAAGGAGTCGAAAAGGATTCACACGATTTTTGCGAGTGACGGGTCGGGGATGAGGATAATCATGATAGTATGAGGATCCTTCTGAGGGAACTCTATGTACTTAATTAGTGGTGGAATCCGGGTTCTCAAATAGTGGATTAATGAAATGGGTGAACTTGTGTTCATCAAATAGATGATTAGAGTAACAATTGCTACTATGATATGACATGGCGAAACATGTAGGTTCTAGTCTCGCGTATTCTAAACTAAGCCCGAACCTGGTCTCTGATACTAATCTGACGCAGGACGGTCCTATATGATGGGGAAATAGTGAGTGAAACTCCTACGTGCAACCATGCATGAATCCAATGACTTACTTGCAACAACTGATATTTATAAGACAATATTAATTAGATTGGACACAAAGAGTTAAAAATTTTAAATATGAAGACACATGAGCTAGTACAAGCGTGAGAGTGCGCGAAATCAAATAACTCTTTGAATGAGAAAATACAAAGACATAAGCAACTGAAATCCAAAGCTTGTAGACACATATCTCTCAAGTAGAGAACAAACACAAGACTCAACTATAACAGAAATAATAACACACCTTGAACTCGCACGACAATGAAAGGGCCGGGCTATGTAGTGGCCGAGAAGGCCTCCGGGGGCTGAATTTGGTTCCCTCTGAAGTGGACAAGAGCTGTCCAAGCAACAGGAATTGATTGATGGCTGTGTGGGGCCTGGACAGCTGCTGAGTGCTGGTTGGTGGCTGTATGGGGCCTGGACAGCTGCTGAGGGCTGGTTGGTGGCTGTATGAGGGCCTGGACAGCTGCTGTGAGGTTGGATAAAATTAATCTAATGACCTAGGATGATGTATTCATGCAGGGAGTGATCTGGAAATTTTTCGCAAATAGAAATAAAAACATAAACTCAAACAATTTACACAAGTGATATTCAAATAATTGTAACGAGTAATCTAGGATTTCCTCCGATTGGAGGGTCATTAATTAAATACGCAATAGAATGAATCCTGCAAATCACAATCAGTCATGAAAACAAACATGCTAGCATAGGTACACATCTATAAGAATATAAATGATCTGGTTCCTACAATGATAATGGACGTAAAAGAATAAAACTTACAAGTAAAGGGGCCGGAAGCGAAGGAGAAGAGATTTGGTGACCGTCGGAGCAGCAGTAGATATTTGGAGAGGTGAAAATGCTCTTTGGTGGCTATTGGGGATATATGGTTGTATGTGGATTAATTTTGATAGGATAGGGTGTAGGTGAGGGTCGTGTTTAGTTTTTCTGCAGATGGGGGTATCAAACTGTTAGCTATGTTGTACTTTCTGTGTGATAGTGTTAGCTTAGAGTCACCACGAGTGTTATGATCACCCTCCCATGTACATGTATATGTATTTCCTTTGTTCAAGTGTGAATATACAGAAAACCTTTTCTCCTATCATGGTATCATAGGGAGGTTAACCTAGCCGCTCTTGCCTTCTTCCTTGCCGATCGACGGATCCGGTACTGCTTCCGATCGTCCCTCTTCCCCGATTTCTACTTCCAGAAGGCCAATCCGCTACTTCCTTCCCCACTACATCTCCGTTGATCCGGTCTGTTTTCTTCCCCGATCCCCGAACGATCGATCCTGACGGACTGTGCCCCGATCCAGTCTTGCTGCCTCTGATCCATCTCGACGGGCTGTGCACCGATCGATCCTGACGGGTTGTGCCCCGATCCTGTCCTGCTGCTTCCTCTTCCACGGTCGCTACTTACTTTTCTCCCGCAGGATCTCGTTTCCGGTCGCTACTTCCTGATGCCTTCCTCTGTGCTGCAGACCCTGATCCTGTTGCCTAATCCTTTCGGTCTCCTCCGCTACCCTCTGTAGTCAACGCTGCTTCCAGCCGCCGCTCTTCATCTCTTTCGTCGGCCTTCAGACGGTACAGTTGCTATTTGGATCCAATTCAGACGATCAGCGTCCTCGACACTCCATGACCTTCTTCTTTGGCTTATCTCGCAGCCCTTACCTCCTTGATTGATCATACCGATGGCATTCAGTACTCGTACTCCTTCGACACCTTCTGCATCTTAGTCTGGTGCTTCATGTCGCCTGTCTGTCTGCTGTCACTACTGTCAGTGTCTTGGTCATGAAATATCTGAGTGTCGCAAGCTTCAGAGGAATCAGCAGTCTACTCAGCAGTATGCTCCTGGTGTTCCCTCCGCTCACTTTTCGGCACTAGCACAGTCTCTCTCTGTATTTGAGCTTGCGAAGCTGATTGCCCAGCAGTTCTTCCAGCAGTTTTCGCTGCCTTGCTCTTCTTCCTCTGTCTCTCAGTTGGATGCCTCCGCCCCTGCAGGCATCTCCTCCTCTGACTGGTTGATTAACTCTGGAGCCTCCTTCCACATGACATATGATGCCACCCACCTCTTGTCATGTCAGCCTGTCTTCTCTTCCCTTAGTATCATGGTGGCAGATGACACCACTCACCACATTAATAGTTGTGTCCTTCTTCATACTAGTCATTTTCATGTTCCTGATGTCGCTTACATACCCAGGTTATCAATGAATCTTATATCTGCTAGCCAACTCACATCTCACGGTTATCTTGTTACTTTTGATGAGTTTACATGTCATGCGCAGGATCGTCTGACCGGGGCACTCTTTGGGGCTAGTCGTTGCGGGGTGTACGGCCTTGATCGTCTCCACCTTCCATCCACTTCATCGTCACCTGCCGCTTCCTCCCTTTATCTTCATTCGGCGGGCTTCTCTCAGTGACACCACCGTCTTGTTCATCCCAGTGGTTCATGTCTAGCTTCTCTCATTAGTCATGGTTTCCTTGGCCGTGTTTCTATTGATCGGTCTCACTCATGTTCGCATTGTAAGCTCGGTAAACAGCTACAACTCCCTTATCCATCTAGTGAGTCCAGGTCTCAGCCTCCATTTGATTTAGTTCATTTTGATGTCGGGGGACCTGGACCTTTTGTATCCAAGGATGGACATCGGTACTATGTTCTTTTCGTTGATAACTACTCTCGTTATTGTTGGGTCTATTTTATGCATTCTCGATCTGAATTTTTTCAGATCTATGTTACTTTTCTGCTATGATGCGCATACAGTTTCCTGCTTCCATACTCATTTTTCGTTCTGACTCAGGGGGGAGTATCTCTCTCATGCTTTTCGACATCTGCTCGCTATCCACGACACTCTCCCTCAGCTTGTCTGTCCCAGTGCTTACGCTCAGAATGACACCGCTGAAAGGAAGCATCGTCATATTATTGAGATAGCCCACACCCTTCTTATATCCTCTCACGTCCCTCCTCACTTCTGGGCTGAGGCAGTTTTCACTGATGTCTATCTTATCAATTTGCAACCCTCCACTTTCCTTCAGGGTCAGTGTCCTGGTGAGTGTCTGTACTCTCGACCCCCCAGGTTACACTCATCTTTGTATTTTTAGTTGTCGATGTTATGCTCTACTCTCTCCACGTGAGCATACTAAGGTCCCTGCTCAGTTCGTTCCTTGTGTTTTTCTTGGGTACAGTGCTGAGCACAAGGGCTACCGATGTTATGACCCTGCTGCACGTCGACTTCACATCTCACGTGATGTCACTTTTGATGAGTCTTACACTTTCTTCGTGTCCTCTATTTCCTCGACCTCACAGTCATCCGTTACTCCCTCTGATGTGCAGTTTCTCACTCTTCCCATATCTCCGCCTCATGTATCCTCCCCTCTGGTATGTCCACCTACTCTTCCCTTGTCAAGTCTATTCTGTCACCTACTTTTCCCTTGCCGCAGTCAACTTTGTCTCCTCTTTCCTTGTTGCAGTCTACTTTGTCACATACTCACTCCTCTCTTTCGTCACACACTTCTCCTTCTAATTAGCTGTCTGTTTGAGACCGTTTCTCTCCTCTTCCTTATCACTATACTCATCATCCTCCTCATATATCCTTGCCTCCAGTGCCCCCAGACTCAGTGCCTACCTCCTCCAGCGAGTGCCCTGTGGATGATCCACCTGTGCACCGCAACCCACCTCGTTAGAGGCATCCTCCTGACCGCCTTAGCTTTGCTACCCTACCACTGTACCTACCTACCCTTCCTGCTACTACATGCAGTATTCCAGAGCTGACTTCCTACCGTGAGGCTGCCCAGATACCTGAGTGGCAGGTTACTATGTCTGCTGAGTTGGAAGCGCTTGAGCACACTCGTACATGAGAGCTTGTTCCTCTTCCACCTGGTGTTTTTTCTATTACTTACAAGTGGGTCTTTAAGGTAAAGACTCACTCTGATGGTTCAGTGGAGAAGTACAAGGCTCAGCTAGTTGCTCGTGATTTTCAGCAGGAGCAGGGAAGAGACTATGCCGAGAATTTTGCTCCAGTTGCTCACATGACTACAGTCCGTACTCTTATTGCTCGACGTGAAGAATGTCTTTCTTCACGGTGATCTTGAGCAGGAGGTATACATGCTTCCTCCTCCGGGTCTATCCTCTCATCCATGCCTTGTATGCCACTTGAGGCGAGCTCTTTATGGGCTCAAGAAGGCGCCTCGCACGTGGTTTTCACGTTTCAGTTCTGCCATTACAGCCGCCGGTTTCCAGTCTTATCCACATGATCCAGCTTTATTCGTGCACTCCTTTCGTGGTCGGACCCTTTTGTTACTGTACGTGGATGATATGATTATTACTGATAATGATCCTTCTCCTGTGGCGCTACACATCAGATCTTCTTGCTCGGGCTTCTCTCTCTGACTCTCGCATAGTGGACACCCATATGGAGCTCCACCTTTAGCTACGTCCGGATGATGGGGTTCCACTCTCTGATCCTACTCGATACCGCTACCTCGTGGGGAGTCTCGTCTATCTCACCATTATTCTGCCCGACACTGCCCATGTTGTTCATGTGTTGAGTCTGTTTGTTAGTGCACCCACCTCTGTGCATTATGGTCATCTGTTGCGGCTCCTGCGCTATCTCCGTGCGACGTCTCGTAGTTTCATCTTCTCCAGCAGTAGTTCTCTGCATTTACGTGTTTACTCCGACTCCACCTGGGCTAGTGATCTTGTTGACCGTCGCTTTGTCACTGGTTTCTGTCTGTTCTTGGGTTCTTCACTTATTGCATGGAAGTCCAAGAAACAGACTGTTGTTTCTCGTTTCAGCACTGAGGTTGAGCTTCAAGCCATGACTACCACCGTTGAGGATATTATTTGGCTTCGTTGACTTCTTGAGGATCTTGGTGTCTCTTCTCCAGATCCCACTCCCCTCTACTGTGATAACACCGGTGCTATTCAGATTACTCTAAATCCGGTGAAGCATTCTCTCTCCAAGCATATCGGGGTGAATGTTTTCTTCCTGCATAAGCACTATGGTCGTGTCATTTTTGCTCCTTCCTTTATCCCTTCCGAGCAGCAGATCACAGACTTGATAACAAAGCCGCAGACGAGGACACAACATGCATATCTACTGTCCAAACCTCGATGTATGATCCTCCGTGAGTTTGTGAAGGGGGGAGGTGTTAGATATGATGTGCTTTATGTGTGTTAGTGTTAGCTTAGAGTCACCACAGGTGTTATGATCACCCTCTCTTATACATGTATATGTATTCCCTTTGTTCAAGTGTGAATATACAGAAAACCATTTCTCCTATCACAAACAGCTGACATATGAGAGGCTAAATGCTAGTGGTATGTGTTGGGGTTGTGGAACACTTCCGGTCCTCTTGTTTCTCACACCGGGTTTGCCCACGTGAGCTTAGAGGAATTAAAGTGTGATCCCCCTTCGACATCTCCGGGACCGACGACAGCGGGGGTCCGGGGGCGGCCTTGGTCGTTTTTCGTCGACCGGTCTTGCTCGTTCGACGATCGCTGATCGTCGACCCCAGCGATCGTTCGACGATCGCCGATTGTCGATGTCCACGGGTCGGTCGACCATCGTCGTTCGACGATCGCGGTTGCCGATCGTCGAACAAACTTTGCTCGTTCGACGATCGCGGATGCGGAAGTCTATTTATATATATTTATCCCCCATTTAGGGATAACGATTTTTTACAGACTTGCGGCGGCGTATTCTTTTGGAGGCGTGTACGAGGTTTTCCGTCGGCGTCGATCCAGAAGGTATTCTTCTACGACTTTCTTGTCCAGAAGAGGAAGAAGGTAGGATCGGGTTTAGATCCTTGTAACCTTTGGTGTAATCTGTAACTTTCTGGTGAATACAAGAAGGGAGAAGAAGGGGAGAGAGGACGTAACCCGGTTTGGGTGAACCTCTGTATATCGCTGTGTTTGTGATTGTTCTGTTTTGTGCTTTGTGATTTGTTATTCGTTTTCGGATTTCTACTTCTCGGCGCTCCGGATTTCCTACAGTATGGGCCTTGGAAGTTAGCGGTGCGTGGTGAGAGACCTGGAAGGGGCGAAGGCTACTAGGAGTCCTTGGACAAGGCCGGATGGAGATATATATGGTAGGGTGGGGCCGGCAGAGGTGATGGGGCTGTTTGGTAGAAAGATATGGCGATATGGTCGAGTTTGGAGGGGAGAATAGATGCTAGGTTGATCGGATGGTGGATATGATGGAGGGGAGAGGTGCGGACAACATAAAATACAAAGAAACAGAAGGGAAATACTTAGTAGTCGACATCTAGGGCCTCATGGAGTCGGCACCCAGGGCCTCATGGAGTCGGCACCCAGGGCCTTATATAGTTGGCACTATGAATAGACCGTCGGATTCTAGGAAGAAACAATCCAAAATCTGTGATCATCAATAACCAACCCCTACACTTATTTAAATAGACAGCTCTTTTAGAGCAACCATTTTGAACGGTACAAATCACACGATCAAACGGTTGCCTAAACTCACTAAAAATGATATAAATAAATAAAAAATACATCGAAATATGAAAACATTGCTCTAAATGCGACTGCTAACACGTGTCATCCATCAGGCGATTCAAAATATGATAGGTAACTAATCAAGTTCGAACAAGCCCAATAACTCGTGCTACAAAACTCTTGATCCCCAATCAAAGAGAACTTGGGGCGAGTAAAATCCCAAAGAAAAAAAATATGGAGACTAATATCTTGGAGGTGATTTAAGTAAGGGGATCGAAACCCCTATTTAGCCGATTTTATGCACCCATAAAAGTGTTTTCAATGGCCCATGACAATAGACATTGTTAAGTTCAGCAAACGCTTAAACTTATGTTTCAAAGCTAGAAATATTGCAAGGTAGAACTTTGACTCCAAATTGAAGCACGAATTCTTGTTCACAGATAATTACTTCATTACATTTTTTAATCTTATCATATATGTAGTTTAAAGTGAACTTATTAAGATAGGAAATAAACACACATAACTGAGAGAAGCAGATGATTTTATTTGAATTCATACTCATCTAATCTAGAAGCATCAAGAGGCGGAGCTTTGCTGCAAAATTACCTAAAATTCGCAGCCACTCAACCTCTGTATTGATGTTTTACCATGTTTAGATGTCCTATTTTTGAGGAGTCTAATAAAGTAAAGCTGACGGCTTAATAAAGTAATTTTCACAGATTTGAGGACAAACTGCCTGGAGTAGATGTTTTCATTTGCACCGCTGATCCAACATTAGAGCCCCCTACAATTGTAATCAACACAGCTTTATCAGTCCTGGCCTATGATTATCCGCCAGAGAAACTGAGTGTCTATGTATCTGATGATGGCGGTTCTATCTTTACTTTCTATGCTCTACTCGAGGCATCGCGGTTCGCAAAATCATGGATTCCTTTCTGTCGGAAGTTCAATGCACAGCCTATGTCCCCAGCCCTCTTCTTCTCAAAATCATCAGCAACAGCACATAATTCAAATGTCTCGGAGTGGACGGCTATGAAGGTAGGAGTTCTCAGTTCACTTTTTAAAAATTTTGCAAGAGGAAAGACATTCGATAAATATCTGAATTCTTTTCTGTATAGAAATTGTACGAAGATATGGAACGTCGAATTGATGCGGAGATGAAACGTGGTGACATATCGAATGAGATTAAGGCGCAGCATGAAGCATTTTCAGAGTGGAGCTCCAAAACTACCTCTAAAGATCACCAAGCCATTGTCAAGGCATGCCATTTTTCTTTTCTTCTGGTGTTTTTGGATGAATGAACTCTGCAAATTTGTAATGCAAGCAAAATTTGTTTTATTTTGCAGATACTAATTGATGGAAGGGACGAGAATGCTCAAGACACTGATGGATTTGCCATGCCTACATTTGTTTATGTGGCCCGTGAGAAACGCCTAAACTATCACCATAATTTTAAAGCCGGGGCTCTGAATGCATTGGTAGAAACAGCAGAAAAACCATACTTTTGTCTTCTTCATCTTAAAGTAACCTTACATAGAATTTCTTGACTAATCAGATATCTTTAAAGCATGCAGCTGAGAGTTTCTGGGGAGATAAGCCACGGTCCGATCATTCTCACTATCGACTGTGATATGTGTGCTAATAGTTCTCAGCCGATCAGAGATGCATTGTGCCTGTTCATGGATGAAGAGAGAGGCCATGAGTACGCTTTTGTACAGTTCGCTCAATACTTTGTTAATCTCACAGAGAATGACTTGTACGCCAGTTCTTTCAAAATTGTTCACGAGGTAGCTTCTTAAATTCATAAAGTTTGAGAAATTTGTTTTTGACTAATGAAATAAGATATCATGAAGAGTTAAAAAAATCACATTTTACAACACCAAAATATGCATCACTTGACAAGAATTTGTTCAGAATGAGGATTCGTATGGTCGACTCCGAATTGTAGGATAGATTTGCTAAGCTCTTTTGAAAAACTCATTGCGTTGAAGGTGTATTTTCCTGGGCTAGATGGACAAGGAGGTCCATTCTACACCGGCTCATGCTGCTTCCATAGGAGAGAATGTCTGAATGGGAGAATATATAGTCATGAGACAAATAAAATTTGGCAGGAAAGGCAGCGACCGAAGATCCATGAAGAAAGCGTTGGAGCTTTAGAAGAGAGAACAAGGAGTCTTGCGACTTGTTCTTATGAAGAGAACACTCAATGGGGAAATGAGGTTTGAATATACATTTCTTCTCATTTGTAAGAGCAATAATGAAGCTTCTTTCTTTCGCAATGGTAATGCTGCAGATGGGCGTGAAGTATGGCTGTGCTGTCGAAGATATCATCACCGGATTCTCCATTCAATGCAGGGGCTGGAAATCAGCATATTTGAATCCTAAAAGAGCAGCGTTCCTCGGTCTTGCTCCAACAACACTCTCTCAATCTCTGGTACAGATTCAGAGATGGGCTGAAGGGCACCTCCAATTTTTACTGTCTAAGTATTGTCCTCCCCTGTACGGTTTCGGCAGAACAAAGCTCGGCCTTCAAATTGGGCACATCTTTTGTGGTTCATGGGGTTTCAGCTCCATTCCGACTCTTATCTATGTTGTAATCCCTTCTATTTGCATCGTTCATGGGATTTCTGTATTCCCTAGTGTATGTCTACCTTTTAATTCCCTCTTAATTCATATTCTCTCCTGCAGGCTTTTTGGCACTTTGCACCCCTGAATTATCCTATTTTGACACTTTGCACCCTGAATTTTTAAAATTGACACTTTGCACCCCCTAATTATAGATTTTTGGCACTTTGAACTTCAAGAATGAAATTTAAGGGATATTTAGGTCTGGGTACCACCCAAAATGCTCATTTTGGCACTTTGCAAATAGCCAAAAAAAGGTAGTTCGGGGTGCAAAGTGTCAAAATGAGCATTTTGGGTGGTGGCCGGACCTAAATATCCCTTAAATTTCAACATTGGGGTTCAAAGTGTCAAAAATTTGTAATTAGAGGGTGCGAAGTGCCAATTTTAAAAATTTGGGGTGCAAAGTGCCCAAATAAGATATTTTGGGGGTGCAATGTGCCAAAAAGCCTCCCCTGCATGATCCTTCTTTCAAAGGCTGATTGTGTGTGTGTGTGTGCAGGTTTCTAGTTTTTGGTTTGCGCCATTTGCATTTGTGATTGCATTCAGCAATGCTTTTAGCTTCTGGGAGTCACATTTTTATGGAGCAACATTCAAGTGTTGGTGGAATGGGAATAGAATGGACTTGTATCGCCGGACAACTTCATACCTTTTTGCCTTGGTGAATACAACTCTAAAGCTGCTCGGCATTGCCGATTCATCCTTCGTCGTTACGCCAAAGGTGGCACATGAAGAGACTTTGAAGAGGTATGAGCGAGGGATCATCGAGTTCGGGTCAACTTCGCCGATGTTCACGGTGCTATCGACGGTAGCAATGCTTAACCTCTTTTGCTTGATTGGGGGAGCTGTAAATGTGTTGGCAGGTGGAGGAATGGGAGCTCTGGAACAACTCTCCCTGCAATTCTTCTTGTGTGCGGCTTTGGTGCTTATAAACTTGCCCATCTACCATGCCTCCTTCTTCAGAAACGATGAAGGACGGATTTTGATGAACACCACACTTCTATCGGTTGCAATTGCCACAGTTGCTTGTTTCGTACCTGTTTTTTAGAACAAGGTGGCAAGAGACCTTAATTGCAATATCTTAGGCTCTGTTTGGGAGACTTATTTTCAGCGGTCAAGCGGTTACAATCGCATGTACCGGACCTTAATTAAGGTCCGGTACATGGGGTCGTAACCGCTTGACTGCTGAAAATAAGTCCCCCCAAACGGAGCCTTAAGCATGAATGCCAGTTTTATGGAGTTTATTATGTTATGTTATTGCCGGATATAAACTGAAAAAATTGAGACCCTGAAGTGTTGCAGTCTTTAAGCGCTCATGTAGCATGCCATATGTACTTATGTACATGCTATCTTTCTTTTGAATGTTTTGAGTTTTTTTTGGACATAATTGATAGGTTGCTATTATTCTAATTTTATGTTGTTTATTGTTTTTCTTAATAACCTCATTATAGTGGAATAAAGGCTTAAGTGTTGTTTCTATTGTTGTTCTAAATAAATGTGTGTATTATATGCAGTGTTGTCATGCTATTTACTTTTTAGCGTTCATGTACAAGTCTTGTGTGCGTGAGATGCGCCGAGGAATGCTCGAGTGTGTGCGTCCGGTGGGACCCCCTGAGGCGCCGAGGAATGCTCGATTTTTAGCACTGGTAGGAGGTAATCCTTCAGAGTGTGCGTCCGGCAAGACCCCTTGAGTCTTATTCCTTATTCGAAGTTGCTTCGACTTCTCAACACTGGTATGAGGTAAGCCTCGAGTCTGTGCGTCCAGAGGGATCCTCCGAGTGTCATTCTTTATCCAAGTTTTTTTGATTTCTCGGCACTGGTAGGAGGTAAGCCTCGAGTGTGTGCGTCTGGTGGTACACCCACCCCCCTCCTCGTGTGCATTTCCCTATTCCAAGTTTATTTGACTTCTCAACACCGGTAGGAGGTAAGTCTTGAGTGTGCGTGTCTGGCACGACCCCCCCCCCCCATGTGTCATTCCCTATTTCAAGTTACTTCGACTTATCAGCACGGGTAAGAGGTATGCCTCAAGTGCGTGCGTCCGGCGGGACCCCCTGGGTGTCATCCCTTTTCCAAGTTACATCGGCTTCTCAGAACTGGTAGGAGGTAATCTTCAACTGTATTCATACGGCGGGACCCCGAGTGCAATTCCTTATTCCAAGATGCTTCGACTCTCGACACCAAGGTTGTCAGGATCGAGATCCTAGATGATGATCGTTTCGAGGTTGGATCGGATCGGATCGTTGGATTGGATTGAGGATCGCAAGATACTACAACATTCATAAATAAGATTTAAAATGTAAAATTAAATTTTGCATCATTCAATTACATGCTCAAATAACAAAAAATCAATAAATTGAGCAGTATGTGAATAATTATATTAAAATTTTTTGAATAACTAAATCATAAAGATAATACCATACAAAGTTCACTCTCAGTTTTAGGTAGAACTCTCAATGTCTACTAACAATAAAAACAAATCTAGAATGATGGATTGGTGGAATCTTTGAAGCAGGAAGATGAACCTAGACTGCTAGATGTCTCGTACACTGGAAGCATGAAACTTGAATTACTTGTATACTAAATTTTTAACCGCTAGATTGCTCGTACGCAAGAAAGGAAGATAAGACGTCGGCCTGAAATTAGGAAGCAGGAAGCAATTGGATTACCAACCATCGGATTTCTCACATGCAAAAATATAAGATATGACACTGACACCACTTGAAATCGAACCTTATAAGAAAGGAAAAGGAAGACATTGTGTAACGACTCCACCCGTTAAATAACATATAAAAGAAGGTCCGGCCGGGGCCCCACACTATATGCCACAAAAAGACGGCGAGGTCACAGGTTAATACTAAAATACCATCGCACCTAACCCAGAGCATTCTAGCGGAAGCTCATTACTTGCAAAAACTCAACCATTGAATGTCCACTACTATATAAATATCACATGTATATCAATAACCAGGAATGTATACAAGCACACCCCGCTCACGGCCTTACGTCCTTACAAGTTTCTCTTTACAAAATATGATTTCATACATCGGCACGCAGGCCGGCCACACATGAAATCCAAAGCTTCGCACGACATTCAAGGGCCTACAAGCAGTAGCAGCAAGGGCTTCAGCCCGCTCAATCCAATCAGCCCGCAACACCTGCATATGAACGTCCACCCCAAGGGTGATAAACAAAGCAACGGTCAGCATTCAGCTGACAAATTATAACGATTATACCCCTTACCTGGGGCAGTGGTTCCTTCCCTGCATACAATACAATCACAACATATATATATCTGCCACAATCACATCACAAACGCTGGCCTTCGTGTCAGACGCTCCGTGCACTCAGGGCACACTTATAGTGTACCAAAATCCTCCAGGTCCCACCACCGATTAGAGGTTATTAGCTTATTGGCCGGGCATAAGCCTCCAAACACATGTTGGAGACCTCTCGCACCCAATCCACTCAGAGGCGTTCACCTCACGACAACAATGAGCACTAAAGATCGACCTACCACAGTAGTGTAACATGTATTGTTACCAATCGACCACTCACAACGATCCTCCCACTGAACTTGTTGGGTGACCCACCCACTCAGAGGTTCTTAACTTGTTGGCCATGGGCATCAGTCTCCAAACCCCTATTGAAGACCTCTCGCGCCCATCCCACTCAGAGGTATCCACAATCCATCGCATAACACAGGCACATAGTGCCGCTTTCCTATCTATCAACCAGCTCGTGCCGAGCATACAACCAAAGTAGCTATACAATGCTTCCTTACCACAATTCACAAGCGTCCTCACACTCTCCGCAAGCTATTCGGTTTATACACAGAGTATTATCCGGTTCGCAGCATCACCAATCTAGACTATCCATCCAGATGGGTTTCACACAGCATGCCTATTCCGTACTACACACTTCCGGATCTAAATGCAGACTCGACCACTGGAATCGCTTACGCGTTTCACCTCTTGGTGGAGGATCTCATGCACATGCATAAAGTAGGACTTCACTTGTCCAAGAAGGAGATCGTTACCCTTGACGATCGCTTTAGAGCCATGGAGAAATTAGCCGGATGGAAATCACCGCGACAGCCTTGCCTCCACAACGCTGGCCTCGGATCTTGAGTCAGACCGTTGACGCTCCTCCAGCAGCCACCCTTCTCCTTCTTCCTCCTCCAAGCTCTCCCTTCTCTCTTCTTAGAAAGAGAATGGCCAAGGCAATAGAATGAGAAATACTTCTCAATCCATGGTATTATCACTGCAGGGAGAAGCTTGGACCACAAGATCCAAATAGAAGGAAATGAACGGCCTTGATCTGCCCCCAAAGATCTATTTTTGGGCTGACACGGCCTGTGATAAGCCCGTGTCACAGACCGTGTTCCCTAAGCGGCTAAGGAACCGACTCAATCCAGACCAGAACACGGGCTAAGACATGCCTGTGTCACAAGGTATACGCCCGTGTCGAGGGGCGTGTTCCTCAATCGACGCAGTACCAACTCCCCCGAGAAGGACACGGCTAAGGCACACGCCCGTGTCCTTAGCCTTGTGCCAAACACGCCCCTATGACACGCCCGTGTCACAGGCCGTGTTCTACACTCAACGCCACTCAACGCCGCCCGGTTTCCAACCCGAGCAGGAAATGCCCTGGTACACGCATGCGTCCCAGGCCGTGTCGCCTCACTCAACGATCATCGACTGAAATTGTGTCGACAATTCGACACACACAGTGAAGGACACACCCTGGGACACGCCCGTGTCCCAGGCCGTGTGCCTCAATCAAGACACACTTGACGCCCACTCGAGTCCTACTCGATACCCACTCGAGTACCGAGAGCTTGACACGCCCTGGGACACGCCCATGTCCCGGGCATCTAGCCTAAACTCCAAATCGGGATTTGGGGTGTTACAACCCTCCCCTCCTTACAAAAATTTCATTCCGAAATTTAGCGCAACAATTATATCAACACAACCACTCCATTGCAATAAAAACCAAAACGATCAGGGTTTACAGCTCAGAGGCCTCAGCTTGTCTCGCCCCACGACATCGCACAAACACGCGTGTTTTCAACAAACACACATACATACAATATGTACATAGTACATCATAAAGGTAATAAAGTGCACACTCCAATTTATTTCCGCTCATCCGCGTCTCTCAGAATCCTCTTGGCGGTCTCCGTTAACTCCAAATTATGCACGCGATTTTGCTGCTGTTCACAATTTGAGCTTTGCGGCTCTTGCAACTCGAGAGTGTACATTCGAGGTTGCGCCCGAGATGTAGATGATTCTGCCACGGCTTTGCCCTTTTCCTCATAGGACGCACCTGTCTTTTTCTCACCCTTTGAAGCGCCACTCCAACAATATTGGGCGATATGCCCCTGCTTCCCACAAGTGAAACATATACGTGGCTCAACACGTCCTTGCCCAAACATCGCTCCTGAATCAACATCCGAAGAAGTATGTTCAGCAGGACTAAACCGCTTCTTATCACGTTTCCTAAACTCCGATTGCTCCGACTGCGGAAGTTTGAACTCTGGCTTTTCCACCGCCATGTTCTTCTTGTCCTGTGTAAGACCCCAACCTCGGAGATGATCGCGGGGCGATCAAGCGGCACTTTTGGAGGTCTGAACAGGGGCACACGGCCAGGCACACGGCCGTGTGCCTACCCGTGTTCAGTGATTTTATTGTGTTTTGTGCTGTCTCGAGTCAGAGAGGTACACGGCCTGAGACACACGGCCGTGTCTCAAGCCGTGTGTGGGGCACACGGCCTCGAACACGGCTGTGTTCGAAGCCGTGTTCTGGAAGCCCGACGATCGTCCTGAAGCTCCAGGTAACACGGCCCGTGGCACACGGCCGTGTCAGGACCCGTGTCGATCGGCGAATGAGCTACACGGCCAGACACACGGCCGTGTGTCAAGCCGTGTTCGGCCCAGTTTTTGGGATTTTGGATCTAATCTCGGCCGTTCGTTCTCTTGGATCTAAATCTGACGGTGGGGGCTGCTCCTGGGGGGTTATTAGCCGGGAAATGGGGGGAGAAACCCTCATTTTCATCTCGAGTTTCTCTTTCTTCATCTTAGAGAGAGGGGAGAACTCCCTTGGTGGTGTGAGCCCAAGATCCGGCCGCCGGAGGAGTTTTGAAGCACCGATTCGCGATCCGAGTCCGGATCCTCGAAGGCAAGGGCGAGGCAAAGCTTTCCATCCGACTACATCTTCATGGCGCCGCGGAAAAATGCGAGGGTAACGATCCTCTTCATAGGGCATGTGTAGTCGCCCTTCTTTCTATGCATGGGGAAATCCCCCTCTCGCGAGTGAGCGTTGAGGCGCGGAATCCCTTCGGGTAGATATGTATAGTCCCCGTTGTTAGAGCCCGGAATCGGAGTACGGGCGTAGGCATTGTGTGTGAAGCCTATTCGGGTTTAACCCGGATCGGTGATGTTTGCATTGCATGGCCGGAGAAGACTCCGTGCCGATGATTTCAGTTTTCCGAAATTTCTACGCGGTAGATTGCATACAGGGATCCTTGGGGGCAGGGGCGGATCTAGAGGGGGGCCCGAGGGACACTGGCACCCTCATTATTTTTCAAAATGGTTAGTGTATTTGGATTCCTCTCGTCGAAGCAATGAATTTTGACTACTTATACGTCAAAAACGGTGGTCAGATGAGGGAAAAATAGCTCCGATAAGATTGAAACGTTCAAAATATTTTTTTTGACGGAAGTTGATGTCTGGCCTCCCATGTTAAAATTTTTAAAACCCGGTGACGCATTAAAAAAAAATTATGTGCACCCCCATTATTAATTTTCTGTATCTGCCACTGCTTGGGGGTTAACCTCGAGGCGCACCCGGAAAGCTTGGGCGGATTCGCATTGCCGCCACGATGTTGCCTTGGAGGGCAAATCGGTACATAACGGGGTTATGTGCGTGTTTTGATCGATTGTGGGAATGAGGAGAAACTTGGCCCGCACCGGTGGCTAAATGGCCGTGGTGAAGTGAGCAACGGGCGGGTGGAACTCTACCCATTCCAAGTGGTCTCGGTAGAAGCGACCTAAAGTACATGGGACTTCCCGGGGGGCTGGAAACGGGCCTAGGCTTCGGCTGAAAGGGCTAAATGCTCACGTGTGTTGCCGTCCGAGGGATGGTGGTGGAATCGCGGTGTCGGACTGGGTCCGGACCGGGTTCACCGATTAGTGCCCTGAGAGCACGGAGTGTGCGGCCGTGCGTGCCGACACTTGTGGCGAATAGAATACTCTATAGAATTGCTATGGTAGCTTTATATGCAGGGAAGGAGCACCGCCGTCCCGAGAAACGGGACGGGGTCGTTATAATTTGGTCAGCTTTTGCTGACCGTTGCCCCTTTTGTATTGCCACCTCTTGGGTGGGTTGTTTCTACAGGTGCTGTTGCGGAGCCAAGCGGCAAATAGCGGGCTAAAGCCCAAGTTGCAGCGCCAGCCCTCGAAGGCTTAGTTGTTAGCTTTTCATATTCATGTATGGCCGGCCTGCGCGCCGATGTATGAAAGACGCTATCTTGTTAAGCGAACACTTTTGTAAGGCCTTAAGGCCGTGAACTCTTTTGTGTATGTACTCATTCCTGGGTTATAGTGGACATTCATGCTCTGTGGCAGGGTTCTTATCTTTTTGCAACTTAATTAAATTGCTTCCGCTAGGTGTTGTGTAGGACGCTCTGATTGGTTGTGTGGTTTCAACGCGTAACCAACCGGTCTGTCCGTGGTATATGGCGTCGGGCCCCGGCCGGACCTACTGCTATATGCTATGCGACGGATAGGGGTGTTACAAATTGGTATCAGACTTCTGGTTTCGGTCACGCTTAAATGAATTCGTGGACGAATTCACTTTAAGGGGTGGTGAGCACATTGTGTGCGTCATCGTTATAACATGAAAAAGAACCCATGAATGTCCACTTAGGAATGAAAATACACTTGTTGAGGAACCTGCGTGTTCCTATAATTGCTGTTTGCAGTAATTTTTGGTCGCTTATCGGTGTTTTGAACGATTTTAGGTGACCAGAAGTGGTGCTGGGCCGTCTGAACGGCCAGGTTCTGAGGCGAGCAGTGCGCCAAGCGATGCGCCTGCAACACCTTTGTCTGCTGAGACCATTAGGTTGGTGGCAGAAGAGGTCATGGCAATGATCAATGCGCAGCCTGCAAGGCAGGTGCAGCAGCCTGCTCCTGCTGTGGAACAGGTACCGCTTCAGGCGGCAGAGCAAAGGAGGGTTGAGCAAGTAGTTTTGGAGCCAGAGTTGCCTAGGAGAGCAACTGAAAGACAACTGAAGCATGTTATGGGCTTTCACCCACCAGTGTTCACGGGGGCAGAAACTCCGACCCAAGCAGAGGATTGGCTCTCAAGGGTCAACAGGGTGATGAATGCGACACAAACTGAAGAGTGGCAGAAGACCACTATAGCAACGTTCCTTTTGGATGGGGACGCAAGACTGTGGTGGGAGGGCCTAGAGCTGCATCAGTTGAGGGGAAGGCCATTGGCCGAAGTCCCGATGGAGGAGTTTGCGAGACTATTTATGGCTCGATACCTCCCCTCGGCGCAGAGGATCGCGCTAGAGAGCGAATTCCAGAAGTTGGTGCAGGGTGATAGCACCGTTGATGAATACCTCCACGAGTTTACTCGGTTGGGGAGATATGCCGGCGCTACCTTCGCAGACGAGGAGCGCAAGACGAGCCGCTTTTATGAAGGGCTAAGGGATGATTTGAGGTTGTTGCTGTCGGGGCCCAAGACGCAGGGTTTCATGACCCTGGTCAGTTCGGCCCGGTCCTTGGAGAAGGATATGAGAAACGTGCAAGCAAAGAAGGAGAGGGAATCTGGTGGCAAGAGATCAGAGTTTAAGGCGCCGACTACGTCGAAGTCGGGCTACCGCAGATTCTCCAAGAAGTCTAGGACGTCGGGTCCAGCTCCTTCTGCAGGTGCCTCGGGGGCAACTACCAATCGAACCCCGGGCGCTTGCTTCACGTGTGGAAAGTCGGGGCACTTTGCCCGTGACTGCTGGAGTGGACGCGCAAAGTCCGAAAGGAAACAAGGAGCCACCTACGAGGAAAAGGGCAAAGCGGTGGAGTCAACCGCGTCCCATTATGCTCCGACTCAGCCTAGAGTCTACAACTTGGGCCAGCAGGAGGCCATCAAGCAAGCGGATGTGGTGACAGGTATGAGTTAATTTATGCAAGTTGACTTGAGAATACTATTACCTGTTGCTTGTTAAGCTAATGTCTTTTGCTTAGGCTTTGTGGTGATTAGCGATAGTCCGGCACGGGCACTGTTCGACACTGGTGCTTCGCATTCTTTCTTGTCCGAACAGTTTATATCGCGTATCGGAGTCCCTTCTTCGATGGCGAAGGACAAGTTAGATGTGTTGCTACCGAATGGGTGCTCGATGCGTGCGGACAGAGTGTGCGCCGTGAAGGTTCACATAGGGAGCCAAGAGTTCGACTTGCTAGCGTCATTATTGTCGTTGGTAGAGTTCGATGTTATCTTTGGAATGGATTGGCTGTCAGAGCAGAAGGCTTGGATCGATTGCGACCGAAAGGAGGTCAAGCTGGGTGTAGGGCGGGAGACTACTTTCGAGGGGCTTAAGGGGTCGAGCAAGACACTAATGTCTGCTCTTCAGGTGGTGAAGGCGGTTCGTGCTGGTGCAGAGCTGTTCTTTGCGATAGTGGGGGCTGTGGAGCCAAAGTCCCCGTTGGATAGCATCCCCGTGGTTTGCGAATACCCCGATGTGTTCCCGGATAGCCTTCCCGGAGCCCCACCGCAGCGAGAGATTGATTTTACTATCGAGCTCGTGCCGGGTGCCAAACCCGTGTCACGTGCTCCTTATAGGTTGGCGCCAAAGGAGATGGCGGAGTTGAAGGTTCAGTTGGAGGAACTGATGGAGCAAGGTTATGTGCGTCCAAGTTCGTCGCCTTGGAGCGCACCGGTCCTCTTTGTTAAAAAGAAAGACGGTAGTATGCGGCTGTGCATTGACTATAGAGAATTGAACAAGTTGACGGAGAAGAACAAGTACCCGATCCCGAGGATTGATGATCTCTTTGATCAGTTAGTCGGATCATCAGTATACTCCAAGTTGGACTTGAAGTCGGGGTACTATCAGCTGAGGATCAGGGAGTGTGATATCCCGAAGACGGCGTTCAGTACGAGGTATGGGCATTTCGAGTTCACGGTCATGCCGTTTGGACTGACAAATGCGCCATCAGTGTTTATGGATCTGATGAACAGGACGTTCAGAGATTTCCTGGATCGCTTTGTGATCGTCTTTATTGACGATATTTTGGTATACTCGCAGTGCGAAGAAGACCACTTCAAGCATTTGCATTTGGTGTTGGAGACTTTGAGGAGGAATGAGCTTTACGCAAAGTTCTCCAAGTGCGAGTTCTGGCTACCCTCGGTAGCGTTCCTTGGTCATATAGTGAGTGGGGAAGGTATAGCGGTGGATCCGGCGAAGATTGTTGCGATACGGGAGTGGCCTGCGTTATCTTCTGTCGCGGAAGTCCGTAGTTTTCTCGGGCTTGCCGGATATTACAGGCGCTTCGTAGAGAACTTCTCGCGGGTAGCCTTACCTCTCACGAAGTTGACAAGGAAGGATCAGAAATTCTTGTGGACGCAAGAGTGCGTGCAAGCTTTTGAGGAGCTGAAGAGGCGGTTGACCACGGCGCCAGTGCTTAGTTCGCCGAGTGGGACCGAGGGCTTTGAGGTGTATAGCGACGCTTCGGGTAGCGGTTTGGGCTGTGTGTTGTTGCAGCATGGTAGCGTGATAGCGTATGGATCGCGTCAGCTAAAGGTGCATGAAAGAAATTATCCGGTGCACGACTTGGAGTTGGCGGCCGTGATATTTGCACTCAAGTTGTGGAGGCACTACCTTTACGGCGTAAGGGTCGACATATACACCGATCACAAGAGCCTAAAATACTTGTTGGATCAAAAGGATCTCAATATGAGGCAGAGGAGGTGGATGGAGTTCCTGGGGGACTACACCTTCAAGATACATTATGTACCCGGGAAGGGCAACGCAGTTGCGGATGCGCTGAGCCGCAGGGCTCCCGCCCGAGCCAACTGGTTGTCGGTGCATGATGAGCGGCTAGTGCGGGAGTTGGAGGAGCTTGAGATCTGTTGCGTTGACAAGCAGACGAGCGCCAAAGCAATGTTAAACTGGACAGAGGTGCAGTATGACCTGGCTGACCGGGTTCGGCAGGCATTGGAGTTAGATGACTCCATGAAGGAGCTTTTGGAGGCCGCTATGGATGGGTCAAATTCCCAGTTCTCGGTGGAAGATGGTTTATTAAGGAAGGATCATCGGTTGTGCGTCCCGAGTGGGGGTAACCTCCGGGCGGAGTTGATGTACGAGGCTCATCATACCAAGTACTCAATCCACCCAGGGAGCACGAAGATGTATCGTGATCTCAAAAAGTTGTTTTGGTGGCCGGGGCTTAAGAAAGATGTGGCGTTGTACGTGGCTAAATGCCAAACGTGCGCCTTGGTGAAGGCGGAGTGCCAAAAGCCGGGAGGATTTCTGAAGTCCTTGCCTATACCGGAGTGGAAATTCGACGATATATCTATGGACTTTGTGCACGGGTTGCCAAGGTCGCAGAAGGGGAACGACGCCATCTGGGTGATCGTAGATCGGCTAACTAAGGTGTCGCATTTCATTCTGCATAGGAAGGATGATCCAGTCGAGAAATTGGCAAAGTTGTACGTTGACAATATTGTTAGGCTGCATGGTGTGCCTCGTAGCATTGTGAGTGATCGCGATGGGCGGTTCACGTCAAATGATTGGAGGTTGGTGCAGCAGATGTTGGGAACAAAGTTAAAGTTCAGCACAGCTTTCCATCCGCAGACGGATGGGCAGACCGAGAGGGTCAACAGAACGATGGAGGACATGCTCCGCATGTGTGTTCTAGACTTCGGGAAGCATTGGGAAGAACACCTTTATTTGGTGGAGTTCGCGTACAACAACAGCTACCAAGCGAGTATACAAATGGCGCCCTTCGAGGCCCTGTATGGTAGGAAGTGTCGCACGCCGTTATCGTGGCTTGAAGCGGGTGAGGCAACGTTGTACAAGAAGCAGGAAGTGGAGAGTGCTACCTCGTTAGTGCGGATCATTCGGGAGCGCTTGTTGATCGCTCAGGACCGGCAGGCGAAGTACTACAATGCCAAGCACCGGAACGTGGAGTTCGCGGTAGGCGATTGGGTGTACTTGAAGATCAAGCCGTTCAAGGGTGTCTCACGGATTCGACGCTTGAAAAAGTTGAGTCCGAGATACCTTGGGCCGTTTGAGGTCCTGGAGCGAGTCGGCGAAGCGGCATACCATCTGAAGCTATCGGTGGAGTTGAGTGGATTACATGATGTGTTCCACATTTCTGTGTTGCGGAAGGCGGTGCAAGAGCCTTCGCAGGTGATCGCGGCTGATCAAGTACCGGTTGAGGAAGGGTTGACAACGAAAGTCAAGCCCATATCTATTGAGGATTTCGAAGTCAAGCGGCTTCGAAACAAGGAGATCAGAATGGTGAAGGTCCGTTGGGATAACTGCGGACGCGAGGAGCTCTCTTGGGAGCGAGAGCAGTCAATGCGCGAGGAGTACCCCGAGTTGTTCCCCTCAGGTACTCGATTTGTTTATTTTTTTGTGTAGTCTATGTTCTTAATTTCGGGACGAAATTCTCTTAAGGGGGAGGGAGTTGTAAGACCCCAACCTCGGAGATGATCGCGGGGCGATCAAGCGGCACTTTTGGAGGTCTGAACAGGGGCACACGGCCAGGCACACGGCCGTGTGCCTACCCGTGTTCAGTGATTTTATTGTGTTTTGTGCTGTCTCGAGTCAGAGAGGTACACGGCCTGAGACACACGGCCGTGTCTCAAGCCGTGTGTGGGGCACACGACCTCGAACATGGCTGTGTTCGAAGCCGTGTTCTGGAAGCCCGACGATCGTCCTGAAGCTCCAGGTAACACGGCCCGTGGCACACGGCCGTGTCAGGACCCGTGTCGATCGGCGAATGAGCTACACGGCCAGACACACGGCCGTGTGTCAAGCCGTGTTCGGCCCAGTTTTTGGGATTTTGGATCTAATCTCGGCCGTTCGTTCCCTTGGATCTAAATCCGACGGTGGGGGCTGCTCCTGGGGGGTTATTAGCCGGGAAATGGGGGGAGAAACCCTCATTTTCATCTTGAGTTTCTCTTTCTTCATCTTAGAGAGAGGGGAGAACTCCCTTGGTGGTGTGAGCCCAAGATCCGGCCGCCGGAGGAGTTTTGAAGCACCGATTCGCGATCCGAGTCCGGATCCTCGAAGGCAAGGGCGAGGCGAAGCTTTCCATCCGACTACATCTTCATGGCGCCGCGGAAAAATGCGAGGGTAACGATCCTCTTCATAGGGCATGTGTAGTCGCCCTTCTTTCTATGCATGGGGAAATCCCCCTCTCGCGAGTGAGCGTTGAGGCGCGGAATCCCTTCGGGTAGATATGTATAGTCCCCGTTGTTAGAGCCCGGAATCGGAGTACGGGCATAGGCATTGTGTGTGAAGCCTATTCGGGTTTAACCCGGATCGGTGATGTTTGCATTGCATGGCCGGAGAAGACTC
Source organism: Platanthera zijinensis (assembly GCA_039513925.1). NCBI lineage: Eukaryota > Viridiplantae > Streptophyta > Magnoliopsida > Asparagales > Orchidaceae > Platanthera > Platanthera zijinensis. The sequence continues at coordinate 176,937,556 of CM077087.1, forward strand.
CGTGCCGATGATTTCAGTTTTCCGAAATTTCTACGCTGTAGATTGCATACAGGGATCCTTGGGGGTTAACCCCAAGGCGCACCCGGAAAGCTTGGGCGGATTCGCATTGCCGCCACGATGTTGCCTTGGAGGGCAAATCGGTACATAACGGGGTTATGTGCGTGTTTTGATCGATTGTGGGAATGAGGAGAAACTTGGCCCGCACCGGTGGCTAAATGGCCGAGGTGAAGTGAGCAACGGGCGGGTGGAACTCTACCCATTCCAAGTGGTCTCGGTAGAAGCGACCTAAAGTACATGGGACTTCCCGGGGGGCTGGAAACGGGCCTAGGCTTCGGCTGAAAGGGCTAAATGCTCACGTGTGTTGCCGTCCGAGGGATGGTGGTGGAATCGCGGTGTCGGACTGGGTCCGGACCGGGTTCACCGATTAGTGCCCTGAGAGCACGGAGTGTGCGGCCGTGCGTGCCGACACTTGTGGCGAATAGAATACTCTATAGAATTGCTATGGTAGCTTTATATGCAGGGAAGGAGCACCGCCGTCCCGAGAAACGGGACGGGGTCGTTATAATTTGGTCAGCTTTTGCTGACCGTTGCCCCTTTTGTATTGCCACCTCTTGGGTGGGTTGTTTCTACAGGTGCTGTTGCGGAGCCAAGCGGCAAATAGCGGGCTAAAGCCCAAGTTGCAGCGCCAGCCCTCGAAGGCTTAGTTGTTAGCTTTTCATATTCATGTATGGCCGGCCTGCGCGCCGATGTATGAAAGACGCTATCTTGTTAAGCGAACACTTTTGTAAGGCCTTAAGGCCGTGAACTCTTTTGTGTATGTACTCATTCCTGGGTTATAGTGGACATTCATGCTTTGTGGCAGGGTTCTTATCTTTTTGCAACTTAATTAAATTGCTTCCGCTAGGTGTTGTGTAGGACACTCTGATTGGTTGTGTGGTTTCAACGCGTAACCAACCGGTCTGTCCGTGGTATATGGCGTCGGGCCCCGGCCGGACCTACTGCTATATGCTATGCGACGGATAGGGGTGTTACATCCTGCACCCATTTCAAATCTTTCTCCTGCGCACAAGCTGTATCAACTAAGGCTTGGAAGCCTTGGTTCACTGAACTCGGGGGAGCCAACCACAGCTCATCACGAAGTCCCTCATAGAACCTATTCATCTTCCACGCCTCTTCCGTAAACGTCGACCCCACATAGCGCCCCAGCCTGGTAAACTCATGTTGGTAATCATCAACGGTACACTCACCTTGCACTAAACGTTGGAACTCGTTCTCCATTGCAATTCGCCGCGAGACTGGCAAATACTTTGTCCAAAATAATCTGGAGAATTCCTCCATCGAGATCTCTCCCAGGCCTCTGCCAGCCAATTGGTGCAACTCGACCTCCGTCACTTCCAGTGCAGATAGTGTCTTCCTTTTTCTTCCTTATAAGGTTTTATTTCAAGTGGTGTTAGTGTCATATCTTATATTTCTACATATGAGCAATCTGATGACTATGTGCATATAAATCACTTTGAATATAAATCACTTTGAATGAGTCAAGAGATCAGTATAGGTCAACAGAACACTCAATCACTTCATAGAACTGGTTTAAGTGCAGAAGCGTTTTGTGAAGAAGCAATAACAACGAGTTCATTCATGATAAGCGTTGTTAAGACACATGGGATCAACTTGACTATCATAACAACACAAGTTATAAGTACAAAAGCTTCGTGTTAATGGAAATCACACGACGCCTCAATATCACAGAAGAAGAAGAAAAGCTCCATGGCAAGCAACGTCGTGTTAATATTCAGTACACGACGCCACAATTTCTCACAGTTCAGAAGGATATCTCAACTGGCTCTCAAAGTATTCTAAGTACAGAAGCGCCGCGTCAATAGACATCACATGATGCTAGCACTATGTTAAATCTTAACGCAACGCCACAGAAGAAGAAAAAGTTCTAAGTTGAATAGCGTTGTGTTCAGTTTGTAATCAGACAGAAAGAATGGCTAAGTCAAAAGGTGTCGTGTGAAGAGAATTTAGCATTATGTTAAATTCAAAATATGGGATTTAAAATTATTGTTAGCGCCAAAAGCAAATGTCAAATCAATCTTTTATAGAAAGCCCTCAAACACGTTTTGTTTCTTCCTGACCGTTAAAGATGCGAGACCTATAAAAGGAAAAAGGTGTTGGTGTTACCATGGTGATCTGGAAGTGATCAAACATGTAGCCTTACTGCCAACTCAGTATGAACCTATCATGGTCGCACATAAGATTGTGGAGAAATCGGGAATTTGGATCTGTATGGTATAACTCATATGATGAGCAAATGGACTTAAAATATTCTAAGGCAAATGCGTCGAGTATATTGAGACCACTCAACGCCTTCGTCGAGTTAAGGGTTGACTCATCGAATGGTGACGTTGAGTGCATTGAGTTCATTCAACGATTCGTCGAGTCAAAGTGTTGACTTGACGGATCTGAGTCTTAGGCGTTGAGTGTATTGAGCTCACTCAACGCCATGACGCAGAGGCATTAACTGAGTTGAGTCCATTCAACTCTTTCGTCGAGTCAAGTGTTGATTCGGCTGAAGGTTAGCGTTGAGTTCGTTGTGTATCCTATGGATACTCGACGATTTGTCGAGTATAGAATGATACAGAGGAAGATCTCGCTCCACTGCGGTTGCCTTAGAGTTAGTTGAAAATAACCAGAAAAGGAAGAAAGGTAGAAGTAAAGATGAGTGAGAGAGGGAGTACCTATTCCGGGGAGGACGGGAGGTAGCGCGTTGACATTCCTCCTCAAATGGGCAACCTCAAAGTTCTTCCCAGTGAAGAACTTGAAGAGGTCGGCCTTGTGACCTCCAATAATGGGAGGGCGGTATGTCGCCTCGTCCTGTTGGATGGGCGAGTAAGGGATGATGTCGAAGCCTCCCTTGACAAACATAAACTTCTGAAGCCAATGGTGGCTCATGTTAACCATCTCGCAGACCTTGGCATGCTGGCTGGAGAAGAAGGCGGTCCCATCTTTGTTGGCCCGGAAGGAGAAGAGCTTGCGGAAGACGGCAAGGCTGAACTCAATTCGTTCCTCCCGCAAGAAGCACACGAATGCGATCAACATTGCGACCGAGTTAGGGGTCAATGACCCAAGACTACGCCAAGATACTTGAGCACTTGGCGCACCTCCGGCCAAAGCGGCAGTCGTAACCCCATTTTGAAGTGAGCGATGGGGATCGCGAGTTAGTCGGGATGGAGGTCGTTGATCGACTCAAAATCCCTTGGGAATCGGGCGACGAACCCGGGTGAGATGTAGTGGGCGATGACTGGGAGGTACGCTTTTGGTAAGATTGCAGTGGAGGAACATGTAGTCCGAGAAGACCCACACGCTCTTGGATCTACCCTAAGCCTCACCACCATCTCCACCTGAAAGTGCAGGATAAGATCAATCCTAACTCTAGAGGGGGGTGAATAGAGTTATTTAAAATAATTTTGCAAATAAAAACTTGTGTGCAGAGAAAATTTGTATTTACTTAGTGTATGGTGCTATAGCAAATAATCAGAGTAAAAGGAAATTCACAGCACAAAGCAAAACACAAAGAGACAAGCAATCCAGACGACACAAGGAGCTATAGTGGTTCCCCAAATCTGGGTACATCCACTCTTCTATCACCCTTGATAGGAATCCACTTCAAGATGAGTTGATCAGGTGTCTTGAGCACCAGAGAGTTTTTGACCAGGTTCTCACAAACCAAAGAAGCTGATTTTGACCAGGTTTCAGCAAAACCAAAAGTAACTTTTGAAGGGAGTTAAAACCCTGTACAGAAAGAAAAAGAAAAAGAATGATGTTGTCTTCTCTATCAACAAGCAGAGAGAAGCAAAAGTGGATCTGTAGTTGTTGTCAAAGCTCCCCCTGAGATCAAGAAGAGGTTCAGGAAGGAGAGCTCTGCACAAGGGTGACAGGTCTTCAAAAGATCTGATTTGCTCCAGCAAGAGATGATCCAAGAAGGTTGGAGGGTTGTGTCTGAAGCAATCAGAATTCCTGTGAGTAAGCTTTCAAAACAATATCACCCAGAGAGAGAAGCTGAAGTCCTGTGTATGTTCTTCTGAATTTTTTTGTATATCCAAGAAATTAAATTATATATCTGGGTCTTCTCCTTCCTTTTCTTTGATAGCCGTTGGAAGTCAGCATTAATTTCTTTCCTTAAATGTCCATGCCTCAAAGGAAATGACAGGCAGACATTCCTTAGAAAATTCCTTGAGCCATGCACCAGATATGCTGTAACGGCCAATAAATCTTCAGCATTAATTGTCTGACAGAGGGAATTTGAATTCCTATCCAAAACTGACGGAGGTCTGAAAAGCGTCGAGCTCACAATAAAACGTCGATCTGAGCACGACACTCGTCGGCCAGAGAGTGTTTTCTGTAAGTAGAACTGGGTTCGACGGAACGTCGAGCGGAGGTCGACTCTACGTCGAGCTGAGGTCGACTCTGCGTCGAGCTGAGGTCGACTCAGCGTCGAGCTGAGATCGACTCTGCGTCGAGCAGAGGTCGACTCTACGTCGAGCTGAAGATTATTCTACCTAGCCTATGTGACCTTTATAATCAACAAGGAGGTCACAAACCAAAATCCCTATAGAAGTATAGTCATCCTGGTCCAAATAGTAATAGGGTGTTCCAACACCACCAATCTTGCAGGTATTGACGCGAGAGCCGGAAGGCGAGTGCTTATGAGAATGTCTGAAGGCGAGCACTTGGGGACGAAGATGGCGAGGAGGTACGTGATATAAAATGTGATAGGCGAAGGGGAAAGGGAGGGGGTCTATTTATAGGAAACATAATGGGCAGGAAGAAATCAAGGCGGGAGGTGTGCGAATAGCAAAATGTCATTTTACGCCTCGATTCCCGAGCCGGCCCCTCTTCCTCATCCACTCACCCTCATCTCAAGGTTTAGCTCTCGTGGCGATTCCGAAATAAAAGCGCAATAGTGAAAGCACGATAAGCGGAGCAACGTATAGTGCGAATAGAATAAAACTCATACTGAGCGAGGGTCACAAGGTCCTAATCACGAGTACTCGAGCGAATCCATTGTTAAATATTACCGAATTTAAAGAAAATTCATTATTATTATTATAAAATATGAAAGTATGGCCCGAAAGAAAGGGTGGGGATTGTGAATGCCGATAGGCTCAGTACTGAAGTCATTTCCATCTACCCCGGCCTCGCACTATCGAGTTCAGCGGCCCGCGAGGATAATGAAACTCGCGGACGACGCAGAGTTCCTGTTGTACCAGGAACAGCTAATCCTCGGTCCGCGAGATATGTATCCTCGAGGAGGTTGGCACGCTGCTAGCTCTACGCCGCATTTCTCCAAGAAGTTGAGCATAGTCTCTCTCGAGATTTGAGAGTCGTTGCTCAGCGACATCTCTATCCTCTTGGACCTGACTGTAGATCTCGCGCAACATCAGGTAGTGCTTTCTGAACAACAAAGTCATTCGCCTCTTCATCACCACAATGTCCGACAGGTCACCCAATAAGTCAACAATCTTGTTCGGGGAAGGAGGAGGCGAGAATTCTTCCTCACATATATCGAGTTCGGTGAATGAGGCCTCTCGGTAGCTTGTGAGAGAGATTATTAGCCAAACAAAAATCAAGCTTAGGGGGTAGAAAGCAGCGAGTACTCCTGTTAACCTAGTGAAGGTACAATCCCCTTGTCGAGGCGTTGGCATGAGATGTCTGGCCAACCTTGGAAGGGTTCACTGGAGGTGAGTGTAAAAGATTTCCCCAATCCGGGCGGGCTGGCGCGTGGTCGGCAATTTGATAGGTGGCGGGTGTCGAGTCGTGGAAATCTCCTTCGGCCGAACGAACCAGCGATTTTCGTGGTAGAACGTGCATAACTGTAGTCCCAAAGGTGGCGACTGCTAGAAGTAGTAATGGATGAGAACCAAGAAAGGTCAGGGCGACAAGCATCAATCGGCTCACTAGGCGGGGGCGAAAGGTCACTTTGGACCACTTGGAGGTTAGTTTCTGTAGCCACCGTGCTAACCCCTACTCCATTAGACAAGTGTGATTGGCCATTTGCCGGGTCTCCACCCGCGACTTCCTTCTTGGGGAATGCACCCTACGGGTAACCGAGACATCATCAATCCATCTTAATAATTGGCGGGCGAAGCAGTCGGCTCACGTACTTGTGGAGCGAGCTCAGTCATGTGCACATGATTCAGAAGGGAGGATCCACCCTCCCCAGGGTTTTACTTAACCATCTTAGATTTTTTTTAGCTTAAAAGGTGAGCTCGGGGCTCGCCGAGCAAACCAGGGCACAAACTCAATGGTGAAGGACTTGTTCCCCTCCCTCACAGCGTCGAGGCGAGCTTGGACTTCTTTTGAAAGCAACATTGTGCAGCTAAAGTAATATGAAGCAGAGGTGAAGGAAGAAGTTAGGAGGTCACTCACCCCCACGTTTGGAAGTATTTATAGAATATAAGATGGATTCACCAACAGATTCTCCAGGTCAGCAGATACTCTCCGAACACTGGGGATTGAATTTTTTCTTTCCGAGCTTGAGACAATATCACAAAGAGCAAGAATTGTGTACAACCCCGTGTTCACCGAGTGGATGAACCAGACCGTCCTTCAGATCCAGGCGAGTCGAGTGGGCAAGCAAGGAAGGAAGTGGTCTTGAGCTTGCCCAAGACGGCAGGCACCTGGTCAGCGAGGCGAGTCGGGAGGTAAGACCGCACTTGCCCCAAGTAATAAAGCGGGAAGTAGGCGAGTACTGGTACCATCAAGGCACCCGCCATCCTAAAAGCGAGACGAGTGTTGGGCCCATCAGGGTACCCGCCACCCTCAGAGCGGGAGGTAGGCGAGTGCCGGTACCATCAAGGTACCCGCCATCCTTAGAGCGAGGAGAGTGTCAGGCCTATCAGGGTACCCACCACACTCAGAGCGAGGCGAGTGTCAGCTCCATCAAGGTCGAAGGTTGGCGAGTGTCGGTTCCATCAGGGCACCCGCTACCCTCAGAGGCTGAGGGCTCATCTGTGTTCTATTCTAGGGATATTTTCCTTATAATATTATATTTATTTCTGTCTGCCATTAGCCATTCCCAAACAGCAGAGTTTGGCTGTTGGCAGACCATTTTGAGGTGCATTTAGTAAAACCAAAAGGCGGGATTGCGCTATTGTCAGGCCCCACTAGAAAAAACTATAAATAAACCCTAAATGTCACCTTTAGAGGGGATCCAGTTTTTTGGCTTCCTCCTCCTCTTGTCAATTTTGGTTGGCTTAAAAGACTCTCCAAGGTGCCCAACTTCAGCATTGGTGTGGGAGGGGAAGTGCTCAAAGATCTTTCGGGTGTGTGGTGGGTCCTCCACGTTGTTGCCCACGGTCTGTGTCAAGTTCTAATCCTTCAATCACGTTATTCCTAAGGAGAAGTAAGTGCAAGTTGCACCCTTTGGGTCTGAACTCCTTGTTGGACCGAATCTCAGTTCCAACAAACTCCTCTCCACTCTGAATCCAAAGAGCCATGACGAGGACGACCCATATTGAATGAATGAGACAATGTGTAGTCAATTTGACCACTCCTTTCTCATGTTGACCTTTTGGTGACATGATAATTGATGTGGACGTGGAGTATGGTCAATGTCGAGCCTATAAGGCCCGAACTAGTCACACCAAACTCATTTGGTCTTAGGAAAGGCCTGCCAAGCTTTAAAACCATGATTTTACCAAGTCAAGATTTTGGGTTGACTTGGTCCTTGCCACCACCTGGTGTAGGACCCATAAGGAACCTTTGCCCACAATATTGGGTCAGGGTGACACTTGGGGTGAGCCCAAGTGCCAAGATCATCTCCTAAACCCTAATTAAGGTTAAGGATGGCCAAGTCAACCCTTTATGTTGACTTGGATGGACACAAGGGTCAGATGAAATCCTTGTGACTCTCTTGGGTCTATTTAGGATGTACTTGGACTATGGTGACTCACTAGGGTACTAAGACTCATTTCAGATATTCCTAAGCTATGCCAAACCCTAAAAGGTTGATTTGAGCTCACCCCTAGCCAAGATGACTTCAGAGGGTCTCCAATATGAATTTAGGTCACTAGGGAGGCCTATGGGTAGTCTAGGTCTATTTCCACCTCTTGGTGAGAGGTTAGGCCCAACCTTAGCTCAAGACAACTAAGATTTTCTTATTGATCTTGAGTTTGGTCATGATTGGTTATAGTTGACCCTAGGTCTAAATAGACTAGTGTTTAAAAATAGGTGATTGTTAACCGCAAACCGGCTATTTGTTAGTGGCACCCCAAAATCTCATAATTTTTTGCGCCTTATTGAAATACGTCTTGTACATGCATTTTTAGGAAAAGTGCTCAACACGAAAGTTGTAGATCTCGTCGAGATCTACAACTTTCGTGTTGAGCACTTTTCCTAAAAATGCATGTACAAGGCGTACTTTGGAAATATGCTCAGATTTTACGCCTTTCAGAAATACGCCTTGTACATGCAATTTCAGGAAAAGTGTTCAACACAAAAGTTGTAGATCTCGTCGAGATCTACAACTTTTGTGTTGAACACTTTTCCTGAAATTGCATGTACAAGGCGTATTTCGAAAAGGCGCGAAAAATTAGCAGCTTTGGGGTGCGACTAGCCAATAATGGGTTGCGGTTAACAATCACCTAAAAATATAATGTCACTTTGATGTTTTGAAAGTATCAAAGGTGTGTTAGACATGATTAAATCCACCACACTAGGAAGAATATACAATGCATTGTTCATTTATGAATAACAATTACCATCCTCTCAATTGTTCTCAACCCACTTTTTTTAATAAATTAAGTAGCTCATCAAAGCACACCCTACATATGCTTATCCTAAAAGTCCTCTAACTAGGTTGTCACCAAATGACGAATTCCCCCTCAACACTGATTATAGCAAATCAACTGCCACTCATAAAGTCAAAGTTGTCTCAACCCTAATTTCAGCATGATCTAGTGCAAGTCATTGGTAGAGTCATCCTTCAAATTAATTAAATATAACTTATGTTCTATTTGTTTGGGCGTTTCTCTGCTCCGTTTTGGGCAAACGCCGCCGGAAGGAGGGTAAATAAATGAATTTCCGGCGGCGTTTGCTCCGTTTCCACCCGCTCGCCTTGAGAAACGCCCCAAAAAGCTCCGTTTGGAGCAACCACCTCCCCCTTCCGGTTCGAACACTCCGTTTCCACCCGCCGAATCGATCCGCCACCGCCGAACCAAATGAAGCCTTAAATTCTCCCAAAACTCTAGTCCCTCCTTTTTTTTTTTCAGATTTCAAATTTGAACTGCTATTTACTAGCCGTTTAGTGGGCCTCCTGCTCCTGTGGGCCCAAGCCTTCTGTTGTAAGTTGCAACTCTTATCTTTAGAGCTTCATTCTTCTCCTTCCCTCTAAAATTCCATTTCAAATTGAAGTCTAGGGCTTCGTTTGGAACCCAGTTTGCGATCTCCAGTCTGCCGCGTTTAGGTCACGAGAGCAGTTCGCTGCGCGACGTCTTCTCCGGCGGTGGTAGCCAGGGCTCGTGACCGCGAGAGGAGCGAGGATTTTTAGAGGTAGAAGATGGAGAAGTACGATAAGCTGGAGAAGGTTGGCGAGGGGACATACGGCAAGGTGTACAAGGCTCAGGACAAGGTCACCGGGCAACTGGTGGCGCTCAAGAAGACGCGGTTGGAAATGGACGAGGAGGGAATCCCTCCGACGACCCTTCGAGAGATCTCTCTCCTGCAAATGCTCTCTCAGAGCATTTACGTCGTCCGGTATATGCTGTTTACTTTACTGTATTTTTTCCCTTCACGAACTGTGGTTCTTTGGACCTGATTCTTTATTTTCCAGATTGTTGGGCGTGGAGCACGTTGAGAAGAATGGGAAGAGGTTGCTGTATCTTGTGTTCGAGTATCTCGACACAGACCTCAAGAAGTACGTTGATTCCTACAAGAAGGGGCCAAATTCCAGGCCGCTTCCGTCTCGGCTGATCCAGGTTCGATTATTCTTTCGATTTTATTGTTATGCATCGTTTTATGAGGATTATGCTTTATAATGGGAGTTAAAATTCAGAGAAAAATCAAGGAATTTAATAAAAATTTGAACTTTCTTTTGATTGAAATCTTAATCAATGTTTTGAAAGACTGACAACCAATAAGCCAACCATGTTTGGCCATTGGTTCACGGTTCGAGCTGTCAGGCCAGTTCAACAATATCAGTTGGGCGATCACCAGAGGTTGAAAAGAGAGGTTGGAGGACTGAAAATTTTGTTTTGTAAGTAGGGAAAAATGACCAAGATGAGAGTTTGTAATGGGAGTTAAATTCAGAGAAAAATAAAGGAATTAGTAAATTTAAACTTTTGATTGAAGTTTCAAGCAATGTTCTGAAAGACTGACAACCAAGGAGCCAACCATGGTTCACAGTTTGAGCTGTGAGACCAGTTCAACAAAATCAGTTGGGCCATCACCAAAGGTTAAAAAGAGAGGTTGGGGGAGGACCGAGAATTTTGTTTTGCAAATATAGGGGGAAAATGACCAAGATGGGAGTTTGTAGACTACGAGACTGCAATCTTGGACTGACAATGGTCGCAATGAAGAATGGTGGTGCTGGAAGTGGTTGCAAGTGATGCTGTCGAGTATATGATTGAGGAGAGGAATATGTCATAGTCTATGCCTCTATTGCCGAGGATGATGTTGTGATGAGGAGCGTCTTCCGGCTAAGCAGCTGTGATGCACTTAGCAATTGGAATTTTAGGCTTTAGAGTTTTGAAGTGTGGGATTTGATACATAATCCAAATTTATATGTGGGATCTCTCTGGCTGCAAAATAATTGAAAATTTATTATTTATATGGTGGTTATGCCTATATTTGAAATATCATTTGTGGTGTGAATTAAAATATATATGGGGCTTGCCATTCCTATCCTTGGTTTGCTCCTTTGGTTGGCTTGTTGTCAAAGTCTCTTTCCTCTCAATTATGAGTTTTCATGCCATTGATTTAGTTGATTTGGCTTACCTAAGGCCATTTATTGCACGTGAGCTACTTTAAACTTTCTTCTATTAATGGTTGAATCCCTATGGGCTTCTGCCATTACCATGCAAATATTTCTTGTAGTTTTCTTTGTAGAATACTAAAGTTTCCACACATTATTAGCTTTTAAATTTATTCTTTGATCATATTTGTTGGAATCAAAAATGGTCACCAACTCTCTGCGCGCAATTCCGGGGTAGGATGTTCGGCAGAGGAGAGAAAGTGGTTCGCAAGTGACCGGTTACTGCAGATCGCACGAGGAATGAGTAAGGAGGAGGTTGCTTTCAGCGGCATACACCCGATTGGACTCGCCGCAACGAATGTCTCTCTTGCGACGGGCCTCTCTTTATTTATCTCAAGAAAGGATTACAGTGTGGTGCAACCACCCGTGAGGTGCACGTGCGTACAGAGAATGAAAGAAAAGATATGAGCTTAGTGACCGCACCTACAACTGGGTAGGTTCTGGACTAAGTCCGACGTGTCCTTCCAAACCCCCTGGTCCCCCTTTTATACTAGAGGGTAGGCGGCGTGGACGATACACGAACCGATGAGCATTTAATGCCTTATAAATTATTGCATTAAATGCGCAGCCGCCCGAGAAACATGAAGAGTCGGGCGGCGAACACTAAAGGTGAGGCCGCTCAAAGCCGCGCGGAGACGTCTGAGTTGGATCTGAAGAAGGAGGAGTACGCGCGGTCTTGGATGAATTGCCCATGCGCACTCCCGTCCGTAACCTCCGCACCGTATCTTGAGAAGCCGCCTGAAGGCTGCCCGCTGCCTATCCTTGCCAAACATTGACATGCTTCCGGTAATGCCCGCGAGACTTCTGCGATGTCCGCCTGAGAGGTCGGCGACTTCTGAAGACAATTGCTTTCTGACCCTGTCCGCGCCCGATAGATGCTCTCCACTGTCGTCGTAGGATTTGAGTTAACATAATCCCTGCACTTTTTTGACAGATCGCTCATGCTTCGGAAAAGTAGACTGTTGGTCGTAAAGACTGCGACCTCGGGCTGGTGACGCAGATGTTGACCCAGAAATCGGCGATCCCTCCCAAGGTAGCCAACTCGCAAGTCGCGGCCTGCTTCAGGAGGTCGCGGCCTGTCGGCCTTTCCTTCTAAGGGCGGGCGGACTGACCTCTCAGTCCGCTTAGTTCACGCGGCTAGGGCGGTCTCTCTAGTCAGACCGCCCAGGTCGCGCAACTCCCGCTTGGTTTAAAGGGGGTGCGGACTGCTGCCTCAGTTTGGCCCTTGAAGGCCGCACGGTTTGTTCAGCTAACCGCGCAGTGAATCTCCAGCAGCTATCCGACTTTGGACTCCAATTGCGAATCCCATGCCGCCTAACATGGGAGGCAAGCATTTCCAACAGGAGGCGGGCTTCAACATAAGGCACGACCTGGACTCCTCAGTCCTCCAGGTCGCCAGCCCGTCGCCAAATGCGACAAGCCTCCAGCAGGAGGCGGCCTGCTCAACCTGTCCGCCGCAAGTTGGGCGGACTCGTTCCGCAGTCCGCCGGGGCTAATTCAGCTCGACAATCGATCGGGTACATCCCGGTCTCCGCGGGCTGGGCGGACTCGTTTTCAAGTCTGCCTTCATTGATAAAGCCCAACTCGGCAGCCAGCCACTCACCCTCATCCGCAGCGGGCTAGGCGGACTCGCTCAGCAGTCCGCTAGCTAGCCCTCCAGGTTCCCGGCAACAGAGGCGGACTCGTTGCACAGTCCGCCACTCAGCTTCCAGCGCCCGCTTCCTCCCAGCAGCGGGCGGACTCCTCCTCAGCTCGCACAACCCTGCGCGAACTCGCTCAGCAGCAGAGGCGGACTCGTCCCAGTCCGCCAGCAGCAAGGCCAGCTCCAGACAAGTCCCAGACCGCGCGGCCTGGCGCGGACTCTGCGGACTCAGTATTTGTACTCGCACAGCCCTGCGCGAACTCCCTCAGCAGCAGAGGCGGAGTCGTCCCAGTCTGCCAACAACAAGTCCAGCTCCAGACAAGTCCCAGACCGCGCGGCCTGGCGCGGACTCTGCGGACTCAGTATTTATACTCGCACAACCCTGCGCGAACTCGCTCAGCAGCAGAGGCGGACTCGTCCCGGTCCGCCAACAGCAATACCAGCTTCAGAAAAGTCCTAGACCGCGCGGCCTGGCGCGGACTCTGCAGACTCAACATTTGTGCTCGCATGACTCACCGACTCACCGGGGGTGACGTTACCAAGACCGTTACCTCCTCAGGCCTATAAATAGGCCCCCATACCTCTCATTCAGGAACACGGCAGAGGCGTCAAGGTCCCAGCATTAGCTCCTGCGGACTCGAATTCCCAGTCCGCGTGACCTGCTCCCCTTCTCTCTGTTTAATCAAGCAGTCCGCCAGGCTTAGTCCGACGAGCTGCCTGATCATTAACCGCGCGGTCTGCCGACCTCCCCTGGTCAAACCGCGCGGCCTCTGGCATCCTTCTTCCTTAGCCGCCAGCTTACCCCTTTGTACCCTTTACTGCTTTCTCCTGTAAAGGTGCAATAGCAAGCTGTAATATTGTTTCTTGATTAAAGGAAAAGCCCGTCGCAGGAGTGACATTCAAGCCGCGACGGGCGAAGTCTGTTGTTGCCGCTGCTAGTGGCCCCCTCTCTTCTTCTCCCCTCTCTCGGCATCAACCTGCAAAGCTAACCACCAAAGTAGCTGTCTGCTCGACAGTACCCGATCAACCTTCCCAGTTGCTCCCAACAAACCTCTCCTCTATCCCCGCAAACCCTCTTATTCACCTAGCTTGTGAGATCGAACAACCCGTTAACTAGAAAGCGCATTTCTTGCATCGACAGTTAACAAACGACCTTCAGATCTCGAACAGACAGTGAAATCAGCGGTTACTCATGGCAGACCATCAACCAGCCGAGAACCTTGCTCCAAGTCTCAGTGATGATTCTCTTTGGGAGGCCTTAGAGCAATCTTGCAGAGAAACTGCACAACAATTTCAAGCAATCAACCATACCTTAGCAGTTATCACGCAGCAATTGGCTGCACAATCTTCAGCAGCGCCAGCTCCTCCAATCAATCCAGCACCAGCATCCGAGACTCCTCAAGTTTATCACCGGCCTATCCACCGGTCTGTCCTCCTCTTTACACCCCAACCTTTCCGCAAGGGCCTGCAGCTCCTTTGCGGTCTCAGAATGATGAGTTTGCAGCTCGTCAAAACTTCTTCCGAGATGCTGCCCGAAGAAGTCCAGCTAGATTCCTAAACTTTCAGGGAAGTCATCCATACTCTTCAGCTCCTGCCTTTGCTCCTACCGCAGCTACTTTTCCCTTCTATCCTCCAGCTACTTGTGCAGCTACAACTTATGCTCCCTTTTTTCCTTATATTGTAGGAGAGCAAGAAGAGCAGTCACCGTTTATAGAGAATGTTCAGCATGGACCAACTCCAGTTAACTTTAGAGAGCTACGGTTGCCCATTTACACTCGAGAGACTGATCCAGTCAAACATCTTCAAGCCTTTGAATCAGCCATAGCTCTCAAGACCCTCTCAGATGCTACCAAGTGCAAACTTTTCGTGACGACCTTTGACGGTCAAGTGAGAGATTGGTTCTATGGACTTCGTGCTCAGTCTATCTCTTCCTTCGCTGATCTACGAAGAGAGTTTCTTCTCAGATTTTCTACCTCTACAAAGAGAAAGGGCGGTCCAGAGGCCCTATTTGAGATCAAACAGCGTGAAGATGAGACTTGGTCTCATTTTGTAGATCGTTTTCAGAAGGAAATCTTAGACATTGAGATCGTCGATCAAGAATTGTATCGAGTGGCTCTTATCCACGACCTGCGTGAAGGACCACTCAAGTTCGAGGCTAACGTCCGAGCACCGAGGATATATCAAGAATTGATTGGTTTAGCGAACTCATACATCCGCGGTGAGAAGAGCAACCCTAGCTTCGTCTCCCAACTTGTAGCTGAGAAAAATCCTCCTTACAAGCAGCCTCCGAGGTCTCCTCGGAAAGATTTTTCGTCCCACTCTCGGAAAACAAAAAAATTCCAGCATCATCATCGTCAACCCCTCTTCCCAGGCCAGGATCGTGTCCATGAACGATTGCTACCGCTACCAGCCCCACCTCTGTAAACAGCTTCGGTGCATCAACCGCAAGATGATGACTTATCATACTCTGGACTTGATGAGGCAATGTTAGAAGTATGCCAAATCATGAAGGATAAGACAAATTCCAAAAGGCCTTACCAGCCGACAAATCAAAAATCAAAAGATTCAGATCCATTCTGTGAATTTCACAAAGAAAGAGGGCATTTAACTGAAAGCTACAGAGCGCTTCGTCAACTTGTGCAGAGATTGCTGAAGCAGGGTAAGATGCGCGATCTGTTCCCGAAGGATGGCCACTCTGATCCGTCAACTTCAAAAGGCAAAGGAATAGCAGAATTTTCTTGCAGCTCAAGTGGAGTGAATCAAATCAATACGTATTGTGACCTTGTTATAGGAGAGACCTTCGACGTCGATGACGTGGGCGCCCTTGGAAACCTATTCTAAAGCAAAAAGGACATCGCAGCTCCTCAAAGCTCCTCACAACCAATAATGGTTACTCTTACTGTATCTTGCATATTTTCAAACATTCTCTTTTTCAACACTTCTAAGTGTTCTTTTGTTTCATTCAATAAAGTTTACGTCAGAGATCCCATACTGACACAGTTCCTTTTTTGTAATGCTTCTCCTCTATATTTTTTCTCTTTGCCAAATAGATCACTGAACCACTTAGATATCGCCAAGTCTTGTTGTTCCCTCCGTGGATTGTCCTCCGGCGTAAGACCACAATGACCACATATGGTGAGGATTTTTTCGCATATGTGCAGTGGGGGCCGTTCAATCTATGATGGGGAACTTCAGACTTCGGATCCCGGCCGGTGTCTAGCACAGTGTGTGTGCCTAGGGGAGGCAACCTGTGATAGTTCTATCATGCCTTGTTGAGGGATACGTCACAGTTACGATGATCTTTGCTTGACAAGCAATGACGATCAAGTGTAACCTTGTCTCTTCGATCATCTCACAACTGTGACGGCCGAACACTCGTTGGTACTCTCAATCCGTGCTTTCGCGGGACCCACAACGTTGTTGATCCTTTCAAAGACGAGCAATGCTGTAGACCATTTGGCGCACCTGGTAGAACGAATCAACAATGTTTGTAACCCGAGGCAAGAGAACAGTGTATCAATCGTTTCCTTCTCAGGAATTTCCGTGCTTGTTTATCTTTTGTGCCCTTCAAAGGAAGCGTGACCAGCTCACTTTAGGTAGGACTACACCCCGGATGATTTCTTCTTAAGGCAAGCGATGCATAAGGCCCACGGGGAATACCTGTGGCGGCATCCAGTCTTTTTCGATCATCTTCGAGCTGTAGCCCTCCTTTGTCTTTTTGCCTTCTTACAGGTCAACAGGTTAGATCCAATCTATCGAAAGGATCCGCAACATCTTTTTAGCTCACGATCATCTTATATGTGTTGCTTACATGAAGCTATTTCAGACGATGATTTACGAAGTTCTTTACTATTCTCATTGGATATTTCTGGCATTAACTCGTAGCCATATTTTGATTCTCTTTATTGGCAAGCTGCTCGGTTAAAATTCAAACATTCATTTCATCTGACTAATCTGGTTTTCATATGAGAGATATCATGCTTGACCATGCAAAGAGATTGATGCAATGGCTTGATCTTTATTTAATTCTGCTTGCTCGGTCAACAATAGGATTTGATGGATATTCTTTCTGCAGTCTAATCATATTAATCTTATCACGTTAATCCTCGGCATCGGATTTATACATAAAACTCCTCAGAGACTAGCAGATATTAGCAAGTCCTCTTTAGGTACTTGCGGTTTAGTTTTCTTTCATATCTGCTTGCTCACTCCTCTTTTGCAGAGACTAGCAGATATTAACAAGTCCTCTTCAGGTACTTGCGGTTTAGTTTTCTTTCATATCTGCTTGCTTACTATTCTTTTGCAGAGACTAGCAGATATTAGCAAGTCCTCTTCAGGTACTTGCGGTTTAGTTTTCTTTCATATCTGCTTGCTCACTATTCTTTTGCAAAGACTAGCAGATATTAGCAAGTCCCCTTCAGGTACTTGCGGCTTAATTTTATTTCATATCTGCTCCTCATTCTTCTCCTTGCAGTGATTAGCAGGTATTTGCAAGTTCCATCCAGGTACTTGCATTTTAATTTCATTTCATATCTACTGCTTACTCTTCTTTTGTAGAGATTAATAGATATGAGCATGTTCCTCTCAGGTATTTGCAGCTTATTTCTCTATCATATCTGCTTACTCTTCTTTTGTAGAGATTAACAGATATTAGCGAGTTCCCCTCAGATACTTGCAGCTTATTTTCCTATCATATCTGGCTATCTGCATCTAAATCTTCTTTTGCAGAGATTAACAGATATCAGCAAGTTCCATCCAGATACTTGCAATTTAGTTTTATATCACACTTGTGACTTACTCCTCTTGCAGAAGTTAACAGGTGCTTGTAAGTCTCCTTCAGGTACTTGCAAATTATCATTCTTCTTTGCTTTCCCCTCATCGTTGTTTTGTAGAGCCCGTTAGGAGGAATTAATGTCTCCTTCGTTTTGCAAAAACAACTCAGGTACGTATGAGATGTACCTCCTTCCGCCTATGTTAATTTTTCCTCTTGCCGGAAAAAGACAGACATTAGCAAACTTCTTTCTGAGGAGAGACATCAGGTTCCATCTCTCCTTACCCCTTCATTTTCTCGTGGGAAGGATCATGATTTTCGTGGGCTCCTACTTTTTCAAAGTTCTCTTCGGAACTTGAAAAAGTGCGGGGATTATTATGTTGACCCAAAAATCTGTGATCCCTCCCAAGGTAGCCAACTCGCAAGTCGCGGCCTGCTTCAGGAGGTCGCGGCCTGTCGACCTTTCCTTCTAAGGGCGGGCGGACTGACCTCTCAGTCCGCTTAGTCCGCGCGGCTAGGGCGGTCTCTCTAACCAGACCGCCCAGGTCGCGCAGCTCCCGCTTGGTCTAAAGGGGGTGCAGACTGTTGCCTCAGTTCGGCCCTTGAAGGCCGCGCGGTTTGTTCAGCTAACCGCGCATTGAATCTCCAACAGCTATCCGGCTTTGGACTCCAATCGTGAATCCCAGGCTGCCTAGTATGGGCGGCAAGCATTTCCAACAGGAGGCGGGCTTCAACAGAAGGCGCGACCTGGACTCCTCAGTCCGCCAGGTCGCTAGCCCGTCGCCAAATGTGACAAGCCTCCAGCAGGAGATGGCCTGCTCAACCTGTCCGTCACAAGTTGGGCGGACTCGTTCCGCAGTCATTCTTGTCACGGCGTCAAGGCGGACCAAGGCGAGCGTCGGGCGCCTTGACGCTTAGTCGATAAGGCGGACGCCTAGGCGAGCACAAGGCGAGCAAGTCGCATGGCACGCCAATTTCCTTCTATTTACATTTTTTTTATATAAAAAATACTATAGACTGCGGTTATTAACCGCAGTCTATAGTCTTCAATCTAAAGACTGCGGTTACTATAGACTGCGGTTATTGTAATAACCGCAGTCTATAGTCTGCAGTATATATATAGACTGCGGTTATTATAATAACCGCAGTCTATATACTGCCAGCCACTCTTTAGACTGCGGTTATTATAATAACCGCAGTCTAAAGCTCTTGTTTTTTTTTATTTTAATTATGACAGGAGTTATACAACCACCAAGTAGCAAACTAGAAACTACCAAATACAAACACAGCCGGCCAAGTAGCAAACTACCAAATACAAACACAGCCACATATGTTTTTTTCATAGCTAAGTACACAACCACCAAAAACCAAACTACCAAATACAATTATACAAACACAGCCACATATGTTTTTTTTCATAGCTAAGTACACAGCCACCAAATACCAAACTACCAAATACAATTATACAAACACAGGCACAGCCACCAAGTACCAAACTACCAAATACAATTATACAAACAGTAAATAGTAAACACACAGAGAAAGCAATAATGTTTATTATAATAATGTACCAAACTACCAAATCCAAAATGTCAACTATAATCATGATATCATCATCCAATCCACAGAGAAAGCATGAATAATGTTTTTAAAAAAATTAAAAATCAGAAAAGATCAACTAGAATCATCATTTAGTAAGTTATCATTGGCATTGCATGTGCTTGGTTGGTTTGAGGTACTTGGGTTTTGCCCATAATTATCCTCAATATCTTCATCATCATTGACAATGAAAAAATGATCTAAGTCCTCTTCCCTTTCAGCCATTATTTGAAGATTAGCTTCAGCCCCACTTCGTAAATTTCGAGCCCCAGTTCCAATAGCTCTCTCTACATCATTCCATGTGAGAATATCATCATCAAAAACTAGAGCATCCTCTGCCTCTGGTTTGTTCACCATCCACTCATTACTCCAATCTAGCTCGTCAAGCACTAAAGGGTTGTAATTTCTTCCCTTTTCACGTCTTTCTTGGAATCGTGCTTGTAGACGACGATTATATTGGATGTATACAAGATCGCTAAGCCTTTGATGCTCCAACCTATTTCTTTTCTTTGTGTGAATCTGAATCAAGAATTCAAGATAATAGCAAACTTATTAGTAACTATAAAAATATTAAATTTTATATTGATTTTTGGTATACGTAGTTACTTACAAACTCAAAAGTACTCCAATTGCGCTCACAACTAGAAGATGAACAACATAAGCCGAGTATGCGCAATGCTACCTTTGTAAGGTCAATATTAGGTCCTCCATGTGCACCCCACCAATCCACTAATAATTTAAGACAAATGAAAATTATTTGACATATAAATAATTTAAGAAAAAATAAAAACGTAATCAATACTTACTTGGATTTAAGGTGGTTCGTTGCCTAATAGCCTGCGGCTTTCCAAAACAATTTCGAGATGCTTTGTAGCTAGTACCTTGCTCTGCAATCCTGTCTTGCAATTCTTGATCGGGCACTAGTCTTGCAATAACATCATTGAAAGCATCTTGAAATTTCCAGGCATCATCATTATGTTTTTCCTCGTATTCAAAATATTTGCCTGGATTAAGAAATAATGCCGCCCTATACAATTGTTGTTCCATTTGATTTGTCCATCTTTTTTCAACAATTTTAATAATCTTCTTAAATAATCTTTCTTTATTATCAAAATGTTCTTTAATCTTTTGCTTTGCTTCTTCCATCGCCACATATACTTCAGGCATAGCCGGTCTTTCATCCCCATCTACTAATCGCAAAACGGCAATTAGTGGCTTTCCTCCTTTTAGGCAATCTCTTACTCCATTCCAAAAAACGGTTGAAAGTACTGTTTCAACAACTTGTTTTCTGGATTCAGTTTTTGCCAAATTAGAGGCATTCCATGAAGGCGACACAAAGAATAGTTTCAGCTTCTCCTCATGCTTAAGCAAATTTTGTAGAGTAAGAAATGATGTTGCAAATCTAGTAACCGAATGCCTAACTAGATCACCACCTATAGTACTCCTGACTGTTTCAAGTAAATGAGTGTGCCTGTAGATGAAATTTGTAATCATCCTTGCCTTTTTTATCACAATTTTGTTAGGTGGTAGCTTGCCTATATCTTCTAGCATGAGATCAATGCAATGAGCTGCACACGGAGTCCAGAATAATGTGGGTCTTTTCTCCATTAAAATTCTACCAGCTGCCTTGTAATTGGAAGCATTGTCAGTCATCACCTGCATACGACATAACTTTGTATATATTGAAATGTGTAGACTATTAAACTTGAAATATGAAAATTAGTGAAACCAAAACATTTACCTGAACAACGCACTCTGTTCCTATCTTTCTAATCTTACTATCAAGCAACTCTGATAACATTGTAGCATCTTGAATCTGACTGGAAGCATCTACGGAACCCATAAAATAGGTTCATTCTGGACAGTTGACTAGGAAATTGATCAAATGTCTCCCTCTCCTGTCTGTCCAATCATCTGACATAAGTGTGCAACCATATCTCCTCCAGTACGCTTGATAGTTTGTCTTCACCACCTTAACTTTTTGTTTTGTACTCAACAACAATGAGACTCTCAAATCATGATAACTAGGGCCTTTATAACCAGACCCATACTGTCCAACTGCTTCAAGCATGACTTCAAAACTTCGTGCCTTTGCAGCATTGAATGGAATACCACATTCATAGAACCAATCCGCCACATAACTATCAACTCTCTTTTTCTCTTCAGGTGATCTAAAACATCTCTCGATAGTAGTTTGTGCAGGACCTTTTGCACGTCTATCATCTACTACATCTTCAGGAGCACGCCTCACATGAGCATCCATAGGCCCCCTTTTTTGTGGCAAGTGGATTACCTTTCTATTTTTTGCACTTGTCCCAGAACTTGGGACAAATGAGGTTTTAGCAGTAGATAATGTCGGGGATACATTTTGTGATCTTGTTGGCTCTCTTTCTTGGTCACTCTCATTGTCATCATCAACAGTCAGATCCACATTGTCCTTTTTTTTAGCATTTAAAGCTGAATACATCTCAGCGGCTATTTCAGAAGTAGTCTTCAAACACTTGGATACATCTCCATACCCGCCACATAAATGTTGTTTCAACCTTTTGATACCGCCCTTTATCAATCTACCACACAAATTACATTTAACTGTATTTTTATCTTCTAGGTTGGGCCAATGACCATACTTCCAACCAGGATCATTTGACTTTGCTTTACGTTTAGGATCCGTTTTTGGATCAACGTCATTGCTACCAATAAATGAAGCAAGATTGTTATTGTTTTGGTCTTCCATCTTTCACAAACAGCACCTATAGATTGCAGAGTTAGGTCGGGACAATGAAATAAATAACGGCTAAAAAAATCATCACAATGAACAATTTAAAGAACTCTCAATTCTCAAATTAATTGCAATAGTTTAATCATGATATCATGTGCAATTATTCTACACAAAAAAAATTATTTAATCATCATTTAAACTAATTATATAATGACAAATCTTATTTCTAATATCATATATTTTTTCCTGGGAAAATTGTTTCACTCCATGATACATCTGCAATAAAAAACAAATTGTTAAAATCAATTCAACATAATTATTACAGGAATCTACATGCACTAAACAGTAGAATAGACATACGTTACATACCTTTATCAAAGATGGCATTGACACATTTTTAAGAGCATCAATTATATCAATCATGTAGCACATGATATAATACCCACATTGAATGCTATCCGGTTGTTTTGGGCACTACATAAATAAACAATTGGTAAGTATTTTAAAATTATCGGAATCATACAGGCTATTGAATTTAAATTACAATATATATACTCATATAGGCTATAAGTCTAAAACTTACCGGAATCAACTTTGTAACCTTTAGTTTTTTAAAATTGGTACGCCGCTCTTTTGCTAAATCTTTAAATACACTTCATAAAATAAAATAAAAATTAGTTTATATCAAAATCTGAATTCCAAATATGAAACTAAGTAAATAACTAATTAAAAAACTTACTTTGTAATAACATTTTTAATATCATCACGGATGTTAATATTTAGGGGATCAAGCCAATAAACTGTATAATTTTTATAATCAATAATAGCCAACATCAAATGTTGTCTGTGAAATAATTAAACAAATGAAAAAAATTAATAACTTACCTAATATAAAAATAGTAATAATCATTGATATTTGATACAGAGATTTTTCATACTTACAATCTATTATAGGGCAAAAATAGTAAAGAATCCGATTGGAGTTGACTAAGCGGTCTAAGCCTGTTTTTTAGATGTTCAACTCGTGTTCTTGAATGTTTTTTGGCATAGTCATCATTAAAAGTAAAAATGGCATGTGGATTATGGAAATATACACCTGTATTGTATGTAAAATTCTTTAATTGTGAGTCTATGTACCTGCAAACAATATGTAAATTCAAAATCAATTAATATATTAATAAAAATTCTTAATTTTGTAATACTCAGTGGTCAGATTCACAGTACTCACTACTCACCCAATGCATGCTAATAAGATGTTAGCTCCAATCATTTTCATATTTAGAAAATCATGAAGCTCTGAATTTTCAAAGTATGTACATGTTGATTCAGTACTCCCAAATACTGTTGAATCTAATTCTAGAGATATTATTTTATCTTCATTCTCTATTTTAATTATGAAACTGGGCAACATATCAATGAAATCATTTGTATGCTCACCAGCCTGTGAAAATAAAAGAATTAATATTACGGACATCATTATTGAATTCATTGATTATATAAAAGTCACAAATAATATTGTAAATTATAATACCATATAAGGTATAAGCTCATGTCTACTCTGACTACACTCAGGTTCATGTGACCTGGATTCATGCTCCGGCTGAGAAACCCAAAATAATATAAAAAGTAGTTAATTACCTGCGCAAAAAAAAGAACACTTGTTCCAGTTAAATATTTTAACATAAAAATACCTGTGCAACTGCAAGTGCAACACTTGTTCCAGCATTAAACATGCGCATAAGTTCTTCAATTTGATTCTTCATATTACTAATCTCGGCTTGTTGCGCTTGTTCTTTTTGTCTCCATAATTCTTGTTGCGCTTGTTCCTTTTGGCTCCAAAATTCTTCTTGCGCTTGTTCCTTTTGGGTCCAAATTTCTTGTTGCTGGCTCAATCTTTCTTGTACTATGGTTTCAACATCTTCAATATGAGCTACTGGTGTCCTCTCGCTCCGGCTCCGCCTATCATTCTTGAAAAAACTTGTAATTGTGGAAAACTTTCCATCGGCTCTAACCCTGCCCGGATGTTCTGGGCCTAAAACAGAGGCAAGAATGTCATTTCTTCCCTGTGACATTGTTTCAGCACTCTGGGACTCTTGGCTCGACATCTCGTCCTAAACAAAATTAATAAACATTGGAACAAAATTGCAGATAAGAAAATATACTTCTCAAAAAATATTATTATCAATAATTTACAAATGATGAAATGACACATTTACACTTACCATTTTAGATGTCAACTCAGCTGCATCTTGACTAATGTATTCACCGGTCTTTCTTTTATGACCGGCTTTCCATAACTCCGCACGTGCAATTGGTGCAGCTTCACCTTGTTCAACCTTGACAATAAAATGAAATTAAATTATCATACAAATAATTGAGAAAACCAAATTTTAAAATACAAAATACGAGAGAGAAGTAGAGAGCTAATACCATTCTTTTTTCTACTCCAGAATAACCCATTCTGGAAGTAGTATGAAAGGCCTTTCGTGCTTTTGCTCTCTCTGTATTAACCTTACTTTTCCCCTACACAAATAAATATGTGTTAATACTTAATTTGCTTATAAGTTATAAAGTTAAAGAATGATATAAAACATTGAATTTAATAAGAACACATAAGTCATAACCATATATTCTGGAGTAGTGCGATGATCGACAAAAACTCTCCAGTCTTCGGCAGTAATAAAACTATACTTGACAGGAACATTGTATCGATGCTCCAAATCAACATCTTTTACATAATTGATGAAAAGTTTGGATTTCCAAGTCCTCCAACTTTCACCCATGTTTTTCATTAATGGCTTGTAATGACCATCAATATTATCAAAATAAATCTGAAATTAATAGACAATATCAATTAAAAAATAACTAAAACACCAAAGTTATGTAATCACTTATAACAAGGTTACGTACATTTAATTCTGCCCATATTTGATCTTTAATCTGTCTATCAACATCCTTCCATGCAACATATGTAATTGAAACATAAGACTTCACAATTGATCTCATAAAACTCATCAGTTTATTTGTTTCAGGCCCGGGAATAATGCGGCCATCATCACGGAAAGAAATAAAAAGCTTCTTCCCCTCTAGCCTAAGCTTATTCAATTCATTCATTTTTGTGAAGCCTCTTGTTGACCTCGATGAAGACCCCTTATCCGACATTTTCCTGTAAAACCCTAAAAAAAACCTAAACCATACAAAAAACCTAAACAAAATTCATACATTGTGTTGTTTATAAATATGATATTGAGCTACTAGTTAGTAGTTACTACTTACTACCAGTTCAAACATTGTGATGTATACTTGTATCATGTATGATAATAAAGTAATAAAGTACTAATACTATACTACTACATTACTTGAACAAAACAGAGAAAGGTATTAAGAAATAATATACCTAAGTGAGAAGATTAGATTTGCCGAAGAAGAATCGTCAAATCGAAGCAAATGAGAGCTAAAGTGCTAAACCCTTGAACAAAATCGCCTTTAGGGATTATCGAAAAGAGCAGCGACCGTATCGCCTATTCGCCTTTAGGGTTTTTCGCAAAGAGCAGGAAGAGCAGCGACTGAAAAAAGAGCATAAACTCGGGGTAAAAGTAAAACTAGATTTTTACGGTTCACGGGTTAAAAATAGATATAATAGACTGCGGTTTTTATATAAACCGCAGGCTATTCCAAAGTTCAGAGGTAGAATAGACTGCGGTTTATGCAAAAACCGCAGTCTATTATCGATCTGAACCTTGGAATAGACTGCGGTTTATATAAAACCGCAGTCTAATCTAGAATAGACTGCGGTTTATGTATAAACCGCAGTCTAACCTCCAATGAACCCTAGAATGGACTGCGGTTGATATATAAACCGCAGTCTATTCTACCATAAACCCTAGCATGGGTTTATTTTTGAATAGACTGCGGTTTATATATAAACCGCAGTCGTTTCCCATTTTTAATTAAAAAAAAAAGGCGGCAAACGCCTTGTTTACAATTGGGCGTCCTGACGCCTAGGCGTCGCCTAGGCGACGACTAGGCGACGCCATGACAAGAATGTCCGCAGTCCGCCGGGGCTAATTCAGCTTGGCAACCGATTGGGTACATCCCGGTCTCTGCGGGCTGGGCGGACTCGTTATCAAGTCTGCCTTCATTGATAAAGCCCAATTCGGCAGCCAGCCACTCACCCTCATCCGCAGCTGGCTAGGCGGACTCGCTCAGCAGTCCGCTAGTTAGCCCTCCAGGTTCCTGGCAACAGAGGCGGACTCGTTGCGCAGTTCGCCACTCAGCTTCCAGCGTCCGCTTCCTCCCAGCAGCGGGCGGACTCCTCCTCCGCTCGCACAGCCCTGCGCGAACTCGCTCAGCAGCAGAGGCAGACTCGTCCCAGTCCGCCAGCAGCATGGCCAGCTCCAGACAAGTCCCAGACCGCGCGGCCTGGCGCGAACTCTGCGGACTCAGTATTTGTACTCGCACAGCCCTGCGCGAACTCGCTTAGCAGCAGAGGCGGAGTCGTCCCAGTCCGCCAGCAGCAAGGCTTCCTGACGCGGACTCTGCAGACTCAGTATTTGTACTCGCACAACCCTGCGCGAACTCGCTCAGCAGCAGAGGCGGACTCGTCCCGGTCTGCCAACAGCAAGACCAGCTTCAGAAAAGTCCCAGACCGCGCGGCCTGGCGCGGACTCTGCGGACTCAGCATTTGTACTCGCATGACTCACCGACTCACCGGGGGTGACGTTACCAAGAACGTTACCTCCTCAGGCCTATAAATAGGCCCCCATACCTCTCATTCAGGAACACGACAGAGGCGTCAAGGTCCCAGCATTAGCTCCTGCGGACTTGAGTTCCCAGTCCGCACGACCTGCTTCCCTTCTCTTTGCTTGATCAAGCAGTCCGCCCGGCTTAGTCCGGCGAGCTGCCTGATCATTAACCGCGCGGTCTGCCGACCTCCCCTGGTCAAACCGCGCGACCTCTGGCATCCTTCTTCCTTAGCCGCCAGCTTCCCCCTTTTTACCCTTTACTGCTTTCTCCTGTAAAGGTGCAATAGCAAACTGTAATCTTGTTTCTTGATTAAAGGGAAAACCCGTCGCAGGAGTGGTATTCAAGCCGCGACGGACGAAGTCTATTATTGCCGCTGCTAGCGGCCCCCTCTCTTTTTCTCTCCTCTCTCGGCATCAACCTGCAAAGCTAACCACCAAAGTAGCTGTCTGCTCGACAGTACCCGATCAACCTTCCCAGTTGCTCCCAGCAAACCTCTCATCTATCCCTGCAAATCCTCTTATTCACCTAGCTTGTGAGATCGAACAACCCGTTAACTAGAAGACGCATTTCTTGCATCGACAGCAGATCTATAAATAGTGCAGGTTGGTCCACAACTTTATTCGTCTCGTAGCCTTGGGGCCATTTTCCAGCGAAGACGGTCGGCATGAATCAGATTCTCCTGGAAAAGTTTTTGTTGAGGGCAGCGAGCTGGGCAAAACCCCGTCTTCGGGCCCTCCTTCTGAGAACCCGCCACTTAGTAGGAGTCCGCCAAAACCTCTTCGAAAGGTAGTGATCAAGAGAGCTCGCCCTATCATGACGTTGACCGGTTGCATTCCTTCGAAGACTTTTGCTTCCGAAGGAATCCTTCGTGTGAGGATCGACCCGGTGAAAGGGCCCATAATTTTCAGCGCCGGGAGGAAGTTCCGGAAAAGACATCATCGTTTGTCGACGCATCCTCTTCTAGGGGCGGATCGAGATTCAAAACTTCCGATGGTATCACCTCTCACAAGGTGTTCGAGGAGGCCTAGAAGAAGCAAGAAGAGATTGCGGCAAGAGCCTGGTGATGGATGATGCAGCTGGAAGCAGAGGCTGCACGGGTACCTGTACGGGACTGCGACGTTCCAAAACAGTTACCCAGGGGTGAGTTACCATCCAGACGGACCAAGCTTGTCAACACCCTCGGGCCTCCGCGGTGCACCCGGGGGTTGGTCATCATCCCTCTCGTAGCGGGCGCAGATCCTGCTGAGCAGTCGCAATCCCACGCCCAACTTCAGGTGGCTCACCGACGCGGGGAATTGGCGCAGAGGGAATACTTGGGGCGCACAGACCCCGATATGGCCAAACGCTCCCCGTTCACCCCCATGCGGTCAGCGGCTCCGCCCCAGGTTGATCTCCAGGCCTTCGACCCAAAAAGGGGGTGTCGTTCCTCGACAAGACCGCCATCGCTAGCGATCACTCTGACTGACGTCTTTGGAGAAGAGGACCTGGGGACCGGAAGCCGATCGCCCCTGCCTGAAGATTCCACCCTGCATTTTATGTCGCCTTAGCCCAGATCATGACACGTCTTGTCAAGCTGGAGGCTGAATTCTCTGAACAGAAGGTTGAATTTGGCTACCTGAGCGGATAGGAGGGACCACGCGTCCCGTGCTCGCTCCTGCTGTATGAAATGCAATTTGTTAATAGCTTTTTGGTCATGCTGAATTCCCACTGTTTGCGTTATGGTTGTTGTTGTTTGCGATAGACAGTGCGTTCACAATCTTGCCAGGAGGTCGAGCGCGCTCCTTCTTGCAAACAGACGCGTCCCACACCATTTCCAATTTTTCCTCGAGACTATAAATAGAGGACCCCACCATGCTTTTTCATTCCAAAAGATCTTCCCGGAACTTTCTCAGAAATGACGCGAACTCCACCCTTGCTTAAGTCCCGATGCTTTGCGGCCTTCCTTAGTGATAAGCCGTCGCGCCGAACCGTAGATCAGATAGATGTATCAGTCTTCCTTTCCAGGAATCCGCCCGGAGGAGCGCTGTCCGTGCGGGCACCCACCTGGGAGGAGCAGGTGAACTCAGTTTATGAGTCAGAGCTTGCCGTTCCTTTCAACAACTTTGTGTCAAGTCTGACCCTCCCCATTTTTTCAGAGGTCGCCGAGGTCCTAAGCTTTTACGGGATCCTTCCCGCCCAGCTATCGCCGAACTCCGTGGCGATTGTTATGTCCTTCGTGACATATCTGAGGATGGAGAAGATAGCCTTCTCCTTGGAAGTGTTTTGCTTCCTATTTCAGATGCAGGTTCTCAAATGCAGGTTGGTGCAGTTTCGTTCTGATGCAGCCCGCGTCACGTCGTTATTGTTATTATTATCACACATATTTTCTTACTTTTGTAGCGCACGCTTTCACGCATTTTTGAGTTGTTTTGTAGCGT
This sequence comes from Platanthera zijinensis, assembly GCA_039513925.1. Taxonomy (NCBI): domain Eukaryota; kingdom Viridiplantae; phylum Streptophyta; class Magnoliopsida; order Asparagales; family Orchidaceae; genus Platanthera; species Platanthera zijinensis. The sequence goes on from CM077087.1 coordinate 176,966,485, forward strand.
ATAGTTGTATTGCTCGTGTTATGAGAGATTGAGTTTTATTTTGTATCGCGCAAATTTTGTTTGGCTCGTTGGTGTGACCGGCTTACGAGACCCTAAATGCATAGGTCCGGTAAATTAGGGCAAGCAAATTTAATTAGCTATTTTATTTTTGTAGCGTCCCCTATGCCGATAGCCTCCCCATTTTGAAATTCCTATTTACTTAGCAAAAGCCAACCCTAAATTCCTATGTTATTACTTATTATTGTGGCGCCAATAGCCTTAGAAATCCAAACCCTAATCCCTCTTATAAAACCCCCCTCATTCCACCTAAAGAACCCGGCTGGAATTGAACTGAACGAGACTCGTTTGTCTTCGTTCGGTTCTCCCTAGCACCACCGCCCGATACCCTTATTCCCGCAGCCTGCTCGACGGAATGCTTCAACGACGCGGTATTATGTCCGCCGGGTGTAAGAGGTTGTGAGCGCTCCTATCAGCGACTGTAAGTTTGGTATGTATTTTTGTAACTATTTCGCACGTACCTGCCCTGAGAGCGTTCATGGTCTTCAGTTGTCCCGATGGTTCCGGGTTCCAAACCGCGACCTCCGTCTTTGGGCCAGCCGTTGGCCGCCGTAGAACAGCCTGTTCAACCCCAAGGGGAGGTCGGCACGTCCTCTGCCCCCTTAGAGTAGTGTCCATACTTGGACTCAATCATGCCGCCGATCGTGAGGGGACCGGATACCGTAACGATGCCCACCAAGATGCCTACCTGGAGAGAGACCACGCGGGTTCCCTATCACGCTGTGGCAGTTGCCAGGGCGGTTTGTGGAGCAGCTGATCTCGAGGAGGTTGGAGCGACTCCTACTGCGGACTTGCCTGCTAGGGCAGCTGCGGCGAACCTGCAAGCTTTATCATACAACAGCGCGACCTGAAGTCTCCTTGATGACGCTTTCGCTATAAACGCCTGCTTGCGGGAGAGACTGAAGGTAAGGTTCAAAATTCGCTTATGATCTCCCCCCTTACCCGTGGAGAAGTAACTTTCCACGGCTTTCACAGGAGAAGAGATCGGCAGATGAGACTGAACGACGCCGGGAGCGGGCCCACGCGACTAGACGAGGGGCCAAGGCGACGATTTGCATGCTAAAGGAATCCGATGCGTTGAAGCCTGCGTTTGCCGACGTTGACTATCAGGCCCTCTTTGTGAGCCAAGCGAAAACAGATTCTCAAAGCTCAGAGGAGGGAGCGTCTTAGACCCAGTGCTTTTCTGGAAATCTTTGTCTTGGTTAAAACTAGGGGTGCAAGCGGTTCGGTTTGGGTTGGTTTGGACCCAAACCGAAACCGAACCGATGTTTATCGGTTCGGTTTTTTGGTCGGTTTACTCGGTTCGGTTTTCGGTTTTTCAGTTATATTATTTAAAATAATTGTGTACTTAAATATCTCAAGAAAAGATATGATAATTAAAAATAAATATCATCAAGATTTATTTACATATGATATATTACAACTAATAGCTCATATTACATTAAAAATTATGATTAAATATTTTTATTTCGGAATCGAGTAATAAATATAAAAAGATATAAATAAAATCAGTTAAATAAAATGTTTAATTCTTCTTGATGCATAAAATATGCATTACAAAAATTTATTTTGCCTCAAATGATATATAAATTATTAAGTTGATATAATTTGTGTACATTATTTAGGGAATAAAAATAGTTAAAAGATCATTATTGGTAATATTTTTACATGTATTATTAGTCGGTGCGGTTCGGTTTTTCAGAGAGGAAAACCAAAGCCGAACCGAGTCGTTCGGTTCGGTGTAAAATCGGTTCGGTTTGGGCGGTTCGGAACGGTTTGGTCGGTTTTCGGTTTTTCATGCACACCCCTAGTTAAAACCAAACTTTTTGTTTGTACAAGATACTTGCCAAAACCGTTGATTTCTTTTGCCGTACATTAATCTTCTGTGAACGAATGTGTCAGGCGACTTATTATTTGACAGCTCGTCCTGGAGTTACTTGCAACGACATATTGATTTGCTTAGACGTGACCCCGGGGGACTTCGTTCTGAGCATTTGCTTATCTAGGTAGATGAAGCTCGAGCGACCTTGTAATGAGTGCCTGCCAGGTGACCTCGTGATGAATGCCTGCTTATAGTATTAATCCGCTGGGTATTGCTGAGCGAATGATTCTTGGCGAAGTGTCGCGATCTGTCAAGCAGACACTTGCCGGACAGATCTTGGCCAAGCACGACGACTCGTTGGTCGGGCACTCGCCTCGGGAAATGTGGGGATAAGCTCCTTTGAAGGAGTTACCTGTTACTCCATGTGGTTTGCTCGCCAGAGATTAAGGATTCTGTCCGGGTTCAAAGCAACTGCAGGGCTCTCGCCCGCGCACAACGCTGGAGAAAGAAGGCGGGGAATAAGCGCCTGTTTGTTCAGATCTTGACCTCGGAAGAAAAGTGATAATACTGACGGCGCCTCGGTCAATGCGCGACTGGTACACACATCTGGATCTGCCACATATGCCGCTCGAGAGTGTCTCACGAGGGTCATCACGGTCTTATGGTGGGGGAAGTGACTCACACCGACAGGAGGGTCGGAGGCCCGAGGACCCAGGTCCTACGACGTCCAGATACGTCCGAAGGGGTCTCAACATGCACCGGTAACTAGGCATGGGTGTTAATCCCGGTTTTTTTTGAATGCTAAGAACTCTGAGAGAGAGCGCATCCCGCATGACCTGAAACTTTCTTTTAAGAGGAGAGTGTCATATCTTTCGTTAATGGAAATCACGCGAAGTTCTTAGCTGGAAAGGACATAATGATATAGAACGTAGAGAGAGAACGTAGAACCGTAGAAGTCGAGCTGCTCTCCCCTTGTTAGGTAGGCGAGTGGCCCTGGTGGTGGCTGGTGACTGGAGACGGGATGTACTCTTCTACCATGCTAGCAAGCCAATCCTCCTTGGCTGGCATTGGAACATATTCTTCCACTGGACTTGCGGTTTGTGCTTCCCCATAGGGAAGAGGGAAGCATTCTCCCATCATGCCTAGAAATCAGGCTTCCCCAACTCGAGGTGGTACATACTCCTCTGTCGAATTTACGGACCAGATGTAGCACTCTCTAGCCGTTTTCGAGTCGATCCTGACCCGGAATTGCTTCCCCTCCAGTGGGAATTTCAAAACCTAATGGTATGTTGAGGCAATGGCCTGGAAGTCGTCTAGGAGCGGCCTCCCAAAAATTGCGTTGTAACCTATGTTGTCAAGGCACGCACCTGGGCACGCCTGAGGCGCCGGGAGCACCGAAAGGCGCTTGAGCATGGTCAAGGCGGGCGGCGTGCCTCGGGCGCGCCCCAGGCGCGCGCCTTGCCGACCATCCAGGCGCACATTATGCGCGCCTAGTGAATTGCAGTCTGATTTTTAGCTTGGGCGCCGATTCGGTTTAATTAGAGTTAGGGTTTTATTTTCTCATAAGTAGTCGAGGCTCATTTCGTCCATCTCACGCCGTTAGATCTCTCGCCCATTGCTGCTGCTGGAAAGCTCGCCCTCTCCTCTTCCGACTTCCGTTCGTCGCTCCTCTTCCGCTCGCCGACCAGATTTCTAATTAGAGGTTAATTTTCTCCACTCCGCTTGCCGCTCCTTTTCCGTTCGCTGTTCCACTTCCTTTCTTTTCTCTGGTGTTGCTAAGAATTTCTAACTTGTGTTTGGTTAATTTTGCAAGTTGTGTAAATTAGCTTTTAATGTGTTATTATAGTTGTTTTATTTGGTTTCTCTGATTCATTGGGAAAGGAAGTTAGTATAGTAGTTATCTGCTTTGTTAGCATGTAATGAAAGGAATTAGTTTTATGAATTAGGTGAAATGATCGCTGCACCATGCCTTTGCTAGATGAACTTAGAACAAGATCTAGCTTATTGGGCGCCCAATTCGCTCAATTTCAGCGAATTGGGCGCCCAATTCGCTCAATTTCCTTTTTTTCCCATTTTGCGCCTCACATGCCTCAGGAGCGCGCCTGCGCCTAGGCTCCAGGGTCCCTTTACGCCTCAGTGCGCCTTGCGCCTTTGACAACATAGGTTGTAACTGCTGGGAGCATTGATAATCAGGAAGGACTCCTATCTGGCTATGCCGCATAAGATGACCGTCAGGTGCACACTTCCTTCAACTTCTTTCTTCTCCCATGAAAAGCCGTAAAGGGGGCCGTCACAGGCCTTTAGCGGTTTGTCCTTCCTCAAGATTTCATAAGCGGGTTTAAAAAGGACGTTAACAGAACTGCCTGTGTCCACCAAAATCCTGGCCACCGCATAGTGCCCTAAGACGGCCTTAATGACGACCGCATCACGAAAATGACTAATGAACCCGTGGAAGATCCTCTTCCTTAAATGTTACCGTTCCGCGAGGTAGCGGAGCCATGGACGTGGAGGCTACTTCTCTTCTCTTCAATCGTCTCAGGCTCCCCTTACGAGAGGACTTCGGCCCCTCCGTGGATGCAGTTAATACTCCCCAGTGTGCCGACCCCTTCTACCTCTACGCACTCTTCTTCATTCTCTTGTCCGACCAGATTACATCTCGGGGTATTTGGCTCCTCCCTAACCTTTTATTTCCCTTTTCTCGACGGGGGAGCTTCTTCAACTCTTCCTAACTGCCTTTTTGTTAACAAATATTCCAACTTTCCTTCTTTTAGTAACTTTTCCACTAAGCTGCGAAGGACCTGATAATCCTCTGTGTCGTGCCCCACGTCATGGTGGAACTTGCAGTAGAGGTTGGAATTTCTATTCCCGACTCCTCCCTTCATAGGCCTTGGAGGCCGGAAGTCGGGTTGTCGCTGAAGAAGTTCAAGGACCTCTTCCATTGGCATCCCGATGTCAGGGTATTCTTGCGCATCGTCCTCCCACTGCTCGGGGGGGGGGGGGCTCCTTGTACTAATGGCATCCGACCATTCTCTTCTTGTTGCTGTTGGAGATGTCCCGCCTTCATCTGTCGAAAAGCCTGGGGCCTTTGGTGACGAGGATTGCGCCCCCTTTGATGTGAGGGGTGAGACTCGTTCTTCTGCGGTGGCCCTGAGGGGCGACTGGAAGAACTGTGGGGGCGCTTCCCCCTAACTCTGAAAGACTTGCAACGAAATCCTCGTTGTTGTATTCTCACTCGATGGACTGATTTGCTCTTTCAATAAGTTCTGCGTAGGTTTTGGGCTTTCTTTCACTGATCATAAACTTAAAGAGACCTAGGCGGAGCCCGTTGGTGAACGCGACTCAGTAAACTTGAGGGTCCACATTTTGACCTCCATGATTAGGCTTTGAAAGCGATCTACATATTGCTCCATTGTCTCCCCTGTCCGCTGTTGGATTTGGAAAAGCGCATCAACATCCGCCCTTCGTCGCTTTGAGGTGGCAAACCTTTGCAGGAAATCGGTTATCAGCTCTCTGAAGGAGGTGATCGAGCCTGGAAGGAGGCTGCGAAACCACTCCCTTACCTTTCCGTCGAAAGTGGTGGAAAGGAGTTTGCAGCTCAGGGCTTCAGAGAGGGTCTGCAGCGAAACAATGGCGTCGTAGGCTTGTAAGTGAGAGGACGGTCCTCTTTCCCCGTGAAGTGGGGAAGCAGGGGCTCTCGGAAACCGTTTTGAGCTGTTTCCTCGGCGATGCCGGGGGAGAACGGAGAGAACATTTCTACTCCTTCGACCGGTGCTTGGGCATCGTAGTCGAGCACCCTTCCAGGTCGGGCGGCCTCCTGGAATAGCTGCTGGCGAACGCGCTCGGCGTCCACCTGGCCCTGAGGCGGATTCGCAGGTGTCGTGGGCTCTCCTTGATGATTGGCACCTTGCACTTCCCCTCGGTGTGTTATCAACTCGTTTACCAGATTGAAAAGTTGGTCGAACTCAGCCCTACTGATGGGCTGATCGGGATTCAGGGTTTGTCCGCCTACCATGATTTGACTCTGCTGGCTAGCAGACCTGAAGGTCCCGGGGGCTTGCTCGAACACTCCTGGTGATTTTCGATGTTGAGATCGATTTCACCAATCACTTGGTCCACGCTCACCACACCAAATTCTGTTGGAATCAAAAATGGTCACCAACTCTCTGCGTGCAATTCCGGGGTAGGATGTTCGGCAGAGGAGGGAAAGTGGTTCCCAAGTGACTGGCTATTGCAGATCGCACGAGGAACAAGTAATGAGGAGGCCGCTTTCAGCGGCGTACACCCGATTGGACCCTCCGCGGCGAATGACTCTCTTGTGACGGGACTCTTTCTTTATCTCAGCAAAGGATTATAGTGCGGTGCGGCCACCCGTGAGGTGCGCGCGCGTACAAAGAATGAAGAAAAGATAGGAGCTTAGCGACCGCACCTACAACTGGGTAGGTTTTGTGGGCTAAGTCCGACGTGTCCTTCCAAACCTCCTTGGTCCCCTTTATACTAGAGGGTAGGCCGCGTGGACGATACACGAACCGACATGCATTTAATGCCTTATAAATTACGTCATTAAATGAACAGCCGCCTACGGAACATGAAGAGTCGGGTGGCGAACACTAAAGGTGAGGCTGCGCAAAACCACGCGGAGTCGCCTGAGCTGGATCTGAAGGAGGAGTCAACACGGTCTTGGCTGAATTGTCGCGTGCACTCTCGTCCGGAACCTCCACACCATATCTTGAGAAGTCGCCCGAAGGCTGCCCGCTACCTATCCTTGCCAAACATTGACACGCTTCCGGTAATGCCCGCGAGACTTCTGCGATGTCCGCCTGAGAGGTCGGCGACCTCTGAATACAATTGCTTTCTGACCCTATCCGCGCCCGACGGATGCTCTCCACTGTCGTCGCATGATTTGGGTTTATAATATTATACATTATGTATTTGCCTGTAATTTTGTATTAGAATATGTTGTTTATTAGCTTTGATGATTGATGTTAGGTTGAATTTCAGTCATAAAACTCATGCCAAAAATTGAAATGTCCATATTTGAATTTTGCTAATGCCAAGGCATTCCCTAGAAATGACATGCCACAACTAAACGTTAATTGTGGTGCTAAGTACTTAAACCGGCAAGGATACACTAAGAAGTTATCCTTATGTTAGACACCACAAAATAACTTGAATGTGGTGAAAAGCAAGCAAGTGTTAGTTAAGATGCTACCCTAAGTAACGTGCCACAAATTTACACCGTTATGATGAAGAGTAAACATTGGTTTTTGAAGTCCACTATTATGATCACATGAAATTTTGGGCTTCAAAATGTTAAGTTAGGAAATTGATGTACACAATGATTAAACATTATTTATTTATAAGAGGCTTAGTGTAAAGGAGAAAATCATTGGATAGTGGGATGATTATAAATTATTGTGCGTTAGAAGTGTTGATAATATGAGTGGGGTTATGATAGTTGTCTATAAAGAGTTGAAAGGAAAAAATGACTTTAATAGAATTACAGTACAATGATTGCTTCTAAGATAATTATCAATTAAGATACTATAAAGGTCATTATAAGGAAATATAAAGCTTGATGCAAAGATTCTAAAGGGTGCGTTTAGATGCAGAGAATAGACCTTTCCGACAAAAATAATATATGCAGGAATTGACTTTATGCGGAATTCCAATTATGCTATTCGTCTGCATGTTGTATTTTTGTCAGTAGAATTGAAATTGATCAGAGATGTTATTCGGCTGTAGGATGAAATTCAATTGTAGGAATTGATTAAATGTTATATATAAACTTATTTTAAACTAATTGCTAGACTGAATAATTTGGACATAATTAATCACACCCATCTTAAGAGAATTATAATCCTCCCTCCTAAGGCACATTCTCCCGCCTAAGACACATTCTCCTTGCACGAAGAAATGTTTATAGCCCACTTGAACGTAAAAATGTTTAGCTCTTGCTCAAGCAAAGAAAGATTTAAATACTTACAAAGAAAATCTTCCAAATATATGAAGTAGATAAACCAGGTTATATATTCCGAACTAGAAAATTAACCATTCATTCACTTTTCAGATAGTGTACAACAACAACAACATTCAAGCCTTTATCCCACTATAGTGGGGTCGGCTATATGGATCCTTTGTCGCCATTGTGCCCTATCTTTTGTCATAATCTCACTAATGCCTAAGTACATCATGTCTTTCCTTACAGTTTTATTCCAAGTCTTTATTGGTTTACCCCTCCCTCGTTTAACATGCCTAGTGACTAGACTCTCACAATGCTTAACAGGTGCCTCTAATGGTCTCCTTTGTACGTGTCCAAACCATCTTAGACGAACTTCTCGCATCTTCTCTGCAATTGGTGCTACTCCTGTCTTATCCCTGAAACTTTCATTCCTAATTTTATCCAATCTCGCGTGTCCACACATCCACCTAAGAATTCTCATCTCCGAAACTCCCATTTTTTGCTCATGTACACAATTCACTGCCCAACACTCAGAACCATAGATCATCACGGGTCTAATTGCAGTACAGTAAAACTTGCCCTTAAGTTTTAGTGGTACTTTACGATCACATAGGATCCCTGACAGGCCTCTCCACTTCAACCAACCCGCTTGGATTCTATGTGTCACTTCTTTATCAATGCCTCCGCCTTTTTGAACTATCGATCCAAGATATTTAAAACACTCATTACGGGAAATATCTTGATCACCCAACTTAATAACGAAGTCATTTGTTCTTCTTGTACTGCTAAATTTAAGCTCCATATACTCCGTATTTGCCCCGCTCAACCTAAAACCCTTCTTTTCTAAAGTATCTTGCCAAGATTCAAGTTTTGCGTTTACACCCTCGCGCATCTCATCAACCAAAACGATATCATCCGCAAACAATAAACATCAAGGTATTGCTTGTTGGATATGTCTGGTGAGCTCATCTAAGATAAGGGTAAAAAGATAAGGGCTTAAAGCTGAACCTTGATGTAAGTCAACAGTGATAGGGAATTCCTGTGTTAATCCTCCAGATGTCCTCACCCTTGTCACTGAATTTGTATACATATCTTTGATTGTGTCAATATATGATATATTTACACCTTTCTTTTCTAAGACTCTCTATAAGATCTCTCTTGGAACTCTATCATAAGTCTTCTCAAGATCAATAAACAACATATGCAAATCTTGTTTTCTTTCTCGATAGTTGTCAATGAGTCTCCTCAAGAGATGTATAACTTCCATGGTCGACCTCCCTGACATGAATCCAAATTGATTCTCTGAGATGTTAGTTTCTCGTCTTAATCTTCTTTCTATATTTCGTTCTCATAGTTTCATGGTATGACTCATCAATTTAATTCCTCTGTAATTAACACAATTTTGTATATCTCATTTATTCTTATACAAAAGTACCAAGATACTTTCTCTCCATTGATCTGACATCCTCTTTGACTTCAGTATCTTATTGAAAAAACATGTAAGATACAAAATTCCTTCATTTCCTAAATATTTTCATATTTCGATGGGTATATCGTCTGACCCAACCGCCTTTTCATTTTTTATTTTATTTAGAGCATCTTTTACCTCTGATACTTGAATTTTACGATAAAATGTTATGTTCTTATACTTCTCTGATTTACTTAACTCTTCCAAGTTCAATTCATTATCCTTTGTTTCATTATAGAGTTGATAAAATTATCTTTTTCATCGCTCTTTAATATCCACATCACCCGTCAAAACTGTATTTGTCTCATCTTTTATGCATTTTACTTGACTTAAATCTATTGTCTTTATTTCTCTATCTCGAGCAATTTTATATGTCGCGCTCTTTATCTTTGGTATCTAGTCACTTATAAAATTCTTCATAAACTTGACTTCTTGCTTTACTTACACTTTTCAGATAGTGTAAACAGGAAAAAATAATCTAGAAAGTTACATCAAATTAGGTTCAATAAAATTCCAAATTTATTTTTATAATTCAAATTATTTCTGGCTGCAGAAAACATATGTTTTACTATATTGATCCAGTTAGCATGAGGCCAATCCAAAATCACAAATCAAATTGTGAAACATTCCCTCATGATTTCAAAGCTGTCAGATCTCGGACGCTAACATGCATATTACCTTGAATAACCATTAGGATAATTCAAACATGGCATGGGAAGCAAAAATGGACAGTACAAAACAAAAAATAAAAGCATGCAAAAGGAGTGAATAAAAGGGGAGTTACAGGCAATATGACTTGGAGAAGATGATTATAGGATGGGCAATGACAGTCTTCTTCACGAAATCCTCCTTGCGTCTGCTTAAGAAACCACAACTGACGAGTAGAGAATAGAGGAAACCATTACAAGGAGACAAACATCCTCCATGGAGAACGGGTTGACCACCACCGACGCCATCTTTAGACAGATCTCAGAGGCGATAAACTCGCCAAAGACGTCGTCGACCTCGCCATTGGGCTCGGGGAGCTTTCACGAGGGAGGCTCTAGGAGCAAAACCTCGAAATTCCAAGGTGGAGGGGTAAGAATTCATTGAATTGATTTTACCCTTAAATCCAATACATGCGGTTTTCTCCACAACGCCAATTCGAGCGCAAAAATGTCCCAATCAAACCACATAATTGATATACTTATTCCCAAACCCAATTCTTGAATTCCAATTTTGTTCATCCGAACGGACCCAAAGTGATTTTAAGAGAGCTTGCCCACACATATAATAACAGTTATTGATGTAAATATTAGGTGTATAATGAGTGTTTGTTCATTTAGGATTAAGTGATGAAATTTGAAAACGAGGAAATGTTAACAATTAAAGATTTATTGTTGATGAGGGAAAATACAAGCTCTTTAATATAGTAAAAGATGTTATGGGATAAATGTTAGTTTCATTAAAAAGTTTGTTTTTGAATTCTTATGGAGATCATAGAAATCACTAATTTATTGATAAGTAGACCCTGTTGTTGGATTGAAGAGGTAAAAGAAGTTACCAAGCAAAATAAATATGTTTTTTTATAAATGACAAAAAATGAATGTTGTCAATGAATATCTTTGAGGTACTTAATTTTTATCTTAGCTTAGTGATATCATAGTTTTTTATTAAGAGAAAAAGAAAATTATTATTTTTTTGAGAAAACACAGGTCACTTGATTCACAATAAAAGCGAATCGAAGTTGCCGAGAGGGCGAATCCGAATTTCCGACGTAAAATCATTTTCGACATTTTGAACTTCGAGATTTAGTTAGTCGTTATTTAGAGAGAAATTTCTTATTTTATGGTTTGATTGGAAGCGGTATTTGCATCTTCTGGCAAGCTTAATTACAAACAATAATTTATGAATTATTGACATTGAAAATATATAAAATGTTCGAGACAAGTTTTTTGTTAATTAATTGAATCGCATTCAACTGAACTAGTGAAAATGAGCAAGAAATAGGGCGGAGTTTACCCTAGCATACGCAAATGTACGACGAGGAGAAGGTCACCACAAACTCAGTTGCACAAGTATGCTAACAACTGCTGCTGTCGGGCTTGGGTTATCAACTAACGTCGTATTGCGATCATTTGCTCTCATCTGCTCTCATCATACATGTTGCTAAAGTCATGCCTAAGACTCAAGGCTAACCAGACTCGGAGTTTTGCACCTTTAGAGCATAAAATGCGCTAAATTAGGCATGATTTAGTATTTGTGAAACATAATTGAGCGCTGTGATTTATATATGATGCAATTGACCACATTGATTTATTTATGAGATATTAATGATAATAATGAATGATTAGTATGTAGAATAGATGAAGAATCTGATCAAAAAGATACACCGATGTTTAATACTGATTATTTAAAATGGATGTGGTTGCGCCTTGTCCTCGTCAGACGCCTTAAGCCTTGCGTGTATGCTCCAATACCCCTTTGGGCATTGGTGTGGCTTAAGCCTTTAATAACTAAGTTGTCGGTGCAGTAAAACGGGAGGATGCAGTTGTTGAGCTCCGTAAGAGAATGAACTGAGGGATCTTAGGTCACCGGAGTAGGTCGTCGATGTCGACGATGAGGGGAGATCAGAAGTTCTCATCGAACTCGTTCGCCATCAGAAAGATATTGATCACTGACAGTGTCGGGTTGCTTGAAGAGATTTGTCGTGCCGACCTTCTTTACTGGAGATTCGATTGGTCGGATGGAGAAGAAGTTTAAGAAGATGGTGCCTGAAGATTTGTCGCGTGATTGGAGAAGACGATCTCGTGCATAAGGGGCATTTTCGGTTGACAGAGGGAAATGAAATCTCATTTTCTCTGTTAATATCCGTCTGCTCTTCTCTTTAAAAGGGGTCCTTTTTATGCCGTAACATTCTAGAGTCCCCTTTTTATTTGTTTCAAAAATAACAAAAAATTATGTGCCTTTGTACTAGTTATTCAAAAATATGAATTTCTTAATTTCTCATTCTAATAAAATCAAATCTTCTAATTAGATATATCGCCGTCTTAGTTGTATTGGTCCTTAATTAGTTAAAGCTTACCTTTTTCGTCTTAGCTGCTCAAATTGTCAAACCATTTATTCATGGTCTCATTGAGTGGTCAAACCGATGAGCCAAAAACTCAAAATAAGATCGGTCCACAGGAAAAGAAAATGATAGTAAATAACAAATAATAAAAAGATAATTGGCGCGTATCAAAATCATGCATCCTTGTGTGCGGTGACAATTGCACCAACATAGTGCTTTGCCACGAGTCTTGTCTTGTACTTGATACCATTCTCTAGTGAAGAACCTTCATTAAGCTGGAAGACCCATTTGCATCTAATGACCCTCTAGTATTATGGAAGTGTAATCAACTCCCATGTACCGTTTTTATGAACAAACTCAATATCCTCCTCCATAAAAACTTTCCATTGTGGGAAGTTGCTAGAATGTCTGACATCTTCATAACTGAGAGGTTCTTATTTTCTACATTCAAAACATATGCAGTTATATTCTCAAAACTATATGTGAGCCAATCTCCATACCTCATCAGCGGGCGTATGTCCCGCCACGACGTATGCGCCTCATGTTGTGCATAATGTGACCCTAATTTCTCATGATGAGCCAGTTCCTCCTGTCGGGATGGCTGCTCCTCAGTTTGTGTCCTTGAAACCTCATTTTTAATTTCATAGAATTGAATCCAGGCCTCCACCTCGACAAGTGGCACATGTGTCCTTTGAACTTGAATATGCCTCTTTAGAACAACAGATTCATCATATATCACTTGTTGAGTGATCACAATCTTTTTTGTTTCAAGACATCTTAACCTATAACTCTTGACTCTTTCAGCAAACCTGAGGAAGATACATTTTCACTCTCACATGTCAATCTTGCTATTTTCTCAAGTGCATATGCTCGATACCTAAATACTCGTGGCACTGAGTAACCGACAGCTTTTCCCGTCCATAACTCTTCTATAGTCTTTGATCCAATCGCCAAAGATGACGACCTATTAATGAGATATACAAAGATATTTATTCAGTGCATCCGCCCAAAACTCCTTTGAAAATCCCGTGATGATCCCTAAAAATCGCGTCTTCTCCAGCTTTGTCCAATCCATTCGTTATGCAACTCCATTCAATTTGGATATCCTGGTGTTTTGAAGTGACGCACAATCCCTTGAGCTTTGTAAAATTTCTTGAATACATTAGAAGTGTATTCACCGCCATTATCAGACTTGAACACCTTTACATGTTGTCCCATCTGTTTTTCTACCATATCTTTCCAAATTTTGAACTTCTCGAATACATAAGATTTATTTTTCAGAAAATAAACCCATAATTTTTTTGATAAGTCGTTGTTAAAAGTGACAATACCTAGCTCCGTTGCGAGGAATAAGAGTTGGCCCCCAAACATCAGTATGAATATGGTTCATATTGTTTTTTGTGTCATGCATCCCAGTTCCAAAATCACCTTATGCTGCTTCCCCAATACACACTCTTCACAAAAATTCAGCTTGTCAAATTTTACACCATCAATCAATTTTCATTTGTGAAATAATTATAGATTTCGTTCACTTAGATGACAAATACGTAAGTTCCACATCGTGACGAATTTAGATCTGAATCAGAAATGTAAATGTAGGCATATCGGTAGTAGTGTTCCCTTCCAATAGATATAAATTCCCAACATTTCTTTCTTTCATCACAATCATCAAACCATGAAGAATCTTCATAGCACCTCCATCGATCATGGTCTTGCTTCCAATCGTGTCCAAAGTTCCAAGAAAAAGAAGATTCTTCATCAACTCCGAAATATGCCGAACATCCATCAAAGTCCCCTCAATTCATCAGGCATCACAATCCAGATTGTTTTAATTCTAATTATTTTGCACACAATACTGTTGCCCATGAATACAAAGCTTCTCCATCAAGGGAACAATATGTTGCAATATAACTATGATTTGAAATCATATGATAAAAACAACCAGAGTCAAGTACCAAAAAATTTGGAATGTCAACTAATGCACATATCGATAAAACAGAACCATCATTGTCTGACGCCTCCTATATAATGCTGGCAAAATCTGCAGATTTCTTTATCTTATTTTCTTTGAGTATAGGACAATACTTCTTTTAATGCCCCTTCTTCTTGCAATAGTTGCACTAATCTTCTTTGTGATTCGTCAACTTTGATCTTGAATTTTCTTTGCCGCTCTTCCAGTCTTGTTTATGTGATCATCCCCTCCCGAATAATCCATCGTCATGCATGTACAACTTGTATTCGCCGAGGGGGCCCAGATTTAATTATAGGTCACCAGATCTCAGAAGGTTGACTATTGAGCAGAAGGAAGGACCTCATCGAAGACACGGGGAGCTCACCAGAAGCTCGAAAATCCAACGTATCAGCTCGCTGGCGAGCTCCTCCTGGGCTCCCCAGCGAGCCCGCTAGTGATCTTAAGCTCGCCCACGAGCCCTCTTCTTTAGTGTGTGGAGCTCATTTAGAGCTCGGTAGTTGTACTCATCACCTCATTGCCGAGCTCCTTCAGCTCCCGCTAGCGAGCACGCTCCACAGTCTCCAGTTCGTCTGCGAGCTCTCTTCCTAGATGACCTCCAGTTTAATGATCGAGCTCTCCCCCAACGAGCCCAGCTCTGGCAACCTCGCCTAAGGCGCCCGGTTTCACCTCTCCAACTTCAGATTCCAGAGTAAGGTCGTCCGAGAAACAAGTATCTAATATTCAAAATAAACGAGGAGCGACTATTCACAGACCATATGTTATGCTACCGCTAGGGTTCTACAGCGAAAGAGGAACTAGGAATGAAAGAAACGGCTAGGGTTTGTAGAAGAAGAAGAAATACCTGAAATTGATAATGCATGCTCCAAATAGGGGGGAAAAGGGGTATTTATGGAGCCCCCTTTTCCCTAGGGCCGGCCGGCCCCATTGAGGGCTGAACCAGTGTGGTTCAGCCCTCCCTCCTCTTATTGATTAATTGCGGGCTAAGCCGGATGGTTCAGCCCGGTCTTTGTCCGGCGCTCCTTTGGGTCTTCTGGTGTATTTGAATCCGCGGAACCGCAGCTCGTCCGGGGCCATAACATTCCCCTCCCCATCAAGAGGCAGCTTGTCCCCAAGCTGGAAGTCGGGAAATAACTCCCGGAACTCCAAGAAGTCCACCCACGTGTTGTGGGCCTCTGATAGATCCTTCCACTTGACCAGAATCTCCGAACGGTACTCCGTGCCATGTTTCTTCCATCTGGACAGCAAGATATCCTATGGGCTGGGGCGCAACTCCCCCGTCGTAGTAGCCTCGGGTAGAGAGGGGAGCACTGTTGCTGCCGCCCCCAGCTTCTTTTTCAGCAGTGAGACATGGAAGGTGGGATGGATGCGAGAGCCCTCAGGAAGGGCAAGCGTGTAGGCGACCGACCCCACCCGTCGAGTGATGCGAAACGGCCCGTAGAACCGTGGGGCTAGCTTCTGATTGGATCGGCGAGCAACTGAAAGCTGTCTGTAAGGCTGGAGTCGGAGGAAGATCTCGTCCCCAACCTGAAAGGTCCGTTCCGTCCGGTGCTTATCGGCCTGCAACTTCATCCGGTCCTGTGCAACCCGGAGATTGTCCCTCAAGAGAGCCAAGGTCTGATCCCGGTCACGTAAAGCTCGATCCACGGCCGGCAGAGCTGTGCTGCCCGGTTCATACGACCGCAGAGTGGGTGGTGAGCGCCCGTAGACAACCTCGAACGGGGTGATCCGACTGGCTGTGTGATACGAAGTATTGTAGCAGTACTCCGCCCAGTGTAACCATCGAGTCCACGTGCGGGGCTCATCCATGACAAAACAACGAAGATACGTCTCGACCCCCCGATTCAGCACCTTTGTCTGGCCATCTGTCTGCGGATGGTTTGCCGTGCTCATGCGTAACCTGGTGCCCTGCAACCTGAAAAGTTCCTGCCAGAATTTGCTGATGAAGGTCGGATCGCGGTCAGATATGATGGAGCTCGGAAGACCATGGAGGCGCACTACCTCCCGGGCAAAGAGATCGACAACGGTCTCCGCGGTGTAAGGGTGGCTGAGAGCGAGGAAATGGCCGTATTTGGACAGCTTGTTCACTATGACCAAGATCACGGACTTGCCCTGAGACCGGGGCAGGCCCTCAATAAAATCCATCGAGACCGTCTCCCAAATCTGCTGGGGAATCTCCAAGGGAGTGAGCAACCCAGCTGGTGAGGACGTCTCATACTTCTGCCGCTGGCACATATCACACTGCTGCACAAAACGCTGTGCGTCCCTGCGTAACCCCCTCCAAAAGACATTGGCCCGAAGCCGCTGTAATGTGCGAAGCACCCCGGCATGGCCTCCGGTCGGGGACGAGTGGAACTCCTGTAACATGATCTCCTTCCAAGAGGACGCAGCGGGGATGACCACCCTCCCGTGGTAATACAAATGTCCTCCAATCAACTGGTACCCTGGAGGGGTGGGTTGGCCTTGAGACAAGACCTCCACAATAGGTTGGAGCTCTGGGTCGGCGGCTATCTCCCTCTGAATGTCATCCAATGACTCGATCAACGGTACCGAGAGGTGGAAGAGGGTGCTCTCCGGTAGGCGGGATAGGGCATCGGCTATCAAGTTCTCTTTGCCCTGCTTGTACACGATCTCATAGTCATACCCCAGCAATTTTGTCAGCCACTTCTGTTGGAGAGGAGATGCTAACCTTTGATCCAAGAAGTGCTTCTAGCTCTGGTGATCGGTGCGAACTTTAAAATGGTGGCCTAGCAGGTAAGGACGCCACAGAGTCACTGCGTGTAAAATTGCTAGCATCTCCTTCTCGTAAGTGGAAAGGCCCAAAGTCCGAGGTGCCAAAGCCTTGCTGAAGTAGGCCAACGGCCGCCCCTCCTGCATCAAAACCGCCCCAATTCCCACTCCTGAGGCGTCCGTCTCCACCACGAACTCCTTGGTGAAATCCGGTAGTGCGAGCACCGGCGTGGTCGTCATAGCCTCCTTGAGAGCGGAGAAGGCCCGCTCCGCTTCTTCATGCCAAGTAAAGGACTCCTTGTGGAGGAGCTGAGTAAGTGGTCGTGCCAGCTTACCATAGTCCTTCACGAATCTCCTATAGTATCCAGTGAGGCCCAGGAAGCCTCGAAGTGCTCGCACGTTGGCCGGTCGCGGCCACTCCACCATGCTTTCGATCTTCTTTGGGTCCGCCCTGACCCCTTGAGCCGAAACCAGATGCCCCAAATATTCCACCTCTGACTGTCCAAACGAGCACTTCGATAGCTTGGCATAGAACTGATGCTGCCGCAGATTGGTAAGAACTTGTGCCACATGCTCAACATGCTCCTCCCACGACCGACTGTATATCAATATGTCATCGAAGAAAATGAGTACCGATCGCCGTAGGAGTGGCCTAAAGGTCTCATTCATCACGGCCGGGAAGGTTGATGGGGCATTGGAGAGCCCAAAGGGCATCACCAAGAACTCGTAATGCCCATCGTGTGTGCGAAACGCGGTCTTGTGGATGTCTTCCGCCTTCATCCGAATCTGGTGGTAGCCGGATCGGAGGTCCAACTTAGTAAACAAACTCGCCCCATGCAGCTCGTCTAAGAGCTCCTCTATCATCGGTATCAGAAACTTATCCATGATCGTTGAATCATTCAGGTTGCGATAATCCACGCAGAAACGCCAAGACCCATATTTCTTTTTCACCAGGATGATGGGTGAGGAAAAGGCGCTGGTGCTCGGCCGTATGATGCCGGTTGCCAGCATTTCCTTCACACTCTTCTCGATCTCTGCCTCCTGAATGTACGGGTACCGGTAGGGTCGGACGTTTGGGGGAGCAGCCCCTTCCTTCATCTGTATGCCGTGATCCCTGAACCTGGGCGGAGGAAGGCCCCAGGGTTCTTGGAACACATCTTTGAACTGGGACAGAAGTACCTGTATCCTCTCTGGAATGGCCGGTGGGCCCTGGGGCAAGGCCTCCACCCCGACTACCATGGCCATCGGTGATCCCTGCTCCTCCAATCGCTGCAAGCTCCTCAAGGAAATCTCCTTTAAAGGTGAAGACCGAATGACCTGCAGGCAATAATCCTTCCCCTGCTGGGTGAACTCCATCGTCAAACGAACCCAATCGGTGGTCACCCTCTGTAACTGCCGTAACCATTGGACCCCTAACACCATGTCCGAGCCCCGAATCGGAAGCAGGTACAGATCCGTGTGGCACACATAGCCCTGCACGCGGATCTCCACCCCCTTCATCACCCCCTCGCACCTGAGCTTACTCCCATCTGCTACCATCACCTGGAAAGCTGCCTCTCTGTCAATTGCCCATCCCACCTTCGAAGCGACTGCGGGGTTGATGAAATTGTGGGTACTCCCACTATCCACCAGAATGGTCACTCGCTCCTTGCCCACCCAGCAGGTGAAACAGAGCATCACCGGGGCCGCACATCCCTCCATTGCCTGCAAGGAGACCCCGAACTCTGCCAAATCCAGATTTGCCAAATCCAGATCCTCCACGACGGCTGCCTCTATCTGGTCTTCCTCGTCATCCTCCTCATGCAACATGAACACCTGAACCTTCTGGCAAGCGTGTCCCTTGGTGTACTTCTCATTACAGTTAAAACACAGCCCCTTCTCTCTCCGGGCCTGCATCTCTGGCCATGTCATCCTGGTTACTGTAGGCCGCGCGGGAGGTGGCTGCTCTCGTCGTACCGCCGCGGGCGCCACGGGTGGCTTGGTTGTCATCCGGTTCCGCTGCCTGTTGTAACGCTCCTCCTGTATCCGAGCGATGCTAATGGCATGGCTCAGACTGCACGGTAAGTATGCATGGACCTCATCTCGCAGGTGGTCCTTCAACCCTGAGATGAAACAACTCAGCAAGGTCTGCTCTCCCCACGCGACGCGGTTCGCCAATCTCTCGAACTCCGTCCGATACTCCGTGACGGTCCCCCGCTGACGCAGTTTTTGAAGGGTAGCCTCCATGTCCTCATACTCCAGCGGCCCAAAACGAGCCGAAAAAGCCTCTATGAACTCCGACCACGGGGCAAAAGTGCGTCCCCGCGAAAACCATTGCGTCCACTGATATGCGTCTTCCTCCAGATGGAAGGCCGCCAGTTGTACCCACTGAGCCTCGGGGATCTCCTGATATTTGAAAAATAGCTCCGTCTTCTGGATCCACTCCAGAGCGTCCCCTCCCCTGAACTTGGGGAAATTCATCCGTGTCCGTTTGGGCTGCATGTATGGTCTCTGATAAGGCCCTCCCAAACCGCCACCATCTTGTCCCATTACCCTGGGTTGCCCAAAATCTCCTTGAATTCCTCCATGGTTCCACCCCGGATTTCTTCCCGATCCCATGTTGGTCGGACCGTATCCTCCGTTAGGTGCGTTTGCTGGTTGGGGCGGAAAAATCCCCGTGGCGCCTCCGAGAGGAACCGCATTTGCCCCGGTCAGGCGAAACAGTCCGAATCCTTGGTGTTGTGGTCTCCATGGCTGTCCCGAAGGCTGCCCGAACCCTCCTCCTTGCCGCAACAACCCCCTGTGAGCCGGTAGGGGCTGTTCGCACCCCCATGTTGAATCCGATCCACCGCCGGCCCCCCAGGAGCCTCCCGTGGCTTCCGCCGCCCGACCAAGGGGGGCAAAACCCCCGCTGAACCCGCCGCTGCCCTCTGAAGGTCCGCCCGGAAGTCCGCTGGTTCGGACTGGAGCCGTCGGCCCGCGAGCGGCATCGGGCGGAAATCCCGCGCCGGATCTGAAGCCAGACGCTCCTGTCGGCCCGATCCCTTGACTCCCGCACCCCGTACTTCCTCCGTTAGGGTAGTTTGTCGCCTCCGTGTCGGATCCCGTACCGTTCACCGCCTTCCCCTTCAGATTTTGCAAGAGGAGGGATTTCAACTCCTCCATCTTCTTATCAAGGCGTTCTTCCAGATGTTGTTGCGAGTTCTTCATGCTTGTTTCGATTGCCGCTACGGAATCCGTCAACGCAACGTAGTTCTCCTCGATGGCGGCCAAACGCGCCGTCTCCGCCTCCGTACGCGTCACCATGGTCGCAGGAAGGATGCTCTGATACCAAATGTTATGCTACCGCTAGGGTTCTACAGCGAAAGAGGAACTAGGAATGAAAGAAACGGCTAGGGTTTGTAGAAGAAGAAGAAATACCTGAAATTGATAATGCATGCTCCAAAGAGGGGGGAAAAGGTGTGGTTCAGCCCTCCCTCCTCTTATTGATTAATTGCGGACTGAACCGGATGGTTCAGCCCGGTCTTTGTCCGACGCTCCTTTGGGTCTTCTGGTGTATTTGAATCCGCGGAACCGCAGCTCGTCCGGGGCCATAACACCATACCCCCTGGATTGCCTATAAATTAGATCCCATGGCACAAGTAGAAGACACGTTGATCTCACCCAAAAAGTTCCTTTAGTCCTCAGAGCTCGTCTCCCTTGTGTCTAACTCTGCTTTGGCTTTGGAGGGAAACTTCCTATAAATTTCTGGGTGTGTGGCAGGTCCTCCTCTCTACAGCACGTGAGTCCAGTTTGTAGGCAATCCAGTGCTCATTCTTAGCCCTTTCATTTTGTCTAGTTGTGTTTTTCCTGGGCCGATGGTATTAGCAACTTTTGGTCACCCCTTGGTCCGAACATGGTGAACCGAATTTTTTTGTTCCAACACTTTGCGATCAGCATGGACCGTGATCGAAAGAGGAAACCTCTAGTGTGAGATTTCATGGCGAATCATGACGGGCGGTAGTTGGAGATAATCAACTCGCGAGCTCTGAGCGAGTTCGTCACTCAAGTTGACCTCACGGAGTTCAAGCAAGGCATGATAGAAATGCTGCGAGCTCTTTTCGCTCTTAGTGATGAGGTCGCGACAGCCTCACCGTTAATCGCCACCTCGGCAGAGGATGCCGAGCCGTTTAGTCGACCTGGGAAAGGGGCTGCAACCAATCTAGAGGAGCGACCTCAATTTGAGTATGCCCAGTATGTGACCCCGCAAGCTTTCGCGTGGATGTCTCTGCTCGACTGTTGCCAACTTGGCAGACTGGGTTGGCGAACCTATTTTGCAAGGAAGTTTTGAGCGCGCCAGTTCCTGAGGGGTTACGCGAGCCCGTTCGTAGTTACTATATAGGGAAGGATGACCCTCTGCACCATCTACAATGGTTTGAGGTTGTTTTCTCCATCTGTAGCATAACATATGCCTTGAAGTGCATGTTTTTTGCAATCACCTTCATTGGGAAGGCCCGAGACTGGTTTTACTAGTTGTCGACGAGTTCTATCTACTACTTAGAGGATCTGCACCGCGGATTGATGTTGCGTTTTGCAATGTCGAAAAAGAGGAAGAAGGGGCCTACAACTCTATTTCTTCTTAAGCAAGGGCCCCATGAAACATTGAGGAGCTATATTGATCGCTTGCAGGAGGAGGCCCTAGGCATCCAGGAGGTGGAGAGCTTCACACTGCATCTAACACTCACGTGTAGCTTGCATGAGGGGCTTTTCAAGATGGCGATGGGTCGAGATCCCCTTGTTTCTTTTGAAGGCTTGATCGACCGCGCTGGGCGGTACATCGAAGAGGAGGCCACAAACGAGAACTTTTTCGGCTTTGCTAACACCTTTGACGAAGGAAGCTGAGTTGAGAACCTCTGGAGGATGTAGGAGGCTGGAAGAAGCCCGTCGACATGGTGGAGAGTTCAAAAGGACAGAAGTTATTCCGGAGCCCAGGGAACCCGAGAGGATGTTCCAAGCCACGGTGAAAAGACCTCATTGGAGGCCAACAGGAATGAGGTCTTGTCCGTTCAAACCCGGCCAGTGTTACTCTCCTGAGCGTCAAGCTCGTTTTTATACGTTGGAAAGACATCACGAGGTCAGGAAGCCCATCAGATCTCCTCCGGAGGCGATGACAATAGTTCGCCTAAACTGCCAGAAACAAAGGAAAGTTCCAAATCAGGGGCAGCATAAGGAGAACACAGTTCTTTACTGTGACTTCTATCAGATGGAGGAACATGCTACTTTAGCGTGCCCGAAGTTTCTAGAGGTGAGGAGAACAGCAGGAGGAACCGGAAGAGCCCAAGGAGCGAGGCGGGAAGACTAGTGGCAAAAGGATGCAGTCGGGGGGTATTCATACCCCAACCCCTGCTAGGGGAAGGTGCGAGGAGCGAGTTGATGTCAGGACTCGAGGAGGCATCAACTCCATTCACAGAGGAGTGAGCGTGGAGGCTTCCCATATGGCGCACCTTCACAGTTTCTACAAAAAGAGCGTCACTTCGACGTTTCATTGGTGCGACTGATAGAAGGTGACTTGGGAGACAGCGACTGATAGAAGGTGAGCACATGGCTCGAGGAGAAGGGACAATGACTCAAGATACAAGCGAGTGAGATCGATCTAGAGAAACAAGTCGCGACTGGATCCAACAGATCCTGTCAGAGATGAAGAAGAAGAGTCTCGTCGAACCATAGTAAGGAGGTGTCGGGCGGGGGTTGGATGAGCGAGGCTTCTGTGGTGTTGGCAAAGCAACGAGAAGGCTTTGTCATACATCAGTCGGGCTTGAGGGCAGGGAGTTGATGGGGTAGAGTAGGGGTCGACTTGAGGATGAAGAAGTAGTGGCTGCTGGTTGCGGGACTAGATGTCGTGGCAGGAAAAGAAGGCTCAGGGTTGTTGGAATGAAGAGAACCAAGCGATGTCGTGTGGAAGAGGACCGGTGCCTCTGATACCAAGTTGCTATAGGCCTACTCGGAGGTTGTCGGAGGAGTGGCCGAAGGTGGAGATGATGTGGAGGGGATACTACGAAGCCTTGACCGCGACTGCCTATGCGAGGCGTGCTGAAGAGAGAGAGAGAGAGCTTCCAAGACCTCTTTTAGGGTTGAAAAAATAGATGTTCATTCATTGATAGTTTGATACAAGACTCTAAGGGTCAATTTATAGGACCCCCAATGACATGGCTGTAATTATAACGAAGTACATAAAATACTAAAAGACTTATAATAATCTAGCTATGACTCAACTCAGACTCATTATATTAATAATTTATTATACTAATAATAATAGATCCCTAACCGATTAAAAAAACAAAGCCCAAATATTTGGGATAAGGCTATTGCTAGATAATGATTAAAAGAGTATGGGAGTTGTGTATATTTTGAAAAACTACATCAGGTTTATTTTTAATTCATCTTATAATAAATTACCAAATGTAAAAGTCATTGCTTCTTATCTTTTTGGATAACGTTATATCATCCACATATGAATAACATTGAATAAATGCAATGTATTTGATAAATAATATTATCTAAATAGTACAATTATCTAGAAAAAAATTTATCTTCACTAACACTTGGGGTGCAGTGTCCCCGTGCACAATATTTTGGGGGCGACACCTTCATTCTATGCATTGCTCCTCCCATTTGATTTTTTATATATTTATTTTAATTTTTGTTTGAAATAATATAATAATAAAACAATTGAGCGTTTAGTGAGTTTGATGGTGTTACTACTAGGGTTTAGACTTTAGAGTATTATGGTTTAGAGCTTTAAGGTTTAGAGTTGAGGGTTTAGGGCTTTTAGGTTTAGAGTATAGGGTTGTAGGATTTAGATTTTAGAGTTTTAGGGTTTAGCACCTTTCATTACTATTAGCTGCTTTTGTTCATGCTAACAGACAAATGTTCATTCTCTTCGTCCAGAGTTTCTTATATCAATTGTGCAAAGGTGTTGCCCACTGCCACAGCCATGGAGTGTTGCACAGGTTACTTTTTCTGGTCTAAAATATATCTTTAAATTGTTTACCAATGTTTTCGTTCCAAATAACTAAAAGTTCTGTGATGGTAACAGGGACTTGAAGCCTCAAAATCTCTTGGTTGACAAAGATAAGGGCATCTTGAAGGTTGCAGATCTGGGATTAGGGAGGGCATTCACTGTTCCTCTAAAGAGCTATACACACGAGGTTTTGAATACTTTGCAATAATTACTTTTAAGAATTAAATTGCTTTTTCCCTGTGAAAAAATGATTTGCAAATACACTTTCTTTTCAAGATTTTCTGGAAAATTTATACATTTCATGTGCACCTCTTGGATGCTTTCCGCCTTAAGAAAATTGTTAATTGATCATATTTGATTTCAATCTTATGATGCAATGAAAGCTAATAATTTATTAGTATATTTTTATTTTGAAGAAAGATTTGTTAATATATTCAAATGACTTGATTATATTTACATCATTGTTATCAGTCATTGCAAGGGTTACAGTGTTCCATGTTTGTATTGTGTGTCCTTTCCTTGTATATATTTTTGTGTATCATAGATTATTACTGAACAACTCATAATGTTTTCATCTTAGATTGTTACGCTTTGGTATAGAGCTCCTGAAGTTCTGCTTGGATCAACTCACTATTCTGTTGGAGTTGATATTTGGTCCGTTGGGTGCATTTTTGGTGAGAAGCACTTTAGTTTTGTATTCGTGTGGCTTTATTTTTCACATAGATATACTTTATTACTTTTACAATTGAAACTATCAACATCCCAATTTAATACAAGTCATCCAATTGTTCTGTGCATTTTCTGGTCTTTCTTAATTTAAGCACTGATTTTAGGGCAATTGCAATGGATAAACACTGTTTTATTACAGTTTATACAGAGTTCTGCATATTCAACATTGCAATGGTTGCAGTGTTTACTTGTGTTGTTTTACCGGTGTGGACATGTGTTAGTCCAAGTTAACTTCCTCTTTAAATTACTTTCTGCTTTATGCAGCTGAAATGGTTAGGAGACAACCTCTATTTGCCGGTGATTCAGAACTGCAGCAATTGCTTCATATTTTCAGGTACTTCGGACAGAATTTTGGAGAACACGTTGGGCTAATCTTTTGCTACATGAATATGGTATTTAATACTTTCTGTTTGAATAGAAATTTATTCTCACTTTTATGATCTTTGTTTTCAAATCCTTAGCAACACATTTAGAAATGACGAATTGAAATCTAAAAATGCAGTAGGACTTGTTGTTTCTCAAGGTAAACGGTCTGCAATTGCTCATTTTTTACCTAGCGTCAAAGTTAGTGGAGAGGACAGATCGGGGAAACCTGGTGAGATGCAATCGAATGGTATACCTCCCACCCAAACAACAATTGCTCATTTCTATTAGGAAAAATCTTAGCATAAAGGGATCCACAATACAACTCTTATATATATAGGTGGTCAGAAGAAAGTAATAAAGACATTTAGTAAAGGGGAAGGCGGCGGGCTGTTGGCAGTTTGTTGGGGCTGGGGCCTGGGAGAACGACAGGAGGGTGGCAGGGTAGTAGGAGAGGGACTGGATGGGGCCCGAAGGAGAAAGAGGAAGGCGGCAGGGCTGGGAGGAGAAAGGGGGAGGTGGCGGGGCTGGGAGAGGCTCGATCCAGGCGGGGGAAGAGGCGCACGGTAGCAGCCAAGCTCGAAGTCCACCGAGGGTGACCAACCGCTTGCAAAGGAGCAACTTCCAATCCCTAAAAATAGCTACACAAACAAGTATATGTAGGGGGACGGGGGAAATAAAAACTAGGGCACCCTGATCAGACAACTAATATTGTTCGGGTTGATCGGGTACCAAATATAATATGAAATAAATATTTCAAACTGACTCGGAACGGCCATCCAGGCACATCCGCGGACTCAGATCGCCCAAATGGGTCGTCGATCACCGCCTCCTGTTGGAATAAACGCACGTGTGCCGTCAATCGCCATCAGTTTGTGAGCCTATACTACTCTAGCTGATATCCTCTTGATTTGATGTGGGCTTCCTTTATCTAGTTGACGTCTCTGCACATATCAATACTCTTATCTTGATAATTAACCTTGTTCCCAAGGTTGAGCTAAAATTTAGTTATATCAGGACTCTTATTTGCAGTGTGCAGGTAAGGACCGGTGAGGAGAAGATCTGTTGAGATACAATTGGGAGGTATACCTCTCGCCTAAGTAGTAGTTATCCATTTCTATTTCTCAGGAAGAACTTAACATGAAAGGATCAACGATACAAACCCTTTATATAGGGAGGTGTCCAAAAGGGAGTATAAAGTCATTTACTAAAAGAAGTACAAGACTAAACTAGAAGGAATCTTTTATCTCTTTATGCCCTACCCACTATAGCTTATATCCTCTTAAGTCGTATGTGTGCTTCTTTGCTCGAATTGACGTGCTTGCCTCTATTAATACCCCCATCTTGAAAATAACCTTCGTCCCCAAGGTCGTGTGAGGGGGACTTTACTTGTATCAATACTCAACTTGCAGTGGTGTGCAAGATCCCGGTGGAAGGTGATTATCGTCCTCCTCAAGTGTTTCAAAATCATTTATGGTAATATCTTCATCTTTGGTGTCGAGAAGCAGGCCCAATTCTTTTTTTGTACATTGGTGGATAAGTGGCTATTGTTGTTTGCGTTGGATCGAGTTGCTTCCTTGGGGGGGTGGCGGGAGGGGTGTATAAAAATATTTAAAAACCATTACTTTTTGTCTATAGGGCTTCATCTAGCCTATTGTCAAAAGAAGGATGAGAGGAAGAGACAAAACCCAGGGGTTTAGCAACATACACTTCCTCTCGGAGCTTACCATTAATGAATTTACAAAATAAAATTTAGAATAATATTTGAGTTTAAGAATATCGAAAATAGTGTTTATATACTTAAAAATCAGTGAAAAGAAAAAAATAAATCATCTTTATAGAAATCTTTTGAAGTTACAAAAGTTTGATCTTATAACGCTAAGATATAGGTGATAAAAATGAAATCTTTTTGTTTTCTATACAAATTCTTCAGAAGAATTGGCTGGCCCTAAACAATCCACTATCAGATTGACCTCAAGCGCTCTAGACCCACACCTAAGTTTAGTCACCATATACGAGACAAATTTTTAGCCCTAGACCTACCATAGATCTAATCGCCATACTCGATGCACCCCCGACTACGTAACAGGTGTCTATGATAAGTATGAATTGTTCTTTAAGTGCTCCATGCGCACCTTCAACAGGGAGCATGCGGCCTATTTGGGCTACATTTTCCCTGGCAAGGGTGTTTCAACTGCCCTTTAACAAACTAGAAGCGGTGGAGAGTTGGTCACAACCATATTCTGCAAAGACGTTGTATTGATTCCTAGGCTTTAGGTTCACTTAAAACTACATTGTTATAATTGCACCACTCACAACCCTCTTGAAGAAGAACAAACTCCACCAGACATAAGAGGTAGCATAGGAGTTCTTGACACTAAAATCAGCCCTAGTGCCCCCCTAGTATCATATTTATTTGATTTCATACAAGACTTTGGGATGCAGTGTGATGCGCCGGGAAAGAGGATTGTCGATGTTTTTTAGTAGTGCGAGCACCTCATCGCGTTCTTTAGTCGCAAGTGGTTAATAAAATTTTGGAGTGTGATCCTCCAGTGCAACACTCTATCTGTAGTTGTCATATAATATAAGTCCGGACGGACGCCCATAATATACAACGTTCACAAATTGGGCATCATAAAATGGTAAACAAAAATGTAAACTAACTTTATCAGAGTTATTACACAAAGTTAGGGGAAGTAAATATCAAAGTGCTTAGTGTTTACTCAGTACAGAATGTCCACATCTACTAGGAGCCTCAACAAGTGTGCAACCTTATGGACGTTACCAAAATTACTCATTCGAAACACGAATACATCATGATATAAAGCCAAGGGATAGATGCCTAAAACATGAAATGACAAAAACGTAAACATGCTGTGTGAAAATTCCTTTTTCATTTCTGTATTTTAGCTTTGGCTCGACCTATTATATGTCGCCGCACGCTATGCTTTACATATGAGGAATAAACGAGGGCGGTCGCCAAGGTGGCTGCGGAGGGTGGGTGGCCGGCCAGAGAAGCATGAGGTCGAGGGGAGAGGTCGGCCTCCACCAAACGCGTCATGTCAAGGGCATCAGAGACCGTCCGAGGTGGTGCGTGCGAAGTCGGGAGCGGATATGTGGATGCATGCCTTGCATGAAGAAGCCATGGTAGTGGTCAGGCAGAAGGACGAGAACATGGGTGACCAGGGCGACAAACTCATCGATGTATTCTAGGCCGGCGGTTTGACGAATGCTACAGAGTCGCTCGATGGCGGAACCGGCGTTGCAGATATCATATCGCTGTATCATCTCCTGTTTTAGGTTGGCCCAATAGAGGTAATGGTTGGACTGATGAAGTCACCAAGCCCATTGGAGTGCAGAACCGTCAAGGTTGACAATGGCGGTTGACACCTTTTCCGTATCGAGAATGCCATGGAGGTCAATGTATTGTTCCGCCTTCATGATCCAGCACATCGGGTCGAAGCCGACAAAACACAAAATATTTAGATGGAGGGCCAGGCGTGCCGGCGGTGGCAGGAAGAGTGGCTCTGGTGAAAGCCAGGTTGGACAGCCCCGAGGATGGATCCCTCGTTCAAGGGTGAACCTGAGCTGGAGGTAGAGCGTGCCGGCGGTGGCAGGAAGAGTGGCTCTTGTGAAAGCCAGGCTGGACAACCCCGAGGATGGATCCCTCGTTCAAGGGTGAACCTGAGCTGGAGGTAGAGAAGGCTTGGATGTTGTCGATCTTGGAGTTAATGGAGAGGAGCATAGCTTGCATAGAGGTGAGGGGTTGTTCGTGGGCATCCATGCAACGACATAGGGCGTCGTCGTCGCTTGCGGCAGGATCTGGATTGTGTTATGAATTTTTTAGGTATATCTAGTTAACAACATCTGAAATCACTAAGAAGAGGATGCTTTACTACCAAACAACTCAAAATACAGAAGAAAGGAAATCTCTCCTAAGGGCCACGCCCTTAACGGATCGATTGGGGCGAAGAAGGGGAAGCTCCCGGTTCTATCGCAAGCACAACACACATAGATTCAAATCAAACACCCTTACAAAACCCTGACACAAAGCCATTTATACTACATGTCTAATTAGAACGTGACCCCTCACCCTAATTTAACTTAAATAAAAGTCACAACCATAACTTAAATAAAAGTCACAACAATGCATCCTTCCCCGGAACTTTCTTGTCCTCAAGAAATGGCAAAGTGCCGGTAACGTTTTTTGAACACCCCCAAGTCTTTCCAAGTCACCTCCTACGCGGAATCGTTGAGCCATTTCACCAATAACTGTGTGACCACCCGACCTTATCCCGACATGATGCAACGATTCAATATAAGTAGTGGCTCGACATCCAAGTTTCCTTCTTGGTTGACCGTGGTGGGGAGCGGTATTTGTTGTGCCGGTCTCTCCCCCGTATGCTCCCGTAATTGCGACACATGGAACGTGTTATGAATCCTTGCCTCTTCCGGAAGATGTAGTCGGTAGGTGACCGGTCCCACTTGTTCAAGAATTTGGGAGGGCCCAAAGAACCTCAGAGATAATTTATGGAAGCCATGTGCCTGAATACTAGATTACTTGTATGGTTGAATGCGGATGTAGGCCCACAACCCTACCTCATGGGTCTTCTCCCGCCTCTTTCTATCCGCCATGACTCGCATTCGGTTTTGTGCTTGAGCTATGTTGAACTTCAACAAGGAGATCACCCGCTCCCTTTCTTCGAGTGAGCAATCAACTTCCTCTAGTGCTGGCCCGAAAATGTATGGAAAGTGTAGAGCCAGTTTTTGATCATAAACAACTTCATAAGGTTTCATTTTGGTGGCATTATGATATGTTGTATTATATCACCATCCGGCCAGTGGGAACCAGCTCACCCAACTCTTGGGCCTCTCAAAACACATGCATCGAAGGTAGCCCTCCAAACAACGGTTGACCACTTCGGTTTGACATTTCGTTTGCGGATGGTAGGTCGTTGACATCTTCATTTCCACTTGTAGGATGCAAAATATTTCTTGTCAAAATTGGCTAAGAAAAATAGCATCTCGGTCGCTAACAATGGAGGTCTGCAAGCCGTGGAGATGAACAATGGAGCTTAGGAATTCCTCGGCCACCCCTTCGACTATGTAAGGATGTCTTAGAGCGATGAAATGGGCTTACTTGCTTAGGCAGTCCACCACGACAAGAATGGTCATCTTCCCCTTGCTCATGGGAAACCCTTCAACAAAATTGATGGAAATATCTTTCCAAATGCGGTTAGGAATGGGCAACGGTTGCAGCAGCCCGACGGGTTTTTGTGTGTTCGCCTTACATTATTGGCACACCAGACATTTTTGAATATTTGCATAGACCTCCGGTTTCATGTGTTTCCAATAAAAGGTCTTCTTAAGCCTTTGATATGTCGTTGTGATGCCCAAATGCCCTCCGGTAGGGCTGTCATGATACAACTTTAGCAGTGCTTCCTTCATAGGAATGTCCTTCTCCACCAATCTTTCTCTGCGCTTAAGAGTGCCGTTAACTCATTCATACTTGGGCCGGCTAGAGGAATCTTGATCTTTTTGTGTGATTAATTGTTGTATGTCCCGATCTCGCGCCCATGAATATCTGAGTTGTTATAAGATGCTTGAATTAATGGTGACCAACATGAGCTCCGCCGGCTTCTCCTCATATTTGCGGGAAAGTGCATCCGCGCATAGGTTCTCCTTGCCTTGTTTGTATTGTATGGAGTAATCATTGCCCAACAACTTTGCGAGATATTTTTGTTGGGCGGGTATGACTAATTTTTGTTCTATCAAAAACTTCAAGGATCTTTGGTCAGTCTTGATGACGAATGAATTGCCAAGCAAGTAGTGTTGCCACTGTTGGACGACCATCACAACCGCGAGCAATTCCTTCTCATACACCGAGAGGCTCGCATTCTTCTTCCCAAGTGCTCGACTAAAGTATGCAATTGGTCGGCCCTCTTGCATGAGTATAGCACCCACTCCAGTCTCCGGTGCATCAGATTCAAGAACGAATGGCTTGTTGAAATTTGGAAGACATAACACCAGTGGTTGCGACACCGCTTCCTTGAGACTATGGAAGGCCATTTTGGCTTTGTCCGTCCATTTGAATGCATTGAGTCGCAACAAATCGGTGAGAGGCTTGACAATAGTTCCATAATGTTGTATGAACCGCCGATGATACCTGGTCAACCCGAGGAAGCCCGTACCTTCTTGACAAACCTCAATATCGGCCATTCCAGCATGGCTCAAATTTTAGAGGGGTCGGTCTCCACTCCCCGATTAGAAATGGCATACCCCAAGTAGTGGACTTGTGTGTAACACCCAAAATATTTAAATTTTAATGGGCGGCGTGCAAATAGCAGAGTGGGGGTGCGCTTAGCCATTTTGATTTTATGTCTAAATAACCTCCCTCTCAAAACCCTAAGCAGTTGACTCTCCCTCCTGATCCCTTTCTCTCGCACGGAGCAGCCGCAAGCCCTCTCTCGAGCTATCCTGATCTTGCTCTCTCGGGTGCCGCCTGAAAGAGGTAGGAGGAGCCACTCCCGGTCTACGAATGTGCACCGCCGACTTGTAGGAAGAAGAGAGTCTCGCCTCCACCCTCCACCGTACCACTGTCGGAGGTTCCAACGCCGCTCTTTCCCGTGTAGAGCCACCGATCCATATGGTGGATGAGCTATCTCTTGTCATTTGAGCCGTCTAGGAGGAAGAGCCCCGTCCGACCTACTCTTCTCCTTGTCGAGCTCTAGGGCCTCCCATTTGGGTATTTTTTGTGGCCGACCAGGTGGGGGCAAAAATTCAGCTTTCATCGTTGTGGTTTTGGTTGCTAGCCGTGTGGGAGGAGAAATCCTTGGTGGTCGGTGGTTACTTGTCGACCGTTGTTGCTGACCCACCATTCTCCCATCTCTTGGCCGACCAAGAGGAGAGCAAGCTCCGTCGTGAGCTTGGAAGGTTGATTGGCAACTCGATTATTCGAGTTGTGGCCAGATTCGTGGAAGGGCATCCGCTACGAATGCTAATTGTCGCGTTTCGTGCAAGTCAAAATGCCTCTGAGACGCGCGCCAAGGGTAACATCCCTTTCCCCGGTCTTAGGACCATTATTTTATGTACTTTGTGCATATGTTGATTTTTGTGCATTGAGAATCCCCTCACGCCGCTTCGGTTAAGGACCGGTACTCCGCCAAGATTTTGGATTGCGACCCCGACGTATGTTCATGTGAACTTCACGTAGAGTCCCTCTCTCGCTACGCGGTTGAGAGCGGGGACTCCGCCAGGGCGTGGGATTGCGACCCCGGTGTAGTTTCTTGCTTTTACTTTGCTTAGGAGGGCCACCCGCCTCCAATTGGACGCGATGTGTGTTTCCCTCTGTTCATTTCGAACCTCCGAGTCGATTGTGTCCGTCCTCAACATAAAAGTGCATTAGAGATCCAACGGGCAAGTCTGGATTTAGGCATGCTATGTGAAGCCTACC
This sequence comes from Platanthera zijinensis, assembly GCA_039513925.1. Lineage (NCBI taxonomy): Eukaryota > Viridiplantae > Streptophyta > Magnoliopsida > Asparagales > Orchidaceae > Platanthera > Platanthera zijinensis. The sequence continues at coordinate 176,999,063 of CM077087.1, forward strand.
CGTGGCGATATACCCGGATCGGTGATGTTTCTGCATTGTGCGTTGCGATAAGCCCTAGGTGCGCAAACGAGAATGTCCCTTGCCTTTCGTCGTAGTGGTTGCAGGAAGTCGTGAATGTCCCGTCCTAGACGGGCCTGTGTTGGGGCCGGTAGAATGACGACATTGCGGGCTTTTGTGTCCGGGTGGATTTTACCTCCTTCGTGTGGTTTATACCTTCCTAGACCAGTCCTCTGCAACTCCCAAAAAGGGCAATTGTAGGTTGTTTCTTAAACCAGACCTCTACCTCATAAAAATGGCAGTTTTAGGTCGTATATCTTATGACTAGTCCTCTGTCGCGTCAAAAAGGAAGTTGTAGGTCGTATATCTTCTGACCAGTCCTTTGCATCGTAAAAAAGGCAGTTGTAGGTCGTATATCTCTTGACCAGTCCTCTGCCGCTTCAAAAGGGCAGTTGTAGGCTGCTCTTTCCAAATCAGTCCTCTGCCCCTTAGTAGGGCAGTTGTATGTGTTGTCCATCTTGTTGCTACGAGTGACGAGTTCACATCTAGAGTCACAATCACATTATTACACTTAGTATCGAAGCTTAGATTGTGCGATTCCGGTGTGTCCATAACTCGTGCGTGGTGTTTTGAAAGGTGACGCTTAGCGCGTCCCATGGTTTATTGTCCTTTGTTCTTTGGTTGCATATTTTTGGTTTGTGTGCGTACTTGCAGGAGAGCGATGTACTCGCCCCGGAGTCCGCTAAGATGGTCGGGGAGGGGTCATTACGTTGTGTTGGTCAGCCCCATGCTGACCTTCGTTGCACTACCCTTTTGTTCTTGGTTTCAGGTGGCTCGCAACTTATGGGCCGAAGCCCATAAGTTGCTGAGGAGCTGATATCGTTGTCTCTCTTTTTCGTTTTCTTGTAACCTTACTTCTGTTCTATTTTGAAAGTCATGTAAGACCTTAAGGTCGTATGTTTTTTTAGTACCGCTTTCTTATTAGCTTTGGACATTCAGGCCCCTGTTTGTTTTGGCATTTCTCAGTTTTCGTTGTATCTTTTTGTATGAATTCTGAAGTGGTTGGTTAATTTTCCTATTATCAATTAATAGTAATTTTAGGTTTGTGGATGTTATATGTCGTGGGCCCCGGCCAGACCCATGCTATATTATATTTGCAGGTCAGAGATGTTACAATTGGTATCAGACTTTAGGTTTCACGATCCGATAGTCTTTAGGTTTCAGGACGAACCCTTTTTAACGGATAGTGAACACGTACAGTGCAAGAACCTAAATGGTTGAGTCTAAGCAGAATGTCCAAGTAGGAATAACGGAAAGCTTGTGTTTACACTAAACGTTCCAAATTTTATAATTTACCTACTTTAGATCGCTAAATTGTGTATTTTTACGTGTTTAGGCAATTAGAAGTGGTGCAGGCCCTTCCCGCAATGCCGCCGATAGGTGTACTTCTGGGTCTACTACTACTAGTCCGCCATCTGTTGAGACGATTAGAATAATCACGGAGGCAGTATTTGTTGCTTTGGATGCAAGACAGGGCGGATTACCACCAAATGCCGCACTCGCCATATCTGCCACTCCTGCTATCTGCCACTCCTGCTATGGTGGTACCTGCTGTTGTGGTACCTCCTACTGCTGTGGTACCTCCTGTTGCTGCGGTACCTATTGCTGCTTCGACACCTGTTGTTGTTGTTGCATCCACTACTGTTGCGGTACCTGTTGTTGCTGTGGTGCCGTGTATTGATCCGCGAGCCCAGGATGATCCTTTGAAGCTTTTCTTGAGCTTCAACCCACCATCTTTCTTTGGGAGCGAGACAACTACTGAAGCCAAGGATTGGCTCTAATTAGGCAAACTCTGGCTGCCACTCAAACTGTCAGGGAGCAAATGGTAGCTTTGGCCACCTTCCTACTCAATGGGGATGCGGGACTTTGGTGGGAAGAACAAGCAGATATGAGTTTTCGCGAAAGAGAGCTGACAGAGATATCGATGGAGGAATTCTCTGAGTCCTTGGAGCGCTTCATGCCTGAGGCGACTCGTCTGCAGTTGCAGAACCAGTTCTTTCGTCTACTGTAGAGGGACATGAAGGTGGATGACTATCTCCACGAAGTTCACCCGCTTAGGCCGCTATTCTGGTGGATTATTAGCCAAGGAGAAGACCAAAACCCACAGGTTGTTTGATGGGTTACGTGATGAGCCGAGGTCGAATCTGTCGGGGCCTAATGCCCTTGGATTTAATGCCCCGGTGGAGGAGGAAAGAGCGTACGAGATGGACTTGAAAAGAGTTCAGCGCCGCAGGGGATTTCAATCAAAGTGAACTCGGTTCAAGGCGCCGAAGTCTCAAGGTAGATCGAAATTCAGGAGTCATAATAAGAGGCTGAGGCAGGTGAAGTACGTGCCAGCTCAGTCTACTGATTTAGGAGTGACTATGGGTTAAGGTCTCATCACTTGCTACAAGTGCGGGGTGGTAGGACACGTCGCTCGCTTCTGCCGTCGCGGCCGTCCGAGGACTGACGCATTGACATTGGAGGCTGTTACGTTCCGGGGTGAGGGGGGTGGGCGACGTCTGGATCGGGAAGAGGGAGAGAGGGAAAGTAAGAGGGGGAGAAAGAAAGAGAGAGAGAGGGGTTAGGGTTAGAGGTCTAGAGGAAGAGAGAAAACATTCATTCATCCGAGATACCAAATACAAGGTTCATGCGCCCTCTTATAGAGGCGAGGGCGAATACAAAAGGAAAAAACTGAAATTTGGAAAGACACAAATTACTAAAAATGCGATAGCCCAACATAGAACATAATAATTATTGATTATCCTCCACAGTCTCGGTGGGTCCCTGTGATATACGCGCCCAACGCGTGTATACTTGTCATTTGGGCTCGTCGTCATGGAGATCCGTAATAATGTACGACTCAACTAACGGAAATCTAACACACGGGGTAAAACGAACGGCGAGGCATGATTAGGGTGAGCGCATGCCACAATGGGTTAAAAATCACTTTGCTGAAATTAAGCATAATAAATTTGCAAGTAAATTTAGGAGGAGTGAGGGAAAAGGTAGATCTCACCAAGGGCTTGCCCGTTTCTGATTCTTCCGATACCGTAAGCAGATGAGCGACAAGCTTCCCGGTGGAGTTGCGGTGGAGGAGAAATCGGGGAAGGTTCGTACGACTGTGGTGGTGGATGGAAAGGCCGATGGAGGCGGTCGGAGAAGCGGTTGACGGGGCTGGAAACGGAAGTGGGTTAGGGCTAAATGGGGGTGGAGGAAAAGCTGCCGGGGTAGGGAATAGGGAGGTGGCGCCGGGGTCAGAGCTTGAGGTGGAGCTGGGAAACGGAGGAGGCGCCGGGGTCGGAGCTTGAGGCGGAGCTGGGAAACGGAGGAGGCGTCGGGCGGAGTTGGTTGTCGGGCTGGAGGTGGAGGGGAAAAAAGGGCGGCGGAAGTGGCGGAGCTGGGGAAACGGGAAATGGAGGCCGAGCTGGAGACGGGAGAAACGCCGGGCGGTAGCTGCTGCGGAAGAGAACGATGCGGGAGGCGGGATTTACCGAGAGAGAAAAAATTCTCGATCTCGATAGTTTTCCCAGCCGCCTCCATTAGGGCAACCCCTCTTAATATTTATAGCCCCCCTTCCTCCTTAATTAAAAGGAAATTAATTTCAGCTAAGGATTTCTAAACTAAATGAAATGCGACGACTCACCCCCGCCATACCCAACCGGACCAATCCATTCAGGGTCACGCGAGGTGGTCAGTCTCACGCGCCGGTATATAATACGAGAATTATAAACGTACATGAACTGTAAATTGCGTGCATAACAAGAGAGAAAATAAAACCACATAATAGCTATGACAGTAAATAGATAAATAAACGAGCCGGTCCTAGAGTGCCGAAGACAGGATCACATCAACCTATCTGGGACAGTGGCTTTGTTGAGCTCCCGATAGTCTACGCAGAAGCGTCAGCTGCCGTCCTTCTTCCTGACCAGGAGGACCGGGTTGGAGAAGGGGCTTGCTCTGGGGCGTATAAGTCCCCCCATCAGCATATCGTGTACTAGCTTCTCGATCTTGTCCTTCTGCACGTGCCCGTAGCGATATGGGCAGATAGAAACTGCGGCCACACCGGGCTGAAGGGGAATGACATGATCGTGTGGTCGGGCTGTGGCAAGCCCGACGGTGCCGTGAAGAGGTCCGCAAATTCGGTCAGGAGGTTCTGCATGGCCGGTGGTGGTGATGGAGCCGGTGGCGCCGCGTCCGAGATGGACCAGAGCCATGCGGTAATATCAATGTTCGTCGTCCTCTTAATCGTGCGCGAAGAGACGGGGGAAAGGAGCAGTGCAGCATCTCCCTTCAGGCAGCACTCTCGTCCGTCCTGTAGGAATCGCATCGTCATGGTTCGCTAGTTGACCCGTACATCGCCCAGGGTGAAGAGACATGCCACACACAAGATGGCGTCGATCCCGCCGAGCCCGAATATGTAGAAATCCGATGTCACCGAGTAAGGGCCCACTGAGATCGAGACGGATGGGCAACGACCCTGGATTGAGCGCCGACGGCCATCGCCTAAGATGACCATGAAGTCCGGCAAGGGTTCCACCGGAAGGTGGAGCTGTTGGGCTAGATGAGAGGAGAGGAAGTTATGGCTTGCCCGCGGTCTACCATGATAACGATGTGGCGGTCGCCTAGCTTGCTTGCCAACTTCATTGTTTGCGGTCCTGAAATTCCGCCCACGGAAAAGCATGGAAGCTCCAACTGGTGAAGGCCCGCGTCGGTAGCGCCCTCAGTGATGTCCTCTTCGCGGATTTCGAGCTCTTCGAAATCCGCTAAAAAGATCTCAGGTCCGTAGTCGCCGATGATGGCGCGAAATTCTTTGACCACGCAGACGTGGGTCAGAGAGTAGGGCTGCCGACAGCGAAAACATAGCCCTTTGCGTCGGAGATCATCGAACTCGCGGTTGGAGAACCGCTGAGGGGAGGCCGGTCGGTTTGGCCGAGCCGCCGCTAGAGGAGGTCGAGGCGCCGGTGGCTCTTGAGTGGCGGGTAGCCACGACCGGCCTCCCGACGGGGGTTTGCCTAGAAGTGGCGGGTGTCGCGGCGATAAATCTGCCTCTACGAGGCGGGCCATGTCGAGGGATTCAGACACCGTCCGAGGGTGATGAGTGTGAAGCCGGGAGCGGATGTGGGGCAGAAGGCTCTGCATGAAGAAGCCCAGATAGTGATCGGGCGGTAAGCCCGGAACATGGGTGACGAGAGCCACGAATTCGTCAATGTAATCATCCAGCGCACCTTGTTGGCGTACCCCACACAACCGTTCAATGGCGGAGCCGGAATAACGGTTATCGTAGCGGCGGATCATCTCCTGCTTGATCTCTGGCCAGGAGATTGTTGGGTTGGTTGTCGTAGCCATCGTGCCCAATCTAAGGCAGAGCCGTTCAGTCCCACGATGGCGGTGGAGACCTTTTCCTGCTCGGGAGTATTGTGTAAGTCAAAGTACTGCTCCGCCTTTGCGATCCACCCAATCGGGTCCGCACCGGTGAAGGTGGGGAGGTCCAAGGCAAGGGTTGGACGGCCAGGTACAAACGAGGGAGTGGTCTCTCTGTTGTGCGGGGAAGGGGCCGCCCCGAGGATGGACGTGCCGAGGGTCGGACATGCGGATCCACTGGCGGACGCGGTGGCTCCAACTGCTATGTGACATGCATGTTGTAGAAGAATTTGCGGGTGTCTTTCCAGATGAGCTTCCCGGGGCCCCACCCCAGAGGGAAATTGATTTTTGCATTGAGTTGATGCCGAGTGCCAAACCCATGTCACGTTTGCCTCTTCACATGACGCCAAAAGAGATGGCAGACCTGAAGGTGCAATCACAGGAATTGCTTGTACAAGGGTATATACGTCCGAGCTCGTCACCATGGGGTGCACCAGTCCTTTTAGTGAAGAAGGACGATAGTTTTCTCCTGTGCATAGATTATAGGGAGTTGAACAAGTTGATGGAAAAGAATAATTATTCGATTCTCCGCATTGATGATCTGTTTGATCAGTTGGTAGGATCCACGGTGTTCTCGAAGTTGGATTTGAAGTATGGATACTATCAGCTCAGGATACGACAGTCTGACATTCCAAAGACTGCTTTCAGCACACGTTACGGGCATTATGAGTTCACAGTGATGCCCTTTGGGCTCACAAATGTGCCGCCTGTCTTTATAGATTTGATGAATAAAGCTTTTTGGGAGTACCTGAATCTGGCTGTTATCGTCTTCATCGATGATATTATGGTGTACTCGTTGTCCGAGGAAGAGCATGTCGGCCACCTTCGTACAATCCAGACAGTCCTTAGGAGACATCAATTGTATGCAAAATTCTCCAAGTGCAAGTTTTGGCTACCGCTGGTGGCCTTTCTGGGGCACATCGTCAGTGGGGAGGGTATTGCTCTAGATCCGGCGAAAGCTGTAACGATTCGAGAGTGGTATGAGCTGAGAAGTGTAGTGGAAATCCAGAGCTTTTGGGGGCTTTTCAGTTATTACAGGCTCTTTGTAGAGAACTTTTCGCGGATATGCACTTCCTCTCACTACGCTGACTAGGAAGGATTAGTGGTTCGTCTGGACGCCAGAGTGTGCTCGAGCTTTCAAGGAGCTGAAGTGTCGACTGATTTCCGCCCCGATTCTATGTTCGTCTTGTGGGACTGAAGGGTACTAGGTGTACAGTGATGCCTTAGGTAGTGGTCTGGGCTGCGTCCTATATATGTCAATTTGGTAAAGTTATCGCTTACGGTTTGCGTCAGCTGAAAGTGCATGAGAGAAACTACCCGGCCCACGATTTATAGTTGGCGTCCGTGGTGTTTGCTCTGAAGTTGTGGAGACACTACTTGTATGGTGTGAAGATAGAAATCTTCACGGAGCATAAGAGGCTTAAGTACTTACTGGATCAGAAAGATCTGAATATGTGTCAGAGGAGATGGATGGAGTTTCTGGGGGACTACACATTCGATATACTTTATACCCATGGGAAGGGGAACATGATAGCAGACGCTCTGAGTTTTCGAGCGTCGGCGCTGGCGAGTTGGATTTTGGCTCATGATGAGAGTTTGACACGTGAGCTGGAGGCCTTGGAGTTCTCCTGTGTGGATCGAGGATCGTCTTCCACTGTCGTTCTGAGTCGGATGAAGGTGCAATATGACATTGGTGATCATGTGATGCAGGCATTGGACTTTGATCCGGCATGCAACGCTATTTGTCAGAGTCCGCTGAGGGGCCGAACGCTGAGTTTCTCCTTGAGGATGGGCTACTACAGAAGAATGACGGGCTTTGTGTTCCTAATTATGGGAAACTGCGAGATGAATTGATGTACGAGACACATTTTACAAAGTACTCGATTCATCCGGGGAGCTCCAAAATGTATCAAGACATGAAAGCATTGTTCTGGTGCCCAAACACAGAAAGATATAGCTCTTTTCGTGGCAAAAACGTGCGCGTTAGTGAAGGTTGAGTGTCAACAGCCAGGAGGTTTTTTGAAGTCATTACCAATTTTGGAGTGGAAATTTGATGATATTTCCATGAACTTTGTGCACGGGTTACTAAAGTCACTGCAGAAAAATGACTCGAACTGGGTGATCGTTGATCGGTTGACAAAGGTTGCGCATTTCATCTCGAACTAGAAAAGAAATTCAGTGGAGAAACTGGCAAAGCTATATGTGGAGAACATCGCTCGATTACATGACGTCCATCGCAGTATTGTTAGCGATCGTGATGGACGGTTCACGCCCGACAGTTGGAAGCATGTTCATCGTTTGCTGGGCACGAAGCTCAAGTTTATCACAGTCTTCCACCGACAAACGGATGGGTAGACCGAGAGGATAAATTAGACAATAGAAGATATGCTTCGTACATGCGTTTTGGATTTCGGACAACGTTAGGAGGATCACCTGGACTTGATAGAGTTTGCCTATAACAACAGTTATCAGGCGAGCATTCAGATGACCCCGTTCGAAGTATTAGATGGTAGGAGATGTCGTCCTCCTTTAGCGTGTGCAGAGTCCGGTGATACCAAGTTGTTGAAGCGCAAAGAAGTTGTTGAGGCGAATGAATCATTACGGATTATTCGAGAGTGATTGTTGACTGCCCAAGACTGCCAGGCTAAGTATTACAACGCCAAGCACCGGAACGTGGAGTTCGCAGTCGGTGATTGGGTGCACTTAAAGATAAAACCTTTTAAGGGGTGTTGAGGGTTCGACGTTTGAAGAAGCTGATTCCAAGGTACTTAGGGTCATTCGAGATCACCGAGCGCATCGGCGAGGCATTTTATCGACTTGCATTTTGTCGACGGAGCTTTGTGGGTTGCACGACGTTTTCCATATTTTTGTGTTGAGGAAGGCGGTGCGGGAGCCCGATTATGTGTTGGAAGCAGATAGTGACCTATCTGCCAAGGTGACACCGATTTGCATCATCGATAGTGATATTCGACAGTTGCGGAGAAAGACCATCAAGATGGTGTGAGTCCGTTGGAACAACTGTGGCCGCGAGGAGCTCTCTTGGGAGCCAGAAGAGATCACGCGTGAGGAGTACCCCGATCTGTTTACTCAGGTATGGCGAATTTCATTTCGTTGTTTATCTTTTAAACTTCGGGGCGAAATTTCGTTAAGGGGAGAGAATTGTAACGCCCCAAATATTTAAAATTTAATGGACGGTGTGCGAATAGCAGAGTGGGGGTGCGCTTAGCCATTTTGATTTTATGTCTATATAACCTCCCTCTCAAAACCCTAAGTAGCCGACTCTCCCTCCCAATCCCTTTCTCTTGCACGGAGCAGCCGCAAGCCCTCTCCCGAGCTCTCTCTCCCTCTCTCCCGATCTTTCTCCCTCGAGTGCCGCTTGGAAGAGGTAGGAGGAAGAGGGTCTCGCCTCCACCCTCCTCCGTACCACTGCCGGAGGTGCCAACACTGCTCTTTCCCGTGTAGAGCCACCGATCCATATGGTGGAGTGATCCCTTGTCGTTCGAGCTGTCTAGGAGGAAGAGTCCTGGCCGACCTACTCTTCACCTCGTCGAGCCCTAGGGCCTCTGATGCAGGACGACGCGCAGGGTTTGCACATCTGTCGGTTTTTTTATAGGAAACCCTAAATGCATGCGATGATTAAATTTATTTTGCGAATATTTAGAGCGAAAGTGCATAAACCTTTTAGAAGAAAACAACTTTTAAAATAAAATTTAAAGCATAAAATTACTATTCTATTTCAAAAATTGAATCACTTGAAAAATGGTTCAAATTTAAATTCGTGGAAAAAAGGTTCACAATTTTTATCCTTTTCCCCTTGTCGTAGCAAAACAAAAACTGTGAATTTCAAATACATTTCCGTTTGGAGTTTTCGATGTGTGGCACAAACTAAACAGCTTAAATTCGCTCACTCTCACACACAAGAGTGGCTTCACGAAATATCTAACACAAGAACTAAAATTCACTCTTAATCTCTCACTCACAGCAGGCTGTAGCTAACACCTACAGAACAACAAGCTCTCACTGTTCTTCTTCAACCTCCTCTCAACGGGAAGCCAAACAAGTATTAACTTCATCAACATTAACGGAAGCAACAAACTCTCCTATCTCCTACAGCACACAGGCTGCATCCATCACCTAAATGTCACTGTTCATCTTCTTCTCAAATGGAAATCCAATTCACAGCAACCATAATATTCTATAGCAACTATAATATTCTACAACTTTTACTGGTTTTCATCTCCCCCAGTAAGAAGCACAGCAAACACCTCAAAAATAAACTAACTCCTACATTCAATAATAACATCTACCTCCTACAGTACTCACACAGATCACCTCACACGCACATCAACATGAAACACAGCAATTCATTTTAATTCTTCAATATTTTCACCAATCCCCTCAACAGGAATCAACACAGCACTGCAGCAGCAATCAAAATTCATTCATCAACATCCCAAAAACAAATTACAGAGATATCCCTTTTTATAGGTTACAAACAGAGAAAAACATAACCTCAACAGGCGCGGCCATGACGAAATCAGCGTGGCCATGGAGCTGCAACCGTGGCTTCGTGGAGGATTGGACATGGCGGCGGATTGAAGGGGTCGTGGCCGACTACGTGTGAAGCGGAGGAATTGTGGGCGGAAGACGCGGTTTGTCGTGCGGGAACCCACGTGGTGAAGCCCTAGCCGACGATTCCGGGGAAAGCTCGATCCGGGAAGATAAACAGTACCGGGCCGAGTTGGATATGCTGTGAGCCGGCTTTTCCCCTTTTAACAGATATAAATGAGTAATACCACTTGGGCTCCGTTTGGGAGGACTTATTTTCACCGGTCAAGCGGTTACGACAATTAAGGTCCAGTTCATGCGGTCGTAACTGCTTGACCGGTGAAAATAAGTCCTCCCAAATTGAGCCTTAGTCACTTGTACATATAATATTTATATGTAAATATATGTGTATATAAATATTTATATATATATATGTACACGCAAAATTTGCAAAAACACAAAAGTTGCAAAAACTACAAAAATGCAACAATGATAAATTAAAATGCCATAAATTAGGGCCGGTAAAGGTCTGGTCGGGCGTGGCGTCGAGCACTTTTGCGATGTCCAGATCGGGGCTGGTCTCCACCAATTCTCTCCCTCCCAAAATCACTCATCTCTGGTGAGTGCTCCGAGCGGTAGTGCTGTAGAAGATCAGCATCCATGTGTTCTAACTCTTCGGCCAAGACCCAACTGGTCTCGATCTCTAGTCTACCATGTCAACAACCAAATACCTCTGAAAACCACCATCAGTAGTGGTCATTGTCTCATCATCCAATATCTGTTCAGGAACCAAGATCTGTCGCGGAAGTTTGTCCGTGGCTCTGGGAACTGGTACAGAAGAATCACTCGGTGTCTCATTCTCAGCCTGAAAATTGTCAGTGGAAAAGGGTAGAACTGCAGGTGGTGTGTCAGTAGCGGAATGAAAATCAGTGTGTCCTGAATGTGGCTCCTCACTAACACTCATGCTTGTTTGATACAAAGGGCAAATGATACAAGCATGGTCTGGTTCACGGTTCTTTGGTTATTTCTGCACACCCCTAGTTACTTTTGCCTTTAAAAATGACATGTCGCTGTCGGGAGGCATGTCGGACATATCAGAGGACATTTAAAACAATGGTTGTGAGTATCATTATTATCTTGTAGCCTATATAAAGGCATGAGCATTGTATGCATGGATCCATGAATGAAAGTATTTTGTCTTCTTATCCTCTAAGAGATTTCGGAAGCTCGCTCTCCTAGAGCACGCCCCGCTTAGGCAGTCACGGTTCAGCTCCATAGTATCTTCGCTGTCCTCATCTCCACCTCCGACCACTCCTCCGGCCACTCCTCCGACAACTCCCTCGTAGGTCCATTACAAACACAAAATTCCCTAGGGAGATCCCGGTAATAAACCATATAATTATGAAATAAGGCTTCAGTTTTTTTTCTTTTTATGAACTTCTAATTGGACTCCACTTCTTTTTTTACTAGTTTTATATTATGAGCGGATGTTTTTGTTAATAATGCCCTTACAATTTTACTTGATTTAAGATATTCTACAATGAAATGTACTCTGTTTTGTCTAGATGTTTAAGTAAGCTTATTCTATATTTTAGTATTTAATGCATCCAACTTGTTCAAAGCCAAAGGCTCTCAGACTTCTATTACTTTAGCTATTTTCACATGCACACACGCCCCTGCGCACGTGCCTGTGCACACAGGCACACACACGCACTCGCGCACGCGGGCACAGACACGGTTTTGTTTTTTGCTTTATTATGGTTTTATTTGGTACACTGGTTGATGCTATGATTTTGTTGGGCTAGCTGAAACCATTAATCTCTTCTAAAATGTTATAAAAATGATTCAAGCTAGTGATTTTTAATGCTTATATCCCAAAAGTAAAGTTATCAAGCATTTGAATCTCTTAACAAAAGTAATCTTTGAAGGTTTTTGGGGACGCCAACGGAAGCGAAGTGGCCGGGAGTCTCCTCTCTGCGGGACTGGCATGACTACCCACAATGGAAGCCCCAAAGCTTGTCTCAGGCTCTTCCAAATTTGGATTCTGAAGGCGTTGATCTTCTTTCGGTAATAAGTTCGTCCCCTTAAAGGAGTAATTTACATATTAATGAACACAAATTTGATCGAATTGGTCAATATTCAATCTCATCTATGGCCGTCCATTTGAAGATATCACCTTTATAGTCTGGTTGCGATAGTTTTTGTGCTCTTTTGCTTTGTTGCAGAAAATGCTGGAGTATTGTCCTTCAAATAGAATCTCAGCAAAGGAGGCGTTAGACCATCCTTACTTCAACGGCCTCGACAAGTCACAGTTCTGACGGCTTGCAACCCAATGAGTTTTCTGTCTCTACTCATTCTAGCATGCAGAAAGCTGAACAGTTGTGGCTTTATTTTTTACGAGTGCGTGTGCATGTTACCAGAATTAGACAGATCAATAAGCAGTAAAAATTATCTTTTGAATGTTCTGTTTTTGCTTCTTGATTCTTTCAAGCAGTATTCAGTTTTTACTGCAGAATGTATGGACTGAGGTTTGATGTTCAAAGTAGTGAAGCAAAATAGAAGTCACTGGAAAATTTTCGGTTTGATGCAGCTTGATAATGCAATATTTGCATAATGTTTTGATTACAAGCCCATATCTTTTGGTCACCGCCTTATGCTCTCCAGTACAACACAGTAGAGAGTAGGCTAAACTTTAACATCAAATGTTCATATGACAAAATTTGCAATCCTATGTCAAACTAACCCAGACTCCTCAAGCTAGGATGATTATTATAATCCTGGGTCAAACTGGCCTAAATAAGTATGATTTTTGACAGCCCTAGGACAAACTGGCCTAGATATCTCAAATTAGAAGAGTATCACTAGTTTTAGGTCTAATTAACCTAGATGTCTCTGATAGGAAGAGTATCACTAGTTTTAGGTTATCATTTACGTGAATCACAAAAATATATATACATGTACGAGAGAGAGGGTGCCCACAATACCCAAGGTGAGCCTAAGCTAACTTAACCGTACAAAGTGTGCGCTGCATCTACCCCTCCTCCCGCAAACTTACGGGGGATCATACACTGAGAGTTTGGACAGTAGATAAACATGTTGGGTCCTTGTCTGCGACTTAATCATCAAATCTGCAATCTGTTGCTCGGAGGGAACAAATGAAGAAACAAGAGTGTCATGGGCATAGTGCTCACGGAGGAAGAAGGCGTCTACCCCGATATGCTTGGAGAGCGAGTGTTTCACTGGGTTTAGAGTAATCTGAATAGCACCGATGTTATCACAATAGAGTGGAGTGAGATCTGAAAAAGAGACACCAAGGTCCTCAAGAAGCCAACAGAGCCAAATAATATCCTCGGCGGTTGTAGTCATGGCTTGAAGCTCAACCTCGTGCTGGAACGAGAAATACCAGTCTGTTTCTTGGACTTCGATGCTAGGGGTGCAACTCGGATCGGTTCGGTTCGGTTCCACTCAGAACCAAGAACCGACCCATATATATTTGGTTCCAAATTTTTGGAACCGGAACCGACCCACGGTTCTAAATTCTAGAACCGGAACCGAACCGAAAATATCGGTTTTGTTCCGGTTCGGTTCTCGGTTCCTTAAATTTAGGGTGTAAATATGTTGCAGTATAAAAAATAAATGCAAAACAAATGTTTATAAATCGAAGAAACTAGACTTTAAGCTTTCACGACTCCAAAATTATTCAGATTTCTTATACATTTAATAATCTCATCGTATAACATTTCATTTTCAAATATTTTAATAATTAAGTAAAAGTTCAACATTATCAAAACATGAGCAAATAGTTTATAAAATTACACATGAAATATACCTTCATCAAGCTAATTATTCATCAATCTCTTTCAAAACTTCTTGCTCACCACAAATATATTTTTGATACATAAATTCAATAATTCGGTTCTCGGGTCGGTTTTAGGTACCCGAGTGTAAGAACCGAGAACCGAACCAAGTGATCGGTTCTGAAAATTTTGGACCCAGAACCGAACCGTGACACATAAGAACCGACCCAAACCACTCGGTTCGGTTCGGTTCCGGTCCGGTTCTCGGTTCTTCAGATATTTTTGCACACCCCTATTCGATGTAATGAGTGAAGAACCCAAGAACAAACAGAAACCAGTGACAGAACGACGGTCAACATGATCACTAGCCCTGGTTGCATCCGAGTAAGCATGAAGCTATATGGAATTGTCGCTGGAGAAGACAAGACTACGAGAAGTCGTCGTCCAAAGATAGCGCGGGAGCTGCAGTAGGTGACCGTAATGCATAGAGGTGGGTATACTAACAAACTAGCTCAACACATGAACAACGTGAGCAATGTCGGGCCGAGTAATGACGAGGTAGACGAGACTCACAATGAGGTGGCGGTAACGAGTACGATCAGAGAGCGATACCCCATCATCCGGACGTAGCTGAAGGTGAAGCTCCATAGGGATGTCCACTGTACGAGAGTTAGAGAGAGTGGCCCGAGCGAGGAGATCAGATATGTAACGCTGCTGAGAGAGATGAATACCGCGGTCTGTAGAGCTGACCTCAAGGCCCCAAAAGTAGCTCAGTTGTCCAATGTCAGTCATCTAAAACTGTTGTTGAAGGTGATGCTTGACGAAGGCTATATGAGAAGGATCATCGTCAGTATTGATCATATCATCCACATAAAGTAACAAAAGAGCCCGACCACGAGATGAAGAGTGCTCAAACAGAGATGGATCATGTGGACTTGTCTGGAAACCAGCGACTGTAATGGCTGAGCTGAAATGTGCAAACCACATGTGGGGCGCCTGCCTGAGCTCATAAAGGGCTCGCCTCAAGCGGCAAACAAGGCCAGGAGGAGAGGATAGTCCAGGACAAGGAAGCATGTATACCTCCTGCTGAAGATTACCGTGAAAAAAGGCGTTCTTCACGTCGAGCTGAGACACAGACTAGTGGCAAACAGCTGCAACTGCAATAAGTGTGCGAACCGTCGTCATATGAGCGACTGAAGCAAAGGTCTCTTCATAATCTCTCCCCTGCTCCTACTAAAAAACTACGACCAACTAACCGAGCCTTGTACCTCTCTACGGATCCATCAAAGCGAGTCTTGATCTTGAAGACCCACTTACAATTAATCAGAACAACACCAAATGGAAGAGGAACAAGGTCCCATGTACGAGTGTGCTCAAGTGCCTCCAACTTAGCAGACATATCAATCTGCCACTCAGGTATCTGGGTAGCCTCACTGTAGGAAATTGACTCTGGAGTATAACAAGCAGTAACAGGAAGGGCAAATAGGTCCAACGGTAGTGTAGCGAGGCTAAGGCGGTCGGGAGGACATCGCTCATGAGGTGGGTTACGGCGCACAGGAGGATCATCCACAGGACACTCGCTGAAGGAGGCAGACACTGAGTTTGGGGGCACTGGAGGCGAGGGAATATGAGGACGACGTCGAGTGTAGTGATATGGAAGGGGGATGATGAGCGCATCAGAGGGAGAAGTGGGAAGCGAAGAGGAGAAGTGAGAAGGTGAGCCTGGAGAAATTGGAGATGGCGTGCGCGACAACAAGGGAAGAGGGGGGGACATACCGGTGGAGAGGAGGAGACATGCGGCACAGGTATAAGAAGGGTGAGAAACTACACATCAGAGGGGGTCACAAATAAGTGTGATGTCGAGGGGACAGAGGACGCAAAGAAAGGGAGAGACTCATCAATGGTGACATCGCATAAGATACGAAGTTGACGTGCAACAGAATCATAACATCGATAGTCCTTGTGCTCAATACTATATCCAAGAAAGACATAAGATACAGATTGAGCAGAAAGCTTGGTACGCTCACATGGAGGAAGAACATAACACTGATAGTTAAAGACACACAGATGAGTATAACGTGGGGTTCGAGAGTACAGACGCTCATCAGTACACTGACCCTGAACGAAAATTGGATGACTGCAGGTTAATAAGATAGTCAGCAGTGGAGACAACCTCAACCCAAAAATGAGGAGGAACGTGAGAGGAGATGAGAAGAGTGTGGACTGTCTCACTGATGTGGCGAAGCTTCCTTTCAGCGGTGCTATTCTGACTATGGACACCGGGACATGCAAGCTGAGAGAGAGTGTCATGGGTAGCTAGCAAATCACAAAAATCATGAGAGGTACTCTCCCTTAGAGTCGGAACGAAAAATACTTATGAAATCAGAGAACTGTGACATAAATCTGGAAAAACTTAGAACGATAGTGTATAAAATTAATCCAACAATAACAAGAGTAATCATCAACAAATATAACATAGTAGCGATGTCCTCCCTTTGATACAAAAGATGCGGCACCCCATACATTTGAATGAACTAAATCAAAGGGACGTCGAGACCTTGACTCACTAGACTGATATGGGAGTTGTAGTTGTTTATCAAGCTTACAACCCGTGCAAGAGTGAGACCTATCAACAGAAACACTACCAAAGAGTCCAGTACTAATGAATGACGAAAGACATGAATTGCTGGGATGACCAAGTCGGTGTGCCACTGAGAGAAGTCCACTAAATGAAGACAAATGGATGAGGCCGCTGGTGACAATGGAGTGGATGAAAGATGAAGACGATCAAGGATGTATACCCCTGCTACGACGACGACCAACTTCAAGGAGTGTCCCTGTTAGACGATCCTGCACATGACAAACAAACTCATCATAAATAACAAGACAACCGTGAAACATGAGTTGAGTGACGGATATACGGTTCATGAATAACTTTGGTATGTACGCCACATCAGGAATATGAAAATGGGTGGTATGAATGAGACCACAACTGGTGCAGGGGACAATAGTGTCATTAGCTACCATAACACTAAGGCAAACGAGACGAGCTGACATGATAAGAGGTGGGTGACATCATAGGTTATGTGAAAAGAGACTACAGAGTGAAGCAACCAGTCGGAGGAGGAGATACCTATAGGGGCAGAGGCAGCTGACTGAAAGGCAGATGCATTATAAGCATCCGATGAGAAGCACATAGGCAAATAAGCGATGCAGTGAACTGTAAGATAATTGTTGGGTTATCTACCGAGAAAGCTCAGGAACAGAGAGTGACTGTGCCATATCAGAGAAATGTGCTGGATGAGCACCAGGAGCACGCTGTTGACCAGGCTGCTGAGCCCTTTGAAGCTTGTGTCATTCAGATTTGATGTGGTCAATGCACTGACAGTAATGATAGCGAACAGGCTGGCGACGAGGAGCACCAGATTGAGCAGTAGAGGGCACTGGAGGGCGATGAACAGGTCGCACCGGTGCACTATAACCCAACAGAGGCAGGAGAGGAGTACTCACAAGGGAGGACTGTTGGAAAATCGGGAGCAGCAAAGACAGTATGAGTCGGCACATCGAAAGGCGTAACGGTGTCCAAGGAGTGGAGATGAGTCTCTTCAGTGATTACGAAAGCCAATGTATCGCTGAGAGAAGGTGGAGGATCCAGGTGCAGAAGCTGGGCACAAACAGCCTCAAACTCGGGACGTAAGCGCATAAACCTTCCTAAACATTCTTTAGATGAAATAATAAGTCAAAATTAAACCTACGATATTACAAAGTCATACAAATTTACATAACACTATAAAATACAAAATACATGAGTAGATTATTATAATTCTCCATGACGAGTCCTCATTTTTTGAAAATGATCTATAACGTCATCATCACTGAGTTTCAAAAATGCTCTCGCTCAATAAAAGTAACCAGACAATTATTCACCATTTGATTACCTAGACTATTGCGCAACTTGTTCTTGACATAATTCATGCCTGAGAATACTTTTTTCACACTTATAGTAGCAACGAGAGGAATCAATACAAACTTAAAAAACTTGTAGATTTGTTGATAAGCAACATGATTACCGGTTTCAACAAGCTTCAAGGATAAATGACCAAGATCTTTCAAATTAAAAAATCTCACAACATTTCTCATATCAAAAATGTAGTTTTTGATTTAAAATTTCAAATTAAACAACTCTAAATTTGAAAAATTATTAGGATAAAATTTTGCAAGTCTCATCATTTTTTGTTTCTCAAAACAACCAAATTAGTTAGCGGGATTCAAGAAAGTCATATAATGAAGCAACTCCATTCTCAACTTATCAAACCAGTTGTTTAACTCTTATAGTTGTTGAACGACAATCTTTAAAAAATTTCAACCTGATAATGATGCAAATTTATGTAGTCCTCAACAAACATTTTTGATCTTCCACTGTGAATATATCGCTCATTCATATTGGGAATATGAATATGATGTTTGCTACAAAAAACAAGACCTTTTTAAATAGAATGTCACATTCATCATCTCTCAGTTTGTAGCTCTTTTTTGGTCAAACTTATAAAAGACGTAGCATTAGCAATATCTTGATCATTTCTCTGCAAAACGAGATTTAACTCATGTGTATATTCAAATATAGTGGTCATCACATAAACCATTACAACAAAATCAAATGATTCCAATGCGAACAAAACACCTTGTTTCTTCACCGGGTCATTTGTCTTACTCTTCCTATTCTTCAGAAGTTTAGTAAATTATCATGATATAATGAAATCATATGCACTAATGTTTGGTGATGTCATCTCAATGAGTATATTCAAGCCGACTCAGGTGAAGCTCTTGATTTAAACCTGATCAGTTTTTATTTCACCATCTTCTAATGTCTTAGTAACCTTTTGGACTTAGGTTTTTTAGACATTTTATTTCGCTTGCAGTAAACACAACTGTGTATAAACCTTCCTAAACTGAGGATATTCAAGCCTAAGAAAAACGTTATTCTGGTAATAGTCATCTCCACTTTAACAACTAAATATTTTAACAGTTGGTTTCTAAAAAAATAGGCCAAATACACTTGCAGGAACTAATCTAGTTACTTTTCCTTAAATCCGTGGCAAAATCAAGCAATCACCATAGTGGCCGCCTGGCCGTCGGCCGGAATCATCTTCGGAGAAGAGCGGTATCATGTATGATGTATGCCCTGGAAAGTGGAGCCATCAGTTGTGGAGGAGATTAAGGTTCCGTTTGGGGGGACTTATTTTCACCGGTCAAGCGGTCATGGTCAAGCGGTCATGACCGCTTGACCGGTGAAAATAAGTCCCCCCAAACAGAGCTTAAGGATCCATTTGTTTCAGCGTTGAGGGGGGGGGGGGGGGGGGGGGGGGGGGAGCGTTTAGGGGAAACACAGCAAGAGGCAGGTAAACAAATGGACCGGCATCCCTTTTTATGGCGTTTACACCCTCCGGCGTGAGAAACGAAGCCAAAAACGCGGGATTCGAACCGTCAGAGCCAACCTCCAGTTCGAGCGGCAGCTTTTAGATCCGCCGGGCGTCTCCTCCCTTTGCGCCAAACGAACCCTAAGGCTGCGTTCGGCACGGCCTATCACAGCTTATTTGTTCTGGTGAGGTTTGACAAAACGACATTAATTGTCATAGAATGTATGTTTGGTATGACAAATGTTACAAAAAAACTAGTTCGAGGCATAAGATTTTGGCATGACAATGATCATTTTTGTCCAACCTCACCGGAGCAAATAAGTCGCGATAAGTCACGCCAAATGCAGCCTAAGAGAAAGGTATGTCGTATGATCTGGACTCTGGAGGAGTTGAGGACTAAGAGTTAAGAGGACGACGCCGTCAACGAGGCGAAACTCAGTGAAAGTCCTAAAGCGCAGCGAATATCAATGTCACGCCTGGTCTAAAGCCCTAGTGCAGCGAATAACGATGTTTACGCCTGGTCTGCGGCCCGTCGTCACGACGGTCCAGATTTATTTGAGAATGGTGTGCGATTAGCCTACTTTAGGTGTGCAAATATCCAAAAAAAAATTTTTTTTTTTGGTGGGTGGGGGGGGGGGGGGGGGGGGGGGGGGGGCAGTATCTCTAGGGCCCCCCTCTGGATCCGCCTATGATGACTTGACTGTTGGTGTGTCAAAATTAAGTGACTTGTGTGGGATCGGGACATGTTGGAACTGTTGGGGGAATGAACTGGAGGACATGCAGTGTCAGGGTGTGACCCGGCGCTTGTACTTGATTTTTCAAAAACTGCTCCAAAACTCCTAAACATTGCCATTTGGCTTATTTTAATTTCACTATCTCTAATTAACCTGAAATTAAAGAAATATATCAATTAAGCTTAAACATACATGAAGAGTGAAGACATACTAATCCTCTTTAATTTAATTAAGAATATATGGACAAAAGTATTTAAAATATGTTTTATTAATCAACACAAATTTCAAAATATGTTATAGACATTGATACTTTTAAAGTTGACAACTTTCTAATACTTCCGTGGGGTCACTCAGATTTCCTCCGGTCCAGAGAATGAGACCGCCTTAATTCGGAGTCGGTCCGGGCACGCAAGCAGTCAATGAAAATCCAGCATCAATGATAGGAGGTTTTTTTTTATCGTGGAAAACCCAAAATGGTGAACAACCACGTGCCAAAATCTATGTCGGGACAAAATCCACTATTTAGCTTTGAGTTTACAAGTATTGTTCATTTCCTCGGAGGTTTACGGACCACCTCCATGTTACAAACTTGAAGTGCAAAAAAAGTGGAAAGGAAAATATGTCCACGAAGTTTTGACGAGAGCGTCCACCGGAGCGTTCCTCTGCGCTTTCTCCCGGAGTGTAAAATTGGCTAAGTTCTCAGAACTTTGATGAGAGCGTCTGTGAAGCTTGAAGGGGAGCGTACACGAAATTGCTCTTCTAACGTCTTCTCTTCCGCTCATGGGTGCTAAGCATTAAGCGTTGAGCGCTAAGCATCCTAGAGAGGGAGCAGAGCTAATTCCAAGCGGAAGAACGATCTAAGTCTCACATCCTTGCCAAAAAACCTCAAAGCTCTTTCTAGCTTCTGAAGTTGTTTGTCTTCAAATGAAGGTATGAGAGTCTTTTTATAGTTTTCTGAATGATCATGCTGGTAATTGCGTCTGTACAGATTTTTAGTTGACGAATGACGTTGTTCTGTTCTAGTCACCTGGATTGCCAATTTTCATGAAAAGAAAGATGTGCCCCTGGGTAGTCTAGGCAAGGTGCCTGGCGACGGTGACGATCGGCGGAGGAGGCGGAGGCCGTCGCTGCGCACACACGTGCTTGGCTTTGCTCCCTTTTGGGGCTTTTTTGGGCATTGAGGCGTGCGCGGCTTGGTCGACCGGGTTGACTCGCTTCCGTGCCCTTGGATGGAATCTACTCGATTTGACTTGGAAAAACCAAGGGGAACCCCATCAATAGTTACAATAAATTTTAGTATGCCAAATATCTGAAATGACTATTCACACGTCATTAAATAGTACCTAATTAGTTCCAGAATACCCTACCCATTTCTAACAGCCCCCCCCCCCCCCCCCCCCCCCCCCCCCCCCCCCCCCCGTCAAAGCGGCTCGGTCATGCCGGAGGCCCTCTAGCCGGCCTACCTTCGCGTTGAGACCGTCACCCCTAGGGGTCAGAGCCTTCGGCTAGATTCCGAGCCGAAGGTGTCGGTGAACTCTTTTGATGGAATGCCTCGATTCGAAGAAACGAAGAACCCAAAGCAAGAGATACTTCAGTTCGCCCATCGAATACCTTGTCATGTGCCAACACGACACTACGAGGAGGCCGATAATACTCTAAAGGCTTGTCTTGAGCTCGTTCTAGCTGCAACTCACATGGAGCTTCTTCAGGCATCCACTAAGAAACAAATGAATGATGTAGCATAAGAAAGTCTCTCAATGATGTGCCTTTATTATTGACCTACTATCATTGCTTATGAGTTTTTCCACTTTTTGGGCCATGATTTTAGATGATTATTCTTGAATGCACCTTCTTTCAAAATTATTTAGCTTAGCCTTAAGTGAGCACCTCTCCCCCCACTCCCGTGCACTGTCACAATTGAGGTACTATCGCGGTTGGCTGTAGGGACGGAGCCCGTGCCTGTCACTCGTGTTATGTGAAACAAGATGTGTTATGTGAAACAAGATGTGTTATGTGAAACAAGATGCGTTTTGTGAAACAAGATGCGTTTTGTGAAACAAGATGCGTTTTGTGAAACAAGATGCGTTTTGTGAAACAAGATGCGTTTTGTGAAACAAGATGCGTTTTGTGAAACAAGATGCGTTTTGTGAAACAAGATGCGTTTTGTGAAACAAGATGCGTTTTGTGAAACAAGATGGGTTTTGTGAAACAAGATGCGTTTTGTGAAACAAGATGCGTTTTGTGAAACAAGATGCGTTTTGTGAAACAAGATGCGTTTTGTGAAACAAGATGCGTTTTGTGAAACAAGATGCGTTTTGTGAAACAAGATGCGTTGTGTTAGATATATATTGACATAGAAAATATATAAGAAGAAATGTTATTTTTTAGCAAGAATTTTTTATTGCCTACACCTGCAGCAATTTTAGAAACCTGATTGCCAAGACTTTGTTTTGTTTTGTGATGCATATATCAAAATGGTGTCTACATATCTATTTATGGTCATCCTATATGAAAAAAAAGTTATAGCTATTTATGGTGTGTTAATGCATGTAGACTGGAAAATATAATAATTTGAGTGTATAAGAGTCTACACCTCTTACAAGGGGAAAAAAATTTAGTGCGTCTGACCTTCACTCTTTTATGTGCGTCAATGATTTTTTTTTATGCACTATATTACTTCTTTCGAATTCAACTTTTTTAAAAAATCATAATATATTAATGTTTTTATTTTTACGTTCATTTTAACTGATGATGGAGTCGGGCATCATTTATAGGAAATCCGGTATATGGTTAGCCGGACCTCCATCACCCCCCCTAATTTAGTGAGGGATCATGGGGTAACCATCACACACGTGATCGGCACGCCCAATCCCCCGCCCGATCTGCATACGAGATCCCACCACGCGTGCAAACCACCCACGGCCGGCCAAAACGGCCAGCCGCCGCCGCTCCCAAGCGACTGACCCCTCCCGAGCCGGGGGTGCTCCCGGCCGGTTTTCTTGGCCAGCCGTGGCTACGCCTCGCGGCCGCAAGCTTTGTCACAACCCGCATTTTCTCTGAATTTAAATGTATATCAGAGTAAGAGAAAACACGTGATGTGATGTCACACCGTTCAGGGAATAACTGCAGACGTTCAGGCAAACACCAATCCCAACACAGTTTAGTATGACGGAAATACCTTACTAGATTTATCTCATAATCCATACACCCGGCTATCACCCACAGAATCAACTAGGCTAAACCTGGCCGGAAAACTACATTGACAAGCAGGTCGGCAAGGGTCGAACCTGACGATACTCCTAAATACTAAGGAGGAAAAGATAGAAGCAGAAAGCCGCGCTCCAACAACGGCACCCGTTAATCAATCGTCAAAATAACGCTCTGACGTCAAAACACGTCACAAAAGGAATTTAAATAAACCTTGAAAAATTAGGGGCATTACAGTCACTCCCCCTAAAAGAAAATTTCGTCCCGAAACTTTACACACAAAAGATTCCACTATGGAGAGAAAATAATTAAAGATTGTAGAATAGAAACACACACCGCAAGAAATTAGGAGAACAGAGGAGAATGAACATCCCTCATAGTTGACTCCAACTCCCAAGTCGCGCTTTCTCGTCTTGGTTTCACCACAAAACTTTAACCATCGGTATTGTCTTCCTCTGAAACACTCGATCTTGAGCATCCAGAATGCGGACAGACATTTTGACATAGGAAAGATTAGGCTCCAACTGTGGCATATCATTAAGAATCTGTCGGTCGCTAAGCACACACTTCCGCAACTGGCTTACGTGAAATACATCGTGCACACCGGGAAAACTTACGGGAAAATCCAGCCTATAAGCTGACATTCCAATACGTTCAACAACTTTGAAGGGTCCCACATACCTAGGATCCAACTTATGGTTCTTATCAAACCTCTTGACGTCAAACATCGGAGAAACTTTAAGAAACTCCATGTCCCCAATGACAAATTCCAAATCAGCCCTCCGTCGATTAACGTTCTTTTCATAACACTCCTGATCTATACAAAGCTTTTCTCTAATGTGCCTCCCAGAAATATCCATTTATTCTAAAGTTTTCGGACCCAACAACGGTCTTTCACCAACTTCGGCCCAAAACAAAGGAGTTCTGCAACGTCTCTCATACAAGGCCTCAAACGAGGTCATCTGCAAGCTCTCTTGATAACTGTTATTATATGCAAATTTCATCAGCCTCAAACGCTCGTCTCACGGTTCTTTACCTTAAAACTCCCTATAAAATCACATATATAACTAATCGAACAACATCGAAACTACATGTACGAGCTAAAAAGGAACAAAACTAGGTTAGTATCTAACCTGAGATCACCTGGGTAGACGTCTGCGCATCCTCCAAGGTCACCACGTTCAACTTGCACTTCCCTTTGTCCAAATATTGCGGTGGCGACAAGGCTTGAAGTGGAACTGGCTGCAACGTGGGTTGAGACTATGGGCACTTTGACTTAACATGCCCCTTCTGTCCACACTGAAAGCAGACTTTATCCTTAAACCAGCAATGGGCAGCGTCATGCCCCTTTCGCTTGCACAGAGTACATACCAGATCTCTTTTGGGAGCACTTTGAATCACATGCACTTGCTCCTTCTTCTGAGCTCCTATTCTCTTGAAACATTTCTCAAACGGGTGGCCCGACCGGCCACAGAAACTGCACACCTCCTTGCTTCTCTTCCTTGAAGTAGGACCAGATTCTTTAGAGTTCTTACCCTCTTCTGACTTCCTCTTATCTTTCCTCATTTGCTGGCCTCGATTCTTAGCATTGTTGATCGCTTCGACATTTAGAGCGGCTTCTACCACTTCAGCATAACTTTCTGATCCATAAGCACTGCTCAACTGTTTGATGTCATTCCTCAGACCACCCAGAAAATACTTAACCTTACTAGATTCTGAGGATACCAGATTCGGGGAAAACTGGCTCAATTTGCTAAACTCCACTTCATACTCGCTCACTGTGAGTTGTCTTTGCTTTAAATGAAGGAAATTATTCATCAAGCGGTCTTGCTCGACCGATGGCAGAAAATTTCTCAGCAATAGCTCCTTGAAGGCTTCCCACGAACATCCATCCTTCAAGTTCTCCTTTTCTCTCAGTCACCAGCTCTTAGCCAGACCCTTTAGCTATTAGGCAGCGACCATCACTCTCTGGTCCGTAGAAACCCCTGAGTAAGAGAACATCTCCTTGATAGCTATAATCCAGTCATCCAAAACCATGAAGTTTACCCTACCATCGTAGGTAGGAGGTCCTAATCGCTGGAAATACGAGATAAAGTTCATCTTTGGTGGCAACACAGCTGGGGGCACCAGAGGAGCAGGGGGACAGGAATAGCTTAACCCACAACAGGGTCTTGCACTCTAATCGGTTGCCCGGAAACAACAGACAATAAAGCCTGGATCTGCGACTGCATCTCCAACATCTGCCTAGACATGACCTCATTGCTCTATCACAGTCCTTCTATCACGACCTCATTCTGAGCTCTAAACAACTCGCCCTCAGATTGGGGAGTCGACCGCGTCGCAGGATGCCTCGACATTCTAATAACACAACAAACAACTAATCAAAACCTAGCTTACCGTTAGAATTACACGTCTTAGTTCAGACAATACATGTATCAATAATTACTTAAGCTGCTAACTTGCTCTGGAAATTTCATTAATGATGTCATGTCTAAACTTAGGATGTTATACGTCATCCCACTGACTCATGTGCATAGATCATGAATACATGAATTTTTATTCCTTTTTGACTCAAAACCATATGTGTACATGTGTCATCATGTAAATCTTTAGTTTGGCAAGTGTGCTAATGCAATGTTATATCATGTATGTTGTTCTATGCAATCTAATAAAGGTCTTAGTGCATGTTATGAGCGACGTACATATAAAATATTATGCATCATATACTACATAATATCACATGCAATGAAAATGAAAAATCTAATGTGCATTCATGTGATGATTGTTATGCATCTCATACTACATAACAGTCACATGTTGCCTCCTATGAGGGTCTATATACAAACATATATTATGCATCTCATACTACATAATATGTCACGTATACTTCTTGTCATGCTTATGAATGTAGTGTTCATGCTTCAGCCAAGATATACTGATGAAACATCGATGTGTGTATGCAATGGAACAAGACAACTAAAACTAACTTGAGATGGTTGCTCGACCAATTATCAAACAATCCATCCCTTTGATACTAACTGTCACAACCCGTATTTTCTCCGAATTTAAATGTATATTAGAGTAAGAGAAAATACGTACCATGATGTCACGCCGTGCAGGGGATAACTGCAGATGTTCAGGCAAACACCAATCCCAACACAATTTAGTGTGATGGAATACCTCACTAGATTTATCCCATAATCTATACACCCGGCTATCACCTACAGAATCAACTAGGCTAAACATGGCTGGAAAACTACATTGACTAGCAGGTCGGCAAGGGCCGAACCTGACGATACTCCTAAATACTAAGGAGGAAAAGATAGAAGCAGAAAATACACCATGAAAGGAAAACTTGGCAAGGGGAAGAAGTCACCACTTGTCTCGATCCGACTGAAATTCGGTCACACAACGCTCCTCTTCACGGATCCGGCCGCAAGAACACCTAATCAGCAAAACCTAAAACTTTTCGAGAGGAGAGAAGGTCAAAACTGCATACCTTAATCCCTAAAAATCCAAGAAACGGGAAAAACTCACCGTAGAAACGTAGGGAATATCTAAAGAATCTGCATTTAAAACTATACTAAATATGGTCGCACTTAGTAATTTGGGTAGTTACGGTGTGTGGATAGCCGTATAACTACCGTAACCAGCACATGAGGTATATATAAAAGGCCACTAGATTCCTCTCATTTCTAACTTTCTCTTCCCAACTTACTTCTTCTACAAGTCAGAGCTCTGCCAAAATCCTCCTACAAGTCCACTCCTCCCGTTGAGCGAACCGAGATTTCGTCTTAAGTCCACAACGCTCCAAAGAAGAAGACGCATCGCCGACCTCTCCAAAAAGTCTCCTACATGCGAGGCATTCTGTAAGTACCCACCAGCAAATCTCTTACGTGCCTCGCAACAGTGCCCAGCATCCGGGCAGTGTCCGAGAATGTTCGTCACTTTAAGAAAGAGATAGAAACCGAGCTTTATGTGAGGCGGTCTATCACCCACTAAGCATATCTGTGTTTTTTCTCACCTCCAACCTATAATGAGGAGCGGCCTTTCGCCCTTGATTTCATTGGCAACTTGTAAACTGACGCTGATAACGAAGTTTGACTAGCACCGAACCGGTCACGTGATTTTTTACCTAGTTGAGGGATTTTTCCATGTTAAAATTTTCTTGTGCACTCATCTATTTACACTATGGCTATTTGTGCGCTCGACTGCTACAAGTGCTAAGACGGTCTAATTTAGTTCGGTCTACTAGGAGCTTTGAGTTGCCCACAATAGTTTGGTATCTTCTGTGGAAACACCAGTTCCCTGAAGCTTGAAGAAGACCTTGAAGACAGTATCATTCACTCAGTGATACTCGTGACTATGGCGAGAACAAAGGATAACATCGTCCGAGAATCTTCGGGTAAATGGACCAAAAACGCCAGTCTCTCTCCCCTCTACTATTTCATGTCATGACAAAAGGAATCCACTGGTGTATTTGAAAATGCACTTGCTGAGTGTATTACCCAGATAAATGAGCTCCAGACCCAGATCTTGACCCTATTAAAGAATCAAGAAGTGGCACAGGCTCCTATTGCATATCTTGAGCCAATCGACTTGTCACAATTAGGAGCACTTTTTGCCTCAACTGAACAGTCCTCTCACAAGCCGTATGACATAAATAAAGAATTCTCCAACGCAAGTTACTTGCCAACTCCCGCAGGATCAATTCAAGAGCCAGAGGCTTGCCACCTTCGTTATCAAACGATGAAAATGTCTGACGCTATGAGCTCATTCACGAGGAAGTTCATAGCTCGCTTGTTAAGAAGCAAGGGCAAGACAAATGTCATGCTCTGATGGATTCCACTCACTTCAGCTATCGTGGCACATCCTTCCCCGTGCAGCTTTGAGTTCCCGGATATTAAAAAGTTCAATGAAACAGAAGATCTGCTAATGCATGTTATACATCATGTGGTTATCATGCACATCTATAATGCCTCAAACCAGCTCCCGTGCAAAGTGTTTCCCGTTATATTGAAAGGGCAGGCTCAAGCCTGGTTCCACTCCTTAGATGAAGGAAGAATCAACAGATTTGAAAAAATAGCACATCTTTTCGTCAACAAGTTTATTTCCAATAATAAGATGATCACTTTTACGGAAGTAAGTCAGCCAAAGACTAGAAAAAGGAAGAAAGAGGATAGTCCACGCCTAGAACCCAAAAGGAACTGCAGACATCACACAAATGCTTATTAGACAAGAGAACATCATCGAAATCAAAGTTTCACGCCACTCAATGTTTCTCAAGAGAAGATCTTTTTAGTTATCTGTAATCATCCTGCCTTATGAAAACTAGTTCGCTCGCTCCAAATCGAGGATATCTCTCAAAATACTATGAATATCACCAGGAACCTGGTCACGATATCGAAGAATGCAATCTCCTAAGAGAAAAAGTTGAACGATTTGCTCTTCTTAGGATGATTGATCAGTTTATACAAACAAAGAAAGAACCAATCCCTCATCAAAGCCCAATAAGTATCAGCGTAATTATCAAAATGCCTCCAACCAAAATAAATCCAGCTTTTGTGGATAGTGAGATCACAATCAATGTGTTGTTTATTTCAACACTGCTTCAACTCAAACTAACAAACGAAAACATCGATCTAAGGTCTACCAACGCGCACATCCCAGGGAGCACTCCAATACCAGTCTTAGACACCATCAGTCTCCCGGACACTGCAGACGAAGAAATCATGCAAGCAATTTATGATGTACAGGTTGTCATCATTCAAGTAGATTCTGACTATGTCGAAATACTTCAACAATCACTTCTGGACGCTTATCAAACTAGATGATATCCCTCCAATTAAGGCACTCAAGTAAAATCTTGGAGTCAAGCAAGAGTGCTCTATTACCCTCCGACTTTGCAAATGTATCTCTATTTTCCTTACCTGATGTTTATAAAAACAATTTCTGAATTTAACAAACTTATTAACCTATATTTGTATATGAACTTTAGTTTACATTTAATGCAATCAACTTGTCTGTTCTTAACTTTGTTGTCATAGGAATGTTTTAAGCTCATTCGTCCAACTGTCAACAGTCAACATCATGGTAGTCCTTATTTACTCTAGATCGAAGGTTCGCCCTTCTCCCCTACTGCAAGGACATATCGTCGGGCCTTGCCCCAGTGACCTCTCACTGCCCCGGATCAAAGGTTCACCCTTCTCTCCCGTGGTATGTCATAGTGAAGCCAGGGAACACCCCACTCGCGTGCGCCAAATGGATGGTAGGGCCTACCCCTCGAAGTCTTCGAGGCCTTTCCCCAGTGACTTTTCACTGCCCCGGATCAAAGGTTAGCCCTTCTCCCCTGCGATAGGTCATGACACCGTCACGACCTTGCCCCTAGTTATTGCCTTAGTTCGAAGGTTGGTACTTCACCATCATAATCAGTGACACTCCCCGGATTGGATATCTTAATCTCTACTTAGCTAGAAGGGCTTTCCCTTCGCCTTTCTAGTAGATTGAGACGTCATCTGGTCTCATCCTTTAACTGTCAGTCGATCAGCGACATCCCCTTGCACGATGATCTAACTTCTTACTACATGACAAGGGGGTTTGCCCCTCGCCCTGATAGGAGGAAACAACATCACTTGAGTCTCTTCCTGTAGTTTTAAACATCCATAAAAGGATCATAAACACACTCAAAGCAACGGTATCAATACCACGCAAGCTTGAACAACATCAAAGTAAGGCTTAACGTCATGAAAACTTACAAATAAAGGTGTGATACAGAAAAGCCCTCGAAGTGCCACCAACAAATTGCCACTACAATGTACAAGCCTTCCACAAAACATTAAAGGCTAACAAACACAACTAATAAAGAAAACATACACAAAGGTAGAATGACCTCTACTCGCCGACTATATCAGAAACCGGGCCATCATCCTCAGAGTGATTGCCAAAGTTAAGACCAGACACGTCACACTCCAGCTTCCTGACTACCATCCAAAGAGCCTTTGACACTTCTTGCATAAGAGCAACCTCTCATTCATCTTCGATCTGGGGCTCCACCTCCCTGGTCGAGACCTCGTCCTTTATTTTTTTGCCAAGTAAGTAGCGGTCCCGTATATAGTCCAAAGAATACCTGTACTCAGCAAGTCTTGTTGCCTTCAACTCTGCATCCTAGTCTTCAGAAGAGAGACACTCTACTTCAGCCTTCGAAGCACCCAGCTTGGCTTCCAAATGGGAAGTCTCTTCTTGTATGTCCTCAATAGCTGCGTGGTCTTCTCCACTAAGGATTTCCTATCTGTAGCACCACTGATTACTCCTTAAGCTCTGCCTTCAGCTCCGACCCAATCTGACGAAAGCGAGATGTATCTCGATCCTGCTTCTCTCTCAAATCAAAACGAGAGCTTTCTACTTCTTGTAACTTTTCTTGAAGCGCCAAATATCCATCCTTGAGGCTCACGTAGTGGTCATTCCACGTGAGCACTATATTGGCCCGAGCTTCAATCTGCAACAAAAAAAGAATAGTCAAATTTAAACAAAGCAACAAAACCGCAAACACGAAAAAAGAGTTTACTCGCTGCATTGCTCAATTCATTCAAAGAAGAAGATATAAACTTCTCTCTCACTGCCTGAGGCGCAGGAGCCTCAGTAGGGGGAGCATGTGGGGTAGAAGTCCCCAGGACCTCAAGATAAGGATCGGCTGGTGTAGTCTCATCTCTGGAGCTGCAAAGGACCTCCTCAACCTGTCGTGAAGAAGATTTGGGGCTTCGCATCCACATCACTATCACCTTTCAACAAAAGCTTCTTCTTCCGGTCACAAACCAGTGGCAGTGCGGCTGCACACTTAGGATCAGTAGAAAGTCCGCCCAACAACAGACGTTTCTCCTCCACGAATAAGGAAATGCTAAATAGACAGTTCACCAGCTCTTGAGGATCTATGAACCCCAACATCGGGGTAAACACCTGCTCTCACCCCTTCATACGATGACATCAATTGAGTATAGAATTTCAAAGCTCTTGTAAGCCCCAAGAATTCTGAATGTAGGCAAACAAGGTGTTTCAATGACGACGATCTGTCTGACTTTCAAAGTCAAGCAAATTCTTATTACTATAAATTTCAACATATCCACCGTTGTCGACTTGAATCCCGCACCATTCTCTGAACAGGTCCAAAGAAAATCTCGAGTCATGCTCCCTGAAGAATGTTACCAGGCCCATGATGCGTGTCATCCCAAGAAGCGACCGCGCGCCAAGACCGCTCCTTGCGACCGCTCCCTATGACTGCAAACCGGCGACCGCGGGGTGCGGCCGGCTAAGCCCGGGCCCCCTGGTCAATTGCATTTGGCAAGCCCCACCCGCTAGGTGCGGCTGATGCCATGGTTGACCGCCCGCGACATGGCCATAAGGCGCGGTCGGTGCTAAGGCCAGCTTCCCACCTTGCTCTCCTGTGGTCGTTCGTGGCTCTTCTTCCTCCCCCGGTGGCGGCCCGCCGCTGGGGGCTCGTCGCCCATGAACTATTGATGACGACCCTTCTCCACCGTCTGATCGTTCCATCGCGATCGTCATCGTCCATTACGTGGATAACTACCCACGTAACCACAGACGTAACCACCACTATTAGTGGGTAAAATTCATTTAATTAATAATAGCGTGCATACAAAAAACTTATAAAAATAATGCACATTTAAAACTATACTAAATATGATGTGCATTAAGTAATTTGGGTGGTTATGGTATGCGAATAGCCGCATAACTACCATAACCTGTTGGATGTTGTTCTAATCCGATACGGAGAAAACTACCGAGCTTGTGTGTATCGAATTCGTAATACGTGATCGTGACTCCCGAGCATTTCTGTCTGACAAAACTTTTAATATATATATATAAGCATGTAGAGCACACTTTATATATATATATATATATATATATATATATATATATATATATATATATATATATATATATATATATATATTAATGAAAGCATGATCCGCATGCTTTCATTAATATATATATATTTATATATATATATATAGATGTACTCAGACATACAGAAGCAGGCGAAGAAGAAAAAAAAAGACGAGGAGAGGCACCGTGAAAAAAGCAGCTTGAGAGAGCGGAGAGGTTATAGCTCCGTCATCGCTGTTGCCACCGCCACCGCCGTTGCTTCAAGAATTCGGGCGTCGTACTACGACGTTGACGTGATCACGCTGCATGAAACAAGAAGGTTCACTGGAGAGGATTTCTCAAATCCGCCATTTGTTCCTATTGGGTATTTTGTATTCTATTATATATCATTTATGTAGCGACGTGGTGAAGATCCTTTGTGGATCGAGGAGGGAAAGTCTGTAAATTTTTTTGCGTGTTTTTATACACGTTGTTGCGGACTAACTCGATGCCCCAGTCGGACCGGATAATCTTGGACCGTCTCAACTCACGGAGCGGTCGAGCGCGCACACAGTCGATGAAAATGAAACAGTGGACACAAGTCTTGATGACGTGGAAAAACACCTTAAATGGGTAAAAAACCACGTGACCGAGTCTGTGACGGTCAAATTCCACTAGCTTCCGGGGGTTACAATATGCTTGGTTAATCGGGGCGACAGGCCGCTCCCGTTACAACTGTAGGAGAGAGATAGGATGACTATAACTGCCGGCGGGCAACAGACTGCTCCGCCAAAATGACTTAAACGATGGAATGCGCGGGATGCTTCTGGCGCGTGCGCCTGGGGGCGGCGCGCTTGCGGGCTTCGACCGTCTTCTTCGCTCGACTTCCTCTGACTTTGGGCGCCTCCTTCCCAACTGCGCGCTGATGGGTGCCAATAGCCGATGGCGGGTGCTGATGGCCGCTGGTGGCCGCTGGAGGTCGCTGGTGGCCGTTGGGGGTCGCTGGTGGCCGGCGGCGAGAGGTGGCCGACACGGTGGGAGAGCTCTCACCTGAGGAAGAGGGAGAAGAATCGTCGGAGGAAATGATGATCAATAAGAGTCCCCTGGGCGTCTTTTTATAGCCTCCAGGGATGGATCATGGCGGGACTCACCACTAAAGTGGTGGGGGAGTGGGTAGTTACCACTTTGATCAGACGGCATGGAGGGCCTTTCTCTTGATCAGACGGCAGGGAGGCCTTCCCCATGGCGGCGGGTCGTCGTGACGGCGGCGGCGGCCGGGCGGCCGGCGAGGGAGGCCGACCATGGCCGGACCAGCCAAGGTCACGGCCGGCCATGGTCGGGGCGGCTACGGCCGGGGCGGTAACGGCCTGGGCGGTTCCTTTGGCGGCGGTTTTCCCCATGATGGGAGGGAGTGGGGGCCCGCCCCCATTACCTACATGAGAGATCATGGGGGTGGGGCCCACCCATGACTTTCCTTGAGTGGAGATCATGGGGGGGACTTCTTGCCTCCCATAAATGATGGTGTAACCCATCAAATGCCCCCAAAATCTCTTCTGGCTGGGAGCGAAGTGAGCGTGAGGAGAGATTTCTGGAATTTCTCGTTTTCATGGTGGGTGTTGACGAGTGATCCGAGGCGGCGGCGATGGATCGTGGTTCTAAGGTATTATGTCGTGCGAAGGCTTGGCGAACGGGCTCCTGGATGCATGCGGACGGGGGCCGGCGCGGTACACGAATGTCAAAACGGCCCGCGCGAGGAAGGGTTGCGGGGGCGGGTGCTGGCCGCGCACGTAGGCCTTGCGCGCGCGCAGGCAGGCCCCACGCGTAGGCCCTGCTCGCGCAGGCCTTGCGCGCGCGCGCAGGTCGCACACGTGCAAGCCGCGCGCGCGCGCAGGCCGGTCGCGCGCGCCGGCCTTGCGCGCGCAGGCCAGGCCGCGCGCGCAGGCCAGGCCGCGCGCGCAGGCAGGCCGCGCGCGCGCAAGCCGCGCGCGCGCAGGCAGGCTGCGCGCGTTTAGGCCGCGCGCGCCCGTGCTGGCCGTCTGCGCAAGATTTGCGCGCAGCTTGTGCCCGCTCAAGAGTGGATTGTGCGGTCTTGCAACTGCGAGCTGATCTTTACTCTCCATCATGTGCAGGTAACGAAGCGTTCCTCTGGTCCGATGCGTTTGCGCTCTTCCTTGATTGAAGATGGTGTTGAAATTTGGAGGGCGAAGTATGGGCTTCCTGCCGACTTAGAAGTGAGGATCCCGCGGCCCAATGAGCGGGTTCAGAATCCTCCCCGTGGGTGGCTGACAATTTGTGAAGTATCCCTCAAATCCGGCTTCCGGTTTCCGCCCTGTGATGAGGTGATTGAGATTTTGAAATTCTACGGGGTGCCTGTCTCCTAGTTTGCTCCGACTGGGGTTGTCCGAATCATGGGCTTCGTTGCTTTCTTCCGTGAGCATGGGGGCTCGCTTTCTTTGGACCAGTTTCGGGATTGGTGCGACATGCGCTTTGACGGTGGTGAGCAGATTGAGGTGCGCAACAACAAGGCTTGGCTGGGGTTCGAGGCCCGTAAAGATCGTCGCCACGGTAATACTTTGTTTTTATACGTGAAGAACTCCAGGGGTCTCCCTGAGGTGTGGAATGCGCTTCCCGATCGCTGCCGTCGTGTGAAAGGGAGGGAACGAGACTTTTCCCCAGTGCTGGGATTTTCTGAGCCTCGTGAGCTGGCCAATCGTCTCTTCAACATATATGTTTACGTGGAGGAAAAGCGACTGTTGGGATGTGGCATCTCGGCGGGCACGGTTCAGGTGGCGACGACTTCTCAGGGAGGGGGCCGAAAGAGGAAAGCGGCGATGGCTCCTGTCGATGACCTTGATGTTGTGGTGGTAGCTTCTGAAGATTCAGTTCCAGAGGTGCAATTGCCTGCTTCCCCAGTTCCTCAGGCGTTTGCTAGCACAGCGGCTCCACGGATGTCTTCTTCCTTGAGGGCGATGAGTGATGCGGTAAGGGGGTGACTATCTTTTTTCCTTCCTTTTTTGTTTTGAAAGTGACTGATTGTGTGTCTTTCTTTTGCAGATTGAGACTCAGGCGCAGATTGCAGTGACCTGGAACGATCATTACGTGAGCCTGAAGGACGGATACCTCGCTTTGCAGGAGAAGCTTCGGTTGTCGATGAGCTCGCTTGCCTCCTTGAAGGAGGAACGTGGCCGGGATATTGTGCGGCTTCGTCGAATTGGCTAGGAGCTGAAGTCCGGGCTAGAAGATACGCGTGCGGCCTTAGGCGTGGAGAAGGCTTCGGTGGAGAGGACAACTCAGATGCTGAAGCATGCAAAGGAGAAGACATCTAGCTTGGGGAGCCAGATGCAGGCGGCGCGAGAGGAGGTTTCAGGCCTTGAGACTCAGCTTCGGGCGGCGAAGGCGCAGGTGGAGATGTTGTCCTCTGATGACCATGCATCAGAGCTGAAGGCAGCAGGGCTTGTGGAGTACTTGGAGTCGCTGGACTATCTTCGAGATCGCAACTTGATTGTGGAAGAGGTTCGTGATGATATTTGGTCCACGGAGGTGGAGCCCCAGATGGATGATATACGCGAGCTGGCGCTCCGTCGCGGCGTCTCGAAGGCTTTTCGCTTTGTAGGCAAGCACCTTGGGTGTGACACCTCCAGTTTCAGCTTCGCGGACGTTTCCGTGGACGAGCCCTCCAACTCAGATGCCGATGGAGAGTAGCTGTCGTGCTTATCTGTTGTCGTATGTTTTGTCGTACATTTGTTGCTTTTTGCTTTCGTTGTAGCCTTTGAGATTGTCGCCCTTAGGGCTGAGATTTGTTGTCTTCTATGATAGCTTCATTTTTATGTTATTGCCATATGTTTTGTACAAATATGCTTTTCTATAAAGTGGCGGTGTAGGAGGGCGTTGGTGGCGTCCTTCCCAAATCTTCGAGAGCTTGTTCGAGCCGTCTTCGATTTTGCGGCCTAGTTGTAAAAATAGAGAGGGAGTAGATCTTTGCGAGGGTGTACGAATCAGGCTCGTGACTTAGTTGTGTGGTGCTGGTTTGCCGCTTTGTGCGCGAGACTGGCTCGCGGCTTGGTTGTGTGGGACTGGCCTACGACTTTGTGCGCGAGACTGGCTCGCGGCTTGGTTACGTGGGAATGGCCCACGGCTTTGTGCGCGAGACTGGCTCGCGGCTTGGATTGCACGAGGGCTGCTCGCGGCTCAGTTTGCGCGAGGGATACTCGCGGCTTAGTTTACGCGAGGGATGCTCGCGGCTTCTTCGTGAGGGGGGCAGGCCCCCACGGTGTCGTCGGAGAGTGTAAGTACTCAATCCGACCGTCGGAGAGCGTAGGTGCTCAATCCGGGCACCGAAGAATGTGTGTGCTCAATCCGGGTGCGATCGCTAGGGGGCAAGCCCTAGCGATGGCGTCAGAGAGTGTAAGTACTCAATCCGATCGTCGGAGAACTTAAGTGCTCAATCCGGGTACCGGAGAACGTATGTGCTCAATCCGGGTGCGATCACGAGGGGGGCAGGCCCTGACAATGGCGTCAGAGAGTATAAGTACTCAATCCGACCGTCGGAGAACGTAGGTGCTCAATCCGGGTACCGGAGAACGTATGTGCTCAATTCGGGTGCGATCACGAGGGGGACAGGCTCTGGCGATGACATGACGTTTGAGGGGCAAAGTTGCTGAAGGACCTGCTTGTTTGGTTTGTAAGCACAGTTTTACCTTAAAACAAATATGATATTGTATTTGGAAATAAACTTGGTTCGCACGAGCCTGAGCTCGTGACTTTTACTATTCTAAAGTGGCAAAACAAGATGATGGAAAAAGCAGACGATTAACACCATTAATAAAAGATGAAAATACGGAGGGATGGATGCGACACAAATTCCGGGCTGCAGGTGTGCTGTAGAGGGTCGTCCTACGTCGGGGAGAGCGTCCGTCCTAAGTATTCATTACTGGGGATCCGACGATGGTCTCTATGTTGCCTACCATCTGCCTTCCTTCACTGTTTCCTTGTGCTGGGATCTGTGCCTGTCTTTGCAAAAATCTCCCGAGGAGCCCATGGCGAACAAGACGTTCAATTTCATCTTTGAGACCGGCGCTCTCTTCAGTGTTGTGACCCGTTTCGCGGTGGAACTCGCAGTATCTTGTCTGGTCTGCCTTGGGGTTTCTCCGCGACGCTCTTGGTCGTTGGTAGGCCGGATCATTCTGAATGGCGTACATCACATTTGAGCGGGTGGTATTCAGAGGGGTGTATTCCTTAAATGGATGTTGCCCCCCATTCCTTGGAAGGTCTCGTTGACGTCTATTGCGGCGACGCTCACTCTGGTGTCGTTCTTCTTGTCTTGTGAGAGTTAGTTCCTCTTCTTTCTTCCTTTTATGTCCTCCTCCAAACTATTGTCAGTGCGCTTCAATAGCTTCGTCGGCTGCTATCTGGGCCTTGACCCGATGAACGAGATCTGGATAACTGGGCACAGTCTCCCTCATGAGTGCTGAATAGAATCCGCTGGGGCGGAGTCCGCCAAGGAAGACGCCTCTGAGAAGCTCGGGGTCGACGCTTGGAATTTGACATGCCTCAGAGGTGAAGCGCCGAAAGAAGTCCCTGAGAGACTCCCCTTCATTTGTCGAATACCTGAAAGGTGAGATGGATCGCGAACAATTCTCCGATTTGCGATGAACTGGTCAGTAAATGGCCTGGTCAGCTCTGCGAAGTTAGTAATGGTGCCAGCTCTCAGGGAATGGAACCATGTGTGAGCCTGTCCTTTAAGTGTTGCTGGGAACACTTGGCAGAGTAACTGGTATGGAACATTGTAAATCCTCATGATGGTGGTGAAGTGGTTGATGTGTTCTAGTGGATCATCGCTCCCGTCAAACGTCTCGATGTTTGGAAGCTTGAATCCATGTGAAATGGGATGATCGAGGATTTGCGTCGTCAAGGGGGAGCCTTGGCAGAGCGGTCGGTGAGCCTGAAAGTCTCTTCTTCCAGCCTAGCGGTATTCTTCGGCTATAACTTCCCGAATTTCCTCCCGAGTAAATCTTTCGAGAGGAGGGGGGTGAATGTCGCCGGCGAGGTGGTGATGAAGATTATCTGCACTTACTCCTCTTTGAGCTGGGTGAGTGGAGCCGGCGGCGTCAGAATAATCCTCGGGCTCTTCCTGGATCCTTTCCGGGTTTGGTTGCAGTGGAGGATTTGTTGGGGCTGGCGGCATCGGGGGAGCAGGAGGTGCTCCCATATTTCAGAGTAATGCAAGCATTTCCGTTTGTTGTTCTTCCATTTGGCGGACGCGGCCCTTCAGGGCGATGACGGGGGCGAAAGCTACTTCGGCAATCAGTGGCACGTCTACCAGAGAGTGAGAACGTGCTGGTTCAGGGTGTCCGCCAAGCGCGGATCCTTCGGCAGTGCGGGCACTTCTCTTTGCCATCGCGGTTGCAGGGATGGTGAACTTGTTTTGCGAAGGATGCTGGGAATGTTTCCCATAGACGGCGCCAAACTGTTGAGGATTAACTCGATGCCCCGGTCGGACCGGATAATCTTGGACCGTCTCAACTCACGGAGCGGTCGAGCGCGCACACAGTCAATGAAAATGAAATAGTGGACACAAGTCTTGATGACGTGGAAAAACCCCTTAAATGGGTAAAAAATCACGTGACCGGGTCTGTGCCTGTCAAATTCCACTAGCTTCTGGGGGTTACAATATGCTTGGTGAATCGGGGCGACAGGCCGCTCCCGTTACAACTAGAGGAGAGAGATAGAATGACTATAACTGCCGGCGGGCAACAGACTGCTCCGCCAAAATGACTTAAACGATGGAATGCGCGGGATGCTTCTGGCGCGTGCGCCTGGGGGCGACGCGCTTGCGGGCTTCGACCGTCTTCTTCGCTCGACTTCCTCTGACTTTGGGCGCCTCCTTCCAAACTGCGCGCTGATGGGGTGCCAATAACCGATGGCGGGTGCTGATGGCTGCTGGTGGCCGCTGGAGGTCGCTGGTGGCCGCTGGGGGTCGCTGGTGGCCGACGGCGAGAGGTGGCTGACACAGTGGGAGAGCTCTCACCTGAGGAAGATGGAGAAGAATCGTCGGAGGAAAAGATGATCAATAAGAGTCCCCTGGGGGTCTTTTTATAGCCTCCAGGGGTGGATCATGGCGGGACCCACCACTAAAGTGGTGGGGGAGTGGGTAGTTACTACTTTGATCGGACGGCATGGAGGGCCTTCCTCTTGATCGGACGGCGGGGAGTCCTTCCCCATGGCGGCGGCGGACGGCATGGAGGGTCTTCGTGACGGCGGCGGAGGCCGGGCGGCCAGCGAGGGAGGTCGGCCATGGCCGGACCAGCCAAGGTCACGACCGGCCATGGCCGGGGTGGCCACGACCTGGGCGGTCATGGACACGGTCGGCCATGGCCGGGGCGGCCGCGGCCGGGGCGGCCGCGGCCGGGGCGGCCGCAGGCCACGGTCGCCGGCCACGGCCAAGGCCGCGGCGGGCCACGGCCGGGGCGGCCACGGTCGGGGCGGACACGGCCGGGGCGGCCACGGCCTCGGCCGGCCACGGCCTCGGCCGGCCATGGCCGAGGCCGGCTACGACCTTGGTGGTCGTGGGAGGGCCGGCCGCTGGCGGTGGCTCGGCCTCTTGCCGGCAGCGGTTCCTTTGGCGGCGGTTTTCCCCATGATGGGAGGGAGTGGGGGCCCGCCCCCATTACCTCCATTAGAGATCATGGGGGGGTGGGGCCCACCCATGACTTTCCTTGAGTGAAGATCATGGGGAGGGGCTTCTTGCCTCTTATAAATGAAGGTGTAACCCATCACACGTTATAGTGGAGGCTTTCCGGTTTGAACTCCGATCGTCCCGTGGTTTTCACCCACCTAGGTTTCCACGTTAAAAATTCTTGCGTGCTGTCTTTATTTCATTTTGTATTTGTACCTGCTAAAACGGTCGTGCAGGTTCTCACGCTAAATTAATTTGCAGGTTTTCAGGTCGGGTTTGCGTGCTCTCAAACCCAACAAGTGGTATCAGAGGGAGGTTCAGTAACAGAGCCGTTCAGTGACAGAGCATATACCGGGCTGACCTTTGGGGTTTCAGGACGAGTCGATCGGGATCTCGGGTGTGCAATTGGGAGTGATAGTTTACGACCATTGGCCTGCTGGTTATCCTCTCCAGTTGCATACTTTGAGATAGTCGACTCAAAGATCAGTGGTCGGTCCGGCCAGTTGGCAGAGCAGGATGGAGTCTACATCCAATTCAGAGCAGATGATAAAGATGAATGGTGCCAATTATCACCAGTGGCATCTACTGATGGATGATTTGATATACATGAAGGGTTTGCATGCTCCTATCTTTGAGGAGATGCCAAAGGACACGGATCCGGCAAAATGGAAGGTGAAACATCAGAAGCTGTGTGGGTTTATCAGACGGTTCTTGGAGCTGAACGTCTACAACCATGTGGCTAGCATCAATGATGCAAAGGATCTGTGGAAGACTCTCGAGACCTTGTATGCCAAGAGCACGGGCATAAACAAGTTGTATTTGCTGAGGAAGCTTGGAGAGTTCAGATACCGGGAGGGCTCTCCTATTTTGGATCATGTCAATGAGTTCCAGGGGATTATTGATCGTCTGACTACTATGAAGGTGACATTCGAAGATGAGGTGAATGCGTTGTGGCTACTCAAGTCACTTCCATACTCTTGGGAGATGATCAGAGTTTCTCTGATCAATTCTTCCCCCAGGGGATTGTTTCCATGGAGATCGCCAAGAGCGGGATCTTGAATGAGGAGGTGAGACGAAAGTCTCAGGGGACTTCAGGCTCTTCTTCACGAGCTGACGTTCTCTTTACTAAGATCAGGGGAAGAGGAAGGAGTAAGAGCCGAGGAAGGAAGGAGGACAGGAGTCAGAGTAGGGGCAAGTCGAAGTCACATTATCAGAACGTGGAATGCCACTACTGTCATAAGAAGGGTCACATTAAGAAATTCTGTTATTCATGAAA
Source organism: Platanthera zijinensis (assembly GCA_039513925.1). NCBI lineage: Eukaryota > Viridiplantae > Streptophyta > Magnoliopsida > Asparagales > Orchidaceae > Platanthera > Platanthera zijinensis. Next base: position 177,040,054 of record CM077087.1, read on the forward strand.
GAACGATCAAAAGAAGAAGGGGATTGCCACTGAGGACAAAGATGAGGGTCACACGACAACCATCGTTTCGACTGAGGAGGAGGATGTAATTATTGTTGGCGACGACGTTACTGCTGCACTCGCGTGTGATGACTGATGCTGGATCATTAATTCAGAAGCCTCTGCGCATGTCTCCCACAACAAGGAGTTATTTGCCACTTACACCACTCATGATTGTGGGGTGTTGAGGATGGACAATGGGGATACGTCTAAGGTACTTTGGCGTGGAGACATGCATTTGAAGACGAGCACCGGAGCCTTACTAGTTCTAAGGGATGTGCGACATGTGCAAGACATCTGTTTCAATCTCATTTCTGTTGGCAGACTTGGAGATGAAGGACACATGAGTGTTTTTGGAGGAGATTTCTGGAAACTGATCAGGGGATCACTTGTGATGGCCAGGAGTTATAGAGATTATGGACTGTATTATATGGAGGGGAGGCCTAAAGCTGCTCAGACCAACTCAATCAGGGATGAGGCATCCACTTCCTTATGGCACAGGAGGCTGACTCACATTAGCCATACGGGTTTTGGATGCCTAGCGAAGAAAAAGCTGATTAGTGATATTTTTGTTTTTTACTTGGAGAGATGCGACCACTGTATTGCTGGGAAACAGAACAGGGTTGTATTCTGCAGCCACACGTATACTAGGAGAACGGAGCCTTTGGAGCTAGTTAACACTGATGTTTGCGGACCTCTGAAGGTCCAGACTAGAGGAGGAGCTTTGTACTTCGTTACTTTCATCGACGATCATTCAAGGAAGCTTTGGTGCTATCAAGACCAAAGATCAGGTCATTGATACTTTCAGGAGATTCCACGCTGAGGTGGAGAGACAATCTGGGAAGAAGCTGAGATGCATCCGGTCCGACAACGGGGGAGAGTACATTATTCCGTTTGACGAGTACTGCAGTGACCATGACATCAGACATGAGAAGACCCCGCCTAAGACACGGCAGCTGAATGGCGTAGCTGAGAGGATGAATCGGACACTGATGGAGAGGATTCGGTGCATGCTATCTGAGTCGAAGCTGCCAGGGATGTTCTGGGGCGAGGCTCTTCTTACTGCCGCGTATGTCATTCCCCTCTCGCCGAGTTCAGCATTGCAGGAGGATGTTCCAGATAGGGTCTGGTATGGGATTTGGATGAAAGGCCTTTGTACACGTCCCCAGGGATGAGAGATCGAAGTTGGATTCGAAGACCCGACAATGTATTTTCTTGGGGTACGACTATAATGGAGAGTTTGGGTACAGGTTCTTTGATCCAGTTGAGAAGAAGATTGTACGTAGCCGTGATGTTATTTTCTGTGAGGATCAGACTGTTGGTGATCCTGAGGAGATTAGTGAGGTTGAGGCTGACTCTCGCACTGTTGCAGAGTTGCCTATAGTTGGAGATGACAACAATGAGGAGGCTGCTGAGCCTGAGCCAGCACAGGGTACTAATATCCTTCTGGATCATGATACTACCACTGATGGTGAACCAGAAGTCGCTGAGGACATTACTGATGATGTGTTTGCACCGACCCCTGAGCCTGCCCTGCGGAGGTCAGATCGGGTCAGACACCCGTCCGCTAGATATTCTGCATCAGAGTTCATACAGCTGACAGATGCGGGGGAGCCTGAGAGCTATGATGAGGCTGTGGAGAGTACTGAGAAGTGTCAGTGGATGGCTGCTATGCAGGAGGAGATGCAGTCGCTGTAGAAGAACCATATATATGAATTGGTGAGATTGCCTAAGGGCAAGAAGGCCTTGAAGAATCGGTGGATTTTCATGGTAAAACAGGGAGACTCCTCTACACCTCCCAGATACAAGGCCAGGCTGGTGGTGAAGGGTTTTGGACAGCGACAAGGTGTTGACTTCGATGAGATCTTCTCACCTGTGGTGAAGATGTCATCCATTCGTGTTGTACTTGGCCTCACTGCGAGGCTCGACTTGGAGATAGAGCAGATGGATGTCAAGACCGCTTTTTTGCATGACGATCTTGAGGAGGAGCTATACATGGAGCAGCCTAAGAGTTTCAGTGTCAGAGGGAAGGAAGGTCTGGTGTGCCGCTTGCAGAAGAGTTTATATGGCTTGAAGCAGGCCCCGCGACAATGGTATATGAAGTTTGATTCTTTCATGGGGGAGATCGACTTCAGGAGGACCACCCTTGACCACTGCGTGTTCATCAAGCAGTATGCGCCAGAGGATTTCATCATTCTGCTATTGTACGTGGACGACATGTTGATCGTCGGGAGGAACACTGCTCGCATTGCTGAGTTGAAGCGGCAGTTGAGTTCTACTTTTGAGATGAAGGATCTGGGTGCTGTGAAGACTATTTTGGGGATGCACATTCGCAGGGACAGGGGCGCCAGATTGCTTTGGTTATCACAGGAGCGGTACATCCGCAAAGTGCTGCAGAGATTTGATATGGATCGAGCGAAGAAGGTGAGCGTGCCTCTTGCATCTCACTTCAGGCTTACCGCTGATCAGTGCCCCAGCACACCCAAGGAGATCGAGGCGATGCAGAAAGTTCCATATGCATCCGCAGTTGGGAGCCTAATGTATGCGATGGTGTGTACTCGTCCAGACATTGCGCATGTCATTGGGACAGTCAGTAGATTCCTCTCCAATCCTGGGAGAGAGCATTGGAGCGCAGTAAAGTGGATACTGAGATATCTGCAGGGGACTTCAAATTTGACGTTGAGATTTGGGGACAGTGAGCCTGAGCTGTTGGGCTACACTGATGCTGACATGGCTGAAGATTTGGATTCTAGGAGGTCGACATCAGGGTACATGATTATGTTTGCAGAGGGAGCTGTCTCGTGGGCGTCAAGACTGTAGAAGTACGTTGCACTGTCCACCACGGAGGCTGAGTTTATTGCGGTTACTGAGGCTGGGAAGGAGTTACTTTGGATGAAGAGGTTCATCAAAGAACTTGGATTCACTCAGGACCGATACACACTCCTGTGTGACAGTCAGATCGCTATTCATCTTGGGAAGAACCTCACGTTTCACTCGAGGTCGAATCACATCGACACTCGGTATCATTGGATACGTGATGTTTTGGAGCAGAAAGAGCTCGACTTACAAAAAGTGCATACAGATGACAACGGGGCAGATATGTTCACAAAGTCATTATCGAGGGGAAAGTTTGAACACTGCCTGAGGATCGCCGGAATGACGGTTTCCTCCTCATCGTTGTGAAGGGGGAGAATTGTTGGTTCTCATCCGATGCGGAGAAAATCACCGAACTTGTGTGTATCGAGTTCGTAATACGTGCTCGTGACTCCCGAGCATTTCTGTCTGACAAAACTTTTAATATATATAAGCATGCAGAGCATGCTTTGTATATATATATATATACGAGCATCTTCGCACGCCTGCGCACGGGATTCGCCTGTGCTTGATGCTTCAGGTGGTCTTCGCAGCATAGAAGCGGGCTTCGCCCGCTTCCACACAATCCACGATCTTGGCGTAGCCCGTGCGAAGATGCTCGTATTAAATAAAACTAAAATTAATAATATAATCATATAATAATATAATCCTATAATAATATAATCATATAATAATATAAATATAATCTATAATAATATAACTTAGGACTTGGGTAGAACAGTAAATTTATAACTTTTCAAGGCGGTTTGCCTCCGGCCTACCCCCGCAAGTGTCGCTGGCGACCCCGGCGGTTGGGTCCGGTGAGGCAGCTATCGCCTCCGCCGGTGGCGGCTTGTTGAAATCCATTTTTTTTAATAAAATGGTGGTGCTCACGGGCAGGGCCACCGTCAGCGGTGGCCCTGCCGGTTCGCCTCCGGCCTACCCCCGTCGGGGTCCGGTGACCTTGGCGGTGCCGTCCGGTGAGACAACCTCCCCCTCCGTCGGCGGTGGCCGGCTGAAATCCAATTTTTTATAAAAGGATGGTGGCCCTGCCGGTTCGCAACCTTTGCGTTTATTACTGTAGCAACGCAACGTTTGTCGGTCTCCTATCGAGCAAAAAGAAATATTTGCTATTTGTAAACCGTCTTGCACTTATCTTGAATCGAATCCGTCGGCTGAGATTGAGCCTGATCGGAAAGTTACTATTATCCTGACTGAGATCGAGCCAGACCGAATAACACACTGTAGGTACGTGATCCGATATATAAATATAGATATTTATTTATTTATATACATAGATAAATAACAAAGGCCTTTGATATTCATATAATTTTATATAATTATATAATTTTATTTATATAATTATATTTTATATAATTATATAATTTTAGTAGTGTAGATATGTATAATTATATACATACAGGTATGTATACAGATTAATTTTTTCGTTTTTTTTGTTAAAACAGGGCGCCCGGCTGCAAAAACAACGGCGAACCCGTTAGCCCTCCTCCACCGCCACCGCCCAGCCGGCTATTTCTCGCGCCACCACCATGTATAATTTTTTTTCGCCGCACTGCCGGCACTTAGACCTCCGCCCGCTCCACTCCCAACTGCATGAAATCAGGCGACCAGCTAAGCAGCCTCACCAACGCCGACTGCAGGGAGCAGCTCCTCGCCGACTGCACCAACGCCATGGACACCCTCGCGCAGCAGCTCCTCTCCAACCCCCGCCGGCATCGCCGGCGACCGGCGCGGCGGTGGGGTCCGTTCAAGCAGCCGCCGCCTACGCCGGCGGCGGCCGGCTGAAAAACGCCGTGCGGAAAAACGCCGGAGCAACCTGGCGGGTTGCCGACGGGGTGGTGCGCCGGAGGAAGAGGGGTTTGAGCTTTGCCGAAGGAGTTGGGCGTCGGAGAAGGGAGCTGCCGGAAAGGGCGACAGAGAAGAGCGGGGAGGTTGCGATCCAGCGAATGCCTGCTCTTTTCCTTCGTCGCTGGCTCCTGATGGCTCGCCGGACGATGCCGCAGGAACATGGAGCTCTCTCTTCGCTCCCTCTCTCCCTGTCTGTTCTCTCCCCGCTCCCTCTCTCCCTGTCTGTTCTCTCCCCGCTCCCTCTCTCCTTGTCTGTTCTCTCCCCGTCCCTCTCACTGCCCTCCCACTCTCTCTGTTTATAGCGAAATTTTTTGGTCCGGGCCCCGGACAAAGATCATCGTCCGGGGCCCGGGTGATTTAGACGCGTGTCCTCCCTTTTTCACTTACGTTTTTCTTTTTGGCTTGAGAAATCTGTATGTCAGCTATTAAAATATACATGTTTATTTATTACATATATGAGTAGTTGATGGAATATATATTTAGCTCAAATCTTAAAGAAAATACATGAGAGATTACATTTTTATCTCGAATATTATAGAAAATAGTTGAGAGATTCAATTGTTATCTCAGATAGCTGAGATAATATATTTTTAACTTACATAATATAAGAAATAAATAAATCTATGTTACAAAATAAATAAATCTTAGATATTATATTACAAAAAATAATTTATATGAGCTCTTAAACTAAATAAATATATGTTATTACGGTTTTTTTTAATTATAAGTTCATTTAAATTATATATATATTAACTCAAACTATACTCATTTCACTCAAATGAAAAAAAATGAATATTCTTTGAAATAAAACTTATAATTTAAATAAAACTTGTAATATCATATATTTATTTATTTTAAGAGCTCACATATATTTTTTTCTGTAATATAATATCCAGGATTTATTTATTTGTATAATATAGATTTATTTATTTCTCATATTATTTGAGTTAAAAATATATTATCTCAGTTCTTTTTTGTTATATCTGAGATAATAATATAATCTCTCAGTTATTTTTTGTCATAGCTCAGATAAAAATGTAATCTCCCAGCTATTATATGTAATATCTGATATATATATATATATAATTATAAATTTTTTTCATATTATATGTTTATGTATATTATATATATTAACTCAAAGAATATTCATTTTTATTTCAGATAGATGAGAGATTATATTTATAATCTTTATCTCAGATATTATATATAATAGCTGAGAGATTACATTTTTATCTGAGCTATTACAAAAAATAGCTGAGAGATTATATTATTATCTCAGATATTACAAAAAAGAACTGAGATAATATATTTTTAACTCAGATAATATGAGAAATAAATAAATCTATATTACAAAAATAAATAAATCTCGGATATTATATTACAGAAAAAAATATATGTGAGCTCTTAAAATAAATAAATATATGCTATTACAAGTTTTATTTAAATTATAAGTTTTATTTCAAAGAATAGTCATTTTACTCAAATGAAAAAAAAATTAGATATTACAAAAAAAAGATGAAAAAATACATTTATTTGAGATGTTACAGAAAATGGATGAAAGATTATATTTTTATTTCAGATATTACAAAAAAAACTAAGACAATCTATTTTAACTCAGATAATACACAAAATTGCTGAGATGTTAGAATTTTCTCTCAAATATCACATCCATTCAGGATATTTTTATTCTTTTTTTTGAAATAATATCTAAACTTTATTTATTTAAACAACTGACATAAAGTTTTCCCAAACAAAAAATAACGAAGGAAAAAGGGAGAACACGCGTCTAAATCACCCGGGCCCCGGACGATGATCTTTGTCCGGGGCCCAGACCAAAAAATTTCGCCTGTTTATAGGGGCGGATGATAAGCGGCGTTGCTCATCCGCCGCTTAACATTAATGGTTTTTTTGGTAATGCCAAAGTTAAAGTTTATCCCACTCTCTCTGTTAAGATGTTGGCGATGGGCATTTATTGCAGAGGCAGTTAAAGTTTATGCCAATTTCAAGATGAACAGCAAGTGACGACAGAGGCAGAGGAAAGCTGCGGGTTAAGCGGTCAGGGTTAAGCGGCCAGTGTTAAGCCGCAGAGCTGTGGGTTAAGTGGCAAGGGTTAAGCGGCGCTCTCTAAGCTGCAGGGGCAAAAGCGTCCCTTCAAGTGTAACGGATAGGTGAGCAAGAGTTCGCTTATATTATTAGTATAAATTATATATATTATATATAATATATATATATATATATATATATATATATATATATATATATATATATATATATATATATATATATATTAATGAAAGCATGATCCACATGCTTTCATTAATATATATATAGATGTACTCAGACATACAGAAGCAGGCGAAGAAGAAAAAAAAGAGGAGATGCACCGTGAAAAAAGCAGCTTGAGAGAGCGGAGAGGTTGTAGCTCCGTCATCGCTGTTGTCGCCACCACCGCCGTTGCTTCAGGAGTTCGGGCATTGTACTACGCCGTTGACGTGATCACGCTGCACGAATCAAGAAGGTTCACTGGAGAGGATTTCTTAAATCCGTCATTTGTTCATATTAGATATTTTGTATTCTATTATATACCATTTGTGTAGCGACGTGGTGAAGATCCTTTGTGAATCGAGGAGGGAAAGTGATAACTCTAATTATTTCTATCTTTTTATCTATATTAATAGTTAGATATTTTAAATTAATTTTATAATATTAAGTTTATTTAACTTGTTAATATAATTTATATCTATTTGTGTTAATAAAATCATTTTTAATCTTGCAGGGCTGATCTACAGGTTATTTGGAGCAAAAAGAAGAATTTTCATGTTTTCTGCCTAGACACGCCCTGTGACACGCCCTACCTGGGCGTGACACAGGGGCGTGACACGTGATAACCGAGCCTGCAGCCAGAGCCCGTCGACCCGCGCCCAAAGATCGTCGGCTGGCCTTGACACGCCCGTGTCGGATGACGACACGCCAGTGTACTCCTTACACGGGGCGTGACGGCCCGTGGAAGACCGTTGACCGCTGACACGTCGGATTAAAATGACACGCCTGGGTCACGGGCGTGACCCAGGGCGTGTCCCGTGCGTTTCCAGCCAATTATTCCTCCGTTCCAGCCGTTGCCGCCAGAGACCGTTCCTGCTTGACACGCCCCTAGTAACGGGCGTGACTAGGGGGCGTGACACCTTCTTGAAGACCACTTTTACTCCCGCCGTTTTCAGCTTCCCGCCGTTTCCAGAAACAGCCGTGACACGCCCTAGGTCACGGGCGTGACCTAGGGGCGTGACCCGTCAGTTAACTAATTTTGGCGGTTTCTCCTCCAACGTTTCCGGGCTTTCAAGAAGACGGTTCCGAGCCTGACACGCCCTAGGTCACGGGCGTGACCTAGGGCGTGACCAAACAGAAATTTTTTCTATAAATTCCAGACAGCTTCAGATGCTGAGGGGTGGAATTTTGGGAGTTGGAGTCTTGTAATTTTCTGTTTCTTTTGCTGTATTTACTCATTTCTAAGTTAGATTTACGTTTGTTGTAACTTTAATTTTAGTTATTTTCATTTCAATCATGTCTTTTCCTATTTCATTTTGTATTTCCCCAATCATGATGAGTAGCTAATCTTCTTTTAGCACTTGATCATGATGAACCTTAGAATAAAATAGATCTTTCTCCTTCTTATTAAATGTCTTGTTCTTAATTGTTCTCACTACGATTTATCTTTGATTTTTATTTCATCGAATTCATATTACGCGGATATGATCTTCGATCTAAGATCCGTATCCTAAATGACCGAGAGGTTGCGGATACGAGGAGATCACTCAAAGATAAAAGGAGTTGAATGCACTCCTCAAGAGAGGACGACGTAAATCTTCCGGATTGGAGTCAAATCCAATAGTGGGGTTCACCGCATAAAACAAGCTTAGGGGTTTCGATTGGCCGAGAGGTCTTAATCGATCAACCTAAGGTTAGTTAGAAGCATGAGCTCGAGAGAGACGCTTCTATACTTTAGGAACCTCCACGGTCGAGTGAGTATAATTAAGAACTCGCATTTCATTATTTTCCAAGAAGATTTATTTTAGTCCAAGGGGATTCTAGATCAAGTGCTAGCTTCCTCATATTTGAATTTCTCTTTAGCTTCAGCTTTAGTTTTATTATCTAGTATAATCAAACTAACTTTTCCGTTTGATAAAATAATAGCTCTTCCTTGTGAGTACAAGTACTCAACAGGCCCCGAATCGCAATACGACACTTCCTATACTGCATTTCGATAGGTACGCTTGCCTATTCGGGATTCTAGTTTGGTTGTAATTTAACTTCTAGAAAATCACCATCAAGTTTTTGGCGCCGTTGCCGGGGACTTTTATTTGTTGATATTTTGAAAGCAAGGATCTATTAATTTTATCATTTTCTTTTTCTTTTATTTCAAAAAAAACAAATTTTTTCTTTCAAAAGTTTTATCTTTAAATTTTTATATTTAAAATTTCTTGCGAAAGTGCCGTGTCGGGTTTTCATCCCGCAATACCGCCTAGTACCTTGCGAACCCGTCACTGGATAGCCCTTGGGAAGTCCGAGAAATTCTATTTTATAAATTTTTAAACCTTAAAACTTTTATCTTTTGTTTTGTTCTTGTGTATGACCCGAGGGAATCCGTCACCTCTTTTTGATTTGGATCCGGAAATCGAGCGAACCCTTCGGCACCGCTTACAATTTCGAGTTCCGAATTTTCAGGATACGGAATCCTTAGGAGACACTCCTAATCCTTCTTTAATTCTCTCTCCGTCACCATCTTCTTCTTCTCCTTCTTCATTTAGTTCTTCTCTCATTCTCAAAGATCTCTTTCTTCTTCTTCTTCCAATATGGGTGAGCCAAATGCGGTCGAACAACGAACTATGTCCTATTATGCCCGTCCAAACTTGGACGAGGCTCAATCTAGTATTGTTCGCCCCGCTATTGCCCCCAATAATTTTGAGTTGAAGCCAAGCATCATCCAAATGGTACAACAATATGTACAATTTGATGGGCTTTAAGATGAAGATCCAAACGCGCATATTTCTAATTTCTTAGAAATATGCGATACTTTTAAAATTAATGGTGTATCCGATGATGCCATCCGGCTAAGGTTATTTCCATTTACATTGCGCACTAAATCCAAGCAATGGTTGAGTTCTCTACCAAGAGGATCAATCACAACATGGGCTGAAATGACGGAAAGATTTCTTACGAAATACTTTCCGCCGGCTAAAACGGCTAAATTGCGCAATGATATTACTTATTTCTCCCAACTTGAGTCGGAAACGTTATATGATACTTGGGAGCGTTTCAAGGAATTGTTTCGTCGATGTCCTCATCATGCAATTCCGGATTGGTTACAAATCCAAACCTTCTATAACAGCCTAAATTCTCAAACTAGGCAACATATCGATGCCGCCGCCGGTGGAACGCTTAATAACAAAACACTGGCGGCCGCCCAAGAGCTTATAGAAGGTATGGCTTTGAATACCTATCAATGGAGTACACCACGGTCTAAATCACCTAAACCGGCCGGGATGTATGAAATTGATACGGTCTCCAATCTATCTATCCAGGTTGAGATGCTAAACAAAAGATTAGAAGAGATGTCTGCTCCCTCTTCTATACCTACCTGGGATCCTACCTCTTCCCCCTCTCCCACTACGTTGGCCGAGCATGTGGATTATATGGGAAATCCGAATCGGCCACCCTTTAATCCGGGTAATACTAATTATGGTAATACCTATCACCCGGGTATAAGGAACCACCCCAACTTCTCTTGGAGTAATCCGGGGAACGCGACTCGCCCACCAAACACAATCCCACCAGGATATTTTCCACCACAAGCTCCAAAAGCTCCCAATCTCGAGGAGTTGTTCGCCAAATATACGAGTACAAATGATGCCAATATCCGGAATCTCACCGGATCTCTTCGTAGTTTGGAGGCTCAAATTGGACAAATTGCAAAGATGCTCTCCGATCGACAACAATGAGCGCTACCGGGCAATATAGAGCCCAACCCAAGGGAGCAAGCCAAAGCCATCACTTTACGGAGCGGGAAGGAGGTAACCACTTCTACAATTCCAGTTGAAACTTCTCCAATTCCGGTTGATACGGAGGTAACAATTTCTTCATCTTCTCCTCCGATTAAGCCTTCTAGTTATATTAAACCAAAACCTTATCAACCACCCCTTCCCTATCCGTCTAGAATGCAAAAAGACCGGATAGATGAGCATCACGGTAAATTTTTAGATATGTTTAAACAAATCCAAATAAATTTACCGTTATGCGAAGTGATAGCACAAACGCCGAAATATGCTAAGTACCTCAAGGATCTTTTATCAAATAAAAAGAAACTTGAGGATATCTGCACGGTTCAATTGAACACGGAGTGCTCTGCGGTTTTACTTAATAAATTGCCTAAGAAATTACCTGATCCGGGTAGTTTCTCTATACCTTGTTCATTTGGCGATTTATTGGTAAAACGTGCGTTAGCCGATTTAGGTGCCTCAATAAATTTAATGCCTTATTCTTTAGTTAAGAAATTGGGTTTAGGAGAACCTAAATCCACAAGAATGAGCATTCAATTGGCGGATCGGTCTATAAGATATCCGATGGGTATTATTGAGGATGTGCTTGTCAAAGTTGACAAATTTATCTTTCCGGTAGATTTTGTCATCTCTGACATCGAAGAGGACACCGAGGTACCACTCATTCTCGGTCGCCCATTTCTTGCCACCTCGCGCGCAGTTATAGACGTTAGTAACGGTAAACTTCTCCTTAGAGTCGGAGATGAAGAAGTTACCTTTACTATTGACACGTCTAAGAAAAATTCGCTCTCCAATGATGACTCATGTTACTATTTAGAGGCTTCCCCCGAAGAAGACTTCATTCCTTTTTCTGAACATTCTTTATCGTCTATTGATCATAACGCATATTTTGAAAATTTAGATTTAATTACTTATGAAAATAGTGATAAGGATTCGATCACTCGCACACCTACTTTTGAAATTTTGGAAATTAGTAGTGATCGTTTGAAAACTTCTTATGATGAACCTCCCACGCTTGAACTAAAACAATTGCCTGATCATTTAGAATATTTATTTTTAGCGGAGGATTCTAAACTTCCCGTAATTGTGTCGGCCTACTTGACCGATGATGAAAAATTTAAATTATCTAATATTTTAAAACGCCATCGCCGCGCAATTGCGTGGAAGATTGCGGATTTGAGAGGAATTAATCCCTCCTTTTGCACCCATAAAATTTTATTAGAAGAAAAAGCTCACAAAACAATTCAACCTCAACGCCGGCTAAATCCTAACATGAAGGAGGTAGTCAAGGCCGAGGTGATTAAATTATTAGATGCGGGCATCATCTATCCGATTTCGGATAGCTCTTGGGTGAGTCCGGTTCAAGTGGTGCCTAAGAAAGGAGGCTTAACGGTAGTTCCTAATGATAACAATGAATTAATTCCTACTCGAACCGTTACCGGATGGCGGGTTTGCATCGACTACTGTAAATTAAATGATGCAACCCGAAAGGATCATTTTCCTTTGCCGTTCATTGACCAAATCCTTGAACGGTTATCCGGGCACTCGTTTTATTGTTTTCTTGACGGTCTCTCGGGATATTTCCAAATCCCAATCGCACCCGAAGACCAAGAGAAAACAACCTTCACTTGTCCGTTTGGCACCTTCGCCTATCGAAGGATGCCTTTTGGTTTATGCAATGCACCGGCAACCTTCCAAAGGTGTATGCTAGCGATCTTTGATGAACTAGTGGAGGATATCATGGAGGTCTTCATGGACGATTTCTCTGTCTTTGGAGACTCTTTTGATTTATGTTTAGCAAATCTTTCCCGTGTACTCCAAAGATGCGAGGACACGAACCTAGTCTTGAACTGGGAAAAGTGTCATTTTATGGTGCGGGAAGGTTTGGTTTTAGGCCATAAAATTTCTAGCAAGGGTATAGAGGTAGATAAAGCAAAAATTGAAATTATAGAAAAATTACCTCCACCCTCAAATGTTAAGGCCGTTCGTAGTTTTTTGGGGCACGCCGGTTTCTATCGCCGGTTTATTAAAGATTTTTCTAAAATCACTAAGCCCCTTACACACTTATTAGAAAAAGATGCGCCTTTTATTTTTGATGAAAATTGTTTGCGCGCTTTTTCACTTATAAAAGAAAAATTGATAAACGCTCCAATCGTGATAGCCCCCAATTGGGAACTTCCTTTTGAAATTATGTGCGATGCTAGTAGTTTTGCCGTTGGTGCGGTCTTAGGACAACGCATCAATAAAAATTTTCATCTGATATATTATGCGAGCAAAACACTAACCACCGCACAAGAAAATTATACAACCATCGAAAAAGAACTTCTTGCCGTAATTTTTGCCTTTGATAAATTTCGTTCTTACCTTACTTTATCCAAAGTTATTGTTTTTACCGATCATTCGGCTTTGCGTTATTTACTAACCAAAATAGATGCCAAGCCTCGATTGATTAGGTGGGTATTGCTTCTCCAAGAATTTGACTTGGAGATTCGGGATAAAAGAGGAGCGGAAAATCTAGCGGCGGATCATCTTTCTCGGTTGGAGAACCCCAATTCAGAGGAGCTCAAAGAGGAGGACATCGATGACACATTTCCTGAAGAGCGCCTCCTCGCTATGCATAAGGTAATCACTCTCCCCACTCCTTGGTTCGCCGATTTTGCAAACTTTCTTGTTGCAAGATTCCTCCCAAATGGTTTCTCTTATCAAGAAAAGAAGAAATTCTTTTCAGATTTGAAAAATTATTTTTGGGAGGATCCATTTCTCTTCTGAGTTTGCGCGGACCAAGTAGTGCGGAGGTGTGTTTCTCATGAGGAGGGCGCAGAAATTTTAAAACATTGTCACGAGGGACCTGCCGGTTGGCATTATAAAGCTAATCGGACGGCTCGGAAAGTACTTGAAGCAGGCTTCTATTGGCCGAGCATCTTCAAGGACGCTCACGCACATGTAAGTCGTTGTGAACAATGCCAACGCTCAGGTAATATTTCCCGCCGAGATGAAATGCCCTTAAATTTATTTATAGAAATTGAAGTTTTTGATTTATGGGGAATCGACTTTGTCGGCCCGCTACCAACTTCCTTTGGAAATAAATATATTCTGGTAGCGGTTGACTACGTGTCACGGTGGGCGGAAGCGCAAGCTCTCCCCACCAATGACGCCCGAGTCGTGACCCGATTTCTTAAACAACTATTTTCACGATTTGGAGCACCTCGGGAATAGTTAGTGATAGGGGCACCCACTTTTGTAACGCACAATTTGCTAAAGTATTATCTAAATACGGCGTTACACATAGGTTAGTCACCCCCTATCACCCTCAAACTAGTGGCCAGGTAGAAGTAGTTAACCGAGAATTTAAACGAATTTTAGAAAAAACGGTTTCTACTAATATGAAAGATTGGTCGGTCAAGCTTGATGATGCTCTATGGGCTTATCGGACCGCGTACAAGACCGCTATCGGTTGTACGCCGTATCGATTGGTCTATGGGAAAGCATGCCACTTACCGGTTGAGCTTGAACATCGTGCCTTTTGGGCACTTAAATTTTTAAATCTTGATGAAAATTTGTCCTCCGAGCTCCGTAAATTCCAACTTAACGAGCTCAATGAGTGGCGCTCCCTCGCTTATGAGAGTAATAAACTCTATAAGGAGCGCACCAAATTTTATCATGATAAGAAAATTAAGCACCCAAAGGACTTTAAACCGGGAGACCAAGTCCTTTTATATAACTCGCGCTTACGCTTATTTCCGGGTAAACTTAAGTCCCGCTGGTCCGGCCCCTTTGTCGTAAAGGAGGTTTGGCCTTACGGGACGGTTCTTATTTCACACCCGGAAAAAGGCAATTTTAAGGTGAATGAGCACCGGCTAAAATTATTTTTTGCCGGTGATAATATTAACGAAAAATTAAACAACATAATGTTGTCAAACCCATAATAAGCGCGCGCCACTATGGTCGAGCTCACCGACCATAAACAAAGCGCTCGTGGGAGGCACCCCACGGTTATCTTTTCTTTTTTAATTTTCTTTTTATGTTTATTTTTACAGGCTTGAAGGACATCGCTGCATGACGATCGGGTGGAGACGAACGTCGAATCTTCGTATTTCTTCAAGTCGGTAAATTTTAATTTATTGTTCTTAGACTATTTAACATAATGATGATATACGGAACAAAAAAAAAACAAAAAAAAATTTAAAAAAAAAGAAAAATTTTAAAAAAAGGAAAAAAAAAAATCGTGCACGCGCCGTCACGCTCGTGACCCATTAGTCACGGGCGTGTCCCGGACGTGTTTTGCCAAGACTGCGGGAGGCTCCTCCTCGGTTTTCCCGCCCGTCATTCGGATATGACACGGGCGTGACATGTTTTGTCACGGGCGTGTTGAGCACGTGTCGCGGGTATCCGAGGCGTTGACCAGTCACGCCTCGGATTCCTTCTTAGCAAGTCAGATTTGACTGACACGCCCAAAGTCACGGGCGTGACTCTGGGGCGTGACTGAAGAATCCGATGCCTTCGCATCGGATGCTTTTCGGATTCCCCTACACGCCCGACGTCATGGGCGTGTCACTCAGAGTCACGGGCGTGACTCTGAGGCGTGACAGCTGAATCTGAGGCAGTCCGCCTCGGATTCCTTTCTGCTTTGACCCGGGCTTGTCACGCCCCCTGTCACGGGCGTGACAGGGGGGCGTGACCGACCCGAAAAATCTATAAATTAGACTTTTTTTCTCCCCTCTTCTCTTCACACCTCCACCCTTCAACCCCTCTCTTCTCTGCTCCCTTTGGCCGAAATTTCCTCCACAATTCTCACCATGCCTCGCCACCACGCTCGATCCACCGCTTCCTCCTCCGAGCACCCCGCTGATCCAGCCTTGGCGGAGGCCATGCTTCTTTTCGAGAATGCAACCCAACAAGATCGAAGCGAGAGACTGCGCGCCAAACCCTTTGGCGTGTTCCGGATCTTGGATTGGGCCATCCTCGCCCAATTCGGAGCAGCGAAGCTAGTTCGGGAGCTCATCTCTACCCAAGGGTGGGATCCCCTCTTCTCCATTTCTGAGCCTGCTTTCCTCGAGCTCACCATTGAGTTATTGGCCTCATTTGAGTTCCGTTGGGCGGTGCAAGATGATTTCATCGTCTTTCGCCTGGGCGGGATGATGCACCAGCTCACCATCCGCCAACTCAATGTTGCCATGGGCTTTTGCTCGGAGGCCTTTTCCACTTCCCCCGCCTACCCCGACCTAAAAACTGATTTCCCTCCCGACTTCAGTCTCCCTACTTTTTGGTCGGAAATTAGTAATGACGTCGCCCCCTACACTCCAAAGAAATCTAAGGGTAGTCACCTCATCTCCCCCGCTTTACGTATTCTGCACAACCTTCTCTCTTTTACCATTTCCGGGCGCGGTGATAGCCACAGCGTGGTGACTCGGGCGGACTTACTATACTTGTATAGTATGTTTTACCGGGTCCCACTCAACCTTGGTTACATGCTCGCCATTTTCTTTCGGCACAAGGCCGAAAATGTGAGATTGGGAGCGGTGCACGGCGGGAATTTCATCACTTTCCTCACCAAGCAGACCGGCGTGTGGGCTGCTCTTCCGCGGCTCACTTGCATGCAAACGCCGCAGCCTCTTCAGTTCCCGACCCTTCAGGCGCTTGGTTTAGCTCGCCGACGCGACGGCGAGTTTGAGGCTATTCCCCCGTTCGTTGGTGGCGGTGATCTTGATCTTGATCATGGTGCCGGTCCCAGCGGTACTCATCCTTCCCCGCAGATTCCGCCACCACCGCTGCACTCGGCTCCAGCGCCCGATCCTCCAAATTATTGGGACCGACAATTTGGGTTGCTCCATACTCGCATTGACCAGATGCAAACCCATTTTGACGGTCGCTTCGCTTCTTTTGATGCGCGCTTCACCGTGCTCGAGCAAAACCATACTTCCTCCATAGCGCATATTACTCGCGAGTTCGCAAACATGCGGACTTTCTATCAGGAGCACGAGGACGTTTCTGACCAGGAGTAGCTGCCTTTTCATTTCTTTGGATCTGTAGAGGGTCACTTCTTTGTATCTGTATTTTTATTTTTCTGTATCTGTTTTTATCATTATGATGAAAAAAAAATCAAAAAAAAAAAATCTATAAAATATTATGTTTTGTTTTTATCATCTTGTACAGGTCTCTTTTGATGCTGGCTTGCATTTTCAGGGAAGTCTCCTCTCTTCACTTTTCTTCTTTATTTTTACATTGGGGACAATGTATTGCTTCAGTATGGGGGAGGGATACTTCTCAAGCAAAACATATAAAATTTTTTCAAAAAAAAATTTTAAAACAAAAATCACAAAAAAAAAAAATTTCCTTAAAAACTCAAAAAAATTTTATTTCGTCTTAAAATTTTGTTTTTTCCAAAATTAAAAAAAAAATGAAAAAAAATATATAGAAAAACAAAAATTAAATTAGAGAAGTCTTTATTCCTATATTTATTCACATGCAAAATTCCTAGTAATTCAACTTTTTTATAGTGTTTAGAGAATTTTGATGTTTTAATTGAATTTTGAATTTTGGAGTAGAACTGTTGGCCATGCTGTGTTTCTAGTTAAGTGCACGTGTAAGTAGAATTTTTAGTAGATCTAAATATTCAGCATATAATTAGATTTTTATTTTTCTAAATGCGTAGAAACAACTTATTTTACTTTAATTTTGAAAACCGGTAAAACTTTAAAATAATTTAGGTGAGTAAGTAGAAGTTTACTAGAGAGATATTTCGCGGACCAAGAGAGAGTTATTCTTTTTCGATGTCTAGAACTTGCCCTCTAACTATTCTCAAGACTTTGTATAAGTTAAACTCATTAGCATAAATATGATTTAGGCACTTCTTTTGGCAAGTTTGAGCTTTTGCACCCGCACCTAAAATTTTAACTTTGCTTAGCCAATTTGAGCCTATTACCTTTTCCTTTTGTTTTAGCCCCACCAAATGATTTACCAAAGCCTAAAAAGCATCCTAATTACACACCTAAACCCGAGCTTGAAAGAATAAATGTAGAAAATTTTTGTGAGTGATTAGGAGCCTTTTCATTTTTGATGGCTCTTTTCTTAAAAAAAAAGGTTGATTTATTTTTCGCTTCTCTTCAAAATAAAGAAAAAAAATTATCATTAAAAAAAAGAAGAGGTAGAAAAAAAAATTTCAATATGATGAGAAAGTTAAAAAAATAAGAAAAGAAACAAAAGAATTTAGGAATTGGCTACGTTCTTTAAAGCCATGACAATTTATTTTTGTGCAAGCTTCTCTAGGTTTTGGTGTGACTAGCCATCGTGTTTATCTTTGATCACCCTCACCAAAAACCTAAGCCTACATTTCAACCTAATTAAGCCCTATTGATTTATGTTTATAAGTTAGACTAGTGCCGTGGCGAGAGTGTGAAAGGGCAAGCCTATGACCATCGACATTGATGGATTTCTTTGGAGGGTATCTTAATCTTTGTTTGTGCAATGTTATCTTAGTACGCACGCTACACTCTCCCTAAAGATAATTTTAAGATTTACCGGATTTTCATCTTAAAAGTAAAAATAATAGTGAAAACGCATTTTAAGAAAAATAAAAACCTAATTTGTATGCTGAGTAAGGCTCTGTTTGGTTGGGCTGTTGCTGATGGAAAGCTGCTGATGAGAAGCTGCTGATGGAAAAAGTGCTGATTCTGGAAAACGGAGTTTTATTAAAAAACTGTTTGGATGAAATGGAGTTTTGAAAACAGAGTTTTGAATAAGTTGTTTGGATTCAAAATGGAATTTAGAATTAATTTTTTTTTTTCCAAAAAAAAATCACCAGGCTAAATAAACACATAACACAAGAAATCCAGGTACACCCGCAATCTCGAGCTATGCTCTCGATTCATACAACTGATCCGCTATACTATCACGTAGCGCGATCATCTCCTCTACTCCACCTGTAGTGTCAGAGCAGGTTTCCTGTCTTCCTTGTGAGGCCACCCTATCAGCTTGACCCTCCTGCTCGCACTCATTGAAATCTATATCGTTGCGGGAAGGGTGTCGGTGAATGAAATTATGTAAAGCCATCGTTTCCATCACAATATCTGTCTGCTTCGCAAAACTGTAGCTCGGCATATCCCGCAGTATGGCCCATTTCTTCTTCCAAACGCCGAACGATCGTTCTATCACGCTCCTTAGCGATGAGTGAGCATGATTAAACATCTCTCGACGTCCCTCTGCTCGACGACCACCGCGTGCGAAGTCTGGCAAATGATACCTTGTATCTTGATATGGTTTCAAATACCCTCTTTGCAAAGGATATCCAGAATCGACCAAGTAATATTTTCCTGTTAATGTGTTAAAAGTTAATTAACCACTCAAATAAATTAAAGTAAGAAATAGATAAACATATTCGTTCACATTACCTCGAGGCGGATGAGGAAAATTATATTGAGGATCATTTAAGGCATAATTGAAAATGCGGCTATCGTGTGCAGATCCCTCCCAACCCGCCATGACAAAAGTGAAGCACATGTTGAAATCGCAAGCAGCCATGATATTTTGAGTTGGATTGCCCCGTCTCCCAATATAGGGTACCTGCTGTCCAACTGCTATGCACGCGTCCACATGTGTCCCGTCTATAGCCCCAACGCAATCTTTAAAGAAAGGCATGTAACGTCTGTCGTACATAATTTCGGGTGGAGTGCTCCCGAAAGACCTATCTAATGGCTGGATAACTTCCTCCCCTAGCCGCAACAAAGCACGAATACCCTGAGAGAAAAATCGGCTAGCTGTCTCCGTTGAATGCTGAAAGCGCTCAATTGTTTTTCTTATCGATTCATTGTGCGACAGTATGTATACGGTCAAGGCTAGCACTTCTCTGGAGGCTGTCCTTCTTGTTCCTTGGAGTCCACACCTTTCCTCCAGATAATGCAGTAGATCAAGAAATATTTCTTGACTCATCATGAAAGAGTCATGAAATCTCACAGTAGATCCACGAAGTATCTCTCCAACCCATTTATCACCTGTCTGCTTCGAAGTCATGCGTGGGACTCGACTGTTTAATAGAGATGTGTGTGTAGAGGCCAAACTTGATGCTGTTATTATAGTGTGTTGTTGAACAATAACACATTTCCTTCTAGCTATTTCGTACTGCTCGATGGCATTATCAGAGTCCTCGCTTGACATATTCTGGAATAAACAAATGTTGGATTAAAAAACTAGTAAGCATATAAATCATCCATATATCAATGTCCATACAAGTGCGGTAAAAAACATAATAAAGCAGGTAACATGTTAATGTCCATACTAGTGCACTTCATAAACATAATAACATCCACTGACAAAACACACACATAAATAAAGAAGATAGGCACAACTACACGCCACTAGTATAGCGACTACGAAGCCACTGAATATTCAGACTTTCTGGCAGACACATGAAGGTCTCCCTATGATTTTTGTCCATCAGATAGGTGATGGCAAAGAAATGGAATTCCCTATCTGATTCCACTTCATGGTAAGTTGCTAACTTCTCAAGTGTTTGGGCAATGGTGAAGGAAGAATTGCTCCTTGGTGGCTCCTGTATGAATCGACACATGCTCCTAGAAGATTCTGCCATATCCTCTAACACTGATGTAATATCTTTCTTCTGTCCTTTCCTCCTTTTTTGGCCAACCTCGGATGTAGCTGTGTTCTCGGTTACAGGAGGAACTCCACTGACGTCAACGTCTTCTTGTCCACCGTCTGACAATGCTCTATCACCAGTAGACTCGGGGCCAACATTCCTCGGATGAGGGGTGCAAGCATGATGTCCAGTCGCAACAACAGAGCTGAACATCATGTTCAGTTTCTCCTCTAATTCTGGCTGTATTCCGGAATAACGAAACTTCTTTGCGGCAGGGATAACCTGAAATATTATTCAATTATTTAAAACGGGCATACAATAATTAATTAAGGGAAATAACATAATAAAAAAATTGAATACCTTCAATCGCTCATCCCACCACTCATCCGAGGCGTCTATAGTTTTTCTTGATGTGTTCCAACCCAAGCCGGTCTCACCTCGTTTCAACTCCGTCCAAAGTTTCCACTCCTTCTTCAGATGATCCCATTTGTTTTTGAATTGCACTTTATCGTATTTCTTTCCAGTCGACTCTTCAAATTTCTTCGCTATGTTGGACCACCCCTCTTTACTAAAATGTGTTGTAGGACGATTCCCACGTTCTATCTCTTTTATGCAGATATCACAAAAGAGGAAAACATCAGAATTGTCCCACATTGCGGCCACCCCACCGTCTTTTGTTTTGCCCATCTTTATAAGGCAACACATAGAAATAAAAACATATTCAAAAAGATTACAAAAAAAATCTTAACACAATAAACACATATACATACACACACATACATATACACACACTCTCTCACACACACACTCTCTCACACAATCACACACTCTCACACACACATACACTCTCACACACACATATACACACACACACACACACACACACATACAACTCTCACACACACAATCACACACACATATAAACACACACACACATATACTCACACATATACTCACACAAACACATATATACAAACACAATAACACACACATATACACACACGCATACAAACACGTATAAACACACACACATATACACACACACATACAAACACATATACACACACACACACATACACACACACACACACACACACACACACATATACACATATAACTCCTAAACACACACACACATATACACACACACATATAAACACACACACATATAAACACACACACATACAACTCCTAAACACACAATCACACACTCTCACACACACACACATATAAACACACACACATACAACTCCTAAACACACAATCACACACTCTCACACACACATATACACATATAACTCCTAAACACACACACATATACACACACACACATATAAACACACACATACAACTCCTAAACACACAATCACACACCTACACACACACATATACACACACACACATACACACACACACACACACACACACACACACACACATACAACTCCTAAACACACATACAACTCTCACACACACAATCACACACACATATAAACTCACACACACATATAAACACACACACACATATACTCACAAAAACACATATATACAAACACAATAACACACACCAACAACACACATATACACACACACATACAAACACATATACACACACACACATATACATACACACATACACACACACACACACATATACACATATAACTCCTAAACACACACACATATAAACACACACATACAACTCCTAAACACACAATCACACACCTACACACACACATATACACACACACACATATATACACACACATACAACTCTCACACACACAATCACACACACATATACACACACACACACACAAAAATGTGTAAAATTCGTCCAGAAAAACAAAAAAAAAGCAGCTGGAGGAAGACCTAGCACAAGCATACCTCAATGGTTGGGTGTTGATTAGATCTGGAGGAAGGTACTAGCACAAGACCTAGCAGCTGGAGCGGGTTGATTTGGAGAGTTCAGAAGGGGAAGGTACTTGCCGACGCAAACCCTAGACGCAGCGGGAAGGTGTGTTGCCGACGCAAGCTGTAGCAGATGACGCCATCGGAGAAGAGGACCGGATGCCGTCGGAGGAGAGCGTCGGATGCCGTCGGAGAAGATCGTCGGATGCTGTCGGAGAAGAGAACAAGCGGCGGGATGGATTGGAATGAAGAGAACGACGAGTCGACGGGTTTGGGAATAGGTTTTGCGGCAAACAGAGCTTATGCTAGACGCGTGAAAAAATAGCGGACGGAGAACTACTCAAAACTGCGGAAAAACCCAAACGGGTTTTTTAAAATAAGTTGCGCCAAACACTGCTTATGCTCGAAATGGTGGTGCGTTTCCACCGCACCGCAGGCCATAAGCCCAACCAAACGCCACCTAAGTCTTTCTACAAAAATATCTACAAACATAGGCATAAGACTTCGCATTTTACTCCTTAGGTTCAATTTTCTTTTCTAGCATTTAAATTTTTTTTTCTACTCCCTATAGGAAGTTGTTTGCTCGGGACTAGCAAACGGATAAGTATGGGGGTATTTGATAACTCTAATTATTTCTATCTTTTTATTTTTTTATCTATATTAATAGTTAGATATTTTAAATTAATTTTATAATATTAAGTTTATTTTAACTTGTTAATATAATTTATATCTATTTGTGTTAATAAAATCATTTTTAATCTTGCAGGGCTGATCTACAGGTTATTTGGAGCAAAAAGAAGAATTTTCATGTTTTCTGCCTAGACACGCCCTGTGACATGCCCTACCTGGGCGTGACACAGGGGCGTGACACGTGATAACCGAGCCTGCAGCCAGAGCCCGTCGACCCGCGCCCAAAGATCGTCGACCGGCCTTGACACGCCCGTGTCGGATGACGACACGCCCGTGTACTCCTTACACGGGGCGTGACGGCCCGTGGAAGACCGTTGACCGCTGACACGTCGGATTAAAATGACACGCCTGGGTCACGGGCGTGACCCAGGGCGTGTCTCGTGCATTTCCAGCCAATTATTCCTCCGTTCCAGCCGTTGCCGCCAGAGACCGTTCCTGCTTGACACGCCCCTAGTCACGGGCGTGACTAGGGGGCGTGACACCTTCTTGAAGACCACTTTTACTCCCGCCATTTTCAGCTTCCCGCCGTTTCCAGAAACAGCCGTGACACGCCCTAGGTCACGGGCGTGACCCGTCAGTTAACCAATTTTGGCAGTTTCTCCTCCAACGTTCCCGGGCTTTCAAGACGACGGTTCCGAGCCTGACACGCCCTAGGTCACGGGCGTGACCTAGGGCGTGACCAAACAGAAATTTTTTCTATAAATTCCAGACAGCTTCAGATGCTGAGGGGTGGAATTTTGGGAGTTGGAGTCTTGTAATTTTCTGTTTCTTTTGCTGTATTTACTCATTTCTAAGTTAGATTTACCTTTGTTGTAACTTTAATTTTAGTTATTTCCATTTCAATCATGTCTTTTCCTATTTCATTTTGTATTTCCCCAATCATGATGAGTAGCTAATCTTCTTTTAGCACTTGATCATGATGAACCTTAGAATAAAATAGATCTTTCTCCTTCTTATTAAATGTCTTGTTCTTAATTGTTCTCGCTACGATTTATCTTTGATTTTTATTTCATCGAATTCATATTACGCGGATATGATCTTCGATTTAAGATCCGTATCCTAAATGACCGAGAGGTTGCGGATACGAGGAGATCACTCAAAGATAAAATGAGTTGAATGCACTCCTCGAGAGAGGACGACGTAAATCTTTCGGATTGGAGTCAAATCCAATAGTGGGGTTCACCGCATAAAGCAAGCTTAGGGGTTTCGACTGACCGAGAGGTCTTAATCGATCAACCTAAGGTTAGTTAGAAACATGAGCTCGAGAGAAACGCTTCTATACTTTAGGAACCTCCACGGTCGAGTGAGTATAATTAAGAACTCGCATTTCATTATTTTCCAAGAAGATTTATTTTAGTCCAAGGGGATTCTAGATCAAGTGCTAGCTTCCTCATATTTGAATTTCTCTTTAGCTTCAGCTTTATTTTTATTATCTAGTATAATCAAACCAACTTTTCCGTTTGATAAAATAATAGCTCTTCCTTGTGAGTACAAGTACTCAACAGGCCCCGAATCGCAATACGACACTTCCTATACTGTATTTCGATAGGTACGCTTGCCTATTCGGGATTCTAGTTTGGTTGTAATTTAACTTCTAGAAAATCACCATCAGAAAGCCTGTAAATTTTTTGCGTGTTTTTATACACGTTATAGTGGAGGCTCTCCGGGTTGGACTCCGATCGTCCCGTGGTTTTCACCCACCTGGGTTTCCACGTTAAAAATTCTTGCGTGCTGTCTTTATTTCATTATGTATTTGTACCCGCTAAAATGGTCGTGCAGGTGCTCACGCTAAATTAATTTGTAGGTGCGCAGGTCAGGTTTGCGTGCTCTCAAACCCAACATAACCATCATCATAGGCCTATAAAAAGGCCCCCAGACCCTACTCGTTTCTAACTTTTTCCTCTCAGCTTTCTTCTTCCACAGACCGAAGCTCTGCCAAAATGCTCCTACGAGTCACCTCCTCTCGTCGAGCGACCCGAGAATTCATCTTAGTGCACAACGCTCCAAAGAAGAAGGCGCTTCGCCGACATCTCCAAAAAAGTTCCCTACGTGCTAGGTATTCTGCAAGTCATCACCAGCAAATCTCTTACGCGCCTCGCAGCAGTGCCCAACATCCGGGCAGCGTCCAAGAACGCTTGTCACTTTCAAAAAGAGAGAGAAACTGAGCTTTATGTGGCGGTTTGTTGGCCACCGAGCGCATATGTGCTTTCTCTCATCCCCAATCTATAGCGAGTAGTGACATGTTGCCCTCGATTTCATTGACAACTTGTAAATTGCCGCTGATAGTGAAGTTTGTCTGGCTTCGAACCGGTCACATGATTTTTTATTTAGTTGAGAGGTTTTTTCACATTAAAAATCTTCTAGTGTACTCATCTATTTACTCTGTAACTGTTTGCGCACTCGACCGCTTCACGTGATTAACAGTCTAATTTAATCCGATCTACAAAGAGCATTGAGTTTCCCACAACAAAGTATCATACATGATTATACGACCGTAATTTGTTCCGTTATAATCAAAATATAATTAATATGCATGTAACTTAAAATGACTATAAAAAGAAGAACATTAATTAATATTTTTGAAAAAAAAGTGATTTAATGCATTAAAAAAGTCCTTGTGACACGTAGAAAAAGTGCACGACGGACACACTAAATTCGGTCCACTCACAAGTCACAAAGACATAATAATATTTAATTTATTATTAAAAAAATGAATTAAAAGATCCTCAATAAATTCCAAACTTTAAGGTGACTGTTATTAGCACGGTATTTTTGGATATTCGCACTACATTTACTCTTAATTTTTCGTGCCTTTTGAAAATACTCCTTGTACATGCATTTTTAGGAAAAGTGTTCAACACAAAAGTTGTAGATCTAGACGAGATCTACAACTTTCGTGTTGAACACTTTTCCTAAAAATGCATGTACAAGGAGTATTTTCAAAAGGCGCGAAATCTGAGCGTATTTCTAGAAATACGCTTTATACATGCATTTTTAGGAAAAGTGTTCAACACGAAAGTTGTAGATCGTCGAGATGTACAACTTTCGTGTTGAACACTTTTTCTAAAAATGTATGTACAAGGAGTATTTTCAAAAGGCGCGAAAAATTAAGAGTAAATAGAGTGCGAATATCCAAAAATACAGTGCTAATAACAATCACCAACTTTAATTGTGATTCTCGACGTCGGTTACCGACATGTCGTGGGTATGGGGTTTGGCTGCGGTCACCAAATGGCTGATAACGCCGTCACCGTCCGTTATTGAAGTTGACCGCCGTTAGTCTTATCTTCCATCTCGGCCCTACAGTTACGAATCAGGGTTCTTTCTTTCTGCCCCCGCCCTCTTCCTCAAATTCGTACTCCTCGTCGCTCTCTGCCGGAGACGGACGATGTGGAGATTGATGTCCACATCCCGGTTTCTCCGGCGAGTTCTCACCGGATCTCCGTACGACCCGACTGTTCCGGTCCCTTGCCTCGGCCGGCATTTTCATCCCCGGCCCTTCCGATCATGGCCCCGCCTCTGCGCATCGGCGTCCTCCCCCTCCGTCGTCGGCGGCGTTGGAGGGACGTCGGAGGAATCGATGACATTCGCGGAGGCGAAGAGGCTGATACGGCTGGTGAACGTGGACGCGCTCAAGAGGAGGCTGGGGGTGGAGGGGGCGGAGGTCATTGGATACTCGAAGCTGCTCGAGGCGTGTGAGGGGATGGGAGTCGCGAGGAACAAGGAGGAGGCTGCTTCGTTTGCTAGGGTTTTGGATGAGGCTGGTGTCGTTCTGCTGTTCAGAGACAAGGTCTATCTTCACCCCGAAAAGGTGATTTCTCCCCCTTCATCTTCTCTAATAATAGCACATCTTCACCTTTGAATTACTATGAAATAGAGTCAAACCTTCTTCATCTCTCCCCTAGAGCGGGAAGGTGTTTATGAATCTTAACTTTTGATCTCCTTTTCTTGATTCTTTTTAAAATTTGCTTTTTGGCTTCAATTTCCATGTTTTTGTTACATGCCATACACAGAATCAGGGTCTGTTTGGGAGGGTTTTTTAGCTCATTTTAATTTTCTGGAAAATGTGATCACGCTTAAGAAACTATTTGGATTGTCTAGCAGTGGAAAAAGCTACCGCGGAAAACTTTATTTTCTCCTCTTTTTGAAAAATCACTTGTCACATACTTTCAATTAGGGAATGGAGTGTAAGAGGGGAGAAACAGAGGATCGAAGCCGGATACAACTTTTATGGGAATCAAAATAGAATAGGGGATACAAATCATCCTAAGGGAAGACCCCGAACAGATGACATACATCGAGAGGAGCTTTGGGAAAGAACTCCAATACTCAAAGCATGACTGGCACAGCTCACACTCACCCGTTATTTATAGAAATCATAGTTGGGTTCAGAACATGTTTTATGTTTAAAAGACCAGGCTTCCCTCCAACTAACTTTCACGCCCACACATCTAGTTTTTGATCGTATCATTACTCCCTCCTCCAAATGTTCCTTGCCCTCAAGAAACAAGGTGAGGCCATGAGGGTAACGTTGATTGAAGAGCCACAATCCTCCCATGCCGCCGCAACAACCATTCCGTTGAGCCATTGAACAAATACTTGAGTGACGATCATGTTTGTATTGGAGGCAATACATCGATGCTTGATTATGCTTGTACTTAGTATTACTTTAAGCTGTCGTGCAAACTGCAGCCGTGCAGTCGTGGCCAATGCACCATATAATAGTGCTTGCAGATTGATTTGACCGAGCTTTGCTTGCAGCTCAAGTATCATATATGGTATTTGAAGCTTATTAATAGAGCCCACACATAGAAGTGCCCATAAATTAGCACACCCAAGCAACTAGTCATCAAGAAAAACCAGTCTTAGAAAAACTGCCTCCACGAGCCGACAGAACAAGACACCATTTTTTTCGATGCTATTAGAATGTCAAAAAAGATATCAGGATAATTTTTATGTTACAAACTCTTCTCGTATCATCCATCCTCCCAAATTTCCTAAATAGTATATTAGTATCGAATTGACATCTCATGCCTCAAAATTTTCAGCTCACTCATAGGGTCTTCAATTATATTTTTAGAAGCACCTCTATTGGTAGAAGACGAAGCCCAACCTCCAAAACAGGATTGTACTTACGTTGCTTCCTTGCTCAACTTACCCTGACATGCGGAGGGTTGCTGAACCCTCTTTGCAAAATCGTCGATTGCAAACTGATTGGCCTCAATCTTGCTCACATTCGTCGTGCTCACATTCGTCGTGCCCACATCGATCGGAATCGTGGGACTCCAAATTCTATCATCAAGAAACGGAGGGCTCTCGTTCTCGGCACCACCTTCATCTGTATATGTTGCCCACATCACTTCCATGCCAACTCCAGATTCGTTGTCAATTTTATCACTGCCAACCTCCACATCCAGAGCAACGTCATTGACACTGCCTACTGCTGATCTGTGATTAAGTTTCTCTCCCTCGACACCACCCGCATCCGCATCTGTTGCAGCCTCACCCACTTCATCACTGCCTAACCTCTCTAAGAACTCGACTTTGGTGAGCGCTCAAGAGCTGAACTTAACAAGCCCTCGTTTACGTGCTCTGCCGCGTAAGAACGATCGTTTTTGGCAGATCCTCAGATCTGGTAGCAGCGGAAGCTGGCATTTCCCCATACACTCGTGCATCTTCCTTTAAACGAAGGCATAACGAAGCAGATCAATTCGATGCAAAAGATTTCAGGGATACAGAAGCAACTGGCCGCTTGGATTTGATGCTCGTGACCATTTCCCACACCTCTTTGAGGGACCGATGATGACGATCGGTCAGCTGTCGGAGCGATTTTGCCATACCTTCCTGATTCCACCGCAATTACGCGAGCTCCTTTTGAAGATCGGTCGATCTTGTAGAAATTGAAGTAGGCATGTCCACCCGTGTCCTGTCAACGGCTTTGTTAGATCAAAGACTAGCAACCAGTGTAAGGATCTCCTCAAGGATGCGATTGTATTGATCGTCGAGCACCAGATGACATCGATCAGATCGTGTTGAAGTTCTTTAAAGTGCATGCCCTCACCTCAGGAAGCCAAGATCGACAACTCAAATACCTTTGCTACAATCCAAACCGTGAGATACAGATAATCATTCAAGGAATGGAGCATAAGGGGGTAGAAACGGAGGAGAAACAAAGAATCGAAGCCAGATAAACTTTTTTGGAATTCAAAATATAAAAGCGATACAGATAATCCTTAGGGAAAACCCTGAACAGATGACATACATCAAGAGGAGCTTTGGACAGTTCGCCGCTCGACTACTCACAGGAAAACAGGAAGGAATTCCAATACTCAAAGCATGGTTGATACAGCTCACACCCACCAACTATATATAGAAACATAGCTAGGTTTACACGTTTTATTCTTAAAAGACTAGACTACCCTACAACCAACTTTCCCGCCCACACATCTAGTTTCTGATCGTATCCGTGTTCTTTTTAAAATAAAAAGGAGATTTTTGCATATGCTTTGTGGCTTTTGAAAAAAGTGACTAACAAATAGCAGCTTCCTTGATTTTCATGATATCAGTCTTCGTTAACCGTCTTAGGGTGCATGGGGAGGGGGGGAGGGGGGGAGGAGATTTTTTTACATATGCTTTGTGGCTTTTGAAAAAAGTGACAAACAAATAGCAGCTTCCTTGATTTTCATGATATCAGTCTTCGTTAACCGTCTTAGGTGCATGGGGGGGGGGGGGGGGGGGGGCTCTATTTTAGTGGTGAATGGAGGTCCTCCTCTCCAGTGGGAAGTGATGCTCCACCCAAGATTTTCCCATTCCCACCAAAGGCCGAATGGTTGGCTTGGGAGTCTTACGCGATGTTTTGATTGCTTCCATCTTCCCTTCTTCTGTGGCAAATGGAGCCGCACTGGCCCCCCAAATGCACCCTTAGGCACCTTTTGGACGCCTCCAGCTCCATCCCGACATTTCGTCCCGCCTCCGCTTCCATCTGTCGGGGTGTCGGATAGCCAAAGGAAGCTTTAGTTTTCAGATTCTTTGTTGCTTTCCATTTCTCATTTTCTATTCCTCTATTTTTTTGATTTCTCATTTCTTGTTCCTTCAATTTCAATTTTTCATTCTAAGATTGTAGTTCCATTTGCCTTTTCAATTTTGCCAGCTGATTCATTATGTTTTGAGGAAATAGTTTCAGCTTGTTAAATGACGTTGAAAGCAAGGTATCAACTTCATATTGCTTCTTTAAATATTTCATAGCTCTGATTTGAAGGATAAGTTATATTCAAAGAACCATTTTGAAAAACCTATTTCTAATATGGAGGATGTTTCTTTATTGTTTCTGTAATTTTGTCCTGATTGAAGCCCCCATGATTTAGGAAAGCGTAGAATCTTGGGAAAGTTTAATGGTAAACATATTCCATAAGTTATAATTATATGGAAATTAATATTTTTTGTATAAGAAGCTGTTTTATTTTTACTATAATTTAACATCAGAGCTCTTTGAATGAGCCATTTAATGACTATTACAATGTTGAGTATGATCAGTTATATATATATACATATATATATATGTATCCACTTTCTTCACTAATTATTATTATACATGATTTTGCATTTTTTTTTTTACATGGTGGTCTATTGCAAATTTTTTTTATCTTATTTTGAGAACTCTTCTTTCTACAATGGGTGAACAAATTTTGTATGCACATGATTTCATGTAATGCCATAAATTGATGGAATTTGAATTTTTCACATAAATACTCTGAATTTATATGGCTGTAAGATCAGCAGAATGATTGACAAAAAAATTTTGATTTAATTTTTTTTCCGGA
This sequence comes from Platanthera zijinensis, assembly GCA_039513925.1. NCBI lineage: Eukaryota > Viridiplantae > Streptophyta > Magnoliopsida > Asparagales > Orchidaceae > Platanthera > Platanthera zijinensis. Next base: position 177,070,875 of record CM077087.1, read on the forward strand.
GCTTTTACGCTTTGTTGGGATAAAAAGCAAAGGTTCAAAAGAAGAATTTGACTTTATTTTTCTATTAATGCTATTATAAGAGGATTGAAAAAAGGTTCAAACGAAGAATTTGACTTCATTTTTCTATTAATGCTATTCTAAGTGAATTGAAAATAATCAGAAGACTGCTTCTTGTTATCATGCCGTCATCATTAGCCTTATTCCATTTGTTTTGAGCCACTACATAATATCTTAATTTTGTACTAAGAACTATAATTCATCTAACAGAGCAAAAAATGGAGAAAGTTATAAATCAGATGCAATTTTGTATGATTCTAGATGATGCATACTAATTCAATCAGCTACGTTTAAAAAACAATTTTGGGGACTCTTTACATGCTTACTATTGAAATCTTTCTATATTTTGCTTTTAATACCCAACACTTCATATTTAGGCCAGTTACACCAATATCTGTCCTAAAAAACATCACTTTCGTCGGAGCCATCTGTGCATGTAATTTGGATCGAATGCGAAGATGCTATAGGCGTAATCTGGACTACATATCTTGTTGATAGCTTTCATTACTTGTTTTCATCCACAACTAGTCTGTTTCCTGCTTCGAATTTTCAGTACTGCAGATAAAACATTAGAAGCAATGATCTAATATTGAAGATTGATTTTCATTACAGGTTGTGGATCTGGTGAGCAGGGCGGTTCCCCTTGCTTTGACACCCGAGAACGATCCCCGGCATGAAGAGCTGAAGCAGTTGCAGAAGAAGAAGGAAGAGATCGATATTCTTGCGCACAGACAAGTTCGCCGCATTTTATGGTCGGGTCTTGGGTTTTTCATCGCTCAGGTCGGACTCTTCTTCAGGCTCACCTTCTGGGAGTTCTCATGGGATGTGATGGAGCCCATCGCGTTCTTCGCCACAACAACCGGAATACTCGTGGGCTACGCATATTTCCTCTTCACTTCAAAGGATCCTACATACCAAGACCTGATGAAGAGGCTCTTCCAGTCTAGGCAAAAGAAGCTGTTAGAAAGAAAATGCTTTGATATGGAGAGGTTCACTGAATTGCAGAAACATTGCAAATCTCCATTGGATAATAACATTGTCATGCACTGATTCATTACTTTGTTACTTCATCATCATCCTTATATATGTGATGACAGTATGACATGTTGAAATCCTAATTATCAGTGGAGATATTTGAATGATATCCTACTTTAACAACAGAAGTTAAATCCACCTGGAAAATGAAAAGGATTTTTTCTAGGCCTCAGATTTTGTAACCTCATATTTTTCTCCACATCCTTGATCAGCCATTTATACCGTCTTTACTATTCCTTTTTTCCGTCTTTACAATGTCAGTGGTAACATTGTTACCTGTAGGGAAAAACACTTGCACTAAATGAAATAACCAGATACAATTACGAGGTTTTCTTGTGCTCAATTTCAGGAGGCTGGTTTTCATAAATTTTAAAAATAGAAAACACAATAATAATACGTTGGTGTGTAACATGGTTCAATGTTGAGATGTTTGTCAAGTTCATCATTTTTGATCAATAAGAAACACTAGTGCTTGTGATTGTATGCAGTATTTATTGTGTGCCCAGAGCTGAAGTGTTTTTCAAAGTGTCCAAAATAATAAATAATTATCTAATTAAAGTAGTTTTCTTCAATAAGATATCATAAAATGATTACAGTTTTTCATAAAATTCAGAATAAATTTTCTAGTAACAAAGAGCATTATTAGTTCAAATCATCCTTTAAGTGGTCACCTCTAAACCATCTCATGTCATCACGGCACAGCATCTGTAATTTCAAGAGGATTGCGCTGCCCCCGACCCCGCACCACATGCTCTCGACATATGGAGAGATACTCATCGTGTTATCTGAGACGATGATACCACATTTGCGGTCAGTTCTACCTATGAAGTTAGAAATCTCTCTTCTGGGCGAATAACTTAACCTGAAAGTATGTGTTAGACCAGAAGTTATCAGTTTTCTCCCACAATAATGTTGGGTGAGCAAATTATTGATTTTCGATTTGGTGGTCAAAACAAAGCTAGAAATTTAATCATGCTGCTGACATCCTGCCCTTTAGTGATGAAGAAGAGCAAATGATTGTTTGAGCAATTTCTAGATCTCTTTTTGACTTATTTTAGGATATAAAAATAATATGGATAACACCCTTGAGATGAGTGCATTATCCACACAAATTCTAGTTGAGGATGTTAAACTAAAGTAGGTTGTAGCAAGACATATCATTTCCACATTGTATGTAAGACCCCAAAATTTCATTTTACTTAAGGGCTTTAGGGTCATGAGGAGCCTATGGCAGTCCCACGAAGCTTGGGGACTGTTTCGTGGAATTTTGGAGGAGCTAAGGAAACTGGTCGTGCGAAGTTAGCCACGCACGTTCGTGAGTGGACAAACCACACGGTTGATTTCTGTTTATAGGATTGGGCTGCCATTATCACGTGCACAGTCATCAAGACTAGTGCCCCACCCCGCACGGTCATGCGAACCAAAACCACTCGACCTATTTCAGTTCACTGGTTTTGATGGCAATTCCTCACGCACGGTGGGGCACTAGTAAACCGCACGATCATTTGATCGGGACCCTGAACTCATTTTAAGAGCAGAATCAAGCCGTTCGATGTGTGAGGAAGCATGCTTCTTTTACTTAGTGCTCAATTTAATGGTTGGGATTACTTTCCTAAGGCTATTTGGTCGGGAATGGGTTGTTTTCAGCCTCATTTTACTTAGTGCTCTCTTAGGTTTGAGAAAGAGGAAGAAGAAGAGAAGTCCACCATTAGAGGTGCTCCAGAGTTTCAAACATCGATCTAAGGTTGGATTCGCGAAGAGGAGTTCATTGCGATAGACATCATCCATATCATTCAACATTTTTATGGCGTCGAAGCAAGCACCAAGGGTAACACTCAGTTTTAGGATGATGCTTGTCCATTGCATTTTATTTTACTTGTATAAGAAGAGTCTCCTCCGTTAATTAGTGGAGGGCACAACCTTCTTTAGTTTGCCAGAATCCCGAGGCAATTATGCCCGTCCCCAACATGAAAAGCATTACACAATACAGTAACTGTTGCGGATTTAGGCATTGTGAGTGAAACATACCCGTGTCATAGGTTTGGATCGGTGATGCTTTATATGACATTGCATTTTGGTTGGACCTAGTATGTGCATGTGTTAGAGAATCACTTCGTAAAATGCGTGGTATTCTTTGTGGGGTTTGGGGATTTGAAAATATTTAGTATTTCAATGAAAAGCCCTAGGGTGATGACATCCAATTTGGCCTTTACAAGATACGACGTCGCGGAGTTCACTATCACAATAGTTGTTTTTCAGCAAATGTGAGTTTAGCGTAGCATCGCTCATGAACGGTAAATTTGTTATACATCGGTGTGGAGTGGGTAAGACGATAATGCTACCAACCAAGCTTGAGAACCATATTGGGCTCAGAGATAAACTAGACTTTCTCCACTTCTCGTAATGGAGATGACTTAGATATCCTGACTTTAGTATGAAACCTATGATCATTTGGTTGATTGATGTTTAGGGCCTTAGTGAGCTCTTCTCATTTTTTATTATGGTTGAGTTTCACATCAATTCATAGATACGAACTAAACTTCTTACAATAGGTCTAAGATGGAGAAGAACCTACCCCCCCCCCCCCCCCCCCCCCCACACACACACACAACTTATTTATTCGTTAAGGGTGAAGAAATTAAACCCCCTTGACTTATTATTCTATATGAAGGGAGAATTTATACCCCTCCTCTATCACACTCACTGTTGAGGGAGACGAACGTAAACCCCGGTTGACTTATTACTTTATGTGGAGGGAGAATTTATACCCCTCCTCCATCGCAGTGACCGTTGAGGGAGACGAACCTAAAACATTCTTAGCTTATTTATTGGAAAGGGTGATGGACTTAAACCCCTTATTTTAGGATCTGTGTGCATTCCATAAGTGCGTGAACTCATGTGTTCATGAGTACCCATGATCCTCTTGTTGTTCCTTGATGGCTTGTTAGCTTCATATATTGTGGTTTAGGCGGTTGTGGAGAACCTTTGGGTAAACCCAACAATCATAACTTGCATACCTAGATTCCCTATTTTTATATGCTCAACCTAGATGATTACTTGTTCTTGAGCCTTCACCCTGTGTAGCTTAGTTGTACTTTCAATTTGATTCATATTGCATGGTGTAGTGTACTTTCAAGTGTGTGGTGACCAACCCTGGAGTTTGCTAGGATGACCATAGGGTGGGATCCTCATTTATCTCTGGCTTACGCAGTTTGTGGTTAGCTAGGATGACCATTACTCGTGCAAGTGCTATAGCTCATAGCGGATTTTAGCTGGCCTAAATTCCAAATCTTCAATACAAAAGATAACCACACTCTTTTACTGCTTTTTGTTTGTCTGGCCTGCAATCCGATGTTTAGTCCATTGCACTGCATGTTTACATTGATGCAATATATTTGATATGATGTAAGGCCATAAGGGCGACGCTTTGTTGAATATTCCTATAGTAAGTGTGAGCATTCATGTTTTGTTTTATCTTTAGAGTTTCTGTTGGTTCTTGCACACTTTGATTAGTTTTACTTTTATACCTCATGCATCATTTAACTTGTGTGTAATGTATTATCGTGTCCCAACCAAACCCATGATATATTACTTGTACAAGTGGGATGATACAATTTGGTATTGGACTTTAGGGTGTCGATCTGTAGTCTTTACGTTCTTGGAAGAACCCTTTTAAGGAGTGAATTGCGTATGTAGTGTTTTAACCAAAATGACTTGTTTTTTGATGAACGCAAACTTAGGAATGAAAATACATGCTTGTTTGAGGAACCCGAGTGCTACATGATTGAGGTTATGCAAAGTTTTTGGTCATTAAATAGTGTGTTTTACTTATTTGTAATTAGGGCTTATCCTAATGTTTAACTATCAAACAAGAGCTCTCTTTAACACCGGAACATCACACTCTTTTTTATCTAAGGGCTTCATAGCGTGAATTGGAGTGTCATATGTATTGTCTAAAGACAGATTAGATGTACTGATGCTGAATGGTTATATGATGTACATAAATGGGAGAAGTTGTGTGAAAGTTCGGATATGACACTAAAACTTCAACTTGGAAGCGTCCTTATTAACATTGCTAGAATTTGATGCGATCTTCGACATAGAATGGCTCTCAAAGCAGGGTGTATGATTAGATTGTAAACTAAAATAAGTCACACCAGTAAGGTGAAAATGTGAATAAAGGATAAGACTAATAACTTGCCCTAATGAACTAGGCACAATAAAAATACCTGAAAGGGTATTTCACAATTCATGGGTGTAACATCCCTAGCCCATCTAGACCCCCTTGCTGGTGTTATGATTTGAGTGGCGAGTTCGGGCAAGGAGACGACCCTAGAACTCCATGAGCTAAGGAAAATTGCTATGTGCACCCCCAATGTGCACAAGTAAACCTAGGCCGATTTATACCCAAATGACTCACCACCTCAGAGTAAGCTCCCTAACACCTCCCTAACCCTAAAGGGGAGGCAATTGACCAATGGACTCATGCTTGGGTCAACCAAGTTGGCCAAATTGACTAAAGTCAACCCTAATTCAACATGGGTCAACTCAACCTGAATTGGCTCGATTAGACTTCTTATGGTTAAATTGACCTCACCCCTGGCCTTATAATATCATTAGGGACCAAGTGCACCCAAAATCCCCATCAAAAGGGTGTTAAATTCTCCAATTTGACCAAAGTCAAATCTAGGCTAATTTTCGTAAAACTTACACCTTTTGGACAAATTGGCCCAATTGGGGTCCCATCTTGGCCCATCCAGCACAAGGAGGTGTCATTGGACTCAAGACTAACCCATGGGATCAGTAAACTCATTGGTTGACCAAGTCAATACCCCAAGTCAATCATGGTCAAAGTAGAGCCTAAATGAGAGGAATAATGGCTCAACCCATTTCCTATGGGCTAAGGCTTGGACCAAGACCCATTCTACAGCCCACTAAGATTATTAATTTAATTATTCTGATTAGAGAATTAATTGATTAATTGTTAAAGAAAAATAAAGAAATTCTCATTTATTAATGGTGTAATGAAGGAAATTCATGGAGGGAGGCCACGGGGCACACCCTTCATCTCCCTCAAGCACTCATCATTCTCCCCAAATGCTTGGGGACTGATTCCTCATTATTCCAGTCCGGCCACCATCAAGGAGGGTCATTAATGGTGTAACACCTCCCCTGTAATGACCATATAATATGGGTCAGGCCGGGGCCCCACAACATATAGACACCACAAATTTTAAATTATAAAGTGATATAAAAGAACAAAGCATCTCAAAACTCAGAACACAAACAGCGGAAACCCACAAACACTAGAAGTTATCCACTATCGAGTATCAAAACGTACTTAAGACCTTACAACAATCATGAGTCCAAAAACTGAAACAACAACAAACAGAGCAACGTGCTTTAGCACTCCTAGGCTACCTCGACATGCAAGCCAGATTACAGTTCATGGAGCAAAGCATACAATAAAACATATTAAATAAAAAAGAATCCACTTCATGAGGCTTAGGACTTTTTTATCGAAGAGCTTGCTCCCGCTTGCGATCCTTGCCCTATAAAAAATTGTTGTAACGTGGGTCAACAAAGGCTAACCTCAACTGTGTAACCAACACATCTCCTCCCAGGCGTCCCTAGTGGACCCCTGAGCACTCCATCACCCTGTAGGTCAGCAATTCGTATGCAAATGTATATAAACATATAGAGTAAATAAACAGGTTAGGATGTCTCATACATCAAACACATTTCTAGGTTGAGCAGTTAATAAAAAGGGGCCTACAATGCAGCATGTATGCAAACATGGGTCTCACCCAAGGCACCCTAGCTATAACGCATGAATATAACACATCATCATGCATCATCATATCACACGGGTACTTCCATTTACCTTAACGACATTCAAGCCGCACACGGAACTCAAGCTAAGGCCCCACCCACTCATAGGTGTCAAAACCTGGGCTTGCCTGCAAGCTCTGACTTATCACATCAGGATTCCATCTCACAAACAACAAACCTGAAAATCTTGATTTCAAGAACAACTACACTAGAGGGGGGTGAATAGGTCCAATTTAAAAACTTGGGCAACTAATCGATTAAAATCATAGCACAACAATCTTATCACAATCAATACCAACACAGTACACAGCACAGTGCACAAAGATTTATATATAGTGGTTCTCCAATTGATGGGTACATCCACTTTCCCCCTTCGTCTATCTAGCAGTATACTAGATTCGGCCAAACTTCCATCTATCTTTCTCAGATCCTCAGATCTTACAGCTCAGATCCCAACCGACTCCTACAACTCAGGCGTAAGCGCTACCACTCAGATCACCAAGATCCTATAACTCAAGTTCTTCCCAAGAACTCTACCTCAGAGTGACTCCACATTCCTATAGCTCAGGCAATCCTACCCTACCTCAGTGTGAATTCACACACCTACAATTCAGGCAACTCATGCCCTACCTCATCCTTTATAACACAGGCTTACAACTCAGTCCATAGCCTTACCACTCAGATTCAAAATGGATCTTACACAGAAATATTCAATATAATGAATTACAGACACCAGAGAAAATTCTTTATGCTTGTCTACTTGGACCGAGCAGATGTCAACCCTAACTTCGTCTTCACAGCAACAAGATGATACAACGATCTTGAAATGATGCTCGGCTTGTTCTAGAATCAACTAGCATATGAATCTGCTTCTTCTTCTTCAGGAATATCTCCCAATCTAGACTGAGCAGATTTCAGTCCTTCCTTCTTCTTTGATCCAGCGAATTGATCTTCAGATTCTGGCTCGGCTTAGATCGAGAAGATAACTTCAACTAGGGCATGCCTAGGCTAATTCGTCTCTCTCAGAGGATTACTCTGAACCTGCTGGAGTGGATGTTGATTGCACCAGCAAACTCAGAAGCCCTTCAGATTTGAACTTGAGGTTCTTGACTTCTACAACAATGGAGGATGAAGACGACGAACTCTACTTCTCATTTTTTTCAGAAAGATAATCAGAAATTAATCCAATCATTCATTAGATCTCAATCTCTTCTGTTATTTATAATCTCGTCACATTGGCGAGATGATAGACACGTGTCTCAGTTTTAACGGTAATTAAAACCTAGCTTTATTAACTTGAGAACCACTATAGACTGACGGCGACGTAAATGTCGATTTGCATCGAATCTGAACTTTGTTGACTTTGCTGAGTCAGCAACATTCTGGACTTAGCAAAAACCAACTAACTTTTCTGAAATCCTGCATTTGACGAACTTCAAGCTCATCTCGACGAACTCTGAGCTCAGCTTGGCGAAAAAAGTGAAGTTGAGATCGACGAATTCTCTCAGCACAGTTCTTTCTTCAAGTGAAAGCTGAGGTCGACGAACTTCGAGCTCAGTTCGACGAAACCTGAGCTCAGCTTGACAAAATAGTGAAGCTGAGATCGATGAATTCTCCCAGCCTAGTTCTTTATTCAGGTGAAGGATGAGATCGATGAAATTTGAACTCTGGTCGACAAAATCTGAACACAGATCGACAAATTCTCTCAGCCCAGTTCTTTTTTCAAGTGAAGGCTAAGATCGATGAAATCTGAACTCTGGTCGACAAAATTTGAACTACGGTCGACAAAATTTGAACTCCGGTCAACAATTCTGATAGCTGAGTCCTTCTTATAGGTAAAAGCTGAGATCGACGAACTCTGAACTCCGGTCGACGAAAGTGAAGCTCAGCTCGACGAATGGCAGACTCAGTGATTCTGGACTTAGAAATTTCTTTAGCTTTGCTTGATGGCGTTGAGAGCGTTGAGTTCACTCAACGCTTCTGGACTTAACCTGATTTTTGCCTTTGCAATACTGTTAGTTTTGACTGACTGCCTTCTCTCAGCACTATTAGCTGAATGGCGTTGAGTGAGCTTGCCTCACTCGACATTTTTGGACTTAGGTAGTTTTATGAGTTTCCAGCTCCACCTTGAGTCCACCTGTCATTGTCTCTTGAACTAGCTGTCCAATTATTATGACAAAGACTAACCTATATGCATGAACTTAACCATACATCAAATACAACTATGTCTATCTCATTGACATGTTTGACATCATCAAATCAGGGCTATTGGGATCAATGGACCCAACAAAATCGATGCTTGAACCCACCCATTTGTGGGCTTCATCGCCCGGGCTTGTCCAAAGCTTGGCGTTCTCTTCAGTTTCACAGAAGGGGACTTGTCTCGCTAGGACACTCTCTGCACATGACTTGCACGTCACGGGCTAGCCAGCCGACCACAGAGACAAACTACGCCTTTGCACATCAATCAAAAAACATAGCCTTTCCCGCCCTAATCCACCATTCGTTCTCGCATGAAATAAAGGGGGGAAACAAACATCACAAATAGCTTCTTGCAGCAAACGGATTTCTAGCAAAATCCTCCAGACTCATTATGCAACATCACCGAGTCGGACTAACGGTCGCGACTACGGCTTCACCCACAATGCCTAATCCACTAGCAGAGCGTATTTCTAATGCAACATCATGTAGGGGATGGACATAATCTACCTGGTGGCTCCTCTTGAACCATGGCAACCTGAACCCCTCTCCTTTGAGAGATCTGGTTCCTAAATGCTTGAAATAATGCAAGAATAAAATGGATGTCATGCACGCATCCTAAAGACCAAGAGGAGAAATGTCGTTACCTTACGACTCCTCTTTCTAGCTATGGAGATCTTGCTTTGCACGGATGAAAATGTGCGCATTCAAGTTCTCTCCATGTATCTGGCCTCGGTTTGATGAACGGGGGCTCAGAGCTTTGCTAATAGCGGAGAAAGTCCTTCTTCCTCCTCCAAATCCTCTCTTCCAAACCCTAACTCCCACTCAAAATGATAAGAATGAGCGAAAACAACCTTTCAGCCCTACTTAAGTCTCTTAAACGGAGTGTCATAGGCCATATGATTACATCCCAAGAAGGATTGGACGGCTTAAACTCAGCCGTTACGAAATTGCTTATGCATGCTACCATCGGGCGATAGCTACCTACCGCACCGCGTTGACTTCCCGAGCCGTCGATCTAAAATACTGTAGTGCTACCGCCAATGGTAGCTCACTCAAAGCTTCTGTCTCAATGCATTGGGCTACCGACGAGTGGTAATTAGCTAACGTCGCGCGCTACCACTCGACGCACTCGACTCCTACCACTCAATGCCTCCACTTAACGCTTGAAGGCTACCGCCGAGCGGTAATCAGCTAACGTCGCGCGCTACCAATCGACACGCTTGCTGCCTACCGCTCAACACACTCAACGCAAGAAGGCTACCACCGGGCGATAGTGACCTACCGACGCGCGGTAACGTCTAGAGCCTCAAGTCCAGAAAACTGGGGTGTTACAACTCCTCCCTCCCTTAAAAGAATTTTGTCCTCGAAATTAAGCATGCATTCAAACAACAAAGCATACCTGATGCAAAGATATTCAGAAAGTCTTCCCGCATCGCTTGCTCACGCTCCCAGGAGAATTCGTCTTGCCCGCAGTTATCCTGACGCACTTTTACGAGCTTAACCTCTTTATTCTGCAATTGTCGAACTTCTGAATCCTCTATGCCGACTGGACGAACTTTCATCCTCAAGTTCTCTTCTACTGACACCACCGTTGACTCAACCACAACACTTGTCTCCACAAAGGATTTTCTTAGAACTGAAATATGGAAGGTATAGTGCAATCCACTCAGATCTGGGGACAACACCAACCGATAGGATGCTTCTCCAATTTGTTCCACAACTTTGAACGGCCCCAAAAACCTCAGACTCAACTTCTTGAGTCGGTTAATCCGCAAAACAGCTTTGAACAGCTAAATCTTTAGATACGCCCAGTCGACTATCGTGAACTCTACGGTCCTATGGCGCACATTGAATTACTTTGTATGTCGATCCTGAGCAACCTTCATGTGCTCCTGAATTGTTCGCACCACCTCGCAAGTATCGACCACCACCTCTTTTCCCAAAAGTTTGGTGTCTCCAGCCTCTATCCATAACATCGGTGTTTGACACCGCCTTCCATACAAAGCCTCGTATGGCGCCATCTTAGTAAAAAAGAGCTTAAAAGGCAAATTTTATTGCTCTAGAAACATAATAATTATATAAGTATGCTCCCTTATTTATAGAAAATGGGGGAGATGAGAGAATACAACAATCAATGTGAGACTAAATACAAGTAGGGCAGCCTATGCAGTTTGATAAGGTCAAACCGCACACTATACAATGAACAACTTTACACCTAGCAATAACTAAGGAAACCCTCCACATAGCTAGGGAAGACCACCAGTCTAGGATGCCAGACCACAACTGCGAGTTGACACCAGACTGCAGTCGCGAATAACCATCAAACCGCATCTGCTACAAGCTATCAGACTGCAACCGTGGTTGCCACCAGACCGTAGTTGCGGTTAATAATCTATCCACTATTGCGGCTTTATCCAGACCGCTGCAGCCAACCACCAGACCGCAGCGGCTAATCTCTAGACTGCTGCGGATAATATCTAATGCACTGCTGCGGCCTCAAACCAACCCGCTGGAGATGCAACTATATAGACCGCTTCGCCAAACCGCTAGATGGCTGAACGGACAGCCCGCAAGACCACACTGCCAGATCGCTGACCAAATAGGCCGCTGGGCCAAACCGCCAGATTGCCGACTAGATAAGCCGCTGTGACTAGTTTGGCTAATCGCCCGAACTCTGGTTCCAACACTCTCCCTCAAGCTGGAGCATATATGTTAACCATGCCCAGCTTGTTACAAACTTCCATGAACGAAATAACCGGCTTCGTGAAGAAATCAGCTAGCTCCTTATAAGAGGTAACAAACGGCGTACATATTTGATTCTTTAGAATCTCTTCTCTGATAAAATGGCAATCTACTTCAATATGCGTCGTTCTCTCATAAAAGACTGGATTCTTTGAAATGTATATAGTTGCTTTGTTGTCACAGAACATCAGTAGGGGATGATCATAAAACTCTCCCAAATCCAGCAAGACTGTCCGAAGCCACTTCAGCTCGTAAGCAGTCAGAGTCATGCTTCATTACTCTGCTTCTACACTTGATCTAGCAACTAAAGTCTATTTTTTGCTCTTCCAACTAACCAGATTTCCTCCAACGAAGGTACAAAAACAAAAAGTTGACTTCCTGTCTCCCTTATCATCTGCGTAGCTAGCATCAGAATAAGCCTCTACCTTTAAATGTCCCCTTCGCTGAAATAAGGGCCCTTTCCCTGGTGCACCTTTTACATACTTGAGGATCTTTAGAGCTGACTGCATATGACATTCCCTGGGGGCTTGAAAAAATTGGCTCACTCTCCCTATTACATAGCAAATAAATGGTCTTGTGACAGTCAGATAGATGATTTTATCGACAAGACGTCTGTCCCTTGTAACATCTTCAAGAAGAGGAGAAGTCTCACTCCTGCATTTGTCATATCCAACAGCCATAGGAGACCGAGCTGGTTTAGTCCCAAGAAGACCTGTTTCTTGCAAAAGATCCAAGACATACTTTTGCTGTGAAAGAACAATAGAATCAGGTTTCCGAGATATCTCAATCCCCAGAAAGTACTTAGAAGACCCATATCCTTGGTAACAAAATGCCGATGCAGATGCTTCTTTGTCATATCAATACCTTTCCTATCATCCCCTGTAAGAAGAATGTCATCCACATACACTGCAAGAATAACAAGACCAATCGAGATTTTCTGAATAAACAAAGAGTGATCCGCAGCACTCCAAACAAATCCAACAATAGAACTAACTTTATTGAACTTGTCAAACCAGGCTCTCGGGCTTTGCTTAAGACCATAGATGGCCTTCTTCAATTTGCATACCTGAGACTCCCCCTGAGCAACATATCCAGGAGGTTGCTCCATATAAACTGTCTCATTTAAATCACCATAAAGAAAGGCATTCTTAACATCCAACTGAGATATTTCCCAATCTTTATTTACAGCCATAGAAAAAAGCACACGAATCTTAGTAATCTAAGCAACAGGAGAGAATGTGTCAAAGAAATCCACACCATAGGTTTGCGTAAACCCTTTGGCCACAAGCCAAGCTTTGTATCGATCAACAGTACCATCAGGAAGATCTTTGATGACAAAGACCCAGCGACACCCAACTACATCAGCTCTAGGATGGGTAGGAACAAGAGACCAAGTACCCCGTTCAGTCAGAGTTTTCATCTCTTCATCCATAACAGCTTTCTAATGAGGAATAACCAGAGCATCACGATAAGATGCAGGAAGAACAGTTGTCGAGAGAGCAAGAGCAAAGCTCTGAGACAAATGAGACAAGTGTGCATAAGATACCACATCACACAAAGGATGTTGAGTGCATGAACGAACACCTTTCTGGAGAGCAATCGGAAGATCAAGGTCAGTCATGTCTACTGGCTCAATTCCATCCAAAGGAGAGACTACTAGACCATGAGCTATTGGCAGTGGCTCAACAGAAGAATCAGAGACATGAGGAGAATCAGAAAGAGAAGAAGGAAGTGTAGTCTCTAGAAAAGGTGCCGACACAAGAGGAAAAGAAACTAAATCACCAGAAAAAGGGAGAATAGAGGAAGGTGAAAAGAATGGAATCTCTTCAAAGAAAGTGACATCGACAGAAACATACTGTCGGCGGAGAACAGGATCATAACACCTGTATCCTTTCTGTGTTGGACAGAAACCCAGAAAGATGCATTTAATCGAGCGAGGAGACAGTTTGTCACGACCAGAAGAAAGAGAGTGAACAAATATTGTGCACCTAAAGACATGAGGAGGTAAAGGAAAAGGATTCGTGTCAGGATGCAGGATAGAAAAGAGAGTCTTCCCATCGAGAACTGACGATGGAACTCGATTAATGAGAAAACATGAGAGAAGAATAACATGACCCCAATAAGACTTGGGAACATGCATATGAGTGAGAAGACTACGAGTCACATCCAGAAGATGACGATTCTTTCGTTCAGCAATGTCATTCTATTGCGACGTGAAAGGACATGTAGTCTAATGAACAATGTTATGATCTATACAAAACAATGTATATTGATGACTAAGATACTCTGAGCATTATCAGATTGAAGAATTTTAATAGGAGTATCAAACTTTGTATGAATCTCATTATAAAATGCAGTGAAAATAGAAAACAATTCAGAACATTCGTGGGGCAAATACAACCACATATAATGAGAAAAATCATCAATAAAAGTCACAAAATACAAACTACCTCTACCAACAGTCTGAGTAGGAGCAGGGCCCCTTATATCCGAATGTATAATTTCAAAAGGACGAGAAGAACTATGTCCATTCTTAGCAGGAAAAGTAGATCGGTGATGTTTGCCAAATTGACAAGCCGCACAATGAAGAGAAGAGTCTCCTCGAGGTAAATCAGGCAGAAGTTGATAAAGAATCCGAGGAGGAGGATGTACAAGACAAAGATGCCACTGAAGCAAAGGAGAGGAGGCAGAAATAGCAGAAGAAGTATCAAGATAGAACAAGCCACCGCTTTCAGTCCCAGTAGCAATCGTCTCCTTGTTTTGAGGAACCTGAAAAGCACAAGTAGAAGCAGTAAAAATAGCTTCACATTTCAACTGTTTGCAAACGGTAGTGATAGAAATAAGATTACAGGGAAATTTCGGAACATGGAGAGTGTCCAGAAGCTGAAGAGAATAAGTAACATGCACTGTGCCAGACCCATGAACCGGGGATGGAGAACCATCAATAATAAGAACCGGAGGTAACCAGTTATATTTGTCAAGAGAATAAAAAAGACGAGAATTCCCCGTCATATGATTAGTAGCACCAGAATCAATGAGCCACCTACCTATAGTAGCTAACTGAGCAGCACTAGAAGTAGCAAGGGAAGAAGTGGGCTTCTTGGCAGAATCAGCAGAAGCAGGACGAAGGTGAGAATGTTTGGTCCAGCAACGATCAACCAAGTGGTCAACTCTTCCACAATGAGAACATAGAAACTTAGAATAACTTCGGCCTCTAGTACGACCACCAGAGTTGTCATAATATGCAGGATGAGCAATAATATCAGGGGAAGGAGAGGGAAGAAAAGGATGTTGAAGCAGAGTTGTAATAGCGGAAATGCGAGCAACAGTAGCATCCAGAGTCAGAGTATCTGCCTCTCCTAGAATCTGTTGACGAATTATGTCATACGAGCCAGGAAGACAAAGTAGGTAGTAAATAACAAGAAGCTAATGAAAGTGTTTTTGTTGCCCAGCAAGATCAACAGATAAAGGACGATACTGAAGAAGTTCAACACCAATACTTTGGACCTTCTGATAAGCAGCAGCAGGATTCATTACAGGGAGAGCAAAAAGATCCGCATATAAAGTATAGATGCGCGAAGTTTGAGCCCCCTTGGAATACAAAGCAACAAGATGATTCCACGCAGCCTTGACCATTTAGTCATGTCTAATGACGGGAAGACACTCATCAAAAAAACTATTTGCTAACTAAGTGCGAACCAAGGCATCGGTAGCATCTCAATCATCATAAGCGACTGAGCCAACAGGAGGGGGATCGTCGGTCAAATGAGAATGCTTATGCTGAGAGCGTAAAAGGAAAATAAAGGGCACACTCCAGTCTAGGTAATTTGGACCAGTAAGCTTGGATGAAGTACCCAAATTACCATAAGTAGAAGTAAAAGAAGAAGAAAGAGAGACAGGAGCAGAGGAAGTCGCAGAAGAAGATGGAGTGTCCATGGGGAAAAGCAGCAAGTCGCACGGTTAACCAAACAAACCGCATGAACAAAAGAACAGAGAGACCGCGCGAGCAAAAGAAACAGGCCACGCGGATAGGAGAAGGCAAGTCGCATAGAAGCAACAAGCAAGAGAGTGCATGGAGGGAAGAAGCCGGGAAAATAGAAAAGAAGACGCACGAACAGAAAAGAAGCCGCGCAAACAAAAAAAAGACACGGTTAAAAAGCAAACCGTGAACAAGACAGAGCAAAGGACCGATTAGCTCTAACACCAAGTAAAAAAGAGCTAAATAAAGACAAATTTTATTGCTCCAAAAAGATAATAATTACATAGGTATTCCCTCTTATTTATAGAAAACGGGGGAGATGAGAGAATAATCCAATCAATGTGGCACTAAATACAAGTCGAGCGGCCTAAGCGGTTTGATAAGGTAAAACCGCACACTATACAATGAACAATTGTACACCTGGCTGCAACTAAGGAAACCCGCAACATAGTCAGGGAAGACATCCAGTCCAGGTCGCCAGACCGCAACTGCGAGTTGCCACCATATCGCAGTCACGACTAACCATCAGACCCAAGCTGCTACAAGCAATCAAACTACAACTACGGGTTACCACCAGAACGCAGTTACGGTTAATCATTTGTCCGCTGCTGCGGCTTTATCCAGACCGCTGCAGCCAACCACCAGACCACAGCGACTAATATCTGATACACTGTTGCGGCCTTAAACCAACCCGCTGGAGATGTTACTACATAGACCGCTGCGCCAAACCACCAGATGGATAAACGGACAGCCCGCAAGACCACACTACCAGATCGTTGACCAAACAAGCAGCTGGGCCAAACCACCAGATTGCCGACTAGATAAGCTGCTACCACTAGTTCGGCTAACCGCCCGAACTCTGGTTCCAATAATCTTGATACTCTCCTGGAAACTATTATTGTAGGCAAACTCTACCATGAAAAGATGATCTTCCCACCCCTTGCCAAAATTAAGGGTACACATTCTCAACATATCCTCCATTGTACGATTCTTCCTTTCCATTTGACCATCGGTTTGAGGATGGAACACCGTACTAAACTTGAGCTTTGTGCCCTGACTCTTCTGTACCAGTCTCTTGTCTTTGGACATGAACCATCCATCGCGATCACTAACAATACTCAATGGAATTCCGTGCAACCGCACAATATTGTGAACGTATAGTTCTACCAACTTTTCCACGCTATCCTCATTTCGATTTAGGATGAAGTGAGTCACTTTGGTCAAGCGATCCACGATCACCCAAATCGCATCATTACCATGTTGCGACCGAGGTAAGCCATGCACAAAATCCACAGAGATGTCATCAATTTTCTACTCAGGGATAGGAAGAGACTTCGGGAACTCGCCCGGCTTTTGACACTCAGCCTTCATTAAGGCACAAGTTTGGCACCGACTCACATACAAAGCTACATCCCGCTTCAAACCAGGTCACCAAAAGGATTTCTTCATATCCAAGTATATTTTTATACTGCCTGGGTGAATAGAGTACTTCGTGAAATGGGCCTCATACATTAACTCCCCATGGAGCTTGCCAAATTGCGGTACACATACCATTTCATCCTTCTTTAAGGTCCCACCAACCATCTCCCAGGTATTACCCTCGCCTTTTTGAGCTTCCACCACAAATGGCTGGAACTCTACATCCACACTGGTCGCTTCCCGGATACGATTGGACAAGTCATTCTGCAACTCTATCCAGTTTAACCAAGCCATACTAGACTCGCCTCTTGCAACACAATCGATGTCAAGGGACTCATAATCCCGTACGAACCGCTCATCATGAGATTTAATCCAATTCCCTTGTCCAGAATACTTCCTACTCAAGGCATCGACCATCACGTTGGCCTTGCCCGGCGTATACTAAATCTCTATATCGTAGTCTCCAAGGAACTCGACCCACCCACATTGCCGCATGTTCATGTTTTTTTGATATAGAAGATACTTCAGGCTTTTGTGGTCCGTGAAGATCTCCACCTTCGCACCGTACACATAGTGCCTCCACAACTTCAACGGAAAAATTACCGCCGCCAACTCCAAGTCACGGATGGGGTAATTTCTCTCATGAGGTTTCAACTATCTAGACCCAAAGGCTATCATATTGCCATGTTGCACTAGCACGCAACCCAAACCACAACCCGACACATCACTAAAAATCTGAAATCATTAAGTCCCTTTAGGGAGACTTAGGATTGGAGCCGACATCAACCTTTCCTTCAAGGTATCAAATGTTTGATTTCACTCCTGAGTCTGTACAACCCCATATTCGCTGGGTGGGACCCAGAGGCACAACAGTTGGGGTTGGACCAGCCACAAGTTAGCTCGGGC
Source organism: Platanthera zijinensis (assembly GCA_039513925.1). NCBI lineage: Eukaryota > Viridiplantae > Streptophyta > Magnoliopsida > Asparagales > Orchidaceae > Platanthera > Platanthera zijinensis. The sequence continues at coordinate 177,089,047 of CM077087.1, forward strand.
CTGAAGGCCATAAGAGATCTCACGCCGGAGGAACTCCCGCTTAGGAGCAGGCGAGATCCCGCCCACGGCCAGAAGTGGGCGAGAAGGCACGGCGCTGAGTGAGCCTCACTCTCTCAGCGCCATAATCAGCAAGGGCGTTGAGTGAGCTTCACTCACTCAGCGCCATGGTCAGCAGCAAGGGCGTTGAGTGAGCTTCACTCACTCAATGTCGTGGCCAGTAGTGAAAGGCGTTGAGTGAGCTCCACTCACTCAACGCCGTGGCCAGCGAAAAGGGCGTTGAGTGAGCTCTACTCACTCAATATCGTGGCCAGCAAAAGGGGCATTGAGTGAGCTCCACTCACTCAACGCCGTGGTCAGCAGCAGGGGCGTTGAGTGAGCTCCACTCACTCAATACTGTGGTCAGCAGCAAGGGCGTTGAGTGATCTCCACTCACTCAACGCCGTGGTCAGTAGCAAGGGCGTTGAGTGAACTCCACTCACTCAGCGCCGGGGTCAGTAACGGGGGCGTTGAGTGAGCTCCACTCACCCAACGCCACGTCAAGGTTAGAGGAGCTCCCGTCTGGGGAGGGGCGAAAGCGTTCACCTTCGGTCAGCCGGGACCCGCTCTCGGCAGGGTCGGCGAGAAGGATCGAACCGGCAAGAAGGCAGGGGCTGGCTCAGCATAAGACTTTTGACACTTCTTTTTAGCTCCCGCCAAAGGAAGGCGAGAGGGTTCTCGGCATAGAGCACTCGCCGAGTGGGGCCAGGCTCAGGGTAAAATGTCTTAATTACCCTCAGGTAAAATTACCCTTATACCCTCAGGAGCTGCGTTTAGTACTTCTCAGACAGCTGGATTTGGCTATTGGCAGACCAGCCAGGGGTATTTCAGTAACTTCAGATCAGCAAAAGGTTATAAATAGGCCCAGAAGGGCTCCTTAGAAGGCGAACTCTCATTTTCTCTCTGAATCTCTAGTGCTTTGTTAGGAGCTCCTAGCCCAGCTTTTGGCTTTGGAGGGGAAGCTCTCAGAGATCTTCCGGGTGTGTGGTGGGATCTCCCTGCTGAGGCTTTGGGTCAGTTCTAAGTCGTTAGCTACTAGTCAAGGGGCAGGGCTTGAGAGAAGTAGGCGTCAGCTGCACCCCTGTTTTGAACATTCATTGAGGTCAATTTTGGATTCAACAGTTCTGGTGCGGTGAGCGTGGAAGGCAGCTGGTGAAAGAAAGCCTTGAGCTTGGTCCCATGACTGGAGGTGAAGGTGAAGCATCTGGCTCAGGGGGTATCCCCACCCCGGGGGAGGAAGCGACAAGGAAGATGTTGGAAGACTTTAGGCTAGAGGTCCTACAGACCATCAGCCTGGCCTTCTCGTCAAGGAGTGAGTGGGAGACGCCTCAAGTCCCGGTGGAGGCAGTCCCGCTTCTTGGTGAGAATGCCCCAGGGCAGCGCCCCGGGAAGGAGTTCCCGGTGGAGGTCGGCGAGAGGGATGTGGCCGCGCGGGAGCTTTTTCCAGGCCAATGTCCTAGAAAGGAGATTCCGGCAGACTTGGGCGAGAGGGAGGCGGCGGTGCGGGAGTTGTTCCCGGGGCACGGTCTCACAGATCGTTCCAGCCAGCCGAGGTCACGAGACGTGCCCTCTCGTCAGGTAGGAGGTGAGACCCCCTTCAGCGAGCTCATCGTCTCAGCTCCGGTGCCGGAGGGGTTCCGTCAGGGAAGGATGATCCGGTGCAGCATGTGCAATGGTTTGAGGATGTGGTGTCGATTAGGCAGATGTCTGATGCCTTCAAGTGCCGGCTGTTTTCCATCACGTTGAAAGAGAAGGTCAGGGACTGGTTCCACCAGTTGCCGGCAAGCTCAATCTACAGCTTCGAGGATCTGCGTCGGGGTTTCTTGCTGAGGTTCTCGACATCAAAGAAGAGGAAGGAGGAGGCGGAGTGCCTATTCGCGATGAGGCAGAAGAGAGACGAGATGTTGGGTCACTATGTCGACCGGTTCCAAGAGGAGATTCTCCTGGTCCAAGAGGTCCCGGGGTATGCATTGATGCTTACCTTTACCCTGGGGCTGAGGCCGGGGTTCTTCAGCATGGATTTAAAAAGAGTCCCCCCCCCTCTCGTTTGAAGAGCTTATGGAGAGGGCGGCAAAAGAGATCGATTTCGAGAGGGCGAACCAAGCATTCGCCAGGAAGCTGGCCAGGCTGGCAGAGGATGATAAGGAACCAGCAGCAGGAAAGCAGAGGGAGCAAAGGGAAGAAAGAAGGGGAGAAGAGCCCCGAGGGCAGGGGCAGCAGCAGGGATGGAGAGCCCGGGAGCCGAACAACCGATTGGGTTGGAGGCCTCAGGAGGGTCGCCCCCAGGGCCAAGGAGGAGGTGTTCAGGGAAGAGACAATCTTCGGGAACCAAGAAGGTTTGACCAGCAGGCGTTGAGGCAGGGGCTGAGGGGTCACTTCCCACCACCGCAAGAAGCGACGGAGGTCGGTAGAGGAAGAGGAGGAGGAATAAGAGTCCGGGGAGCTGGGAGAAGAGGAGGAGGAGAAGGAAGGAGGGGTAGGGTGGCGTTACCCTTTTGTGACTTCCATCAGGAGGAGGGTCATGCGACGGCCACCTGCCCGGAGTTTTTTAGAGGTGAGGGAAGCCAGAGGAGTCGGGAGACAGGATCCGCCGGTGAGGATCGTGAAAGTGCAATAGGGAGGGGAGGAAGATTGGTGCGAGGATCAGGTAGACGTGGGAACCCGAGGAGTGATCGGAGTGATCCACGGAGGGGTAGGGATCGAGGCAACCCGTAAGGGGAGCTTGCAGACCATGTTCCACAGGGGGGTCGCCTCGACCTCCCTACCTCCCCCTCCGGAAGAAAAAATCATCTTTTCATCCGCGGATATGCCGGATTACGAGGACCCTTTCTGCGATGCTCTGGTGATTCAGGCGGCAGTGGAGAATTTTACAGTCTCCAGGATACTGGTAGACAATGAGAGCTCGGTGAACGTCATCTTCAAGAAAGCCTTCGATGAAATGAAGGTTGAGGGGAAGAGGGTCCTAGCCTCAGATGGACCGTTGTTCGGGTTTTCTGGAGAAAGGAAAGAGGTGGAAGGAGGAGTAGGACTGCATGTAAAGCTGGGAGGTGTGTCACGGAACTGTAGGTTCATGATAGTGGACTCTCCAAGCAGTTACAACGCCATCTTTGGGCGTCCCCTCATCAGCGCCTTTCGCTGCATCCCCTCCTTGTTTCACCAATGTCTTAAGTTCAACAATGGAGGGGTGCAAGTCAGGATCAGGGGGGATCCGAAGGTGGCAAGACAATGCTACGTGACGGCAGTGAACACTGTGTCCTGGATGGCGGAGGAAGAAGAACTGGAGAGGGAGATAGCGGAGCAGGAGGTGAGCCCGGAGGTAGAGGAACAAGTGGTGAGAGAGGCCGAGAAGGAGGTCCGGAGGGGGGAGGAAGTTGAGCCGCGACGGGAGAAGAACCTGGAGGAGGCGATAGAGATAGAAGAGCTGGCTGTTGGAGTTGTACAAGAGGGTCTGGAGGAAGGGATGGATGAAGGAGAGGAGGGTAAAGTTGCGAGAGTTGGGCAGGAGGCCACGAGGGGTGTGGAGATTCATCAGCTCCAGGAAGAGAAGCCGGAGGAGGCGAAGGAGGCTGAAGGAGGGGAAGAGTTGGAGGTTGAGGAAGAAGCAAGGGATGGCTGGGAGCGATCACGGTTGGAGCCGACAGAGGAAGTGGTGGAGATGGAGGTCTCCACCAAGGCGAGACAGGTGCATAGGGTACGGGTCAGTGGGGGCCTGAGCCTCGAGGACCAGGAGCGGATGAGAGCTTGCATCCAGGACAACGTCGACATCTTCGCCTGGAGCGCGGCGGACATGCTAGACATTGACGCGGATGTGGCCTGTCATCGCTTGAACCTTGACCCCCGGACTCGCCCCATACGCCAAAAGATGAGGGTCATCGCCACCAAGTTAGAGGAGCCCATCCGCGAGGAGGTCAAAAAGCTTTTGGAGGCGGGCTTCATCTCGGAGGTCCAGTACCCAGGCTGGATCTCCAATGTGGTAATGGTTAAGAAAGGGGGAGGGAAGTGACGCATGTGTATTGACTTCTCTTTATTGAATAAATCGTGCCCCAAGGATTGCTATCCTCTGCCTCGAATCGATGCGCTAGTTGATTCAGCCGTCGGTTTCTCTGTTATGAGTTTTCTTGATGCTTTTTCAGGTTATCACCAGATTCGCATGCACACCCCCCCCCCCCCCGACGTCAAAGACATCTCCTTCATCACTAGGGAAGGATGCTTCAGCTATAAGATGATGCCCTTTGGGCTGAAAAATGCAGGAGCCACATACCAGCGCATGATGGATCGAATCTTCCAGGGGCAGAGTGGGAGAAACTTGGAAGTCTATGTCGATGACCTGATGGTGAAAAGCAAGTACGCGAGCTCACACCTACGGGACCTCGAAGAGACCTTTGCCACCCTCCGGAGGTTCAAGATGAGGCTGAATCCCTTGAAGTGTGTCTTCGGGGCCATTCGCGGGAAGTTTCTTGGACACCTCTTGACTCCGGTAGGGGTGGAGCCTAACCCAGATAAGGTAAAGGTCATCCTAGACCTGGAATCACCTCGCAATGCCAAGGAGGTCCAATGCTTGGCAGGCAAGCTGGCTGGACTAAGCAGGTTCCTTTCTCGGTCTGGAGACAAATGTTCATCGTTCTTCAAAGTGTTGAGGGGTAACCAGAGGTTTGAGTGGATAGACGAGTGTGAGGAAGCCTTCCATGGAATGAAGAGACAGCTCTCCCAGGCTCCCCTACTATAAATCCCAAAAGAAGGGGAGGACCTAGCCCTGTATCTCGGGGTGGGAGCGGAAGCCGTGAGCTTGTTCTAGTCAAGGAAGAGGGGAAGAAGCAGCTACCCATCTACTATGTAAGCCGGATCTTGAGGAAGGCGGAGCTTCGTTACCCCATCCTCGAAAAGCTAGCGTATGCTCTGATTGTTTCGGCAAGAAAGCTTCGGTCATATTTCCAAGCGCACACGATTAGGGTGGTAACCGACCATCCTCTTCGTAGGATCTTTGAAGGGGTGGAGCACTCGGGGAGGCAGGCCAAGTGGTCAATTGAACTAAGTGAGTTCAACATCTCTTTTGTCCCAAGGCACTCGATTAAGGCGCAAGCAGTGGCAGACTTTCTTGTAGATTATGTTGTTGAAGTTGGGGAGGAGGAGCCGCGACAGCAGGGGGCGTGTAAGGTGATGGTTTATGGGGCCTCGGGAAAGCATTCCATGGGGGAGGAGTGGTGTTGGTAAGCCCCCAGAGGGTAGCTATAGAACAGGCGGTGACCTATCACTTTCTGGTGACCAACAATCAGGCAGAGTACGAAGCTGTGATAGCCGGTCTTCGTTTGGCAAAGGAGCTCGGGATCCAAGATGTGGAGGTCTTCACGGACTCGATGGTGGTGGCATCGCAGATTCGAGGAGAGTTTGAAGCTCGGGAATCTACCCTCATAAAGTACCTATCCAAGGTAAAGACAATCATCGGGGGCTTCCGATCATTCTCAATCCAGCACGTTCCTCGGGAGGAGAGCGTGGCTGCCGACCGATTGGCAAAGTTCGGGCCTCGAGGAGGAGGGACCTTAACCGAACTGTTCCGACCAGCGATCGAAGAAGGGGAGCCGCCCCCTCACCGCCAGCCCCGCTTGTGGCATGAAGGTTCTCTGCAGGGGCCCCGCCGCTATTCCGGGCAGCAAGTATCATCTCGCTGGCCACCTGCAGAACCTCTTTGAAGGACCGGCCCGGCGCGAGAAGTCGGGCGGGAATGGTCGCCACAGATTTCCCTTTGTCAGCGGCGGTTGGCTTGGGTCTTTTCAGCGGCTGGGACGAAAAGGCCCCGGGCTTTCGCTTCCCGACACTGGTCGAAGGAGGCGGAGCAGGTTCGTCCCGACAAGCCTGGGCCACAGACTGCGCGAGGGCCAGCAAATCTCTCGCAGCTTGGCCCTTGCTACCCTGAGTCTCGCCAAAGGGTTGGCGCAGAGGAACTTCTTGCTCTCCTGCAAGGGAAGCAACGAAATGTGTTGAAGTTCAGGACGGGAGTATCAGGTTGGAGACGAGATCATACCTTCATCGGGAGGCACGGGAGGGAGAGAATCGACGTCTCACCAGAGGAATTGTACGTCAAACTCCTTCGTCTCGAAGAACTCTAGAATGGCACTCTCGCGCGATCCCAGAGTAGGCAGCTTGTAGGCGGCGTCCTCATATTGAACAGGCGCGAGAGGAACGCTGCCAAAATCGCCAGAGACGAAGATAAACTTCTCGCCCCAATGATGATGCTTATTGGCGAGACCGGTTGTCTTGAGCTGCTGCCCAGAGAAGAATACTACCCCTCCCTTCGCGCGGAAGGTGAATAGTTTTCGGAAGATCGGTAGGTTGAACTCGATCTTCTCTGATCGCATGTAGCAGATGAACTCTACAAGGATGGCGACTGAGTTTGGGTTCAGCTGGGCGAGAACAACACCGTAGTAACGGAGTGCCTGGCGCATCTCTTGCCAGAGGGGAAGGTGAAAGCCCACCTCGAAGTGTTCGAGGGGGATGGCGAGCTCCCCCTCTCTCGCATTGTTTACCTTGTCTCGGTTGCCAGGAGCTCTCGCGGTAAAGCCGGCGGGAACATACTGAGAAGTCATTCGTTGGAACTCTTCAGGGGTTAGGCGACAAGTGGGGAATTGATGTTTTCGGAAGGCTTCCGCGCAATGGGTATGTCCCTCGTTCTCGCCAGGCATTCTGTGGGGAGGATTAAAGATGAAAGGAACAGGCGAGAAAAAGGGAGGAAGGCGGAAGCAGGGGGAGTTCTTGGCAAGATGCGAAAGCAACGAAGAGAGGAAAGAAGGTTTCGGATCGGAGAAATAAATGCATTGGGTGGCTTCTCTATTTATAGGAAATCAGAGCAATGATGTCTTTTCTAAAAAAGAGAATAGTGGTGGTAGTATAGGCCCCGGGTCGGCGACGCCTCGGGTTCCGGTTCGGGGCGACAGCGACTGACCTAGGGTTCAGACTCGCAACATTCCGAAATAGCCATGCGGAGCGTAAAAGAAAACCAAGGCAAAGATCGCTCTCGCCGGGCGAGAGCTAAAAAGGACAAATAATAAAATCACAAGTGAGTTCGAAATATAAAAAAAGAAAAACAGGGTACATTGAGAGAAGGGAAGGCTGAGAGGCGAGAAGGGGCGAGATTTCGTCAAGTCAATACGGTTCCCAACGCCATCATACTCACTCCCGCCGTCTGGTCCTCGGGGGCGCCGACGGGTTGTAGTAGGAAGACAGGGTGGTGCACCCTAGGTTGATCCGACGGGCTTGGTATCGAATCTGCGCGATGCATCTCCCGGGAGAAGATTCAATGGAAGGCCCACCAGGCCGCCCCGTCTCACCGAAAAAATAGTCGCGCTCGAGGGCCTCCAGCCTCTGTTCCACCATCTCGCGGAATTCCTTTTCCGCAGTGGCGCTGGCCCGCTCCCGTCGTACGAGCTTTGACAGAAGGGCAACAATCTTTTTCCCTCGTTCTTTCATACTCTCGGCGCCGCTCGCAAGGTCCTCCATCTCGCCAGATGAAGGAAGGAGGGAACTCTTGCCATCCTCTTCCTCTCCGCCTTCATCATCGTCTTCATCGGCCCCCGCCCGCAAGTCCGGATCCTCTGAAAAAGAAAAGGTGGTGGTTACGGTGAGGACTAAAGAAGAGCTACGATAAGGCTTCGCTTACCCGCAGCGTGACAAGAACCACTGCCTGGCGGCTGGCGAGAAGGTCCGGGTCCCCCCTCAGTCCCATAGAGGAGGTGGAGTGGCTTTCCGCGCCCCGGGAGAAAATTCTCGCTCACAGTGGTCCCGGCCGTACCGGAAGCATAGGGGAAGTCATCCCCTCTCGCAAGATGGTTGGCCTCCTTTTGGGAAATGGAGGGGTCGATAGACGCCCCTCCGAGCAGAGCAGTGAAATTGGCCTCTTGGTCGAGCAGATGGGAAGCCAGTATCTCGCCCTCTCGAGTGGCGAGACCCGGGTCGGCGGGAGTTGAGGAAGCAGGGAGTCAGCCCGACCATAGGAGACACTACAAATGAAAGTCATGAGAGGATAATGAAAAAGGAGAAAAAGGGAATACCCGCGGTTCTCGGAGAGGCAGCCAGGGGAGTGGCCCCCGTAATCCGTGGTCTATCCTCAAAAGGGTGAAGCGACGGGTCCGGAGGCACCTGCGGTGACCCGATGTCTTCACCTCGGGCCGCTTCCTGCAAATGATTCCTCCAGTTACTAACCCTTGCGCATAATCAGATCATCATCGGCTCGAGACCTGGGGGACCAGCAAACCAGAGGCATACCTTCGGCATAGAAGGAGCGTCGTCTGCACGATCGGGAGTGGGGGTAGGAGAGTCCCTGTTCTCGCGGTAAGGGTCCCGCTGGACCATCTTGGCCTTCTTTCTCTTCTTCTCTTTTCTCCTTAATGGGGGAGGATTGGCGACCGGCGACTTTCTCGCCAGCCAAGGGGCAACCGCAGCGCTGTTCGCCAGGGCTCGCGCCTGGACCGCATTGATGCGGTCTTGAAGGTCTTGCGGGAGCGGCTTGTCAATACGCTTGGAACGTCGGGATCTCGCGAGATCTCAGGAGGACGGCAGGGACTCAGGAGCAAATTTACGGCCGCCTACCCGCACATATATATATAGCCATGGTACGGCCCACCAAAAGATTCTCCTTTTGAAATGATACGTGCCCAGCGAATATTGCTGGGTTGGACGTGTCTTTTCGAGCGCATGGCTAGCTCAAAAAGAGCGGGAATTGTGTACAACCCCATATTCGCTGGGTGGGACCCAGAGGCACAAAGGTTGGGGTTGGACCAGCCACAAGTTAGCTCGGGCCTGAAGGCCATAAGAGCTCTCGCGCCGGAGTAGCTCCCGCTTAGGAGCAGGAGAGATCCTGCCCGCGGCCAGAAGCGGGCGAGAAGGCACGACGCTGAGTGAGTCTCACTCTCTCAGCGCCATAATCAGCAAGGGCGTTGAGTGAGCTTCACTCACTCAGCGCAATGGTCAGCAGCAAGGGTGTTGAGTGAGCTTCACTCACTCAATACCGTGGCCAGCAGCGAAAGGCGTTGAGTGAGCTCCACTCACTCAACGTCGTGGCCAGTGAAAAGGGCATTGAGTGAGCTCCACTCACTCAACGTTGTGGACAGCGAAAGGGGCGTTGAGTGAGCTCTACTCACTCAACGCCGTGGTCAGCAGCAGGGGCGTTGAGTGAGCTCAACTCACTCAACGTCGTGGTCAGCGGCAAGGGCGTTGAGTGAGCTCCACTCACTCAACGCCGTGGTCAGTAGCAAGGGCGTTGAGTGAGCTCCACTCACTCAGCGTCGGGGTCAACAGCGGGGGCGTTGAGTGAGCTCCACTCACCCAACGCCACGTCAAGGTTAGAGGAGCTCCCGCCTAGGGAGGGGCGAAAGCGTTCACCTTTGGTTAGCCGGGACCCACTCTTGGCAGGGTCGGCGAGAAGGATCGAACCGGTAAGAAGGCAGGGGCGGACTCAGCATAAGACTTTTGACACTTCTTTTTATCTCCCGCCAAAGGAAGGCGAGAGGGTTCTCGACATAGAGCACTCGCCGAGTGGGGCCAGGCTCAGGGTAAAATGTCTTAATTACCCTCGGGTAAAATTACCCTTATACCCTCAGGAGCTGCGTTTAGTACTTCTCAGACATCGGGATTTGGCTATTGGCAGACCATCCAGGGGTATTTCAGTAACTTCAGATCAGCAAAAGGTTATAAATAGGCCCAGAAGGGCTCCTTAGAAGGCGGACTCTCATTTTCTCTCTGAATCTCTAGTGCTTTCTGAGGAGCTCCTAGCTCAGCTTTTGGCTTTAGAGGGGAAGCTCTCAGAGATCTTCCGGGTGTGTGGTGGGACCTCCCTGATGAGGCTTTGGGTCAGTTCTAAGTTGTTAGCTACCAGTCAAGGGGCAGGGCTTGAGAGAAGTAGGCGTCGGCTGCACCCCTGTTTTGAGCATTCGTTGAGGTCAATTTTGGCTTCAACAGAGTCCACATAAACTTCTAGTCCTTATGATTCAGAGTAGTGAGGGGCAGAGCTATCCGTGAAAAGTTTTCCACAAATCTTCTATAATACCTGGTTAGTCCAAGGAAACTCCTGACTTCCGCCACGCTACTCAGAACTGGACAATCCCTGATGACCTCAACTTTCGTCGGATCCACCTCCACCCCATCACCACTAATCACATGGCCTAAAAATGCCACCTTCTCCAACCAAAACTCGCACTTCGAGAACTTTGCATAAAGCTTGTTCTCTATCAAAGTCTCCAAGACTATACTCAAATGAGCCTCATGCTCCGCCTCTGATTTGGAGTATACCAAAATATCATCGATGAAGACCACCACAAAAAAGTCTAAGTGCTCCCAAAACACTCAGTTTATCAAATCCATGAATACCGATGACGCGTTTGTCAACCCGAACGACATCACCGAGAACTCAAAGTGGACATACCTCGTACCAAAAGCTGTCTTGGGTATTTCCTCGTCTTGAATCTGCAACTGATAGTACCCTGACTTTAAGTCCAACTTAGAGTATACCACCGACCCCACCAACTAGTCGAACAGGTCATCTATCCATGGAATCAGATACTTATTCTTGACGGACAATTTATTCAGTTCACGGTAGTCTATGCACAACCGTATACTACCATCTTTCTTCTTCACGAACAATAACGGCGCGCTCCAAGGCGATGAGCTGGGCCTAATATATCTCTGCTCCAACAGCTCTTGTAACTGTACCTTGAGCTCGGCTAACTCTTTTGATGCCATCCTAAAAGGAGGATGTGACACCGGTCTAGCTTCTCACACACACTCAATTGAGAAATCAATCTCCCGTCAAGGAGGTGCTCCAGGAAGTTCCTCAGGAAACACATCATCGAATTCTGCCACTACCGGCACTTCTCCAATTGATAGCTTTGAAATTTGAACTTCCAACAATGCTACGAAAGCTACTCCTCCCTGGTTAACTGCTTGCACCAATTGTATGGCCAAAATCAGGGAGCAGACCACTCCACTGAGGCCCTCAAACTTGAATTCTTCCTTTCCTTCACTTCTCAGGGTCCCCACCTTTGATAAACAGTCAATACTAGCCCGCTGCTCTGCAAGCCAGTCCATCCCCAAGATCACATCAAACTCGGCCAACGGTAGGGCCGCTACTACCAACACGAAGTTAACTCCGTCTAAAATCCATCCAATGCTCCCTTTCATCCCGGTAGTCACGAAAGACCCATTGGGCATGCACACTCTAATCTATACATTCGCCGAAAAAGGCTCAACCCCAATTCTTCGGATAAAGCTTTCCGCAAGAAAGGAGTGTGACACTCCCGTGTCGAAGAATTCCCTAGTGGGGTAACCGGAAACTAGCACGAAGCCTAATACACAGGCAACACATATAAAAGTCTCGAAAGTCTAAAGACAATATACAAAATTAAACTTTCTCATACCTGTCACCACATCGGATTGTCGAATCACTTCCTGTTGCCCAAGGTTGTAAGCTCTTTGTTGCATGGGTTGGAAATGTGAAGCGCTCGACTCCGTCATTTTCCCTTTCTTTGCGATGTTGGGACCGGAACACACTGATGGTTCCTGTCTTGACTGATGCTCAACACCACCCACAGTACAAAATCGATCTATATGGCCTTACTTGCCATACGTATAGTATGTTGGTGGTCCCTTGAAGTGAGATCCTCCCAGCGTTATACTGCTCTTCTCCCAAGACCTGAAGGGCTAGGGCTTTTTCTTCCACTTACTCCCTTAAGACTTCCCTTGTGATTGAGAAGGCTTTCCCTCTCCCTACTTGATCACGAGTCCCTTACGACGTTGGGTTTGCTCCATATCACTCTCCAACGTCCTGGCTGCCTCAATTAGCTCGTTGAAACCCGCATTCTTTATAGCTATAAGGGGTTGTCTCAAGTTCTCTCTCAACCCATGGTAAAAGAGGTTGTCCCTCTCCTCTTAATCAGCCATGGTCGTTCCGGCATAATGACCCAAATGATTAAATTCCTATATGTACTCATCCACAATATTATCATGCCACACCAAGTGCAAAAACTGCCTCTGAAGGGCTAACCTCATCGACGAAGGGATATACTTCTTTATGAAGGCATTCCCGAACTCTTCCACGGATGGGGTGCGTCCAGGAAACTGGCGGCCGCTATGGCTACACCCACCACAACTTAGTGTCGCCTTCTAACATGAAGGTAGTGAATTTTGACTACTTTTCCTCTGGCCTTTTCTGTCGCCCTCAGAAGTTCCTGAATCCTCGCCAACCAGTCCTTTGCATCAGTCGGTGTGCCGACTCCCTTGAACATTGGAGGATGAAAACTTAGAAAGTACTTCATCTATCAGTCTCCCTGCCCAACCACCACTCTCTCAGCCAACGGCTCTGCCGTCCTAGCTCCTCTGCCCGATATGACCGGTGTCGCATCTGGGGTAACAGGAGTCGTTACCTATGCAACAGGGGTCACAACTTGTGTTACCACTGCAGCTTGGGCCGCCACCATTACCTCTGCAAGCATGGGACAGAAATTGGCTGGGGTTACACCAATGCCCATAGGACCCGGAGTAGTAGCACTGCTCGTCGAAGGCTACTCTTGCGGCCTCGACGTCCCTGTATTATCTCTTGCACCTTTAACAAAAGCAAGGTAAAATAAGAATCAACTTTTATCCGCAAAACTTAGATACTAGGACACTCACTGTCCCGTGATACTCCTATGTGGATAAATTCTTTACGCAATCCGATATGCCAAATCGACCACTAAACCTGAACCTCCTTCTGATACCAAATCATTACACCTCCCCTGTAATGACTGTAAGACCCCCCTCCCGGAACACAAAACACGACACGAGAGGGGTCTTATGCCCAGAACAGCCGTCTTGCGGTAGCACTAACACTCGGGCTAGCCTGTACCACAAGATGCCTATTCCGCCGGCCACAACCAATATCAAACATTGCCAACCCAACCAAAATATAACAGTACATAAGTCAAATCCACACCAAACATATAGTCCATAAAATATAACAAAAGTAGAGAAGCTACAACAAGATTCTAATATCAGAGTATGTAAATAGTTTTCCCCCCAAAAAAGGTACAACAAAAACCTCTCACACTCACATCAGTAACCGACGGTAGCGACGGTACCGTCCCCTCAGGCCCTGTCATCCTGGCCTGGCTGTCCGGCTGCATAATCTGCTGCTCCACCTGCTGGGTATCCTCCTAAAAAGAAAGACGTAGCAACCGTTAGTCATAAAGACTAAGTGGCTTCACATCCGCTCCCCCGGCGACTCCTCGTCACCGGGCGGAAAAAGGAATAGGGTACAATATATATGAACATAGGTACAAGCAGGTGGCATATCACTATGTATATAAAGCAGTGTAATAAATGAGCAACAACTTATTCTAGCAATTCTATCATCTACAGCAGCATGAGAGTATAATATGATAACAGTAAGTAACTCAACTTATATGAATGCTCATACAAGCATATAAGTTGAGGATCGTTCAGCAGTAAGTAACTCATCGTATAGGAGTGCCCATACAAACTTATATGATGAGGATCTTTGTGTATGCAATGAAGTGTAATGACATATATGCAATGCAATGACTCACCCATGATCACGCACAAGCAATCGTTATATCGATACGGACTTGAAGTTTCAAATTTTCGAGCAGGTAGCTAACCTCTCACGCGTCATACGTCGGGCCAAACTGTGACAGTAGAGCGGGCATCTCCACTACTAGGCTGGTCTCCACACTACCTGGCCTAGGCCTTCGTATGCCTCAATGCTAAGAACACAACAACGGAGCTCACATGCGTACTATAGCTCAGCAGGTGTCTCAGGTAGATGTGCATCGAGATCCTAGCCCCGAACTGGCCTAAGGTGTGATACGGAAGGAGCCTCGGAAATGAGCACCAGTACCAAGCCCAACCGTTCACTTAGCACGGAAGGAGCCTCGGGACATGAACACCGAGGACCAAGCCCAACCACCCAAGGTCTATCCGTCAACTCCCATCGGTGTGACGATTGGAGAGCTCGTAGACCTGCCACACTATCCTTAACCCGAGATTACGACACCGCGTGTCGACTCACACCGCATGCAATACAACCACATCGTGGTATGGAAGGAGCCTCGGAAACGAGCAAGAGAACCAATCCTAACCGACCACTTGGCACGGAAGGAGCCTCAGGACATGAACACTGAGGACCAAGCCCAACCGTCCATTTATGATTCTTCCCAACGTTACCAACCAGTGCGATCGGATATCCACACTCACCCCTTTCACAATCTGGTGCCCAATGAACCATAAGGGTTTACCATAAACACAGGTGGCGAACCACCTCATATAGTGGACCATCTTAGACTCCCCTATATGACAAGCCTCAAGACCATGATTACGTCTAATGCTATGGTCACATAACTTTAACATCACCACTTATAACTCCTTCACCAAAATCAATCATTTTCCTGCACATGAGTTAACCATTTATCTAACACATCACATATTCATAACAACAACCACCGAACAATTACCCAAACTCTTGTGAATCTTGTTATAATTACCCTTCGTTCACTAACCCCCACCAAGTCGTTTCGTTCAACCACATACCATTTCACCATTTGTTTACGTGGGGGTCTATCCAATAATTTCATCATGCGTTGAATTATCACAATTAGTCATATTATGATTCACCTACAACTTAACGTCGGATTGTTACAAAACCTCTTCCGAGTCCAAACCCAACTTTTCAATTACCCAGGAATTTCAGGTGCAAAACACCTGCTGCACAACAACGTCAACCGGAGATTCCTGTGGCTACAGGAATCTGGTGAGCGCATGTAACCACTCGTTGGAAAGGTAGTTCCAAGGGCTACGACTTTCGTGTTTAGTAGAAAACCTAGATCTGGCCATATCTTGCCTGAAAATAGCCAAGAAGGTCGATGTGTGTAGAACGCATCTTGAGGCGGAATGAACGACATCGGTTCATCTTCCTCTTCAAGCCGATCCTACCAAATCACAACCAGAAGTTCCTCCACCCTTATTCACCCTGTTAAGGCCATTCCTCTTCACGAAACCACCCCCATCATCACTTTGAAGGAAGGGGAGGTTGAAGATGACTAAACCTTAGAATATAAGTTTTAGCATGGGCCTCCTAAAAATCTTCATCTCACACATCAAGACTCTTTTGAGTCGATATCTCGCCTAAGGATAACTACAGATCTAGCACCAAGGGAGAGGGGAGGAAGCTCACCTTATTTCCAGCAGTTCCGCCATCTCCGGCCATGGATCTTGTCATTCTTCTCATCGGCATCCCTTTTCCTTGGCGGTGGTGGTGATTCCTCACGAAGTTTGGTTGGCTCCAGCAAGTTCTTCCCTCCGCCAGAAGTTTTCTCCAGAAGATATGGCTTAGAAGGGAATGAAAACGGTTAGGGTTTCATTTTGCCTTTTTATTCAGAAGTGACACGAGTAGGGAAACGCCTGTGTCCTTACCCGTGTCCTGCTCGGGTGAAACGGCATCAACAGTTCGACTGCCGCTTCGTGCACACACAAGGGTACTGACACGCCCGTGTATGTACCCGTGTCAAGGTGACACGGCCGTGGTTCTTCCCGTGTCTATACCTATGTCCTGCTTTAGACATATTTTGTTGAGCTTGACTTGATGCACACGGGTAGGGACATGCCCGTGTATCTACCCATGTCCTTCTCGGGACAATGACTGCTTAACACTCAATGTCATGCCACTCAACGCCACGGCATACGTGCAGGGACACGCCCGTGTCTCTACCTGTGTCCTTCTCGGGACAAGCCACTCAACGCCATTTTCTTATCACTCAACACCATGCCACTCAATGCCACAACACACGGGTAGGGATACGCCCGTGTCTCTACCCGTGTCCTTCTCAGGACAAGCCACTCAACACCATTTTCTTATCACTCAACACCATGCCACTCAAAGCCACGGCACACGGGTAGGGACACGCCCGTGTCTCTACCTGTGTCCTTTACAGGGCCAACTTCTCTTTTCCCCACGAGTGCGCCCCTGATCGCCTGCACTCTCTGAGCCTAAATCAGCTCTCCTTACTCAAAAGCGCGCACAAGGGGCCTAGCGCGAATCGAGACGTTATAATTACCATATAATATGGGTCCGGCCGGGGCCCCACAATATATAGACACCACAGCTTTAGCATTATAAAGTGATATAAAAGAACAACGCATCTCAAAATTCAAAACACAAACAGCGTAAACCCACAAACACTAGAAGTTATCCACTATCAAAGGAGTATCAAAACGGCCTTAAGGTCTTACAACAATCATGAGTCCAAAAACTGAAACAACAATAAACAGAGCAACATGCTTTAGCACTCATAGTCTATCTCGGCATGTAAGTCGGATTACAGTTCATGGAGCAAAACATTTAACAAAACATAAGTAAATAAAAGAGAATCCACTTCATGAGGCTTAGTCCTTTTTGGCCAGCGAGCTTGCTTATGCTTGCGATCCTTGCCCTATAAAATTTTGTTATAACATAGGTCAACAAAGGCTGACCTCAACTGTGTAACCAACACATCTCATCCCGCCCGTCCCTAGTGGACCCCGGGGCACTCCATCACCCTGCAGGTCAGCACTTCTTATGCAAATGTATATAAACATATAGAGTAAAGAAACAAGTTAGGATGTCTCATACATCAAACACGTTTCTAGGTTGAGCAGTTAACAAAAAGGGGCCTACAATGCAGCATGTATGCAAACCTAGGTCTCACCCAAGGCACCCTTTAACGAATGAATCTAACACATCATAATGCATCATCACATCACACGGGTACTTCCATTTCCCTTAACGGCATTCAAACCTCCACACGGAACTCTTGTCAAGGCCCCACCCGCTCATGGGTCTCAAAACTCAGGCTTGCCCGCAAGCTCAGACTTCTCAAGTTAGGATTTCGTCTCACAAACAACAAACTGATGCTAAGAACCCTTGCTTGACCCCACCCGCTCGTGGGCTTCATTGTTTGGGCTTGTCCAAAGCTTGGCTTTCTCGTCAGTTTTACAGAAGGGGACTTATCTCGTCGAGACACTCTCAACACATGACTTGCACGTCACAGGCTAGCCAGCCGACCACAGAGACAAACCACGCCTTCGCACATCAATCAACAAATATAGCCTTTCCTTCCCTAATCCACCATTCGTTTTCGCATGAAATAAAGGGGCAAACAAACATCACAAACGGCTTCTTACCGCAAATAGATTTCTAGCAAAATCCTTCAGGCTCGTTATGCAACATCACCAAGTTGGACTAACGGTCGCGACTACGGCTTCACCCACAATGCCTAATGTTGGAGTTACCATGGTGATCTAGAAGTGGTCAAACATGTAATCTCACTGCCAACATGATATGAGCCTGCAGGGTTGCACATAAGAGAATGTGGAGAAGTTGGAAGATCGACTGTGTTGGTAAGGGTTGGGCAAAAGTTGCCAAAGAAGGTTCTTAGAGACTAAGGCAAATTCGACGAGAGTCATCGAGAATCGTTGAGTATGACTCAACGCTCTCAACGCCAAGGCAGATTCGTCGAGAATCGTTGAGTATGACTCAACGCTCTCAACTCCGTTTCTGCGGACTGATTCTCGTCGACTGATTCTCGCCGAATTTTGAGGTGATTCTCGCCGATCGATTCTGAAACCCTATTTTGCGATGGTCTGCGGATAGCGATTTTGCCTAGGTTTATTTATGCTTTGAGTATAAATAGACTCTTAGGGTTTTGGGAATAGACACAGTAAATCGGATTGATCGGGTTTTTCTTTTGACCGAATCGAAACCGACGGGCCTATTCCGTTGTTCTCGTTCGCCCCGCCGATTCCCGAATCCCGTCGGCCGGAAGCATTCCGCCGCCGCATTCGCTCCGCCGACCTCCTCCTCTCCGACGATAGTCGCCCGTGCTGCGCTTCCTGGAGAGGACCTAGCAGTCCGTGGAAGTGTAAGGTGCGGTCGATCTCTTTCCGATCATCCGTGTGACGGAAGCTTGGCGTTCTCCCGCTCGTGTGGATTTCTGCAGAGACGTAGATATTATTCTACGTGGAACTCGCCACCGACAAGGAATCACATTTGGAGCATCTTCGTTGAGTTGTGACTCAACACCGAAGAGGTAATTTTGCCTAATTTTTGTTAACTTTTTGATTCAACATTCATGGCCCGATCCAATCTCTTTTGGGTTGTTCTAAATTTTATTATTCCGCTGCGTGCACAAGTGTTGTGCCAACCTCATAGAGAAACCCAACAGTGGTATCAGAGACAGGTTGCGGCCATGTTTATTGTATTGGAAGTTAGGTTATTCCAGTACGTGTAAACCTAGGGATTTAGAAGTGTTCTAAATGTCTAGATTTAATCTTGGCACCCCGTCGGGAACGTCTGGAATCTTGTAGTAATTTCTAATCGTTAGGAATTAGTGTCTCCTTAGCAGTAACCATCCCTCGATTTTGTTTTGGATTTTGAATCCAACAAGGAGAGATGAGCTTGTCTACTGCTTTAAGTTGAGGTTCCTTTGTCCCTTGTCCAATGCATGTAAACCTGAAGATTTGGAAGTGTCCAGATGTTCAGATTTATCCCTTTTCTCTATCAAATGTTGATAGTGTTCTGTTATGCACATAAGGGATGCATGGGGTTTTTTAGTGAAGTGTTTTTCTTTGAATGTGCACATTGATCAAATGGTAATCATGATTAATTGTTAACCTATTATCAAAATCCCTTCATCAAATATTAAGTGTTCGGATGCCTTCCGATGGATGACACTCTTCCTGCCTCGATCGATGAAGTGTGGGCTTGCCAAAGCAAGGTGCATTAATCTATCTTGGTAAGGGTGCGAGCGAATAATTGTGATATCCCACTGTCGACATCGGGTCTAACTTAACTAGGTGACCTCAAAGGTTGAGTGCCTAGAGGCATGGGGTTGGCATACACCATATAATGGATGTGAATAAGGAGTTATTCACCAACCATACAAGAATTGCATGAGGATGCAATTGGCAAGCGTTGCCTACCTAAATAACCACATTGTGAGAGGAAATCCAAAGCTGACTCATTGTGTTGGTGAAATACGGATCTTGTCCACTAAGAGAGTAGCTCGCATGAACTCTCCGAATTGATAGTGAGGGCTATTATTTCGAATAAAATAGTGGGAGTTTTAGTTGAAGTCCTAATTAAGAAAAATAATTATATTTTGAAATTTTGGTACTGATTTTATTCTGCATAAATTCTTGTAGAATTCCATAGCAAGTGGTTCGCACTCCACTCTATATCTGAGAGTCATCCTTGAGAAGGATAAGCTCAGTGGGACTAATTATATAAACTGGTATAGGAACCTGAGAATTATTCTCAGGCAAGAGCGAAAGCTCTACGTCTTGGAAGAAGAAGCTCCCGAGGTGCCGACCGGGAATTATTCCTGTGCTGATAAGGATGCTTACAAGAAGTATACTGATGACGCCTTGGACGTCGAATGCCTTATGCTTTTCACCATGAACTCTGAGCTTCAGAAGAAACATGAGAACATGGGGTGCAAGGAGATTGACGAGCATCTCAAGAAAATATTTCAAGGGCAAGCTCGTCAAGAGAGGTTTGACGTCACCAAAGCGTTGTTTCAGTGCAAGATGGGAGTTCGAGACTCAGTAGGGACTCACGTACTCAAGATGATTGGGTATATAAAGAACCTTGAAAGACTGGGTTTTCCTTTGGGTCAAGAGTTGGCCACAGATCTGATCCTGCAATCGTTGCCGGACAGTTACGAGCAGTTTGTCTGAACTACAACATGAATGAGATAGACAAGACACTGCTCGAGCTCTTAGGCATGTTGAGAACTGCCGAGATCAATATGAAGAAGGCCAAGCCTGCCAGCCCCATACTGATGGTGCATAAGGGCAAGGCCAAGGCCAAGGGCTTCAAGAAGACAAAGGTGGGACCTAAGTCACATCTTGAGCCCAAGTCTTCTACACTTATGAAGAAGAAGAGCACGGTGAAGGAGGGGAAATGCCACCACTGTGGCAAGGCTGGTCATTGGAGGAGGAACTGTCCTTCGTACATTGAGGGTCTGTAGAAAATGAAGGGAGGTATGACTTTCGCTTCAAGTATTTACGTTATAGAAATAAACCTTTCTGCTCCTTCATCTTGGGTATTGGATACCGGATGTGGTTCTCATATTTGTATAAATGTGCAGGAATTGGGAAGGAGAAGATTGCTGAGTAAAGGGGAGGTGGACTTGCGCGTCGGTAATGGAACAAGAGTTGCTGCTGTGGTCGTAGGGGTTTACCGTCTTTCTTTGCCCAGTGGACTTGTAATAGAACTAGATAACTGTTATTTTGTTCTCGCAATAACTAGAAACATTATATCCATTTCATGCTTGGACATGATTGGATTTTCTTTTATGATTAAGAACAACTGTTATTCTATATTTAAGAATGATGTTTGTTATGTTGTAGCTCAATTGTTTAATGGTCTTTATGTTTTGAACTTAGACCATCAGATCTATAATGTAGAAAATAATAAAAGACTAAGAACAAATGACTCAAACCCTACATATCTCTGGCATTGTCGTTTGGGCCATATAAACGAGAAGCGTATATCCAAGCTCCATAAAGATGGACTTTTGGACTCATTTGATTATGAATCATTTGAGCGATGCGAATCTTGTTTGTTAGGCAAGATGACTAAGGCCCCTTTCACTGGTTATACTGAGAGGGCTGAGGATCTCTTGGGTGTTGTACATAGTGATGTATGCGGACCCATGAGTTCCATGGCTAGGGGTGGGTATTTCTACTTCGTTACATTTACTGATGATTTCAGTAGATATGGATATGTGTATCTTATGAAGTGCAAATCCGAGATCTTTGAAAAGTTCAAAGAGTTCAAGAATGAAGTAGAAAACCAGTTGGGAAAAAGGGTTAAAGCACTCCGATCTGATCGAGGTGGCGAATACCTGAGTTATGAGTTCCGTGATCATCTAAAAGAGTGTGGTATTGTATCGCAGCTCACTCCACCTAGAATACCACAGCATAATGGTGTGTCTGAGAGGAGAAATCGTACTTTATTAGACATGGTACGTTCGATGATTAGTCATGCAGACTTGCCTGTTTCCTTTTGGGGTTTTGCTTTAGAGACTGCTGCAATGACACTAAATCGCGCACCAACAAAAACGGTTCTGAAGACACCACATGAGATATGGACTGGGAAGCGTCCTAGTATGTCGTTCATTAAAATTTGGGGCTGTGAGGCATACGTGCGATGTCAAATGCCTGACAAGCTGGAACCCAAATCAGATAAATGTTATCTGGTGGGATATCCTAAGGAAACGAAAGGG
The DNA here is from genome assembly GCA_039513925.1 of Platanthera zijinensis. Lineage (NCBI taxonomy): Eukaryota > Viridiplantae > Streptophyta > Magnoliopsida > Asparagales > Orchidaceae > Platanthera > Platanthera zijinensis. The sequence continues at coordinate 177,110,385 of CM077087.1, forward strand.
TATTACTTTTACCTACCGTCCGAGGGCAAAGTGTTTGTCGCAAGGACTGGCGTCTTTTTGGAGAAAGAGTTCTTATCAAGAAAGACTGAAAAGGTAGAACTTGAAGAAGTTTAAGAACCACAAGTAGTGAATGAACCGGAATTGGATTCTGAGACAGGACTACAAGATGTTGTAGCTAGAGAACCTGCTCAAGAAACACAAGTCCTACGTTGATCTGGTAGACCGAGGTTTGAGCCTGAGAGATATGGATTTCTCATGTCTCAAATAGGTAATGTGTTGCTTATGGATCATGATGATGAACCAGCAACCTACCAAGAGGCTATGAATGGACCGGACTCCGACAAATGTCTTGAGGCTATGAAATCCGAAATGGACTCCATGTATGCAAACCAAGTTTGGAACTTGGTGGAACCACCTGAAGGGGTACGACCCATATGGTGCAAATGGATCTTCAAGAAGAAGACCGACATGGATGGGAATGTACAGACATTCAAAGGGCGACTGGTGGCTAAGGGTTTCAAGCAAATTCATGGTATTGACTATGATGAGACCTTTTCCCCTATTGCCATGGTAAAGTCCATAAGGATATTGCTTGCTATTGCTGCGTATTATGACTACGAGATCTGGCAGATGGATGTCAAAACGGCTTTCCTTTATGGAAACTTCCTTGAGGAAGTGTACATGACACAACCTGAGGGTTTTGTATCCCCAAATGAAGCCACTAAAGTATACAAGCTGAATAAGTCCATCTATGGACTAAAACAGGCCTCTAGAAGTTGGAATCTTCGTTTTGATGAGAAAATCAAAGAGTTTGATTTCATCAAGAATGAAGATGAGCCTTGTGTTTACAAGCGAATCAGTGGGAGCATTGTTGTCTTCCTGATATTGTATGTAGATGACATACTTTTGATTGGGAATGACCTTCCTACCCTGAAAGTTGTTAAGAACAACCTAGGGAACTGCTTTTCTATGAAGGACTTGGGTGAAGCGACTTACATACTTGGTATTAATATCTATAGAGATAGATCGAAGAAGTTGTTGGGTTTGACCCAGAGTACATACATTGAAAAAGTGTTGAAGCGGTTCAACATGCTTGAGTCCAAGAAAGGATTTTTACCCATGTCTCATGGTGTGAATCTCTCTAAGGACCAGTGTCCAAAATCTTGTGAAGATAAGGACCGCATGAAGTTGATTCCATATGCTTCGGTAATTGGATCAATCATGTATGCAATGTTATGTACTCGACCCGATGTCTCCTTTGCTTTGAGCATGACTAGCAGGTATCAGTCAGACCCCGGTGAATGTCACTGGATTGCAGTCAAGAATATCCTGAAGTACTTGAGAAGGACTAAGGATGTGTTCTTGGTGTATGGTGGAGAGGAAGAGCTCGTTGTAATTGGTTACACGGATGCTAGCTTCCAAACTGATAGGGACGACTCAAAGTCTCAGTCGGGTTTTGTGTTTTGCCTTAATGGAGGAGCTGTGAGCTGGAAGAGTTCCAAGCAAGAGACAGTTGCTGATTCTACAACAGAGGCCGAGTATATCGCTGTGGCTAACGCAGCGAAGAAGGCTGTATGGATTAGGAAATTCATCGGCGAGCTTTATGTAGTTCCTAGCATTGTTGGTCTCGTAGTTCTCTACTGTGATAACAATGGTGCAATTGCATAATCTAAGGAACCTAGATCCCATCAGCGCTCCAAGCACATACTTCGGCAGTTCCATCTTATTTGTGAGATTGTCGACTGAGGAGATGTGAACATTTGCAGAGTGCCGACTGAGGAGAATATTGCGGATCCACTAACAAAGCCTCTCGCACAAAGAAAGCATGATAGTCATACTAGATCAATGGGTATGCGATACCTAAGTGATCAACTCTAGTGGGAGTCTTGTGGGTTGCATGTAAACATATATTCTGTTGGCTGTTTATTGTTTATTTATATGATGAATTGTGTACCAAATGTTTCTTTTTACAATTAATGGCAAGTTCTTTTATTGTGATTTTTCTATATGATAGTTAAATTGTAACATAATAAATACCCTTAGAGTGTTCGCTTCCATAGGACATCAAGTAAGTGAATTGAATGTGAGAGCCTATGATTTATTTGAAGCTTCACTCTTAAAAGGTCCCTGGTCGTTGTATCATCATAGATACTAAGGGTGATGATGATACCTTAAGACTGGCACGTGCGTTGACTGATGACCAGTTCTCACAGTTCATGATATTGTGATATCAAGTCATCACGTGGGTACTTGTTAATGAACAAGTTGTACTGGACAGACCCATCCTGAGACTACTTTGTGGATTGTTATCTAATCGTGTCACAAGTAGGTCTCTATTGGCAATGGTGTTGTGGTCCTTTGACCTGACGTCACAACATTAATCAAGTGAGGAAGAGCGTGCTTTGATGCCATCTAAAGTCTTCCTTGAGAAAGGTTGATGATAAGAGTGGTTATTGGGCACGTTACGAATCATTTGGGTGTTTGTGTGTGAGCAGATATGGGATTTGTCCTCCTATATGACAGGAGTTGCATCCATGGGCCCCTTGATGGAACTGGACTGAGAAATGCATGGCCATGCTTGGTTGAGTCAGTATGTGATATTGGACTCACCATTCTCTGGAAGTCCATTCTAGATCAAGAAACTTGGATTGAGCTATTATGAGGGTGACACGGTCCATGCCTCTAGTTCCTTCCGGATGTAAGGGACAAAGGGACAAAGACAATGCTGGAACATTGGTCATGAAGGCTTATGAGTTATGAACTCTTATTGCTTGGGGAGCAATGATGCATTGCTAGATGCCACTCATTGTTAGTGAGGTTTTTGGTTTGATACTTTCAAGATCAAGTGGGAGATTATTGGAGTTACCATGGTGATCTAGAAGTGGTCAAACATGTAATCTCACTGCCAACGCGATATGAGCCTGCAGGGTCGCACATAAGAGCATGTGAAGAAGTTGGAAGATCGACTGTGTTGGTAAGGGTTACCAATCATCACACAGAATGGGGTTGGGCAAAAGTTGCCAAAGAAGGTTCTTAGAGACTAAGGCAAATTCGACGAGAGTCGTCGAGAATCGTTGAGTATGACTCAACGCTCTCAACGCCAAGGCAGATTCGTTGAGAATCGTTGAGTATGACTCAACGCTCTCAATGCCATTTCTACAGACTGATTCTCGCCGACTGATTCTCGCCAAATCTTGAGGTGATTCTCACCGATCGATTCTGAAACCCTATTTTGCGGTGGTCTGCGGATAGCGATTTTGCCTAAGTTTATTTATGCTTTGAGTATAAATAGACTCTTAGGGTTTTGGGAATAGACACAGTAAATCGGATTGATCGGGTTTTTCCTTTGACCGAATCAAAACCGACGGGCCTGTTTCGCCGTTCTCGTTCGCCCCGCCGATTCCCGAATCCCGCCGGCCAGAAGCGTTCCGCCGCTGCATTCGCTCCGCCGACCTCCTCCTCTCCGATGATAGTCGCCGGTGCTGCGCTTCCTGGAGCGGACCTAGCAGCCCGTGGAAGTGTAAGGTGCGGTCGATCTCTTTCCGATCATCCGTATGACGGAAGCTTGGCGTTCTCCCGCTCGTGTGGATTTCTGCAGAGACGTAGATATTATTCTACGTGGAACTCGCCACCGACAAGGAATCACATTTGGAGCATCTTCGTTGAGTTGTGACTCAACACCGAAGAGGTAATTTTGCCTAATTTTTGTTAACTTCTTGATTCAACATTCATGGCCCGATCCAATCTCTTTTGGGTTGTTCTAGATTTTATTATTCCGCTGCGTGCACAAGTGTTGTGCCAACCTCTTAGAGAAACCCAACACCTAATCCACTAGCGGAGCGGATTTCTAATGCAACATCATGTTGGGGACGAATATAATCGACTCGGTGTCTCCTCTTGAACCATGGAAACCTGAACCCCTCTCATTTGAGAGATCCAGTGCCTAAATGCTTGAAAGAAAACAAGAATAAAACATATTCCATGCACGCATCCTAAAGAGCGAGAGCAGAAATGTCGTTACCTTATGACTCCTCTTCCTACCCATGGAGATCTTGCTTTGCACTGATGAAAAATGTATGCCTTCAAGTCCACTCCACGAATCTGGTCTCGGTTCGACGAACGGAGGCTCGAAGCTTCGCTAATGGTGGAGAAAGTCCTTCTTCTTCCTCCTCCAAATCCTCTCTCTGAAACCCAAACTCCCACTCAAAATGAGAAGAATGATGGAAAACAACCTTTCAACCCTACTTAAGTCTCTTGGAAGGAGTGTCCTGGGCCATAGGATTACATCCCAAGAAGGATCGGATGGCCTAAACTCAGCCGTTACGAAACTGCTCCCGTATGCTACCGCCAGGCGGTAGCTACCTACCGCATCGCGATGACTTCTCGAGTCGTCGATCTAAAACACTACAGCGCTACTGCTAGCGGTAGCAATACCTCTGCGCGGTAGCTCACTCAACATTTTTGTCTCAACGCATTGGTCTATCGTCGAGCGGTAATTAGCTAACCTCACACGCTACCACTCAACGCACTCAATGCCTCCACTTAATGCATGAAGGCTACCGCCGAGCAGTAAATAGCTAACGTCGCACGCTACCACTCGATGCACTCGACGTCTACCACTCAACGCACTCAACGCTAGAATGCTACCACCAGGCGATAGCAACCTACCGCCGCGTGGTAACGTCTAAAGCCTCAAGTCCAGAAAATTGAGGTGTTACAAATGGCCATGGCCTACCACCCCCTTTCATGGAAACTCCATAAATATCCCTCCTCAGCCCCATTTGACCTTTTCATCACCTTTAGAAGACCACAAGCAGTCAAAATCGACTCTTGGATCACTGCAATCAGTGGAGAATCGGATTCGGGAGGAGGTTCGCCGGAAAACACCTCCACCATGGCCGCCCACCGGAGTAGTCGCCTCTAAGCCCGGAATCAGACTCGTTTCTCCCCCTCTCCCCTTGCGTTAGTATCTTAGATCAAAAGAAAATGGAATCGGTCTCAAAAGAGCCAGTTTCCATTTTAAAATCCATGGAGTTTTCTCCATTTTTCTTCCTCTTGAGTTCGCCGGAAACCACCCCTCCGACAACCGAGCCGCCGCCGGCAATAGCCACCACCTCAACGGAGGTGGTTGTGGAAATGGCCGGCCAGGTGGCCAGATCGACGGGATTTGTCCTTAGAATAGGCTACAAGACGGGTGGATCCCGTCCCTTGGCTGGAGTTAGGGGATGAAATCACAGCCGTCTGTTTTGTTTAACAGGTTTTGATATTATAATATATTATGTGTGTTTATTTACACAGGGAACATACTTTTTGATGCTGAAAATGAGGTCCTTAGGGGCAGAACCATAAAAAGTACTCAACAGAAAAGTTGTAGGTCTATGTCTTAAATTTAATTGAAGACTTGAATCAACCCAATTGGAGCACTCTAGCTCCCTGTAGGGCAGTTTTAGTGGGACTGGTCCCTAAGAGGGGACAACCCATATTTCTTGAATAACTTTTAAATGGTTAAAGTTATAGGATTGAAATTTGCGTCATGTAAGTATTTAATCTAGGTACACCTACATGCCAAAAATGGGAATTTGTAGGCAACATTTTTCTATAGTTTTAGGTAAAATGTGATTGTTCATAAAAGTGGAATATTTTGGTGAAACATAATTATATAGATCCCAAAATTTGGTGGGAGTCTCAATAGGGAAATATAAAGCCTTGGTAAAAATTTAAAGTCATTGGAAGCTCTTCATGTGGGTGTAATTCCAATGTATGAGACTATGACTTGTGATATGTGGTTTGCATTTAGCCAAAAAGTGTATATTGTGAATTTAGCAAAATTGGCTTGGTCAAATCCAGTGAATTTTTATACATGCACTTATTTAGTAAAAGTACACCTCCTTATGAAGTTTAGAACATTTAGAGTTGATATGTTTGACAAATGAATTAATTAGTATTTTTGTTACGCATATGTATTAATGAAATTATGGTGACTAAAATAGTTGCAAAAATTATAAAATCTTGCCAATAACAATAATTTAGCATGATACATACTAGATAAATTAATTGGAATTTTTGAAAGTCAAAATCTTAGGGTTGCAGTTATAATTATCATTTTACCCCTTCTATATTATTAAGATAATTGTGCTCAAATTGAGTTATAAAATTATACATTTCTGAAATAAATTATTATTTATCATTTATAACCTCCAATAATTTTTCTGGAATTATTTGATGAATATTTATCGTACTTCATGAGTGGATCAAATTTTTGTAATTATAAATTAAATATCAAATATTATTAGAATGATATGAAATTTGGTCCAGACCTATTATTTATCATTGTGACCTTGTAGAAATTATTTGGTACTGTTTGGACCCTTGAAAGTGATACTTTATGTTCAAATCCACTAGTGACTTATATTTTAGGAAAATTTAATTATGGTCAATTTAATTTAGAAATTGTGAAACTTGGGAACTTCAACGTAACTGAGAATTCAGACCCCTATAAATTAATCGCTTGACATTTGGATAAAATATTTGGAGGTTACCACCCTTTGACTCATATCGATCATTTAGGTTGCATATAGTAAATTCAAGGGGGTGATGGTTAGATGCGATACAAATTGGTTATAGTCAGGTTGGGGATACCTAGGACCTTGATGTGATGTTGGTTGGAGTCCTAAGGGATTTACCAAGAGGTGGTGTGAGTTAGTGTACATGGACCCTAAGGGCATAGTTAAGTTCGGGAACAACGAAAGATTGTTGTTCCCCTATATGAAGCACGAATCACTATAGACTTTCTAAAAGTAACTATGTGAGAGGGTTTGATAAAGGACACTAACAAATCTAAATATCTTGAGAAAAGGAATGATGGGGTTAATCCCATCATAGTTCCTAGTATCACTGCAAGTCCTTCACCGAGTAGACCTCGGGAAGTCCAAAATCAACCTTAAATCGCTAAGTTCAACTAAAAGTTAGAAAATATTAGTCTAATAGGTTGAAGGGATAACTTAGCAATCTCACCCGTGTACGAGTTGGAGTGATTCGGGACTTGTTAGTCCTGGAATTGGAGGCTTGGTGTGGTGATATTACCGACTAATTCACTAGTGAGCTGAAGACTCGATGATGCATAAGATTTGTAAATGGGTTGGTCCTGCGAGCTAGAGGCTCGGATAGGTATTTTCATACCTGGTTGTGTTTGTGTGGTGGGTCATTCGGTACTAGTCCAGTCGGCACACCGACGAAAGTACGTTGACTCTGGTGAGAAGTGCAGGTTTTAGGGTAGACCAGTAGGATGTTTATACTGAGGTCTGGACGACTATCCCCTAAACGCAAACCCAACCATAAAGTCTGGTAGTTGCCAGCAAGAGTACGCAAGGGCTCCGTTGTTGTGTTCTTAGCGTTGAGGTCTACGTAAGGTTTAGGCCCAGTAGTGTGTCTACCTGCCTAGGAGTGGAGATACCTGCTCCAATACTACCGTGAGCCACAACGGTTGATACCTGAGAGGCTAGCTACCTCAAAAAAATAAGGAATGTTTGAAAGGTCTGTGTGTATATAGTCGGGTGGGTGAGTTGCATTATAATCATTACATTGTACCGCATTGTATGGCATATGTAGATAATATAGTTTAGTTTATGTTTCCAGACTCTCGTCATATAAATTAGTATGTGCTCTTTTATATGATGAGTTACCTGGAAACCTTAGCTTATAAGTTTGTATGGGCATTCATATAAGTTAAGGTACGCTTCTGTGATGGTAGAGTAGCTGTTTTTATATTCTTAGATTTATACAGCTCTTCCTTACTGCTTTTGTATTATACTTTATTATTGTTCATTACTACTGCTTTTTTTGCTACTCATATTGGTATATAACTGCTAGAATTATATATAAACTATTAGATAGTGTCATGTCACCTACTTTTGCCATTCTGCTTTGTTGTCCTCCACTTTCTTCCTCTCGTGTGGTGCCTAGAAGTCACGGGGGAAAGACGGAGATGATAATAGCTTAGTATTTTGACCAACTATCGGTGGACCATATCATTTTAGGGATGCGAGAAGATATAGTGCCAGTTTGACTAGGAGAACCAGCATCATAAGGAGGCAGTACTTAAGGAGCAGTTACCGTGCACTACTACTAATACCTGGCGACAGGTTAATCAGTGTTTTTTATTTAGCTTCTGCATTAGTTGAGTGAGAGAGAGTTTTGTAATTTGGATATATACTAGGCATGTGCCCTATTACTCTCCTCGTTTGTTATCTAATTATGGATCTTTCCTTTCATTTGATATTTATATATCTATGTTGTGATATTGTGGACTGGTTTTTATTACTTCTTTTCTTGTTAGTCATGTGTATGATCATACCTACCGATAGGGTTGTCGTCTTGTGCTTGCAGCTAATTCGTAATTTGGCATCATTGTAAGGCGACTATAATGAGCATAAAATCTCTCCTCGTCCATGCTCAATTACTGGGAGTAGGGATTTTACAACTGGTATCACTTGAACAATGATCATAAGATAAATAAGTCCACAAAACACTGGGTCACCCCGCACTAACTTCAGTTTGCTGACAAACTAAGAAGCAGAAGCAATGGTGTGCCCATGCGAAAATCATAGTATTTTGTCCACTTTAAAATGAGATTAGGCCAACCATATTTAACAATTGAAATGTTTAAAATAGCAGGTTACTGTTCCCCCTCTGCCAAATGCTACTCCCTTTCAGCAGACAAAGTTGGGTCAGACTCTCATGGCTATTCTGGAGGCCTTTAGAGCTCAGCAGATTCCGGCTCTACAGCCGAACCCGGGCTCAAACTGGCTGACTACCTTCTGAGGACTCTCCCCTCCAACGTACTATCGGACGGAGATGGCAGATAGGGCAGAGGAGTGGCTTGACACTATCCAGGAGATGCTAGCAGGGATCTATTGCACGGGCAACGAGTTCATAGCCTTGGCAGTCACGACACTAGGAGGTCATGCTAAGAGGTAGTGTACGTCCCTCATAGACTCTACCTTTGCTGATTATGAGTATTCTCAGATCACCTGGGACCAGTTTAGAGGGGCCTTGTTGGAGGATTTCGTATCACCGATGGACAGAGATGCGCTGGAGGATTGGTTTTTGCACCTCAAGCAGGGAAAACGGTCGGTGTTAGAGTACCAGAGAGAGTTTTCACACTTGGAAGGATTCGCTAGTCTCCTGAGTGAGAAGGACTATGCGAAGAAATTTTATAGAGGGCTTCAGGACTCGCTCAGGCAGGATCTTCTGTTCATCTGAGAGGCCAGTCTGGAGAAGATTATCGAGACAGCAAAGAAGTGGCAAGTAGATCATCTGATAGTTCAGGGCAGAGGGAAGAGACCGGCTGAGGGGAAGTACCATGGTAAGAGCAGTAGAGGCCCGCAATGGGGCAAGTTCATGAGACACAGGAAAGGTAGAGGATGTCCTCGTCCTAATGTTAGGCCAGAGCAGCGACCTCCTGCTGTGCTAGCCCCACCACCACCACACACCCAGGAGCCGAGGATACATAATGACAGAGGACGCCCTCTAGTAGTATGCTTTAGGTTCCACCAGCCCGGGCACATCCGAGCCAACTTCCCTCAGCGATTCCCTCCGCCTCTAGCCTCTCTAGCACAGCGTGGTAGAGGCCGAGGAAGTGGTCGTGGCCGATAACATCATGATGGCGGCCGACGGCTGGACAGATGTATGCGCTAGACTTGGCCCAACCCAAAGACCCCGAGAAGGTCATCACAGGTACTTTTAGTTTTTAGTTTATATTTGTAAGAAACGAACAAAAAACTACCGGAAGAGGTATAACAGAAATTTTATTATCTGAAAAAGGTATCTATTATAAAGATATGACCTTTTTTTATAGAATGGAGGAGAGAAGAGAGAATACAAATAAGAGATGTGGGACTAAAAAATACAGGACTAAGCATTCTATACAGAAACAACCCGTACAAGCTGTGCGGTTAGACGGAAGGGCTAACCGCTCGGCTACCACTAGAGAGGAAGGAGAGATCGTCATGGGAGACCGCTAGACCTCCCGGTCTCCAAGACGCCAGAGACAAACTGCTAGACCGCTCGGACTCCAGACAGCAACAACACTGCAACCAAACCGCTGGAGGGAAGCCGCCAGACCGCGCGGTCTTCAATCTGCCAAGACAGGCCGCCAGACCGCCCGGTCACCCACTTCAACACTCCCCTCAAGCTGGAGCATATATATCGATCATGCCCAGCTTGTCGCAAATTTGAAGAAGCGAGGCAGATACTGGCTTGGTGAAGATGTCAGCCAACTCTTTATCAGAAGTGACGAAGGGAGTGCAAATTTGTTCCTTCAAAATCTCTTCACGAATGAAACGACAGTCGACCTCAATGTGTTTGGTTCTTTCATGAAAGACCGGATTTTTGGAGATGTATATGGCCGCCTTGTTATCACAGAACATAGGTAGAGGATGGTTGTAGACCTATCCTAAATCCATCATGAGTGCCCGTAACCACTTTAACTCACAAGTGATCGATGTCATACTACGATACTCTGCTTCTGCACTGGATCTGGAAACAACAGACTGCTTCTTGCTCTTCCAGCTCACCAGATTTCCCCCAACAAAGGTGCAAAAACCCGAAGTTGACTTGTGATCCCCTTTGTCATCAGCGTAACTCGCATCTGAGTATGCTTCAACCCTTAGATGACCATTCTTCTGAAAGAGTAATCCTTTCCCAAGTGTTGCTTTGACATACTCCAAGATCTGCAAGGCGGACTGTAGATGGTACTCCCTAGGCGCTTGCATGAATTGACTCACCTTGCCCACAGCATAGGAAATGTCGGGTTTGGTCACTGTGAGATATATGAGCTTACCAACCAAACGCCTGTATCGCGTAATATCTGAAAGAAGAGGCAAATCATCTGTCCAGGTTTTGTCTTCTCCAATTATCATGGGGCATCGGGCAGGTTTTGCTCCAGTCAATCATGCCTCTTTTAATAGATCAAGAGCATACTTATGTTGGGAGAGGACTAAGGAGTTGGGCTTCCGAGAGATTTCAATCCCCAGAAAGTACTTTGAAGAGCCCATATATTTTGTGACCAGATGTTGACGAAGATGTCGCTTTGTCAAGGAAACCCCTTCCTGGTCATCGCTAGTGAGAAGAATATCATCGACGTACACAGCAAGAACTACCAGTCCCGAGGAGGTTTTGCGAATGAATAGTGAGTGATCGGCAGAGCTTCGCGTAAAACCAACAGCCGCCACGATGCCGCTGAACTTGTCAAACCAAGCTCGAGGGATCTGCTTAAGGCCATAGATGGCCTTCTTCAGCCGGCATACCCGTGTCTCCCCCTGAGAAACATACCCAAGAGGTTGCTCCATGTAAATGGCCTTCTGAAGATCACCATAAAGGAAGGCATTCTTTACATCCAGCTGAGAGATCGGCCAATCTCTATTGACGGCCACAGAGAGTAGGACCCGGATAGTACTGAGACGAGCCACGGGGGAGAAGATGTCAAAGTAATCAACCTCATAGGTCTGAGTAAAGTCCTTATCAACAAGGCGGGCCTTATAACGATCCATAGTGCCGTCCAGGCCAAATTTGACCACAAAGACCCAGCGACAGCCAACAACATCAGTATCGAAGGGAGGAGGAATAAGAGTCCAGGTACCCCACATAGTTAGGGTCGTCATTTCCTTATCCATGGCCATCTTCTAATGAGGAATAGCAAGGGCCTCCTGGTAGAAAAGGGGTGTGACAGTGGCAGAGATAGCCAGAGCAAAGGCCCTGCGAAAAGAGGTAAGGCGATTATATGAAACAACAGCAACAATGGGGTGTAGAGTACACGTCCTCACCCCTTTACGAAGAGATACATGAAGATCTAGGTCGGCGGGTCCCTCGACATCCGGAGCATCCGTGGCAGAGAGAGCTGGCCCGGGGGTAGAGAGCGATGACGGCGGAGAGGAGGGAGACGGTGGTGGAGAAGAGGGAGAAAGAGGCGGAGGCAGAGGAGTGGATAGAGACAGAGTAGGGGTTGAGATCGTAGTAGGAGACGAGGGAACAAAGAGAATAGTAGGAATATCAGAATCTGGGGGAAGAGGAGAGGATTCAGCCGAGAAGTAGGAGGCATTCTCGAAGAAGGTGACGTCAGCAGAGACGAACTGCTTATGTTTGATAAAAAGAGATCCATACATCCAAAAGTTCAGAGTGATCTCGTAAGAGATACACCCAAGTACATCTAGAAAAATCATCAATACAAGTTACAAAATAAGAACTACCCCGACCAATGGTTAGGGTAGGAGCAGGGCCCCAGACATCGGAGTGGACTAGATCAAACGGATGGGTAGAGCCCTGACCTTGCTTCGGCGGGAAGGAGAAACGGTGATGCTTGCCAAGCTGACAAGCGTCGCAGTTGAGAGGAGTACTGGAAGGAGGGAGGTGGGGCAGAAGATGATGTAGAAGTCGTGGAGGAGGATGACCCAGGAGGAGATGCCACTGGAGAAGATCCGTAGAAGAAGAGGAGAAGGCGGACAAGGCGGAAACGTTGTCGAGGAAGTAGAGGTCGCCGCTCTCAGTCCCAGTAGCAATCGTCCGTTGGGAGCTCGGATCCTAAAAAGGACAAGAAGTCGTAGTAAACGTCATAAAGCACTGAAGCTGCTTGCATAAAGAGGTAACCGACAATAAATTGCACGGAAATTTGGGCATATAGAGAGTGTCCGCTAGGCGAAGAAACGGAGTAACATGAACCACTCCCGACCCATGAACCGGGGAGGGAGAACCGTTTATAACGAGGACAGGAGGCAACCGATCATGTTGTTCGAGTAGAGAGAAGCACTGAGGATTGCCCGTCATGTGATTAGTCGCACTAGAGTCGATAAGCCATTTACCTTGGGTCACCACGTGGGCACTACCTGATGATGTGACCACGGAGGCAGACGGCTTGGAAGAGGAGGCGGAAGAGTCACCCGAGGGGCAAAGATGGGGATGCTTCGCCCAACAGCGTTCGATAGTATGGCTGGTGCGGCCATAGTGAGAGCAGAGGTAGCGGGAAGAAGCACGTCCGCCAGACTGGTGACTGCGGCTACCAGAGCCACTCCACTGAGTTTGGTGAGCATAGTTGTTTGGTGGAGAAGGAGCGGGCAGAAGCGGGCGCTGAAGGAAGGAGGTTACAGCAGCGATTCGGGCAGCAGTGGTATCTAAGGTAGGAGATTCTATCTCACCCAAAATTTGTTGCGGATCATATCATAAGTATCAGGAAGCCGGAGCAGATAACACACAACAAGAAGCTCCTGGTAACGCTTGTGTTGTTGAGCCAAATCCGCAGAAAAGGGGCAATTCTAAAGAATCTCATCCCCAAGAGCCTAAACCTGTTGGTAGGCAGCAGCAGGAGACAATGTAGTACGAGCAAAGAGGTCCGCATACAACGTATAGATGCGGGACGTCTGAGCCCCCTTTGAGTACAGAGCGGCAAGATGAAGCCAAGCGGCCATGAACGTCTCATCATGACGGATGACGTGGAGGCATTCATCGGAGAGGCTATTAGTGAGCCAAGTACGCACAAGTGCGTCACTCGCATCCCAATCATCAAAGAGAGGTGAAGTGGTGGGAGGAGGGTCATCAACGAGATGGTGGCGTTTGCATTGCGAGCAAAGGAGAAAGATGAAGGAGACGCTCCAATCTGGGTAGTTGGAGCCGACAAGTTTCGAAACGGTGCCAAGGTACCCGGAAGGAGTAGTAGGAAGAGGCGGAGCCGGATTGGCGACATGAGTGGTAGCAGTAGAAGCATAAAAAAGAGCCATAGGAGAAAACAATAGGAAGCCGCGCAGTTAGAAAACAAACCATGTGGTTAGGAAACAAGCCGCACGAATAGGGAGAAATCACAGCGGTTAGAAGAAGGAGATCTGCGGCGATCACGATGACAGGCACCAGCGACGAGAAAATCCACGACCAAGCCGCAGAACTAAGCAGCAGGGAAGAATTCGAGCGGCTATAAAGCAGCCCGCGCGAACAGAAGAAGGAGAAGACCGTGCGGTTAGAGAGAAAGGTCGCGGGAAGACAAACAAGGCGAACAAGGCAAACAGGTCGCGGCAACAGGTCGCAGCGACTAAAGAAGAGATCACGGCGAAAAAGCACAGGTTGCGGCGAGAAGAAGAGGTTGTGCACACAAAGGGCAACGATAAAGAGAGAAAGAAGCCGCGCGAACAGGGCGCAAGCAGGCCGAAGAAATAAGTCGTGAGGCCAGGCCGCGAGAAGAAGAAGCAAGCCGCGCGGATAGGTCTCGGACAGAGAAGGCACACAGAATCAGGAGGAGAAGATCGATTCCTCTAATACCATGTAAGAAACGAACAAAAACAAACCGGAAGAGGTATAACAAAAATTTTATTATCTGAAAAGGTATCTATTACAAAGGTATGTGTTGGTACCCTAGTTTGGATTTGTGTTAAGTCCTCTCATTTAGTTTCTTGACCCAAGATTTATCTATGGTCAAAGGTTAGCTAATAGGTTAGATTCCTTTAGTTATAGAAATTGCTTATCCAGATTAAAATTTAGTTAAGTCGTTTTTGGTTCGACTATAGTCGAACACCGCTCGACCTTCGTCTATCGACTGGTCGACGATCGTCTATCAGTTGGTCGACGTTCGTCTGTCAGCAGATCGTCTTTCTCTGAGTTAGTTCTTCTCTCGACGATCTGCGGTATCTGCCTTGACGATCGTCGAACCCCGTCTCTTGTTAAGACAGATTTCTTGATAGTTCGACTATCTTCCTTGATAGTTCAACTATCTGATAGCTCGACTATCTGTTTTGATAGCTCGACTATCTGCTCTGTGTTGATAGTTCGACGATCTGTTTGATAGGTCGACTATCTGTGTGGTAGTTCAACTATCTGTGTTGATAGTTCAACTATCTGATAGCTCGACTATCTGCTTTGATAGTTCGACTATCTGTCTGCTTTTTGATAGTTCGACTATCTGTGTGATAGTTCGACTATCTGTGTGATAGATCGACTATCTGCCTTGATAGTTCGACTATCTGTGTCGTTTGACTATCTGTCTGATAGGTCGACGATCTCCGTGCTTCGGTCGACGATCTCCGAGGGTCGTTCGACGTTCTTTTGTCTGCCTTTAGTAAAGTTATATTATTTATTTCTTATCTGCTTGGCATATTTTATTAAAGTATATTTCATTGATGTTATGCTATCATTTCCAGGCAAACTTTGCTCCATTCTTTATGCATGAGTCAATCTTTATCTGACAAAGTGGTTTGTCTTATTAGTTGAAATATATTTTCTGCTTTATCTGTCAGGCTGTCCTTTATAGCCGTTAGACTCAAAAAGTCTTCTCTGGCCGTAAAGAGCTCTTTCTGATGTGACTTTTTCTAACACTCTTTTACCAGATTGATTTGCAGCTTCTTAGAAAGCTTTATCTTTTTATAGGATATCTGTCTGCAAGATATATTTTGCTTTGTGCTATTTACAGCCCAGTTTGCAGATTCCAGAAGAAGACAAAGTTCAAACTCAGATTAGAGCCGTTGCAAAGGCTCATATATAAAGTGCCTTCTAAAGACAGAGAACAACACAACAACAAAATACAAGAAGTTTTTACTCACAGCAGCATAGAGATCTACAGCTCTCAGAAATTCACATTCAACTGAGAAGATCAAACCTCTTCAGCATTCTTCTTCATCCTGAGTTCATCCTGCTCACAGGAATACATTCACTCAGAGGCTTTTAGAAGAAGAAGAAGAAGAAGAAAGGAAGTTGATTGAAGAAGAACACCTTTTCCAAATCAAGAGTCTTCTTCAAGCTTCTCCTTCAGAATTTCTAGACAGTTCTCTGTCAAGAGTTCAGAAGAGTCCCTGCACCCTGAAGCAAGACTTCTTCTTGGATATTCTCTAAGCCAGGGGGAGCCTTGACTCTTTAGAGCTTTCTAGCTCTGTGCAATCCACTAGCTTCTCTAATCTGTTTTAACAATAGAGAAGAAACTTTAACTCTCTCAACCTCCTGTATAAAGAGTTATTACTCCCTTCAAAAGTGAACCTTGGTGGCAGGGCACCTGATCAAAAACCTGTGTTGCATTTTGAGCTCCTGATCAAAAGCTCAAAGGGTCTACTTGATCTACATGAAGCAGATCAGTTGGTGGCAGGGCACCTGAACAAAAACCTGCAGTGGATTCCTACTAGGGTGGTAGAAGAGTGGGCGTACCTATTTAGAGGGAACCACTATAAAATTTCTTGTGTCGTCTGTGTTGCTTTTTTAATTTATTGCACTGTGGCTGTGAGTAGAAATAACTAGGATTGCTAGTTGCTATGATAGGATCAAAGCTCAACTGTAATTACAGTTGCCCTTCTCTAGTGCACTTCACTTTGTGTTAGGCTCTAGGGTTTAAAATATCTATAAACTCATTCCGCAAATTAACTATAAGGGAGTTGAGTAGGGTGTCATAATTTTTGAATACTCTATTCACCCCCCACCCCCCTCTAGAGTTGTATCTATCATCACTTTCAGTATGACCTCCATTTTATAGAATGGAGGAGAGAAGAGAGAATACAAATAAGAGATGTGGGACTAAAAAATACAGGACTAAGCGGTCTATACAAAAATAACCCGCACAAGCCGCGCGGTTAGACGGAAGGGCTAACCACTCGGCTACCACCAGAGAGGAAGGAGAGATCGCCATGGGAGACCGCTAGACCGCCTGATCTCCAAGCCACCAGAGACAAACTGCTAGACCGCTCGGACTCCAGACAGCAACAACACTGCAACCAAACCGCTAGAGGGAAGCCGCAAGACCGCGCGGTCTTCAATCCGCCAAGATAGACCGCCACACCGCCTGGTCACCCACTTCAACAATATTGTACATTAAGTTTCTTGTACCACTATAGTTAGTTGAACTTGATAACACAAATGACTAAACCTCAGGCATAGTGTTCGTTAACGGTCAACCCCTCACACCTTCTTTGATACAGGTGTCTCGCACTCATTCGTATCAAAGGAGTTCTTAGAGGGACTAGATGGAGTTTAGCGATTCAAAGGCATCATAAGTAGAGTACGACTACCTGATGGATCAGAAATGCTCTCCCCTGCCAAGTGCAACTTGGAGGCAGAGATTGGAGGAAAGCTGTTCGACACCCTGGTGATGATTTTGAGGATTCTAGGATTCGACTTGATCTTAGGCATGGCCTAAATACACTGGCACCATGCCCAGATTGACTGCCCGATGAGGAGAATCTCACTATGACACAGAGACTCAATGGTGGTTGAAGGTATTAAACCCATCTCTCGTATTTTACTATCATCTATAAAGGCTGCCAAGGCCCACGAGCAGGGAGACGAGGTGTGTCTGGTTTGCTTCGAGATGGTGGAGGCAGAGACCTCCATTGATGATATCCCGGTGGTGCAAGACTTCCAAGAACATTGAGATGGGCAGATCTCTTTGAGTGGCTCTCTCCAACTCATTCTCCAGAAATTGTAGTCGTATTACATTCTTCCTATTGAACAACTCATCAAGGGAAGTCCAAATCCATACAGATGACTGACATCTGATGATGTGGTCGAAGAGTTCTGGTGAGATAGCTCAATTGAGAGTAAACTCTGCTTTCGCATTTTTTTTCCTCCAAGTTCTCACCGCTTCAGCATTGTCAGCGGCAGCAGTCACCTCTTGCATGTCATCTCCGCAGACGACCTCCCACAGGTCCTCGCCCAAAAGATAGCTTTCCATACACGACCTCCACTTCTAGAAGTTGGTCGATGTAAGAAGCTCAATTCCAAGACCTTTTGCAAGTCCACCTTCCATTGCACTAACCTTGATTCACTAAGACTTCCAGAAGCAATGAAGCAAACTGAAGGTTGAACACTGCTCAAGCCTCTATTCCCTTTGATATCATGTAAAAACTTATGAACCATGAAAAATAGGAAACCAGGCGCAGGAACACTTCAACCATAACCAAGCCAAAATAAACTAGATGCAACTAGAAGAGAAAGAATCTAGTACTATCAAAAAAATTTACAAGACGAGGCATACATGGTGAGACATGATTCGCCGATGTACCTGATGGAAGTAAAAAACAAGAAGGTACAAATCTAGCTGCGTGGTCTCAATGAGTAACTGTCGACTCTACCGAGCTATCTATGGAGTCCGCTGAAGCCGCCAAGTCGCCAGACCGCAACCTAGCCGCGTGGACAACCTATTATTCCAATGTTAAAGAACGTCCGCTGATCTGTAAGCCACCTAACCGCGAGGTCTCCTAGACGCCAGATCGACGCAAACTGCTGCTGCCAAACTGAACAAGCCACAAGAAGCGGACAACTTATTGAACTAGGAAAAGGTTGTCGAAGAGAGAAGACCGCATGGCCGCAAGCCGCGATCTGCTGCTAACCGCTGATTATAACCCCAGAGTTCGTACTGATTCTTGACGGAAGTCAGAACCAAGTCTCTGTCTTCTCAGCACTATCCGCACAATCTGCACAGTAAAAAACCGGTCAACTCCTTCAAACCATACGAACACAAAAAATTTATCTGCAACAACTACCCGAGCTCACTTAATGTTCATTCGGGTGTACTGTTGATGTGACAGGGGGTCCTATTTATAGATGCGAGGAGAAGTGTGGTCACCGCCCTAGCAGATAGGATCACCACCCTATCTCGTGGCGAGTATTGAGTGTATCCGCACAGCCGTGAACACAAAGCAAGTATGCCTTGTCGCCATAACTAGGCAGTACAGCCAATCTGCTTAGGTCGCACCACCAAGGCCGAATAGAAATCCTATTCACCTAGTCGACACAAGGCCAAGCCAACTTGATCGCCATACCAGCATACCCTGCGGAAATACCACAAGTCTGCACAAAAGAAGACACAGCTCCAGTCTGCACGCCCTTGCGGACACTGCTTCGGTTCGCACACTCTAAGCCCGCAATTAAAGCACAAGGCTGACAGCTGCCGAACTCGACAAATAAAGAAAACAGTCTGTCCTATCCACGTGACCTCCCGGACTGAGCACACAGGCACTTGATACACATCTAGACCAAGTCCACACCATCAGCCATCCCTAGTGCAAACACAACACCGACGGATACGAAGACCAAACCGCACAAACCGGCGAAATGCGCGGTTACACCAAACCGCACCAGAGAGAGACCAAGGAACCAGTCAAGCAAATCTCCCGATCTCCAATCCAGTCCGCAACCCGGACTCAGTAAACTCCATAGATAAACATCATATCCGCCCGATTACCTTCAGGGAACAAGCTGCCTGCAGAACAACTAGCCGATCTGGCTAGTCGCCAATCTTATTTGTATAGACCGCACGGTTAAACCACCTAGACCGCCACACCTGTCCGCCCAGACCGCGCGGACAGTCCGCCCAGGCTGCCACTTTCACTTCAAAAAATTCAACAATTCTCCTCTCTTTTGTGCTGAAATGCAACGCAATCTTTCAAAGTGTGCAATGTACTATGACATAATAAACACCTCCTAACATTACTTCTTGACAATCAAGGGGTCGAGTCACAAGGCCGTGAAACTATTTGTCATGGGGACGCAATATTATAATGATTTGTCACAAAATATTGGGGGCCTAAAGATTTAGATTTCCTGTGTTCTGCGAGGTACGAACAATATTCAACACTCTCTATACAATACACATCACTAGTATGACCAGATAATTCACACCACTCATATTTATATATATATTTATATTTATATATATATATTTATATTTATATATATATTGAACAGATGTACATAAATTAAAATTAAAAAAAATTTTGTGCAAAAAAACACTACCAACAAAATTATATCAAACACGGATAACCTGCTCTAAAATTTTTAAAATAGATTATGATAAACTAAAACATTAAAGAAATTGCTATTTAATTTTTTTAAAATGCACTCTATAAAATTACAAATAAAAATAAGAATAAAATAAAAAAACTTGAGCTCTAAATACTCAGGGATTACTAATATTACAAAAAATAAAACACTAAATTATTTTCATCTCCCCAACAACGGCTCCAAAAACTTGATATGCTCGAAATATATTTACGTATTAACGCAAGTGCACGTGTCGAATCAAGTAATATAAAGTGAGTTAAGATCATTTCCACAGAAAAGTGAATAATTTAGCGCTCGCAAGTACTAGCTCTACCTTTTCTTTAGATTCAAGCGGATTGTTTAAAAGTAAATTTAGATTAAGGACAACTAAAAGAGAACAATAACAAAACTAAATAA
The DNA here is from genome assembly GCA_039513925.1 of Platanthera zijinensis. Lineage (NCBI taxonomy): Eukaryota > Viridiplantae > Streptophyta > Magnoliopsida > Asparagales > Orchidaceae > Platanthera > Platanthera zijinensis. Next base: position 177,130,575 of record CM077087.1, read on the forward strand.
TGCTAATTTAAGAATGCTTACATCAAGTTGGAGAAATAGTCTTGTACGTTGATTTCTCTTGCTTATTGTGATGAGTTTTAGAATGATTCTTTATGAAATGTTTGATTACTATCATGTAACGATTTGAAAGTGAAAATCATTATCTCACGGTCTCTGAAATTCGTTTACCCTAATTCCCCGAGTTATCTCTAACTTATATAGAAAAAGAATAACATAAGACGCACAGATCAATATTGTTAACACAAGATAAAATCTCTTTCTCTTTTTATGTTATATTGATATTTATGTTACACATACATCACTCCTCTCTTGAATCTTGCAGCGCAGTATAAAGATGGAATTTGGCTAAAAAATTACGCGACTCCTCTCTCAAATCTTATCGCCCAAAATAAAGGACTCAACTCTAAAATAACGTAACTCCTTTCTCAAATCTCGCCACGCAATTTAGAAGAAGAATATTTAATCCAAAATTTTCACAAAATGAAAACATAAATCCAATAAAGATAATTTTTCAAACAATTATACAAGAAGAATTAAAATCACAATATCACAACAAGACAAAATACTCTCAATATACAAGTCTTAGAAATTTAGTTCATACTTGAGGAAAAACCACACGAAATTAAAAGATCTTACAAAACATAATTAAAATTAAACATTGATGGAATTCTTCTCCAGATTTTTGATTTAGCTGTCGGCCTTCTTCTTTTCATCTAGTAGTTCCCCTTCAAATGATGAAGATTATTATGATAATGAGGATTCAAGCCCATGTGTTGGCCGAAATCCCTCCTATTTATCCTCCTCTTGATTGATTTAAGAGAGAGATCACAAATGATCTTTTTTCTTTTATATAAATTGTCTTTTTAATGAAAAATTCTTTGAATGAGATATGATTGTCTTCCTTATAGAAATATAACTCCTTTAAGATAATATTTTGCTCCTTTATTCACGCCAAAACTGAGCCAAGTTTCCACATTTTCGGATTTGAAATCGGCACAATTTGAATTTTAAATGTTAAAATTCAGATCGAAACTTGTTGCAATAACTAAAACATGTTGCAACAACTTGTTCAGGCCAAAATATAAGTCAAGTTTTACTTATTTGAATCTAATTTTTCGTCATTTCTAACAAGAAAGCATAGAAAAATTAGTCATATTAACCACAAATAAAATAAATATAAATTACTTATTTTTTCTTTCATTTAAATCATTTTTTCTCATTATAATGAATATTAAGTCAGAATAAATCGCTAAATAACTTCTTTTGGGAAATTTATCAGGCCGCGCGTAGGTCGCGTGCGTGTGCAGGCCGCAAGCGTGTGCTGACTACATGGGTGCTTCTATGCATGTTGCGCGCCCTTGCGACACCCGGTTGGGTGCATGCGCGGGTTCGACCCCCTTCGAGGGTGTTTCTCGGGCTCGGGGAAATGCGCTTGTGCGCGCAACCAGTCTGGTCGAGCGTAGGCGTACTTGATCGATATGTTCCCGATTTGACTCGAGGATTTCATTGGGAACTCCATCAAATACTTACATTGACACAATGCTTATGTTGGAACTGAATCCAATTTGATGAACACACTAGAACATTCATAATTTTGGGATTTAGAGAACTTCTGTAATCATCAAGTACTCTCTCTCAAACACTAAAAGTTGATTTGGAAGCCACAGTTGTGATGAGTATTGTGAAGATATCTTTTGTCATTTTGAGAGCTTCACATGCATCATTGAACATATTTTCCACCATTTGAAGATATTAAATCTCTCTACCCTCACGAGGAGGTTTTGTAGGTGCTTTCTCTTGATATAATTCAAGTTTATTTTTAAGTGGTTGTGTAGAAAAACTTGAACTAAAAAATTCATCAAATAAAAATAACAGAATTTATGATAAGTTGTGATTGAGTTATTACACTTGAATGTCCCTTAACTCCCATTCGAGTGGAAGAAGATGATTCGGAGCTGATAATTGAAGTATTACGTCATGTGTTGTTGTTATCACGGTAAGTGTAAAAAAGCTTAAAGAGACTATCTTTTTTCAAATTAACTTTTTGGGTTGCTTCATAAGTATCGTACAATTTATTGAAAGCATAAGTGATGAACAACAACTTTCGCTGAGGATCAAGAATAATGACAAGAGATATGATTAAGTGGCAATCACTCCAATATTTGACAAATTTTGTTTTCAATGGTTTAATCATGTCATACACGAACTCATCATCGAATGTCGAGGATTTGTCCAATACTTCCTTTATAGCAATCAATGATAAAAGTAAATTACATGTTGGATAAGAAGTTCTTGAAAATAATTTTGTCGCATATTCAAAGACTTCCAAGAGGTTCTTAGTTCTATAAAACTATTGCCATGTTTTTCAGAAAAATCCCACACCAAACCTTTATCTTTTCCAAAGAAGTCACGAATACCATATTTAAAATGAAATGCACTATCAAGCATGTAATAAGTACTATTTCACATTTTTTTTCACATATGAAGAAAGTCCTAGCATTATTAAGATTCTAAATAATTTGGCTGATTCAGCAAAAGATTTAAGAAATGATGATAACTTCTGTATGTATCTCATAGCTTCTCTAACATTGTTAACAAATGATGAAATCTCTTTCAAACCATCATGTACAAGAATATTGAGTGCACAAGCACAACATCTAACACGAAACACTTTACCGCTTAAATATAAATGATTGGAATTTGCTAAACTTTATTATAAATATCTTGCAATTAGATCATTCACAGATGCATTGTCAAGAGTGATGCTCGCTATCTTTTTTTTTGGATACCCATTGTAAGATTGACTCACATATTGCATCATATATGACTTGACCACTATAAGGTGGATCAAGATCTAAAAAAATTAATAATTGAATGACGGAGCGTCCAATCAAAATAGATATAATGAACAACGATGCATAAATAGCCAATAGATTGATTAGATGTCCAAAAATCGCTAATGAATGAGACAATATCCATTTGTGTATGGACCTTTAAGAGTTTATCCCTCTCAATTTCATACAATTTCATGCATTCATTCTTCATCGTATGCCTTAAAATTTTACATGGTTGGGATTTAGAGCTTTAGAATACACATTGAAATAAAGTTGCTCAATAATTGAAAATGGGAGTTCTGCACTAATAATGAACTTGGCTAGAAGTTGTGTAGCTCTAACTAGATCATAAGATTTAAACAAACAAATGTGTGGCATTTGAATATCATCATCTACCATATTTATTCTTTCCTGGTTGAATAAGGTTTGATTCTTCTTAGCTTGAATAAGCTTATAACAAGTTTTAATGTGTCTGGTATAATTTGATGCGGACCCAGATGACTAATACTTGTATGTTTTGAAGCCTTTGCATTGCCATATGGAGACAATATTTTCACTTTTATCCTTCATTTTCTCAACTTTGAAGTGCTCCCACACTTCACTTCTTCCTTTTTTCCCTTTATTTCCTTTATCAACTTCAGTAGATTGTTGATCTAATGAAGGTTCAGAGGGAGTGTTAATGCGGGTGGGGCCAGTTGAGATGGATGCTAGCTAGTTCCACATCTTTGACATTAAAATCAATAATGATGGCATTTGCATATGGAATACTGAATTTATCATCTTCAAATGGGGAGGATGATAAGCCACTACAATTAATAATATTTATACTTGAATAAAAGATTAATTAGATACTACAAAAACAAAGATTAGTTAGATATTACAACAAAAAAAAAGAAACTAAAAACACACATGCTCCACGTATAACACTTACCAAAAATAAAATGTGTATACAAAGAAAATGTTTAACATGCCTACAATATATAGACTGATTAAGAGTAAGGAGAAAGAGTTAAATCTCACTATTGACAAAATTTCAATGAGTAGGCAGTGGGCTAATATTGGATAAAGTCCATGTTAGATAACAAACTTAGTTAGCCCTAATACTCTACATGAGAGACTAGGACACGTGAACTATAGGAAAATGTTCCAAATAGCTAGAACTCACCAAATCACATTAGACACTAAATCACCGCCTGAGAAATGTGACATGTGTGCTCAGACTAAGATCACTAGAAAACCTTTTAGTACGGTTACTAGGAGCACAACACTCCTAGAGCTTATACATTCTGATATATGTGGCTTTAAAAGTTTTGTCACTAGAGGAGGAAGGAAGTATATGATCACATTCATAGATGACTGCTCTAGGTTCTGTCACATTTATCTTCTGAAAACTAAAGATGAAGCATTTGAAAAGTTGTCTTTTCAAAACTAGGGTAGAAAATCAACTAGACATGAATATTAAGAGGTTGAGAAGTGATAGAGGAGGAGAATATATGTCTAGTGAGTTCCGAGGTTTCCTTGTCTCTCAAAGGATCATAGCAGAAACCACTGCTCCTTACTCACCCCAATCGAATGTTATAGTTGAGAGAAAGAATAGAACGTTAACAGAGATGTTGAATTCTATGCTCCTCAATACTGGCATGCTTACTGCCTATTGGGGCGAAGCAGTTTTAACTGCAAACAATATTCTAAACAAAGTACCTCATACTAAGTTAGATATCACACCCTACGAGCTTTTTTTAAGAGACCCCCGACAATAACTAGACTTAAGACATGAGGTTGCATAGCCTATATCAGGGTCTCTGACCCTAGAAGGTCTAAACTTGGACCTAGGACTAATACGTGTGTTTACTAAGGTTGTGCTGAAGATAGTGCTATAGATAGATTTTTAGATCTGTCTAATAATATAATTATTGAATCTAGGGATATTGTGTTCTTTGAAGATAGGTTCCTTAAGGATAAGAACCTAACCATCCCAGGTATGCAAACAACTATTCCTGAGGAAGAACCTGAATCAGTACGGAGCTCCTCCTATTCAGTTCCAGTAGACAATAGTGTCCCGGAGTCTAGAAGGACTTCGGTGAGAGAGCGAACTCCTAGAACCTTTGGTAGTGACTTTATCACTTACCACGTTGAGGCTGATCCATCCACCAATAAGGACGCGATGAGATCAAGGGATTCACTACTCTAGAAAGAAGCCATTGATGAAGAGATGAACTCTTTGCTTCAGAATAACACTTGTACGTTGGTTGATAAGCCTAAAGGGGCTAAAACTATAGGGTGTAAGTGGGTTCTGAAAAAGAAGCTCAATCCTGATGGTAGCGTAGCTAAGTATAAAGCAGGCCTGGTGGCTAAAGTTTTCACACAAGTTAGTGGGGTGGATTACTTTGATGTATATTCACCAGTGTGTCACTTAGCAACTATTAGGATTCTACTTACTATTGCGTCTATTGAGAACTTTATTGTTCATCAAATGAATGTTAAGACAGTGTTCTTGAACGGAGATCTGACCGAAGAAATATACATGAGCCAACCTGAAAGTTTCATAGTAGATGGTCACGAAAATAAGGTCTGTAAGTTAATCAAGTCGCTATACGGACTAAAACAAGCACCAAAATTATGTCATGAGAAGTTTGACTATAGTGTAAGGAACATGAGATTCATGTTGAGTCTCTCGGACAAATGTCTTTACATACGTAATAGATCGAACAAAGTCGCTATAATATGCTTGTATGTGGATTATATGTTGATTTTTGGTTCTGATCAATCCATAGTGGATGACGTTAAGTCAGAACTAATGAAATAGTTTAGCATTAAAGACCTCATGTTGGATACGTGGGATACAGTGAACGTAGTGCAGTGGAGACACCTTACAATTACAATAATCGCTTGAAGCCCAATGATGGAGCTGCGATTAGACAGTTAGCTTATGCTAAACTGATTGGTAGTCTCATGTACGCTATGGTCTGCACAAGACCTGACATTGCCTTTACGGTCGGTATGTTAAGCCGATTCACTAGTAATCCTAGCCAAGACCATTGGGATGCCCTCGATAGGCTGATGCGATACCTAAAGCACACCCAAACGTATGCTTTATGTTACCATGGTCATCCTCCAGTTTTAGAAGGATATTTTGATGCATCATAGTGCTCAGAATTAAATGACAGCAAGTCCACTAGTGGATTTATATTCACACTAGGAGGAGCAGTTGTAGCCTGGAAGTCCAAGAGGCAGTCATGTATTGCACTATATTCTATGGAATCTAAACTCTACGCTCTAGCTTCAGCGGGAGAAGAAGCAGAGTAGATAAGAGATTTGGTGATGGACATTCCATTGTCGAGCCGGAAGCTGGGTTCTGTTGCAGTTTACTGTGATAATCAGGCTACTAAAACGATTGCTACGAACACTTTGTTCAATAGCAAAAGAATGCAATTACGGATGAAACAAGTCTGGTTGACCTCCTTTACGAGTCAAGGGATTGTGAACCTCGTTGATGTGAGGTTAAAAGATAATGTTGCAGACGCCTTGACAAAGGGCTTAAATAGAGTTCTAACGATAAAAATATCGGGGAAGATAGGATTAAAGTTCAAAGAAATATGAAACTTCCTCCTATGTTTATGTTTTCATAGTGAGAACATATAGTCGCAACATTCAAGAATATAATAATAGACTGAAAACCCCAAATAATTTCTTGATGAAAGCCCAAGATGGTTAGATGCTAGTCATTACACACCTGATGACTTAACATCTTTCTCATTGTAAGTTGATTTGAGAATTATTCAACTGGAAATAGAAAGTCATTGTACGAGTTAATCTAACATTAGTGATCATATCACATTATTCCACATTTGATAATATTATAAATGATGATGTGTCAAATCATATGATGAGGTACATAGTGGTCACTAATGAGTAAGATAACAACATTTGATGTATTAAAATCAAAACTTGACTGGTCTTAGCTAGACTGGATAGAGATGCTGACAGTGTTACTTCACTACTGCTACAAGTACTAAACTCATTTAGATAGAGCTAGTTTACTTTGATACGTCAATGCATATGTTTATGAATTCATAGAGTCTGACTCATGAAATTTTTTGCAGGCACTGGTGAAGATGGAGAAAAGAAAGTGTACTTTGGCATAGATGATGATGATCTACTCTCTGAGTAGAATTGTTACACGTTTATCTGTAGTCATTTTTATTTTCTAAACTTATTTATTATTGAGTAGCACCTTTTTCTTTGGATGTATTATGTTATTATTTTAAAACCCATGTTTATGTTTTTCTTTAAAAACTGTGCTAACTCTTATGGAAATGTGTAAAGTCGAAAACTTGTTTTGATATTCTCCACTTTCTGCACTCCGAAACGTAAACGTTATTTGTCACAAATATAGGAGGAGATTGTTAGTGTATATTTGGACAATTAACGGGTTCGGAGGCATAACAGGTCGTGTCGGATACACGGATATCCAATACCCGTAGAAACTCCTTGGGTTTGCCTATTTATACACACCTAGGGGCAACGGGTAGGGGATTCCACCTAGATCCCCATCTGGATGCTTCGAGCAACACACATTTTGAACAAACATTTAAGAGCAAAGAGAAAGGTAAAGTATCCTTTACAATGTTTAATTCATATTTTTTTACATATATCTAGTAATGAAAACAAATCAAATCTTATAGGATAATAAGTTAATAACACAATTATAGTAAAGTACCATAAAAAAATGCATACATTACTTTTATTTCATACAAGAAACACAAGTCAAAATATAAAATAATCTTGTTTCTAGCAAAAACTTGCTATTCTCAACTGAGGAAGCATTAACAAAGTAATATCATCTAAAAATGTTTTTAAGAGGATCATGCACAACAGGATTCTATCCTTATGTTCAGTCTCAATAATACAATTTTTAATTATTCATCATATAAGGAACATTTACTACATGAAGATTGAAGAACTCGTTCAAACTAGATAGAAATTTGTTGCGGACTAACTCGATGCCCCAATTGGACCGGATTTATTTGGACCGTCTTAGCTCACGAGGCGGTCGAGCGCGCACACAATCAATGAGAGTTGAAGGTTGACACAAGATGTGATGACGTGAAAAAACCTCTTAAATGGGTACGGGTTCGTCAGAGGTAGAAAACCACTGTGTGAAATCCGGAACCCGAAAAACCACGTGACCGGGTCTACGCCGATAAAATTCCACTAGCTTCAGGTGATTACAGTGTGTTGGAGAATCGGGGCGACAGACCGCTCCCGTTACAACTTGGGGGAGAGAGAGACTACGGCTCCCGACGGGCAACAGACTGCGCCGCGGGAGTAACTTAGATGTTGAAGTGTGTGGGATGATCCTGGTGCTCTGGCGCTTGTGGTCGCATACGCTTGCTGACGACGGTTGCCTTCTTCCTTTTTCTTCCTCGGGGACTTGGGCATTTTTTGCTGGCAACATATTGGTGGAGCGCTGGTAGCCGCAGGCAGGGGTGGATCAGGAGGGGGGCCCGAGAGACACTGGCACCCCCATTATTTTTCAAAATAGTTAGTGTATTTGGATTCCTCTCGTCGAGGCAATGAATTTTGACTACTTATACGTCAAAATCGGTGGCTAGATGAGAGAGAAACAGCTCCAATAAGATTGAAACGTTTAAATTTTTTTTTGAAGTTGATGTCTGGTATCCTATGATAAAATTTTTAGAACTCGGTGACGCATTCAAAAAAAATGTGTGCACCCCCATTATTAATTTGTGCACCCACATTATTAATTTTTTGGATCCGCCACTACCCGCAGGTGATCGCTGGTGGCCGCCGGTGGCCGTCGGTGGTTCACGGCGACTGGAGGCCGACTCGGGGGAGGAGGCAAGAGAGCTCTCACTTGAGGAAGAAGAAGACAACTCGGAGAAGAGAAAAAGTCTCGAATGAAGAGGCCCTGGGGTCTCTTTTATAGCCTCCGGGGAGGATCATGGCGGGCCCCACCACTAAAGTAGTGGGTTAGTGGGTGGTTACCCTCTTGATCGGACGGCGAGGAGAGCCTCCCCTCGATCGGACGATGGGGAGGTCGTCCACGGCGGCGGTGGTGGCCGGCCGGCGGCGGCGGCCTGCCGGGGGCCGGCCACGGCTAGGTCGGCGGCCTGCCGCGGCTCGGCCAGCGGCCTGCCATGGTCGGGCTGCCATGGTCGGGCTGCCGGCGGCTAGGTGGCCGACCGCGGCTAGGCCTGGCAAGCTGGCCGCGGCTAGGGCGGCGGCCAGGCGGCGGCTAGGACGGCCGCGCCCGGCCGTGGCTAGGCCTGGCCACGGCTGGCCACGGCTAAAGCGGAGGCCAGGCCACGGCTAGGACTGTCGCGCCCGACCGCGGCCAGGCTGGTGGTCCGGCTGCGGCGAGGCCCGGAAGGGGGCCGGCCGCTGGTGGTGGTCAGGCCGCCCGACGGCGGGGGTCTTCCCGGCGGCGGCGGCCCTCCTCCATGGAAGGAGGGAGTGGGTCCCGCCCCCCCCCCCCCCTTGATTCTCTCATCATGAGAGTTTATGGGGGGGATTGCCCACCCATGATCCAATTTGGGAGGAGATCATGGGGGGCTTTCTTGTTATTTTGATGCTCCAAACCGGACCGGTCCGGTTGGACTGGTTCGGTTCCTTTTGTTTGGTTTGGCCTTGGGCTAAACCAAGCCTTTCTCTCTATATATATATATTATGAACCTGCACAGGGATTAATAAGCAGTACAGCAACCCGATTCTATTTCTAACCTAACTGGGAGAACAGCGGGTGGCGGCAAAGGAAGAAAACAAGAGTGCGGGCGGAGGAATTTGGAGGAGCGGCGGCATCTTGCCTCCTCCGGCGGCTGCAGCAGGCGATCGGGATACCCGATCTAGGTGAGAAGGCGGCAAGCGGGCGGCGAGCAGCAAGTGTGCACTATTTCTCTCCGGCAAGATTGGGAAGACCTGATCTAGGTCTCCTTCTCCTTCGGCGACGTGCAGCGACCTAGATCGGCGGGCGATTCTCTTCCGGCGACTTCGGCAAGGGATCGGGATACCCGATCCGGTTTTCTTCTCCGGCGACGTCCAAGATCCGGTAGCGGCAGATCGGAAAGAGGTTGCTTCTTCCTCTCCGGCGACATCCAGGCTGCGGCGGTCTCACGCCAGCAGCGTCGAGGAGACAAGGAAGTGGGCAGCGGCACCGATCGGCCATTCGGGCGACTTCTTGCGGCGACAGCTCCGACGGCAGTGTGCTAGGAGAGTTTTCTTCCCTTCTTTTTGTTTTCTTGTGGTTCTTGTTTTCCTATTCTAGGTAAGTGTCGATCCGTGGAGGATCGTTGAGTTCCTTGTGGTTATAATCGAACATTTATTTTGTTTAGTGGATCTGGCGCGCTCTCCCCGTGGATGTAGGAGCTTAACTCCAAACCACGTAAATCTCTTGTGTTTGTGGTGTTTTGGAATCTCGTACGTGTCTATGTGATAGTTTGGTGCGCGCCACTATTTGCTCACAAATTAGCTTCCGTTGTTATTGTCTGCGACGAGTTCCGTACTCGCGGGTCGGTGCCAATTGCATAACAATTAGTATCAGAGGGAGGTTCGACCTTCGGACCAGTGAGCAAATTCAATGGCGGCCAAATTCGAGGTTCTAAAATACGATGGCAAGATTTATTTCGGCCTTTGGCAAAATGCATAAAGTCCGTACTCGTGCAGCAAGGACTTCACAAGGCACTCCTTGGAAAGGAGAAGGCCAAGGTGAAGGACGATGACGAGTGGGATGAGCTGGATCTCAAGGCCATCAGCACCATACAGTTGTGCTTGGCAGATGAGGTCATGTACAATGTAGTCGAGGCGGATACTACAGCGGATCTATGGAAAAAGCTCGAAGAGCTTTATATGTCTAAGTCGCTTATGAATAAGCTATACATTAATAAACAACTGTATAGCTTAAGGATGTCCGAGGGAACGCAGTTGTTGAACCATATGAATGTGTTCAACAAGCTAGTATCCCAGCTGCGGAGTATGGATGTGAAGGTCGAGGAGGAAGACCAGACTCTTCTCCTCTTGTCCTCACTCCCGAGGCCGTTCAATCATTTAGTTACCACTATCTTGTATGGGAAGGATACCCTTAATATGGAGGAAGTTGTAACGATGCTTCTCTCAAATGAGAAGAGGAGCAGTTTTGGATCGAAGGCGAGCGAGGGTCTGCTCGTGAAGAGCAGAGACCCATCCCGAGGGAGATCGAAGGAGCGAGGCAAGAAGGACTCTCGACCTAGATCGAAGTCTAGAGGCAAGAACAATAAATGCCACTTCTGCAAGGAGGGGCATTGGAAGGTGAACTGCCCTAAGAGGAAACTCAAGGGCAAATCACCTGAGCCTCAGTAGGCCGCTATAACAGCCGGGTACGATAGCGATACGGATGTCTTGCACGTGTCACAGAGTCATGAGATCACGGACAAGTGGATCATGGACACTGGATGTTCATACCACATGTTCCCACGTAGAGAGTGGTTTACCACATTCAGAGAGTGTGATGGCGGTCAGGTCATGATGGGAAATAACTCTGAGTGCAGGATTATGGGGATCGAGATTATCCGGATTAGAATGTTTGATGAAGCGATACGAACACTCGTCGATGTGAGGTATGTGCCTGACCTAAGGAAGAGTTTGATCTCCTTAGGTACTTTAGAGGCAGCCGGGTATTCCTATACTTGCGAGGGAGGATTTATAAGGGTAAAGAGAGGCGCACTAGTCGTCATAAAGGGGGAGCGTAATGATACGCTTTATAGGTTGATAGGCACCACGATAGATGGTGGTGCGGCCGTTGTCGCGATGTCTGATGAGGATACCTCTACACTGTGGCATGATAGGCTTGGCCACATGAGTGAGAGAGGTCTCGTAGAGCTGCATATGAGAGGACTCCTGAAGGGAGTCAAAACATGCAGACTTGACTTTTGTGAGACCTGCGTTCTTGGAAAGCAGCACAAGGTCAAGTTTATGACATCGAGTCGGCGCAGTAAGGACGTCCTGGAGTATATTCACTCGGATGTATGGGGGCCAGCCCCGGTGTCGTCACTTGGAGGCGCTAGTTATTTCGTGACATTCATCGACGATTACTCCAGGAAGGTTTGGATCTACTTCCTCAAACAAAAATCCAAAGTGTTTGAAAAGTTTAAGATCTGGAAGACCCAGGTGGAGAATCAGATGGGGAAGAGAGTGAAGTATTTGAGATCCGACAACGGTGGCTAATACACATCGTCAGAGTTTCAGGGGTTTTGCGATCAGGAGGGTATCACTAGGCACTTCACCATCCCTAGCACGCCGCAGCAAAACGGCATTGCCGAAAGGATGAATAGGACGCTTCTAGAGAGGGCAAGGTGTATGCGTCTATACGCATACCTGCCCAAGCCCTTCTGGGCTGAGGCGGTGAGCACTGCACGGTATCTAGTGAATCTATCCCCATCAATATCACTAGATTTAAAGGGCCCACATGAAGTATGGTCAGGTATGCCAGTCACGTATTCTGATATCTATATCTTCGGATGTCCTGTATACACCCTGATGTCGGACACAGAGCGGACGAAGCTTGATGCTAAGTCCAGGAAGTGCATTTACTTGGGTCGAAAGACCAGCACTAAAGGATTCAAGTTGTGGAATCCCGAGACCAAAAAGACTGAGGTGAGGCGAGATGTGGTGTTTGATGAGGCTTCTATATTGAAGAAGTCTCAGCCCCAAGCGAAGGAGGTGGAGAAGACTCTGAGTCCACCAGTGGAGGTGGAGCTCGAGAGTAGTAGCAGAGCTGCAGATCGGGGAATGGAGCATGAGGGCACTAGCAGGACCGATCATCAGGACGAATCATCTGAATCTGATGGATCAGACACTGCACAGCCCGCTCAGGAGGAGCCATATGCGATTTATAGGGGAAGGGCAAGGCGAGAGGTCAGAGTGCCTCTCAAGCTACAGGATTCTGTAGCATACACTTTCCATATGATCTCCTCCGACCCCAGATCCTACAAGAAAGCCATCGAGAGCAAGGAAAGCTCTCAGTGGATGGCGGTCATGGAGGAAGAGATCGAGTCTCTCCACAAGAATAAAACTTGGGAGCTGGTGTATCTCCCGAAAGAAGCTAAGGCGATTAGCTCCAAATGGGTATTCCGGAAGAAGGAGTCTACTTCCGGGAAGGACCCCTGGAGATACAAGGCCAGGTTCGTCGCAAAAGGCTTTGCGCAAAAGAAAGGCATAGATTTCGATGATATTTTTTCGCCTGTCGTAAAGCATTGCTCCATTAGGTTATTGCTCGCCTTAGTGGTACTCTACGATATAGAGTTGGAGCAGTTGGACGTGAAGACAACATTTCTTCACGGGATCCTAGATGAGGTGATCTATATATTGCATCCTGAGGGGTTTGTGAAACCCGGTGATGAAAAGAAGGTGTGCAAGCTTAGAGCATATCTCTACGGCTTGAAGTAATCTCCGAGGATGTGGAACCGGAGGTTCGATGTCTTCATGGCTTCATTAGGTTTCACCAGGAGTCAGTACGACACTTGTGTGTATTTTAGATTCCTAACGAATGGGGATATCTTAATTCTGATGTTGTACGTCGATGACATGTTAATCGCGTGCAAATCAGCCCAAGAGATCTCCTTATTGAAGGAGAAGCTGCGCTCGGAGTTCGAGATGACAGATCTTGGACATGTGCAGAAGATCCTTGGGATGGAGATTCGTCGAGACAGAGAGCGCAACATGCTCTGGTTATCTCAAATTGGTTATATTAAGAAGGTATTGGAGAAATTCAGTATGAATGACTCCAAGGCTGTCTCAACCCCCTTGGGACAGCATTTTCGGCTATCGTCCATTCAGTGCCCTACCACTGAGAAGGTACGACATGAGATGCTGAGTGTACCGTATGCGAATGCGGTGGGGTGCCTGATGTATGCGATGATCTGCACTAGACCAAACATCGCTCAGGCAGTGAGCGTCGTGAGCAGATATATGGCAAATTCAGGGCGACAGCATTGGGAAGCTGTCAAATGGATTTTGCGATATCTGAACGGGACACACAACGTCGGATTACTCTTCAGGAAGAGTGATGTTGCGGGTGTGTTAGAGGGCTATGTAGATTCCGACTACGCGGGTGATCTAGATAGAAGGAGATCCACGACTGGATACATTTTCTTTCTAGGTCGAGGTCCCATAAGTTGGAAGGCTACTTTGCAGGATATATTCGCTCTATCCACTACAGAGGCGGAGTATATCGCTGCGGTGGAGGCCGCGAAGGAAGTCATTTGGCTCAAGGGGCTCACCGCAGAGCTGCAGGTTTCTCAGGAGGCTGTGAAGCTTCATTGTGATAGTCAGAGTGCTATTTGTCTTGTGAAAGACCCGGTCTACAACGCAAGGACCAAGCATATTGACGTTTGTTATCACAAGTTGAGGGAGTTTGTCGGAGGAGGGGACATTCAGTTGCTGAAAGTCCCGACAGAGGAAAACATAGCGGATATGTTGACCAAACCTCTGACCGGAATCAAGTTCAAGCATTGCTTGGACTTGGCTCATATCGGCCCATGCTGATCATGTCAGCTTGTAGTCTCCAGTAAAGGTCTGTGTGTTCTAGGCCGTATTTGCGTTCGTGGAGCATCAAGGTGGAGATTGTTATTTTGATGCTCCAAATCGGACCGATCTGGCTGGACCGGTTCGGTTCCTTTTGTTTGGTTTGGCCTTGGGCTGAACCAAGCCTCTCTCTATATATATATTATGAACCTGCACAGGGATTAATAAGCAGTACAGCAACCCGATTCTATTTTCTAACCTAACTGGGAGAACAGCAGGCGGCGGCAAAGGAAGAAAACGGGAGTGCGGGCGGAGGACTTTGGAGGAGCGGAGGACTTTGGAGGAGCGGCGGCATCTTGCCTCCTCCGGCGGCTGCAGCAGGCGATCGGGATACCCGATCTAGGCGAGCAGGCGGCAAGCGGGCGGCGAGCGGCAAGTGTGCACCATTTCTCTCCGGCAAGATTGGGAAGACCCGATCTAGGTCTCCTTCTCCTTCGGCGACGTGCAGCGACCTAGATCGGCGGGTGATTCTCCTCCGGCGACTTCGGCAAGGGATCGGGATACCCGATTCAGTTTTCTTCTCCGACGACGTCCAAGATTCGGCGGCGACAAATCGGACAGAGGTTGCTTCTTCCTATCCGGCGACATCCAGGCTGCGGCGGTCTCACGCCAGCAGCGTCGAGGAGACAAGGAAGTGGGCAGCGGCACCGATCGGCCATTCGGGCGACTTCTTGCGGCGACAGCTCCGGCGGCAGCGTGCTAGGGGAGTTTTCTTCCCTTCTTTTTGTTTTCTTGTGGTTCTTGTTTTCCTATTCTAGGTTAGTGTCGATCCGTGGAGGATCGTTGAGTGTCTTGTGATTGTAATCGAACATTTATTTTGTTTAGTGGATCTGGCGCGCTCTCCCCGTGGATGTAGGTGCTTAATTACGAACCACGTAAATCTCTTGTTTTTGTGGTGTTTTGGAACCTCGTACGTGTCTCTGTGATAGTTTGGTGCGCGCCACTATTTGCTCACAAATTAGCTTCCGTTGCTATTGTCCGCGACGAGTTCCGTACTCGCGGGCCGATGCCAATTGCACAAAACTTTCTCTCCTATAAATGATGGTGGAACCCATCTAAATTCATACCAAAATCTAGATAGAAATTTATAGCAAATTCCAGATTGAAAGAAACCATAACATGCTTGTAATTATGTGGGATTTGTTGAGCATTTGAGCAGTTAATCCAGATCATACAAGTCAAAAAGAGTTTTTAATAAAACCAGAAGAGGTATGCAGAATCACCAGCTGGTAAGCCAGTGGAAATGATTATCGGTAAATCAGCTTCATTTCTTCCTAACCAGGAGTCGAACCAGGGTGCGGAACTGATCCAAGAGAGAAGGCGCGTAGCGTCTCTTTCTTTTTCTTATGATACGAGATTCTTGTTTGTCGCCCTTATGGTGGATTGTCCCTATGATGGTGTTGGAGAGTCGAGCGGGAAGGAATCGGAATGTAAGAATATCGATTCATACAGAAGAAAAGGTTCTCTGCTAGAGTCTGAACACCAGGCCAGCACGTAGCGGCTGATATTTCCATCATTTTGGAAGTATCGGCCAGAACCACCGAATCATCCGAACTAACTAGTCATTCACTCTGCTGGCTAATTGTACGGAGGGTCTCTTTTGTCGTCATCGCGCTTGCGTGAGGTGAAGCCGAAGAGTTGTAATTAAGATTCAAACAACGCATGTCGATTGTCGTGCAAACTTCGTTGTCGCGCTCACATGATTATTAGTTTTAACATTTAAGTCTTTAATAATTAATAGAGAAATTTTATAATTTGAATTTTGAATAAATATTTAAATTGAGCCAACTAGAATCAATAATCGAACGATTCATATGATGCTTGAAATAGACTTCAAGCCAATTTTGATTCGATTCAATTTGATTTCAATTTGTTATTTCAAGCTCGAATTGAATAAAAACTCGAGCGATTTTCGGTTAAATTGCTCGCCCTTCATTTGGACTGTCCAGATATTAACAATGATGTAATTATTCCTGAAAGAAAGAAGATTGCGGTCCTTCCATTTCCGGGCATTAATTATTCCAATCCAACCCGATGTGGTCATAATTTTACTTAATAATTGTGCTTTAATTAGTGTAATAATGTATTTTTAGGAATATTTATGTGCCATTAAAATTGCTTAATGCTTTCTATCTGCTTATTAATTAGCGTATACATAATAATAATTACAAATATACGTGGAAGTATTTATGAGGGGGGGGGGGGTGTCCTCCTCTGGGCCTCTGGCTATTATAGTTGGCTGAATATGGAGTGGAACGCAAAGTCATTTATTAGGGATTTATGTTGTCTTGGCCAACTATTTCGGCATAAGGCTGCAATATTTATGAAGCAACAGTATTTTGGATTAGAATTTAGATGGGCCATTTATGAAACTACAGTATTTTCGTGGCTGCCCTTTGGCCGCCCGGCGGTCGGGCGGCCTCGTCCTCGGCCGGTCCCGCGAGGGCCGGCCTCCCCTTGGCCAAACAGAGCACAGGTGGCCTCCGTCGTGGTCGGCCCCGCGAGGGCCGACCACCCAGCGCATGAGCGATCTCGGCTACGGATGGCCTCGAAGAGGACGACCGCCCGGGCCAAGGACGGCCTCGGCGGGCATCGCCAAGGCCGGACCCCCCGCCGCTTGACTTGAAGGGGCGGGGCGGCCACCGCCTTGGTCGCCGACCTTTCCAAGCCTCTGGGGGTGTCGGGCCACCTATTTTCCTGGGCAGGCCAATTTTCGGCCCAAGGGCAGGTCGTCATTTCTCTAAAAACGGCGATATGCGTGCTCAAATCTGGGTGTTCTTATTAGTCCGTCCGGTAGTTATTGGGCAAAATTTTCGGACGGCCCTTTTAAAAGTCTATAAATTGTCCCCATCTCTACTTCATTTGGATCCTTTTTCCAGACTTGGAATTTTCTCTCTCTACTTCTTGTCTTTCTCTCCACTCTCTTTTCCTCTCTGCAGGATCTCCACCAAGCAACTCCGCCAAGGATCATTATGTAACACCCCAAAAATCTCAAAAGGGCAATTTGAGGTGCAGGCTGTTTGACACGGCCTGGGACACGGGCGTGTCCCAGGGCGTGTCGGGGTACACGGCCTGGGACACGGGCGTGTCCCAGGGCGTGTTCAGCATAGTCGACGATCGGAGGTCGACTATAGTCGAGCCTGGGACACGGCCTGGGATACGGGCGTGTCCCAGGGCGTGTCACTCAAGAAAATGCCGGATTGAGTCAGAAGATTACACGGCCCGGAACCAAGCCTTGAACACGGCCGTGTCAGATTGGACACGGGCGTGTCAGTTGCCGTGTGCCTACCCGTGTACTGCTTGTTGGTTTTGGAGCTCGGTACGGCATGGGTGACACGGGCGTGTCTCATGACTGACACGGGCGTGTCAGGTTCGACACGGGCGTGTTGATGCCCGTGTTCTGGTAAAGTTCAGTCGGTTCGAATACCTCATGTGCCGCTTAAGGGTACACGGCCTGTGACACGGGCGTGTCACAGGCCGTGTCAGGCAAAAAAATGTGATTTTGGGAAAATCGTGGCCGTTCATTTTTCTCTCTTTGGATCCTAAGGCTCAGGTGATTCCTGGCTGGATTAAGTCAGCAGAGGCTGATGAAGAGTTCATTCTTCTTTTGGTTAAGTGAAGAGAGAAAGAGAGAGGAGGAAGAAGAAGGAGGAGGAGATCAAGCCACCGGCGGAGCTCCTGTGGTCCGATTCGAGATCCGAGGCCAGCGTTGTGAAGGCAAAGCTGCTGCGGTTCTTTCTCACCGGCTAGATTTCGATGGCTCCCAAGAGATCGTCAAGGGTAACGATCTCCCTTCTTGGACATGTGAAGTCCTTCTTTTCTGCATTGCATAGGGAAAACCCTTCCCCGCGAGTGTGCGGTGGGTTGTGGTGTCCCTTGGGATAGATATGTGAAGTCCCCCTTGTTAGAGTCCGGAATTGGAGTACGGATCTAGGCATGCTGTGTGAAGCCCATCTGGACATGATGGTCTGGATTGGTGATGCTTGTTTGCATATCGGAGAAGGCTCCGTGATTATGGCTTGTTTGCCTTGTGCCTACCTGTCGCTTGGTGCAGCAGGAAGTACTGGATGAAGTCCAGGAAATGAAGAGGGTTGGATGCAACTCTTGTGGCCGTGCGTTGCCACTTTGTGTGCGGTTGAGCCGTTGGGCTGCAACTCGATGAAAAGGCAGATTGCCAAACAGGAAAGGTGAAACCGACCCGCGCCTATAAATTGCCATGGATACTTCCGTATTCGAGGTGGCACGGCGACTTGAGCAACGGGGGGTGGCTGATCCGTACCTGCGTTAGGTCCGTCCGACTTGGAAGCCTGGTTATGGGTTTTGTTGGAGCGCCTAATGAGAGTCTTAGGCCCGTGCGCCGAAAAGACTAGAATGCTCAATACCGTGTAGACGGTGGTGTTGACCCTGGTATTCCGGTACACCAAGAATGTGCCCTGAGTGCACGGACTGTCGGGCCGTGTGGCTGACGGTTGTGATGGCTTGAATGTGCCTGCGCGCACATAGTTGCTATTGTTGATACCATGCTGTGCAGGGAAAGAATGTGACTGCCCCGAGAAAGGGGTAGGATTGTTATAATTGGGTCAGCTGAATGCTGACCGTTGCCATGTTTGCCACCATTTGGGTGAATTGTCCCTATGCAGGTGCTGGAGATCCAAGTGGTAAATGAAGGGCTGGAGCCCTACTGCTGTTGTTGCTGCTGCTGCGGCTAGCCCTTGAAGGCTGCAAAAAGGGTTTTGTTTGTTTTGCTTTTCCTCATGTATGGCCGGCCTGCGCGCCGATGTTTGTAATCCATGTTGTATGGAAAGAGGAACTGTAAGGCCTTAAGGCCAAACCTTTACCTTTGTTGTACATTCCGTGGCTGTATATATAACTGTGGTTTATATATTGGACATTCCTGATTAGAGTTCAATTTTACAACTTAAAGCTTCCGCTAGCATGCTCTGAGTTAGGATGCGTGTATGGTTTGGTATTATCCTATGACCTCACCGTCTGTTTGTGGCATATAGTGTGGGGCCCTGGCCGGACCTTCTACTATACGTCATGTAACGGATGGGGTCGTTACACATTATGACAGACAAAGTCATCCTGAGCCCTGTCAAGCACTTGAAGAGTGGCAGTGACCCAACGATCGCTCACTGTCTTCGGCCGTCTGCGAAGCGTTGAAGTAAGCGGCAAACTCTCTCAGCGTTGCCAAGCCGAGCCCGTCAAGACACCCAAGTTCGCAGGCTCCCCTTTGCACGGAGGAGCAAGACCACTGGAAAAGTACGGAGCCTTGCCACGTTCTGTATTCTCTCTCTCATCTCATCAAGTGTAACGAGGAGCGACCTGTCACCCTCGTCTTCCTCCAAAAGCTTTGTAATAAACTCAAAATAGTAGAAGTTAGGTCGGCACTGAATCAGCCGCGTAGTTTTTTGTCCCAATTGCGAGTTTTCCACGTCATAAAATCTCTCTCACTGTTGGAACCAAGATTTTCGGTCCCTGCATTCAGACCCTGGGATGATCGAAGTTTACTGGCCCAGTGGTCAACTCGGATGAGACATGACGAGTGGTAGTCAATGAGCACAAAGGAAATCTCTGAACTGCAGGGGTGGGAAACTAAGAATAAACCCCGAGCTGCAGCGAGGAGGTCCCACCACACACCCGGAAGGTCTTAGAGAGTTTCCCCTCCCAATCCAATACTGAGTGGGACATCTTGGAGGGCACTTTAAAAAATCAGACCTGTCCACCCGGAAACCACAATGAACTAAAACTTGGGGTTCTCTACCTGTTCACCCGGAAATCACGGTAAATAGAAAGCTGGAGCTCTCAACTTTCCCACCCAAAGACCACGGTGAATAGGGAGTTGAGCTCTTGCCAACCAGAGTTGGCCAAATGAGAGAGAAGAATGAAGAAGTCTTCTCCAAAGATGCCATTTGTTGAAACCGGAAAACCGGTTTCTGTGGAATTCGACCCTTGGGGAAGGGGTGGTCGCGCACCTACTTCGCTCCTGCAAGAAAATGACAAGAAAAAGAGAGAGAGAGACAGAGAACAGGACCAAGGGCCCGGCTCGGAGGTCCCACCACACACCCGGAAGATCTTAGAGCGCTTCCCCTCCTTAACCAGTTGCCGGGCTAAGGTACCTCAGAAAGCGCTATAAGATTTATGAACTAGTAAGCGTGCCTTCTGAGGTACCCCTTGGGTCCTATTTATAGATTACCTTGGATGGTCTGCAAATAACCTGCCCCTGGCGGTCTGAATTTACTAAAGAGTCCCTCGGATTGGCCTGCCAACAGTCAAACCCCGCTGTTCTGGTTGGTTATACGCACCTCTCGTTGAGTCACCCCCTGTCACCTGGAGGGAGGTGGACTGCAGCCGATCCACCTGAGAGAGGCGGCTGGGGCCCGGCCCGCCTAGGAGAGGCGAGCGGGGGGCTGGCCCGCCTGAGAGAGGCGGCTGGGGCCCGGCCCGCCTAGGAGAGGCGAGCGGGGGCTGGCCCGCCTGAGAGAGGCGGCTGGGGCCCGGCCCGCCTAGGAGAGGCGAGCGGGGGCTGGCCCGCCTGAGAGAGGCGGCTGGGGCCCGGCCCGCCTAGGAGAGGCGAGCGGGGGCTGGCCCGCCTGAGAGAGGCGGCTGGGGCCCGGCCCGCCTAGGAGAGGCGAGCGGGGGCTGGCCCGCCTGAGAGAGGCGGCTGGGGCCCGGCCCGCCTGCTTGCTGGGGCCCCTTCGGCGGACACGGGGTTGTACACAATCCCCGATCTTTGCGTGCTTCGCAGAAGCTCGGAAAGAAATGTCCAACCCTCGTGTCCGGTGACGTCCTTGCTGAGCTGGAGGGAATCTTTTGGTGGGACCCGCCTTTTAGCTATAAATGAGCCACCGGGCCTTCGATAACTGGCCTTCTCCTCTTGCCTCCTGCGTGGTTTGAGGTCAGGAGATGCCTGCGTCTGAGGAGATACGTGCTCGGTTGGCTGCTGCTAGGGAGGAGGGTCGGGAGGAGGCCCTCGCGGCCGCCCCGTGGTTGGCGCCCATATCCTCCGGCCCGCAGTTTAAGCCGGCAAAGGGAAAGGTTGTCCGCCGTTCCACGCCTAGCGATGATCTGGGTTCCGGCGGCTCCGAGGTTGAATCTGGGTGTGTGGTTTCGCCCTGTGACCTATGCTTTCTACTGACTTTTTCCTTCGCAGGAGACGCCCCCTGAAGATGCATTGGAAGGGGGCTCCGGGAACCTTGCGGATCTCTCCGTGGAGATGGTCGACCTGGGCGTCAGTCCATTCTCTCCAGCGCGCAGCCTTCCTGCGACTCCTCCCCCGCTGAGAGTCCAGGGTCTGGGGAAGCCGCTCGTCGCCCCGGGAGGGAAATCATTCCAAGGTCGGCCGGGTTCCTCTCGGTCTGCTCCCGACGCGGTAGACGTACCGACGCCAGGTAACCCCCCTGAAGTTAACCCATTCGCCGCTCGTCTGCCTCTGACCTCGCTTCCGCAGGGTATCGCGCCGCTTCTTCCGATGTCGAGATGAGCGAGGGGTACTCGCCTCCCGTGGAGCCGGAAGACATCGCGGACTTCTTGGGCGACCCTCATGATAGCGAGAAGATGAAGGCGCAGGTGGCGCGAATGTTTCAGAAACACACGATGCTGCTCAAAGAGGCCTTCGTGGGGATGGAGAGAGACAGAGTCAGGGCGGAGGAGCGACTAGCTGCTTTAGAGGGGGCAAGGGGCTCGGCTGAGGAGGATGAGCCGACATCTCCGAGCGCGCATATTACGCGAGCTGAGGAGCGGCTGTCAAATATTTCGAAACAGGCCGATCAGACCAAGCGGGAGCTGGCGGCGGTTCGGGAGTATCACGACTCTCGCGTGCCGCCTCGAACCGGCTCGCAGAGGCGGGGTAGGTGGAAATGGATTGAGTACTAAGCCACCTGCCTCGCCCGCCCGTGCCCGCAGTTGCTCGCAGGGTCTGAATCGTCTCGATGTGATCCATCCCAGTGTGTCGGTGTCGGATATTATCCAAGAACGATTGCTTGTAATAATTCAGGGGGCTTTTCGCCCGTTCCAGGGCGCATGCCTTTCTCTTCCCCCCCCCTTTTTTTTTTATATTTATCATTCATTCTCATTTTCCCCCTTTTTTTTTTGCTGGATTCTCAGCTTTAACCATGGAGAGCCTGCCTAGTTGAGGCGGGTAAGGGCCGGCCCGCCTAGAAGAGGCGAGCGAAGGCCGGCCCGCCTAGAAGAGGCAAGAGAGGGCCGGCCCGCCTAGAAGAGGCGGGAGAGGGCCGGCCCGCCTAGAAGAGGCGGGAGAGGGCCGGCCCGCCTAGAAGGGGCGGGAGAGGGCCGGCCCGCCTAGAAGAGGCGGGAGAGGGCCGGCCCGCCTAGAAGGGGCGGGCGGTTCGGCCCGCCTAGAAGGGGCGGGAGAGGGCCGGCCCGCCTAGAAGGGGCGGGCGGTTCGGCCCGCCTAGAAGGGGCGGGAGAGGGCCGGCCCGCCTAGAAGAGGCGGGCGGTTCGTTTGCCCCCCCCCCCCCTCGACTGGGCATTCCTCTCGAAATCTACTCTGCGCGGGAGGGGGATGGCTCGCGGCCGACCGGTGATTTCGACGCGGACCCGGGCGGGGCTCGGGAATCGAAGCGTCGGGGCTGGCTCTGCTGTCAGTTCACTTTCCCGCCTTTCCCGATTTTTCCCGCCCTTTTCCCGGCCCTATAAATAGGCCCTTCATTTATTATTTTACCTACCGCCTTCAAGAACCCTTCCCTTTTCACCCTGCGAGAACCCTCTCTTTCCTCTTTCCTCTCGCTCGGCTTGCTTATTAATCCCGCGAGATGACGGGCGGCAGTGGCGAAGCGGACGGGAGGGGCAGGTGTGCCTGGGTCTTTGCAGACCACAGCTTCCCTCCCGCCTCGGTCTCGGAGAAGGAGTTTCTGGACACCGTTAGCGACTTCATCCCGCCTGGCTTCGTGGCGAGGCGGCCCGGGAAGGATGAACGGATCAATGAGCTTTCGGGTGATGAGCTGGCACTCCCGACGGCCCACTTCGAGGCGGGGCTCCGGCTACCCTTCTGGCCGGAAGTCCGCCAGGTCTTCAAGTATTACGGGGTCGTCCCGGGGCAGCTGACCCCGAACTCCATCGCTGTCGTAGTCGGGTTCGCCTGCTACCTGCGCGAGGAGAGGATCGAGTTCAGCCTTGCGGTCTTCCGCAAGCTGTTCTCTTTCCGCGCGAATAAGGACGGGACCGCGTGCTTCGCGAGCATGCACGCCAAGGTGCGGGAGACGGTCAACAAGAGCCACAACTGGCTCAAGAAGTTCGTCTTCGTCAAGGGCGACTTCGGCAACATTCCGTTCTCGCCAGTGCAACTCGGCGAGGCGAGCTATCGGCCCCCTAGCCTGGGGGGCCATGAGGCGAGGCTATATGAGTTCTTCGCCGGGAAGAACTTCGAGGTCGCCTTCCTCCGCCGGAATCTGGACGACCTCGTCCCCGTCCCGCCTGGGGAAGGTAAGCGGCTCGCTCGCCTCTGCTTGAATCGTACCTTGGCTTTTCTAACTCTGGCTTCTGCAGGCGAGCGCGACGTCCCTCTCCGCCCGCCTTACGAGAGCGCGCGGACCACTATTGGCGAGCTTGGCCGTGCCGAAGCGGCAGCCTTAGCTCACCGCGAGCTCTCGGCTCCCGCCGGCCGGAAGCGACCCGGGGGTGAGCTAACTCAGGGCCCTCCCCCCCTTAAGAAGCCGAGTAAAACGGGCGGTCAGGCTCCCTCGGTCGGCGACAAGGGCAAGGCCCCCGCGGATCAACCATCTTCTGCCCCTGCCCCTGCGGTTCCCTTGACCGCTGATCCCGCCGGCGGGGCGGCTGGGTCGTCGCGGCCGCTCGCGGCGACTGGGCCCGCCGAGAAGCCGGTTCCCCGAGGGCATCCCAACTTCGGCTACGGCGAAGGGCCCACGGACCGAACCGGCGCCCCGTTACTTCAGTGGGACAAGGAGGGCAACCGCATCTCGGTATCCTCGCTGCTGCCTAGCTGGTCGGAGCAGGACACCGCCTCCAGGGACGCCTTCAATCTCTCCTTCGGCGTGTACGGGCGGGAGGACGCCTCTACCTACGGCGAGGAGGCCACGCGGGTGCTTATTTATGAGAGCGCGCGGGCGCAATTTCAGAGCCTCGCCCTGGCCCACATGGTCGGCCGGCGATGCCTCCGGCTGGACAGAGATGCCCCTTCGCTCAACAAGTTGATCGATGAGAAGGAGGCGGCCCGCAAGCTCGCCCAGGAGGAGGCGGAGGACCTGCGAAGGCGGCTCGAAGCGGCTGACGCCGCCCTCGCGCAGTACCAAGGGGGCGCGGTAAGCCATCTCACTCGCACCCGCCTTTATCCCGCGACTCGTCTAAATAAATTTCCTTGCAGGATGCGGCGACCGCCAGCCGACTTGGTACCGAGATCGCCACCCTACAGCTGGAGAACCAGACCCTGCGGGCGCGGGTGGATGCGCTCGAGGCTGCTGCTGCCGTCCCGCCGGCCTCCTCGAGCGGCTGTCAACTCGTTCACCACAGCGAGTATGACCTGGCGGTTCTGATGCAAGAGAACGGGGCGGACGCGGTGACGTACCTCTTCAAGACGTTGCAGCGGGCCAAGCTCCTCAAGGACGAGTGCTCTGGCTTGCGGGTGACCGAAGTGGTGCCGGAGCTGTTCCTTCCAGTACCCAAGCCAGGCGGGTTCCATCGCATCTGAAGGGCCCGCCGCCTTGTGGCTTTTATCCCTCCCCCCCTTCTTGGGACATGTATTTTATTTTTTTTATTTTTGTGTGGTCGCGCCGCGGGCCACAGTTGTAATTTTGTAAAAGTTAATATATTTACTGCATTCACTTCTCAATTGCCAATTACTTCCCGCCTCGCGGTCGTTACTGTGCACCGCTTGTTGATTGACTCTGATTTTCGTTGCTGCGAGTGAGCGAGTGAGGCCACCCGCCCGTTTGTGGTTCGGGACATAGATCTAGGTTCGCGGGGCACTAACGCTGGCGCGACGCGAGTGGCGAGTCGCGCCTTCCGCCCGGGCTTGTTATTTTGACCGTGTCTAGGTGCGGACTGGGCCCGGCTTCCGCGCGTAACGACTTCGCGCGGGCCGGCTTCCCGGGGAGGGTCTTGGCGCGTCCGACCTTTTGCTTCCAATTCACCCCGGGGACCCGCCGAACCGAAGGTTGGGGCCGGCGTTGCGGCCTCATAGGGTCATCCTGACCGGCCCGCTCACCTGATCTCCGGCGACGTGAGTCCAAACTCTCCACTCGCGCGCCGTGCTTAGGGCTCGCTCCTTTATGCGCCGGGCCCGGCCTTCTTGGCTCGCCGACTCCCCTTCTTGGCTCGCCGACTCGCCTTCCTGGCTCGCCTCCCTTCCCCGGTTGCTTGGCGGGGAATTACCGACTCCGAATGACATCCAGCCCTGCCCGCTCGAAGAGAGCCTGGCAGCTGGATCTGCTCGGGGCCTGAGGCAAGCTCCTCAGAGTGACATCCAGCCCTGCCAGCTTGGTGAGAGCCTGGCAGCGGGATCTACTCGGGGTCTGAGGCAGACTCCTCCGAGTGACATCCAGCCCTGCCAGCTTGGTGAGGGCCTGGCAGCGGGATCTGCTCGGGGTCTGAGGCAGACTCCTCCGAGTGACATCCAGCCCTGCCAGCTTGGTGAGGGCCTGGCAGCGGGATCTGCTCGGGGTCTGAGGCAGACTCCTCCGAGTGACATCCAGCCCTGCCAGCTTGGTGAGGGCCTGGCAGCGGGATCTGCTCGGGGTCTGAGGCAGACTCCTCCGAGTGACATCCAGCCCTGCCAGCTTGGTGAGAGCCTGGCAGCGGGATCTGCTCGGGGTCTGAGGCAGACTCCTCCGAGTGACATCCAGCCCTGCCAGCTTGGTGAGAGCCTGGCAGCGGGATCTGCTCGGGGTCTGAGGCAGACTCCTCCGAGTGACATCCAGCCCTGCCAGCTTGGTGAGGGCCTGGCAGCGGGATCTGCTCGGGGTCTGAGGGAGACTCCTCCGAGTGACATCCAGCCCTGCCAGCTTGGTGAGGGCCTGGCAGCGGGATCTGCTCGGGGTCTGAGGCAGACTCCTCCGAGTGACATCCAGCCCTGCCAGCTTGGTGAGAGCCTGGCAGCGGGATCTGCTCGGGGTCTGAGGGAGACTCCTCCGAGTGACATCCAGCCCTGCCAGCTTGGTGAGAGCCTGGCAGCGGGATCTGCTCGGGGTCTGAGGCAGACTCCTCCGAGTGACATCCAGCCCTGCCAGCTTGGTGAGAGCCTGGCAGCGGGATCTGCTCGGGGTCTGAGGCAGACTCCTCCGAGTGACATCCAGCCCTGCCAGCTTGGTGAGAGCCTGGCAGCGGGATCTGCTCGGGGTCTGAGGCAGACTCCTCCGAGTGACATCCAGCCCTGCCAGCTTGGTGAGAGCCTGGCAGCGGGATCTGCTCGGGGTCTGAGGCAGACTCCTCCGAGTGACATCCTGCCCTGCCAGCTTGGTGAGAGCCTGGCAGCGGGATCTGCTCGGGGTCTGAGGCAGTGACATTCATCTCTCATCGGGGGGAAAAACAAGTCTACCGCAAGAAATTCCATTAGAGATTGAACATGGTTTACATAATTTCAAGGAAAAAAACGCTTCAAGTCGTCCCCGCTCCAAGTGAGACTTAGGGTCTCGCCCTCCACATTTCGGAGGCGGTACCCTCCCGACTTCAATGCCTCCTGCACAATGAATGGTCCCTCCCAATTGGGATGGAGCTTTCCCACTGCGGCTGACCTTCCCGCCGCGTCCACCTTCCTTAAGACCAAGTCTCCCTCAGCAAACTGCTTGACTCTGACGTGCTTGTCAAAATACTTGGCCATTCTTCTCTTTATCTCCTCCTGCCTCACGGCTGCAAGGTCCCGCAGTTCCTCGACCATGTCGAGAGAGAGTCGCAGCTCCTCTTCATTATTGGCTCTCCATTCCTCTTCGTGCTCTCCAGCCCCGACCACCCGGGGTGTCCGGACTTCAAACTCCACCGGAAGTACTGCCTCACACCCGTGGGAGAGTTTGAAAGGCGTCTCCCCTGTCGCTGTGTTGGGTGTGGTTCGGAGGGCCCAGAGGACCGAGGGGAGTTGCTCCACCCAACTTCCTCTCAAGTTCTCCACCTTTTTCTTGAGGAGGTTTACAATAATCTTGTTTGCCGCTTCTACCTGCCCATTGCTGCGTGGGTGATGAACTGAGGCAAACCTGAGGTCGATCCCGAGCTGCTCGCAGAAGCTGGTGAACTCGGCACTGGCGAATTGAGGGCCATTGTCTGTGACGATGGCCTGGGGCAACCCATGACGACAGATGATCTCCCCCCACACAAAGTTTCTGACGACCTGGGAGGTCACCTTGGCCAGCGCCTTGACTTCCAGCCACTTGGAGAAGTAATCAATCATCACGAGCAGGAACCTCCTCTGGCCGCTGGCTTGGGGGAAGGGCCCGACCAAGTCCATTCCCCAGATGGCGAATGGCCAGGGGGCTGTGATACTCCTGAGGCGCTGGGCCGGTTGCAGTTGGAGGGGAGCAAATAGCTGGCACTTATGGCATTCCTTTGCGAATTTTGCCGCGTCGAGACCCAGAGTCGGCCAAAAGTATCCCTGCCTGACGATCCGGCCTTCTAAGGTTCGACTTCCAGAGTGACTCCCACACTCTCCGGAGTGGACCTCTTCTAGAATCTTTGGGACCTCCCTCTCGCCCACACAACGCGCCAGCATCCCTGAGAGAGTTTTCCGATATAACTGGCCATCTCGCACGAGGTAGTATGCCGATTTGTACTTGAGTTTCCTTCCGTCCATTCCCGTGGGGTACTCCCCGGTGGTCAGGAAAGTGACGAATGGGTCCATCCAGGAGGGGTGTTGTTCCACCTCCATCAACTCCCCCTCCTCGATGGATGGGCGAAAGAGGTCTGTGATGGTTCCCCCCGCCCGGGGTCCGTGCTTTGCCAGCTGGTCCACCTGCTCGTTATCCTCCCGAGGCACGTGCTGGATGGAGAAAGTCTGGAAGGTGCCGACGACTCCCTTTACCTTCGCCAAGTAACGCTGCAGGGTGGGGTCCCTTGCCTCGAATTCCCCGTTGATCTAGGAGGCCACCACCAGGGAGTCAGTGAGGACCTCCACATCGTGCACCCCTAGCTCCCTGGCCAGGCGTAGACCCGCAATCACGGCCTCATACTCGGCCTAATTGTTGGTGATGGGGAAATGCACCACCACCGTTTGCTCGATCCTCACCCCCTGGGGGCTTTCCAAGATGACCCCAGCCCCCAGGGAGTGCCTCCCTGACGCACCATCCACCATGACCTTCCAGGGAACCGGGCGAGTGAGTTCTTCCTCCGCCACCTCGACCACATAGTCAGCCAGGAAATCGGCCATGGCTTGGGCCTTGATCGAGAGGCGAGGTACGAAGGAGATGTCGAACTCGCTCAGCTCCACTGACCACTTGGCCAACCTGCCAGAATGCTCCACCCCCTCGAAGATGTTGCGGAGAGGGTGGTCAGTCACCACTCGGATCGAGTGTGCCTGGAAATAGGGCCGGAGCCTCCGGGCCGAGATGATGAGGGCGAAGGCCAGCTTCTCTAGGATGGGGTACCGGAGCTCGGCCTTCCTCAAGACCCGACTTACATAGTAAACTGGGAGTTGTCTCTTCCCTTCTTCCCGAACTAGAACGGAGCTCAGGGCCTCGGCCCCAGCCCCTAAGTACAAGAATAAGTCCTCCCCCTCCTTTGGCCCTTGGAGCAGGGGGGCCTGAGTCAGCTGCTTCTTTAGGGCCCGGAATGCCTCCTCGCACTCCGAGGTCCACTCGAATTTCTGGCCTCCTCTCAAGCTCTTAAAAAACGGAGAGCACTTCTCCCCGGCCCGGGAGAGGAACCTGCTCAATCCTGCCAGCCTCCCAGTCAGCCGCTGCACTTCCTTCGCATTCCGCGGAGACTCCAACTCCAAGATTGCCTTCACCTAGTCGGGGTTGGGCTCTACGCCGGCAGGGGTGAGGAGATGCCCCAGGAACTTTCCTCTGCCCGACCCGAAGGTGCACTTGAGGGGGTTCAGCCTCATCTTACATCCGCGGAGAGTGGCAAAGGTCTCTTCCAGGTCCCGGAGGTGGGAGTCGAGGTCCGGACTCTTGACCATGAGATCGTCTACGTATACTTCCAGGTTCCTTCCCTTTTGACTTTGAAAGACCCTGTCCATCATTCTCTGGTAGGTCGCCCCTGCGTTTTTCAGCCCGAAGGGCATCATTTTATAACTATAGCATCCATCCCCTGTGATGAATGAGACGTCTTTGACGTCCGGAGGGTGCATCCTGATTTGGTGATAACCTGAAAAGGCATCTAGAAAACTCATCAAAGGGAAACCGACGGCTGAGTCAACCAGCGCGTCGATCCGAGGCAAGGGGTAACAATCTTTAGGGCATGATTTATTAAGAAGGGAAAAATCGATACACATCCTCCACCGGCCGTCTCCTTTTTTAACCATTACAACATTGGAGACCCAGCCGGGGTATTGGATTTCGGATACAAAGCCGGCCTTGAGGAGCTTTGCTACTTCCTCCCTGATGGGCTCGGCGAGCTTGTCCGCAACGGGCCTCTTCTTTTGTCGGATGGGGGGAGCCTCCGGGTCCAGGTTGAGGCGGTGGCAGGCGATGTCGGAGTCGATCCCGGGCATCTCCGCGGCACTCCATGCGAAAATGTCCACGTTCTTCTGGACGCACTCCAGCATCCGGCCTTGAGCCTCCGGGGTCAATCCTCCGCTGATGCGGATCCTCTCCACCCTGCCTCCGGTGGTTAGAACCTCCATCTCCGCCACCTCCTCTGCTGCCTCAAGGCGGGACTGTGCCTCCCACTCCTCAGCCTCCCCCTCATCGAAAGCGAGGACCTCCTCAGCTTCTGTCACGGCCATCGCCTCGGCCGGCTCTTGAATCTCTTCCGCGACCCTTCCCTGGGCGCGGCTCTCCTCCACCTCCATCTCGTCCCCGGCAGCTTCCGGCTCCGCCTCCTTCAGCCTCCGCCCCATCTCCTCGGCTCCCTCCAGCCAAGAGATGGAGTTCACCGCTGTGACATAGCACTCCCTCGCTTCCTTGGGGTCTCCGCGGACCCGGACCTGGACCCCCTCGACGTTAAATTTCAGGCATTGGTGGAAGGATGAGGGGACGCAGCGGAAGGCGCTGATGAGAGGCCTCCCGAAGATGGCACTGTAGCTGCTGGGGGCGTCCACGATGACGAACTTGCAATTACGGGACTGTCCCCCCAGAACGACATGGAGTCCCACTCCTCCCTCAACCTCCTTCCTCTCCCCTGAGAAGCCGAACAGGGGTCCGTCCGAGGCCAACACCCTTCGGGCCTCCACCTTCATTGCGTCGAACGCCTTCTTGAAGATGACGTTAACCGAGCTCCCGTTGTCGACGAGGATCCGGGGGACGGTGAAGTCTTCGATGGCTGTCTGGATGACCAGCGCATCGCAGAAGGGGTCCTCGTGACCCGGCATGTCCTCCCTGGAAAAGGTGATTTTCTCGTCCGGGGGCGGGGACTGGGACGTGGAGCCAACGCTCCTGCGGTACATGGTGTGGAGGCTTGACTTGCGGGAAGCCTCGATCCCAGCCCCCCCGTGGATCGCTCCGATCCTTCCTCGGGAGCCCACATCCACCCGGTCTTCGCACCGGCCTTCCTCCGCCCGAGGCCGGATCTCCTCGATCCGCACTTCCGGACGTTGTTGCTGCTGCTGCTCCCGACGGTCCCTCATCTCGAGGAACTCGGGGCACGTGGCTGTGGCGTGCCCCTCTTCCTGATGGAAGTCGCAGTAAGGCAACTCCACCCTCACATCTCTTCTTCTTCTCCGTGCTGCCCTTCTCCTTTCTCCCAGTGCTATGGCCATAGCCTGCTCCTGGTCGGGGAGGGCCGGCCTCTGGCCCTGCATCCCGCCTGGAGGGTAGAACTGACCCTGTCCTCCTTGACGGTAGTCCCCTCCGCGGAACCCTCTCCTTGCCCCGGGTTCCTGCCACTCAGGTCTCCAGCCCAGCCGAAAGTTCGGCTCCTGTCTCCCCTGCCTGGGTTGCTGCTGATGCTGCGGCGGCGGCGGCTGTTCCCTCTGCCGGGGCTCAACCCTTCTCTCCTCCTGCCCTCGGCCACCCCTTGGCCTCTCTTCCTCCACGGCCCACCTGGCCAACCTTCGGGCAAACTCCGGGTGTGCCGCCTCCATATCGGCCTCCCTAGCCGCCCTCTCTAGGAGCGCCTCAAAAGATACTGGGGGGGACCTCTTGAGTTCCATTGCGAAGAACCCGGATTGGAGACCTAGGGTGAAGGCTACCATCATGGTGTGCCCTGGCATCTCCTGCACCTGAGACAACTCCTCTTGGAATCTGTCCAGGTAACTCCCCAGGGTCTCCCCTACCCTCTGCTTGACGCGGAACAAGGACTCCACCTCCTTCTTCCTCTTCTTGGAAGTGGTAAACCTCAACATGAAACCCCGACGCAGGTCCTCGAAGCAGTAGATGGACCCGGTCGGGAGTTGGTGGAACCATTCTCTCGCCTTCTCTCGGAGGGTGATGGCGAAGAGCCGGCACTTGAAGCCGTCTGACATCTGTCGAATAGAGACCATATCCTCGAACCATTGGATATGGTGGATCGGGTCTCCTTTCCCGGAGTAGTAAGTCATCTCTGGCTCGCGAAACCCCTCGGGAACTGGGGCTGAAGAAACGAACTCGCTGAAGGGGCTCCCTCCCTCAGCCGGGCGAGACGGGAATTCCCTTCCTCCAGTCTCGCCGAAGTGATATTCGGCGGCCGAGCCGGGGAACAGAACTCGCCCCTGGAACTCGCGCTCGCCTCTCTCGGCGGGCTCCTTCCCTGGGCGCCTGAGCGGCGCGTCATCGCCGAGTGCGGGAGCGGCGACCACCGGGACTGCCGGTGTCGCACTCTCGGCTCGCATGCCGAGGGCGGTCCTGACGAGCCCGAGGATCTCCTCCCTAAGCTCCGCCGGCACGCTCGTCGCTGGGGGTGGGGGAGGGGGTGGCGAGTTGCCCCTGCCTGATCCTTGTCCTTCATCTCCAGTCATCGAGCTTGTAGGAGGTTTTCTCTGCTGACCACTATCCACGCTCACCGCACCAAAATGTTGAAACCGGAAAACCGGTTTCTGTGGAATTCGACCCTTGGGGAAGGGGTGGTCGCGCACCTACTTCGCTCCTGCAAGAAAATGACAAGAAAAAGAGAGAGAGAGACAGAGAACAGGACCAAGGGCCCGGCTCGGAGGTCCCACCACACACCCGGAAGATCTTAGAGCGCTTCCCCTCCTTAACCAGTTGCCGGGCTAAGGTACCTCAGAAAGCGCTATAAGATTTATGAACTAGTAAGCGTGCCTTCTGAGGTACCCCTTGGGTCCTATTTATAGATTACCTTGGATGGTCTGCAAATAACCTGCCCCTGGCGGTCTGAATTTACTAAAGAGTCCCTCGGATTGGCCTGCCAACAGTCAAACCCCGCTGTTCTGGTTGGTTATACGCACCTCTCGTTGAGTCACCCCCTGTCACCTGGAGGGAGGTGGACTGCAGCCGATCCACCTGAGAGAGGCGGCTGGGGCCCGGCCCGCCTAGGAGAGGCGAGCGGGGGGCTGGCCCGCCTGAGAGAGGCGGCTGGGGCCCGGCCCGCCTAGGAGAGGCGAGCGGGGGCTGGCCCGCCTGAGAGAGGCGGCTGGGGCCCGGCCCGCCTAGGAGAGGCGAGCGGGGGCTGGCCCGCCTGAGAGAGGCGGCTGGGGCCCGGCCCGCCTAGGAGAGGCGAGCGGGGGCTGGCCCGCCTGAGAGAGGCGGCTGGGGCCCGGCCCGCCTAGGAGAGGCGAGCGGGGGCTGGCCCGCCTGAGAGAGGCGGCTGGGGCCCGGCCCGCCTGCTTGCTGGGGCCCCTTCGGCGGACACGGGGTTGTACACCATTGGGAGTCTATTTATAGTTTTCCAAAGTCGGTCTATAGATAGCAAAATCCTTCCTTTTGGTTACTACTAGACACAACTCAAATTGGCCTACCAACTGTTAAAATTTATCAAGATAATCAAATAGATAACTCTGATACCAAGTAAAACTTTCAAAGCTATCAAGATGACACCTTGATCAAGCAGAAAACGGGAATCAGGCGCAGGAACACTCAACCATAAACCAAGCTCAATAATCAGAAATAATAGAAGGCAACAACAAATCTTGTATTATCAACAATCTTCTTTACAAGGCAGGACATACATGACGAGACATGATTCATCGATGTACAAAGGAAGAGCATACAAACAAAGAAAGAACAACAAGCCGGGCGGACTGCCTCAGAGATCGCCGAGACCACCAAGCTTCTGCTGCACTGAATTGAACTACGGAGTCCGCGTAGACCGCAGACAACCCGTTATTCTGTTGAACACCTTTGTCCGCTCTCTGCAAGCCTCCTGACTGCAGAAGTCGTCTAGCTGCCAGAGTCCGTGAACAAGCCGCTGCCGAACTGAAGAACCGACCGCTGAGACCGGCGGACAAGTTATTGAACTGGGAAAGTTAAAGGAAAGAAGACCGGCTAGCCGCAACCACGACCTGCTACAAACCGCTGATTGATAACCACAGGCTCCAATGATCCCTGACCGCAGTCAGCACAAAAAACCTGGCTTCTTAGTGTTAGTCGCACAACCTGCAAATAACAAACCGGTTAAACTTCTCAAACCGCTCAGACAGAAAATCTGAGGCCGCAACAATTAACACATGCTCAACTTACTATTCATTCAGTTAATTATGATGTCACGGGGGGTCCTATTTATAGGCGCGGAGAGGAGTGTGGTCACCGCCCTAGTGGATAGAAATACTATCCTTGCCCGCAGCTATCACAGAGCAGTCCGCCCTAGTCCGCATGGACAAGGCCGGACACCAGCCTATCCGTCTGCCATCAAAGAAGGCGGGATAGAATCCAGTCTGAATGGATCCGCCCCAGTTCGCCCACCGGCGGACATAGCTCCAGCCCGCTCGCGCCTGCGGACCGCATATCTCGAGTTCACAGTCAAGGCAGACAAGGCTGACTACTGCCAAACTCGGCGGACAGAAATATCAGTCCGCGCAGTCCGTGCGACCTCCCGAACTGAGCCATCCCGCACAACCCAGCGAACTCCAGTGCTAGTCCGCTCTAACCAGCGAACTCCGCGGTTTCCACCAACCGCGCCACCAGAGCTAGACCGCACATGCCATGCCGATCTCCCGAGCACTGGTCCAGTCTGCAACCCGGACTCCACGAACTTCAACCGAGTCCGCACTTCGCCAGTCTCAGCGAGCTCCGTGGATAGCAATCCTATCCGTCCGGTTACATCTTGGGAACCAACTGCTGGCTGAACACAACCCGGCCTGGCAAGCCGCCGCCTCCGTCCGCACAGTCCGTGTGAACAGAGGTTCAAAGGCCACCCCTCCCGCCTGCAGGGCGGGATTTGCCGCAGAAGGAAGCAGCTCGCCGGTTCTTGCTTCATCTTCCCGGGTGACAAGACCCGGGACGGCGGAAGTTGGTTCTGCGAGAAGATAGTTCAGAAAAGGAAAGGTACGGTTGAAGTATTAAAAAGTGGCGGAAATCGTACCTATCGCCCGGGTCTCGGCTGGAGGAATTGTCTCTGAGACCATCGTTCGATCCTCAGGAGGGAGCGCTGACGAATCTGGGGGAATCGGGGAAGACCCGGCGACGTCATTTGGAGCGGATTCCTGCGAGAGGTCACGTTAACTATCGGGCCTGTAGCGTAATCAGCTCGGTAAGCATGGTCGAAAGGCATACCTTTTGAGGGGAGGGGTCCCCCGCAGGAATGGGAGTAGGAGAAGGTGAATCCCTGTTCTCGCGAGCAAGGTCTCGCCGGACCACCTTCGCTTTCCTCTTCCCCTTTTTCTTCTTCGGCTCAGAGAGGCCGGTGTCTGAAGATTTTCTCGATAGCCAGGGCGCTACCGCAACACTATTTGCTAAGGCTCGCGCTTGAGCCGCGAGTAACCGATCT
Source organism: Platanthera zijinensis (assembly GCA_039513925.1). Classification (NCBI taxonomy): domain Eukaryota; kingdom Viridiplantae; phylum Streptophyta; class Magnoliopsida; order Asparagales; family Orchidaceae; genus Platanthera; species Platanthera zijinensis. The sequence goes on from CM077087.1 coordinate 177,165,905, forward strand.
TGAAGGTCCTGCGGAAGTGGCTTGTCAGCACGCTTAGCAGACATCTTGGTATTGCGCATAGAATCCCGGGCGAGAGCTCAGTGAAGAAACAGCAGTTCGGAGACAAGACTTATGGTCATCCGTCGGCGTGTATTTATAGCCGCAGTAGGGCCCGCCAAAAGATTCTCTTGGCTGACGGGCACGTGTCCAACGAATATTTTGGGGATGGACTTGTCTTGTCGAGCGCAGGGCTAGCTCGAAAAGAGCGGGGATTGTGTACAACCCCATATTCGCTGGGGAGGCCCGGGGGGACTAAGACTTCAGTGGTCAGGGTTGGGCCAGTCCTGGGTTAGCCCTAGGGCGGACCGGTAGAGTTCTCGCCCTTAAGGTGCTCCCGCCTATTGGTAGGCGAGATCGTTCGCGCCAGGACTCAGGTCTTCACGTCCAACGACAATGACGTCAAAACCACCGAGGGCGAGAACCCTCTCGGCGGGAGGTCTCGCCAAGGTGAGCTCAGCTAAGGCTCAGCGAGAGCCTTCTCGCCCGGGATTCTCGCCAAAGTAGGTCCATATGGTGGGGCCTGACGCCCAGGAAAAAGGATTATTTTATTATTATTATTTCATTATCCTCGGGTTAAATTACCTGTATACCCCTGGGATGACAGCGGGATTTGGCTATTGGCAGACCCATCAGGGGTATTTCAGTATTTTCAGGACAAGAGAAGACTATAAAAAGACCCATAGGGACTCTTTGGAAAGCAGGGCTTCATTTATTCTCTAACTCCAGTGCTTTCTGAAGAGCTCCCAGTCCAGCTATTGGTTTTGGAGGGGAAGCTCTCAGAGATCTTCCGGGTGTGAGGTGAGACCTCCCAGCTAAGGCTTTGGGTCAGTCTTAGGACCTTAGCAGCTAGTCAGGGGTCGAGATTTGAGAGAAGTAGGCGTCGGCTGCACTTTGGTCTGTGAACATTCGTTGAGGTCAATTTTGGCTTCAACAACAGATGTCATCAACCAGGTCACTTCAAGTGAAACTACAAGGTCAAGCTGCAGCCAGCCTCCTCTAACAAGGAGGAAGCTGGCTGGGGTGGAGCATTCATGACAGGCACTTGTGTCCGTGCTTTGTCCACCGTTGACATGGAGGATGACTGGATCGTTGACTCCGGGTGTGGTCATCACCTCATCGGAGATATGTCAAAGTTTTCTTCGCTGCAGGCCTACTCAGGTAACGAAGCTATTATAACTGCTGATAATACTATTCATGCAGTAGAAAAGGAGGGTATAGTAACAGTGGGTAGTGATAAGGGGCCGCTCACGTTAAGGAGTGTTTATCACGTACCTGACATGAAGAAAAACCTCTTCTCTGTGACCAATGCGGTTGATGCTGGCTATCACGTTCTGTTTGGGCCAACAGAAGTGAAGTTCCTTCGCAACGTATCAGCGGTTAAGGCTGAGGTTGCTCATATTGGAAGGAGAGTGAAGGACTTGTTTGTTTTATCAACAAGCTCCTATGTTGATCGCATGAGGGCAAATGATAGCGCTGCTATGTGACATGAGAGGTTGGGGCATGTAGGGATGGATAAGCTGAAGGCTATGTCAAATAGGAGCCTGGTGAGAGGCTTGCCTAAGCTATCATCCTTCGGTGATGGTCATGTTTGTGCTGGATGTCAGTATGGGAAGTCTCATCGTCTTCCATTTGATAAGTCACAAACAAGAAACAAAGCACCACTGGAGGTTATCCATGGTGATCTGATGGGACCAACCGCGACTGCTAGCCTCGGTGGAAGCAGGTACATGCTAGTCTTGATTGATGACTACTCAAGATACACTTGGGTGTATTTCTTGAAGGAGAAGTCTGAAGCCTTCCGGTTGTTTGTGGAGTTCAAGGAGCTGGTGGAGGGTCGGCTTAACCTGAGGATTAAAAAGCTTAGAACTGACAACGACGGAGAGTTTGTCTCCTCCGAGTTTTCTAACTTTTGCAGGAAGCATGGAATCCAGAGGGAGCTCACTTGTGCTCGTACTCCACAACAAAACGGAGTAGCGGAGCGGAAGATCCATCATCTGACGGAGACTTGCAAATGTTGGCTTCATGCCAAAAGTATCCCAAGGTCCTTCTGGGCGGAGGGAATGTCTTGTGCTGCCTATGTCATCAATCGAATGCCTCTAAGTCCGATCAACATGAAATCTCCCTTCGAGAAGTTGCTGAAGGAGAAGCCAAGAGTTGAACACCTTCGGGTGTTTGGATCTACTTGCTATGTGCATATTCCTGATGCTCTGAGAACTAAGCTTGATGCAAAGGCAAGAAAGCTTGTCTTTGTTGGCTATGATGAGCGGAAGAAGGGATGAAGATGCATGGATCCAGTGACGAAGAAGTTCGTGGTGTCAAGAGACATTGTCTTTGACGAACTGACGTCATATGGAGGAAGCTCGGTTGAGCTACCGGAGAGCAAGGTTGATGAAGGTCAGGAGGTGGCTGAGGTTGCTGATGAAGTGGAGCTGGCTGTGTCTCCAGCAGCTCCAGTTGCTTCAAGTTCTGGGGGAGAAGCTTCTGGGTCAGGAAGCAGGGGGAGCATTGCTCCAAGCTTGCCGGAGAGCAGAGGTGAACCAGAAGAAGCAGCGGAGGTGGTGAGCAAGGAGCAACCTCTTCGGAGATCAAAGAGGGTGATCAAGCCACCAGCTCGCTACTGTGAAGGAAACACCGTGAGCTATGTCTCATGTTTCTTTGCATGTCCTCTTGATGAGCGAGAGCCTGCTAGCTTCAATGAGGCCACTGGAGTCAAGGAGTGGGAAGATGCCATGAGAGAGGAGATGGATGCTCTCAAGAAGAATGAAACTTGGGATCTTGTGCCCATAGTTGATGGCATTACTCCGGTGACTTGCAAGTGGGTGTTTAAGTTGAAGAAGAAGGCTGATGGGAGCATTGAGAGATTCAAAGCTCGCCTGGTGGCTCGGGGATTCTCTCAACAGTATGAAGAAGACTATGAGGAGACGTTCAGTCCTGTTGCAAAGATGACTTCAGTTCGGATGGTGATTGCATTGGCTGCTTGTCAAGGATGGAGGATGTGGCAGCTTGATGTAAAGAATACCTTTCTTTACGGAGAGATTAACAAGGATATCTTCATGGATCAGCCTCTTGGATTCGTTTCTGAAGTTCATCTGGATTACGTCTGCAAGCTCAGGAAGGCTCTCTACGGGTTGAAGCAAGCTCCACGAGCTTGGTATGGGAAGATAGCAGAATATCTCCAATTCTGCGGATATCTGGCTTTTAACTCGGATTCTAGCTTGTTTATCAAGAAGAATGGGGAGCTTCGGGTCTTGGTCCTGCTGTATGTTGATGATATGATCATCACCGAGAATTCTGAGGAGGAGGTAGCTAGGCTCAGAGCTGAGCTAGCTATTCGCTTCGAGATGAAAGACCTGGGAGAGCTTCATCACTTTCTTGGTCTCGAAGTGGAAAGGAAGGAGAGTGGGTTACTCATCTTCTAGAAGGGATATGCTGATCGCATTGTAAACCGGTTTGGTTTGATTGAAGGGAAGACCTGCTCTACTCCTCTGGATCAAGGATTAAAGCTTCGACGAGATGAAGGAAGGATTCTTCCTGATCCCTTGGTGTTCAAAGCTCTTGTTGGGAGCTTGATCTACCTGACGATTACGAGACCTGATATAGCTTATGCTGTTGGTCGAGTAAGTCGGTTCATGGCAAAGCCAAGGAAGTCTCATCTTGTAGCGGCAAAGAACATTCTGAAGTATGTCAAGGCAACTTCTGACATGAGACTTCTTTACAGAAGGGATGCGAGGTTCTCTTTGCTTGGGTACACGGATGCTGATTATGGTGGTGACTCGGATGACCGAAGGTCAACTTCTGGTTATGTGTTCACTTGTGGATCAGCGGGCATTTCGTGGTGCAGCAAGAAGCAGGACTCGGTATCCGTCTCTACTACAGAAGCAGAGTACAAGGCTTCGGCCTTGGCTGCTCAGGAAGCCATTTGGCTAAGGAGGCTAGTAGAGGACGTCCATGAGGAAGTGCAAGGTACTACCTTGCTCCGAGGGGATAATGAAAGTGCTCTCAAGCTGGTAACCAATCCAGTTTGTCATGCCAGAACCAAGCATATTGAGATCGATCACCACTTCATAAGGGAGAAGGTGCTGGAAGGATCTCTTGTGGTCGGTCATGTTCGGAGTGAAGATAACCTTGCTGACATCTTCACCAATTCGCTAGCGAAGGGGCCTTTTCAGCGGCTTCGTGGTCTACTCGGCCTGATCACCACTTCTCACTTCAAGGGGGAGTGTTGAAATTGGTGAAGTGAAAGTGGGTGGTTGGGCAGTCCGGGCGGATTAGGCGGACTGACCGCGCGGACTGGTTCTTAGTCCGGCGGGTTGGTGGTTGGCGACCTGCATTGCTGCTGCGGGCTGTGTTGCGGACTGAGCGGACTGCGCGGACTGGATTGAGTCCGGCAGTGTTCTGTGTTCTGTAGGTGATGCGCGCGGCCTGTGCGGACTGGGCTTGGAGTCCGTACTTCTTCTTTGAAGTTGCGGTAAGCCGCGGTCTGGGCTTGGAGCTGGGGGCTGGTTTTGTATCCGCCGAGCTCGTTATCCTTTCTAGACTGCGCGAGTTGGAGTTGGTTTCCGCAGTGTCCGCTGTGACCAGGCGGTGTGCCTGTGGTCGTGGACATTGCGAGCTGGGTTGTTGTCCGCAGTGTCCGTTATGACCAGGCGGGTTGCCTGTGGATGCGGACTGGTGCTTGCGGACAGGCGTGTTGTCATGCCTTCGGCGGACTGGCTTTGTTCTCAGCTAGTGGCTCTTGCGTCCCGGCTAGTCCTGCAGTGTTCTGCGGACTGAGTGGACTGCCCTGAGCTTCTCGCCATCTCGCCATGTCTTGTTTGCCTTGTGCGGGCGGACTGTGCGGATTGTCATTGTTAGCTGCGACCAAGGGGCGGTGTCTCTATCTCATAGGGTGGTGACCATACTCCTCACCTGGCCTATAAATAAGACCCCCCCTGGCAAGCCATTTGCAACAGAGTGAACAGTAAGTGAGCTTGAGCATAGGCTGCGGACTGTGTTTGCTTATCCGCGCGGGCTGTTTGCTTAACCGGTTTCTGTGTGCAGGTGGCGCGGCTAGCAGTGTTGAACCAGGAGGTTGGTTCTGACTTCTGTGGAGTTTGCGGGCTGCATTCGGCGGTTTCCAGCATCAGCTTTATCTCAAGTTCTATTCTGTCCGCGCGACCTCGCGGTCTCTGCGAGTAGGCGGCGGGTTCCTCTGTTCAGCAGCAGTTCGGCGAATAACGGCGAGTCCGCGCGACCTCGCGCTCTCAAGCGGACTCAGTGTTCAGATTGGTTCCAGTTCAGTTCGGGCGGTCTCAGCGACCTGTGCGGCTTCGGCGGTCTCGGCGGTTTCTGGAGTCTGTCCGCCCGAGTTGTTTTGTTGTTTCTATTTTTTTCTTGTACTGGTGAAATCATGTCTCGCCATGTATGCCTCGCCCTGTAAAGAAGATTAATAAGAATTTGATCTGCTTCCTTCTGTCTATGCCTTTTTGGTTATCTGAGTTGCTTCCTGCTTTCCGCGGTTCAAGTTGTGATCTGGGTAGTGTCGAAAATATTGATTTGGTGTTTGGGCTAGCTTGCTGATCAACTTGAGAAAATTCAACAAGCTAGAGCTGCGCTAGAAGCTGTTGGAAGCCGAGTTGCTCTCCCTCCCGCTCTCTCTCTTTCTCTCTCTCCCTCGGAGCGCCGACGTCACTGACAACCTCACCAAGACCTTGGGGTGTTGGAATTAATCCTTGGTGATCTCAATTAATGCTCAGTCGTTTCCATGATAGTATCAATAACATTTCAGTTGTTTCATGCAATTAGTGACAACACTAATTACAGCAATATAACAGCTCATTAATTTCAGACGTTTCAAAACGTTTGTAAATCAAAATTGATTTGTTAGCTAGTAATTATCGTTTTTTTGTAACTTGTAAAATTGTAATTCTCTGCTATAAATATTCAATAGTGAAGAGAGGGGAAGACACCTCCACAGAGCTTTCTTTTTCATTTAGTTATGTCTTCTTGTTAACTCTTCCATCGTATTGTTTTAGCACCAACTTGTTTTTTTTCCTAATATCTGGTATCAGAGCGCTAGGATGTCGATCGTTCCTCATGCCGAAGCGGCGGTGCGGGAAAACGACAGTGGGCCGTTCCACTACCCACAACTGACGGCGACAAACTACACAAGTTGGGTGATTCGGGTCCAAGCAATGATGGATGATCAAGGTGTCTGGGAAGCAATCGAGCCGGCGGACGGAGTGGTCGTTGACACGAGAAAGGATAAGAAGGCGAGGTCGCATCTTCTCCAAGCTCTCCTGAAGGACCTCTTGATGCAAGTGGCAAGGAAGAGAACGACGAAACAGGTTTGGGATTGTCTCAAGACAAAGTTCATTGGCGCGGACCGCGTCAAGAACGCACAGCTACAGACGTTGAAGAATGACTTCGACGTCATGCACATGCAGGATGGAGAGACCCTGGACCAGTACGCAGGAAAACTCAACGCCATGTCCGTCAGGTATGCAAATCTTGGGGCGACACTCGATGATGATGCATTGATCAAAAAGCTTTTTGATTCAGTGCCGGATCGTTTCCTGAATGTGATCGCCGGGATCGAACAATTCTACGATCTCGACACCATACCATTTGAGGAAGCCGTGGGGCGGCTTAAGGCTTATGAAGAACGAACTCTCCCACGCACATCTGGCGGAAACAGCAGGGGCGATGGCCAGCTCTTGCTCACTCAGGAGGAATGGCATACGCGGCAGAAGAAGGATGACAAATCCTATGCCCCTGTAGACAGTAGCAACCGCGGCCGGAGTGGGCGTGGTCGCGACAGAGGGCGCGGCAAGGGCGGTCGTGGTGGGGCGCCAAATAAAGATGGCGTAAATGGTTCCTGCGGCAGTGGCCGCGACAAGAGCCATATCCGTTGTTTTAACTGTAATAAGATGGGGGCATTATGCATCTGAATGCAGGACCCCAAAGAAGGAGGAGGCACACCTCACACTTCCGGACGACATCGAGCCGGCCCTAATGCTCGCGGTGTCGGAGGAAATGGTGGCGGAACAACAAGAAGGGAATGGTTCCGTCCTTCTGAGCGAAGAAAAGTCAAGGCCGGAGGGCAAGGCTAACCCATGTCATGTCTGGTACCTTGACAACGGGGCTAGCAACCATATGACCGGCGTCAAGGCGAAGTTCCGCGAGCTGGACCGAAATATCACTGGAAAAGTAAAGTTCGGTGTGAGATATAAATTATAAACGAAATAGAGACAAATTTTATAAATGTGAACAAGGGATAAATTTGAAACAATTGATAACATAATATCCATAACAATAAAAATATGCTATAGCAACAATCAACAAATGTTAAAACATGGAATTGGGAAATACATAATGATCTACAATAGATAACCATATAGAATTATAAATCTAGCAAAGTGTGAGTGATCGGCAGCAAGAGCGAAGAGCGAGCGCTCGAGGGAGCCTCCTGGATGGGAAGAGCGAGCGATGTTGCGGGAGAGAAAGAGCGAGAGCACCTAATGTGGTAGACCTATAACAGAAATTACAAAGCCGCGCCGTGGGAGTAGGGTGCAGGCTGAGTTGAGTCGGCTCGTGGGCTCGAAAGCTCGTCAGCAGCTCGAGCTCAAAAGCTCGAGCTCAATATATTGGTCTCAAGCTCGAGTCATGCAAACTGAGCCCGTCGAGCTCGAGCCCGAGCTCGGGAATTTTGCCAATCTCGATTCGAGCTCGACTCGTTTAGACCCCTATGTGAGAGAGAAATATTGATGTCGTTTTTTTTTGACCATTTTTTGTTTTGTTTTGAAGGGGTTTTGGGGATTTGATGAATGTATGAGATCGGTTTAATGGTTTTATAATTCATCCAATTATCACATACTTATTCTGCCTCCCTGATTCCGTCATATTAGGCTTCATTTGGTTATCCGTTTTCACCCGGTGTTTGGAGCAAATGCCGCCTCTTGCGGCGGCATACCAAATGAAGTGACGGTGATGTTTGCTACGTCTGCTCCCGCATCAAGTAGGATCGGAAAAAGCCGGGCCACTGCTCCGTTTCGATCCCCCACTCCAATTTGAGACCGACGGTTCCACCCGCCGGCTGCTCCCGCCACCGCGCGCCAAGTGAAGCCTAAGGTGCCATAAAAACTCAATAAACTTGAAAGAACAATCGTCTTTAATTGACTATTTCATTAATTAATTTAAATATCAGTGTTTTAACTTTAATCTGTACTATAATTATCTATTCATAAAAGTATTTTATGAAATTTTTTAATCATTAACCTGAATTTATGTATGAATATATATTAGAAATGTCAAAAACACGTTAAATTTTTTTGTGAATTTTTCTTGAATAATGCATGTTCATAATAAAATAATAATGCAGCATCTTCATCGATTGCATCCAGCCTATCACAGTTGTAACAAAGATGTGTATTTTTTTAAAAATTACTCTACCACTGTAATTTTGGGTAAAATAAGTCTAAAAATATCATTCATTACAGTTGTAAATTACGTTATAATTAGGGGTATAACTCAGGTCGGTTCGAATTGGCTCCACTCAAAAGAAAAAAACAAATCCAAGTAGGTTCGGTTCTGACTTTTGAGCACCGAAACCGATCCATGGACCCAAGATATAGAACCGGATCCGAACCGCAAAGCTCGATTTGATTCCGGTTCGATTATCGGTTCTACTCAGGCTTTAAAATTTTTTTACACACCCTTATACATGTAAGCATGCTCAATGATTAAACAAAAAAAAATATATATATAATCAAATACTTCATCTTAAATAAATTGTTCAAATATTATATAGTTGCATATAAATTCAATCAATAAAAAAATACTTTCAAATTAGTGAATCACACTGATTAATAATTTAATTGAAACAAATTTTCTTTGAAAACTCTAAAAGTTCCATGTGTCTTTTTAATAATCAGTTTCAAATTAGTTTTCCGGTATCCGAGCATAAGAACCGAGAATCGAACTGAACTACACGGTTCTAAGTTTTGTAAACCGGGAACCGAACCGAGACCCATGACAACCGACCTAACCCGCCCGTTTCGATCCGATTTCGGTCTGGTTCTCGATTGTTCGATTATTTTTGCACATGCCTAATTACAACTATAATTTTACAAGAAAAAAAGACCACACGATGAGGAGAAATTCTTGCATCCGGGACTCGGACGCCGTCCGCGACCACTCAGCGCCTGCCACGTGAGCACTCGGCGGGCGTTGCGTGGCTTGTTTTTCCTTTCTCTAAATCGCGACCATTGTTATCTCCACTCGGCAACTTCTCATGTCGCCCCGACGGAGATTTAGGGACGGAACCCGGTCGTAATAACGACGCCACGATGAGGGCACAAAAAATCCTCACCATCCATTTAACCCAACACATAAAATAATGCATTCCTAAATTGCACACAGCACCCAAACAAAACCTAACTCTCGCCAAGATCTCATCATGCATGAATCAGGAATCATTAATCCCCACTCAGGTACTTCCCCAGTTCTTCTTCATTCACCATCGTCTTCCTCACTCTCTCTCTCTCTCTCTCTCTCTCTCTCTCTCTCTCTCTCTCTCTCTCTCTCTCTCTCTTGTCTCAGAGCAGGCTGGACTGAGTTGGGAATGAGGAGGCAGGCCTTTCTCACTCTATCTTCTTTTTAACTGCATTACTTCGTTTACAGCTGTTGACTTAGGTGGACTGGGTAGAGTGACTTCGGAGTGATTCTTCAATTGCATTACTACGTTTGAGCTGTTGAATCTTGCTCCCTGGTTTGCCTCCGCTTTTAGCTTGAAAAGTTACAAATTTGCAATCTCTTCATTTTTTTCTCACTAAAATGTCCCGATCTTCGATATGCAGGCCCTCTTACAAGCTATAGTGGCAATTAGAAGAGGAGGGGATCCAAAAAGGGCAAATTTTTTGAGCTCGTTTACTGAATGAGGTGAGATTAGGGTTTTATTTTAAACATCTTTGTTAATTGTGGAAATGCCCTGTAAAAGATGGTCCTTAATGTGGGTAAGGTTTCTTCTCATCTCACCTTTCCCTTTGCTATATTGGTTGAACTTTTTAAGGAATCCAATTCTTCTTCTTCTTCTAACAAATAGGCTTATTTTAAATTATTGGATGTGGTTTTGATTACTTTCTCCTGATTTATTAACTTTTTCTGCTTGTCAAAAGCTATAAAGCACCTTCTCTTTTACTTTTTTTTTCTTCTTCTGTGAATGGGATTTTTTTTCTATTTTCTTTGGGCATCTTTATATTGGAGGGGTTTAGGATTAATGTTGGGCATTTTGTTTAGCTGATCCATGAGGTTTTTCTAGAATTCTTTTGCATTGAAAAACTGGACATTGGAGAATTAGGACAGCCAGATCTTTACATCTTCAGTGAAGGCTTTGTCTTTTTGAGAGATGGTAATAGGAGCCATGGTGGGGAATGGAGATCTCACCATGTGCCTTCCTCGTAGCATCGGAGTTTCAAAATGGAGGTTTAGCAAACACATCTATCTCCAGTGACATTTTTATCGAGCTAAAATGCACAAACAAACAAAGGCTTAGGTGTCTTTTTTCATCAAGTGTCTTCTTTTTTGTATTAAAGGTAATTTTTATTTATAGATTTGATTAGATTGAGACAATGGAGGGAGCAAAAATAAGCATAGTTCTTATGAAATGTCTTGTTAGTTGTTCAGCTGATGGTGTCCTATTCACATAGGACTTGTGCTATTGTCAATAAAACTCTTATGGAAGCATGCAGCCTTGCCGCATTTTAACAGTAAATTTTTGTGTGTTTTTTTGTGAAAGCATTGTGCATGTGTTTTTGTTAATTTCTTTGCTTTAGTGCTCCCTAAAAGTCTTTCTTCACCTCTGCAGTGCAGAAGAAATAAAGGCACAATGCCATTCTGGAAGTCTTAGAACAATTCTGAAAAACAAACTATTCATGGATCATCAGAAGATCTCAGCATCATTTACTCTATTATTTCTCCTATTCACAGCAACTCCAGTCAGATCAGACTTAAACACCGATAAACAAGCTCTCCTTGCTTTCGCCGCTGCAATACCTCATGGAAGGAAACTCAACTGGAGTTCTGATACGCCAGTTTGTTCATTGTGGGTTGGAGTCAGATGTGCGCCAGACCAAAACCATGTTATTGGTCTGAGATTACCCGGTGTCGGTCTCCTAGGCCCGATCCCTGCAAACACACTAGGAAAACTAGATGCTCTCCAAGTTTTAAGCCTCCGATCCAATGGCCTTGCATCGAATATTCCCCGGATGTCCCTTCGATTCCTTCTCTTCACTCCCTCTTCCTTCAACACAACAATTTATCCGGCGACATACCGAATTTGCTAACACCAAATCTTACTTTCTTTGACCTCTCCTATAACTCTTTTGTAGGAGAAATTCCTTTAGAAATCCAAAATCTAACTCACCTAACCGCATTGTATTTACAAAACAATTCTCTATCAGGCACTATCCCTGACATCGATCTACCGAAACTAAGGCATTTGAATCTGAGCTTTAACAATCTCACTGGCTATATACCAACCTCGCTGCAAAAGTTTCCTAAAGAGTCGTTCTTGGGAAATTCTTTCCTATGTGGCTCTCCTCTTGATCAATGCCCTGGAGCCTCTCCTGCGCCATCACCGGCCCCAACAACTCAATCAGGTCACAAGAAAAGTTTCTGGAAAAAGTTGAGTCTGAAGGCTATAATTGCCATTGCAGTAGGCGGTTTGGCACTAATTGTGCTAGTGGTAACTGTTCTGTTACTGTGCATTTTGAGGAAAAAGGATAGAGAGGACAACGGGGCTTCTAAGGGGAAAAGCATTGCCGGTTCAGCGGGCGAAAAACCAAAGGAGGAGTACAGCAGTGGGGTTCAGGAATCTGAAAAGAACAAATTGTTTTTTTTCGAGGGATGTTCATATCACTTTGACTTGGAGGATTTGCTGAGAGCATCTGCTGAAGTTCTCGGGAAGGGAAGCTATGGGACGACGTACAAGGCTGTTCTCGAGGATGGAACCACTGTGGTGGTGAAAAGGTTGAAGGAAGTGGTGGTGGGGAAGAGAGATTTTGAGCAACAGATGGAGATGATAGGAAGTATTAAACCGCACCCAAATGTTGCACCACTCCGCTCTTATTACTACTCCAAGGACGAAAAACTTCTGGTTTATGATTACATACCTTCCAGCAGTTTATCGGGCGTGCTGCATGGTATGTTTTCGAAAATTATATTCTTTCAAAGCATGCATGTGAGAACTTTCCATGAAACTTTAAAACGTTGATCAAAGTTTTTTATTTCCTTCATTTTTGAAAGAAAAATGATAATATTTAAGGATGTTATGAAAAACTCCCCTCTAACTTTACATAATTTTGGGGACCTCCCTCTATCTTTTAAAATTATCAAAATCCGCACTCTAAATTTACATTGCTATCATACATGTCCATTTATTTTGAAAGTAGATGGGAGGTCCTTATAATTATGCAAAGTTAGAGGAAAGCTTCCAGTAATTATTCAACTTTAGATGGGCGGTCCCTATAATTATACAAAATTAGAGGGAAGGTCCTAGTAAATGGCCCGAATATCAATGCACTAAAACAAAATGTATACTTAAAACGTTAATAAGAAGATTAATCTCAGTTTGAGTAAAAATATCCAAATTTGGATTCCTGGGTCTATAGGTTCAGGGATGCGTTTCTTAGGAGTAATTTGAGTACATTATGAGTTTATGTTTCTTTATCAGAATGTATTGATACTTTCTTTTTCAACATGGAATTGTAGGATTAATATTCTGTTTACAATTTTTGGTTATTGGTAGAACTATGTTGTTTTTCCTGTGCATATTTGAACTATATTTTTGTTACCTTTTGGGAGACTAGTTGACGTAAAACGAATCTGTATGACTCAAAATGGGGATGCGAATGCAGGGTAGACCGTGGAAGTGGACTCTAATTAATTTAATCTTATATGCAGTTTCGAGAAAATTAGATTCTTATAAGTTATGGTTAGTCGCAAGGAATAAACACACTAACAAAGCAAATCCTCCATAAAAATATAGACGATCTAATCCGTGCAACAATGTTGAAATAAATATCACAATGCAATTAAACTCCGGAGTGAGGGGCCATAGACGAGGGCTCGGAGATCCATGTTGAGATATTTGAAGTGAAAGTGGGCGGCCTGGGCGGTCTGTCCGCGCGGTCTGTGCGGATAGGGGGAGGCGGCTAGCCAGGTCGGCTAGCGTTCTGCAGGCTGTTTTGTTCCCTAGAGGTAACCGGCCAGATAGGATGTTTATCCGTGGTGCTCGCCATATCCGGCGAGGTGCAGACTCGTATGGAGTTCGCGGAGTCCGGCTGCGGACTGGTATGGAGCTCAGGAGATCGGCACGGCGTGTATGCCTTGGTCTAGCTCTGGTGGCGCGGTTGGTGTAACCGCGGAGTTCGTGCGGACTGGCCCCTGTATCCGCTGGTGTTGTGTTTGTACCAGGGATGGCTGGCGGTGTGGACTTGGTCTGGATCTGCACCAAGTCCAGGTTGGCTCAGTCCGGGAGGTCGCGCGCTTTGCGCGGACTGTCGCTTTTGTCCGTTGATTTCTGCAGCTATCAGCCGTGTGCCTTGGTTGCGGACTCGGGGTGTGTGGATTGGAGCAGTGTCTGTAAGTGGCGGACAAATCCTGGCTTGTGCTTTGGCGACAAGGCAGATTGGATAGGTATCCGGCCTTGGTTGTGCGACCTTGGTGGACTGGCTGTCTAGCCTAGTCGCGGCGGTCTGGTTTTGTATCCGCAGCTTGCGGATATACTTGGTGCTCGCCGCGAGATAGGGTGGTGATTCTATCAGTTAAGGCGGTAATCACACTCCTCTCTGCGCCTATAAATAGGACTCCCCTGTCACATCAATATACCACCCGAATGAACAGTAAGTGAGATTGGGTAGTTGTTGCAGACAGGGTTTTCTATCCGCGCGGTTTGAAGAGTTGATCGGGTTTGTGCTGTGTAGGTTGTGCGGATAGCGTTGGAAAGCCAGAGACTTGGTTCTGACTTCGGTCAGGGATAGTGTGGACTCTGCGGTTAGCAACCAGCGGTTAGCAGCAGGTCACGGCTTGCGACTAGGCGGTCTTATCCTCTGCAACTCTTTCCCAGTTCAATAAGTTGTCCGCTTCTAGCGGCTTGTTCATTTCGGCAGCAGCAGTTCGCGTGATCTGGCGGCTAGGCCATCGTGCAGTTAGGCGGCTTGCAGATCAACGATCAGAGTTAGCTCAGCATTGGAGTAACGGGCAGTCCGCGCAGCTAGGTTGCGGTTTGGCGACTTAGCGGTTTCAGCGGACTCCGTAGTGCAGCAACAGAGCCGATGGTTACTTGTTGAGTCCGCGCGGCTAGGTTCTTTGCCTTATATTTTTTCTGCTTCCATCGGGTATATCGGCGAATCATGTCTCGCCATGTATGTCTCGCCATGTATGTCTCGCCTTGTAAAGATTTTTTGATAGTACGAGATACTTGCTCTTCTATTTGCATTTGGTTTACTTGGGCTCAGATAGGTTGAGTGTTCCTGCGTCTGGTTTCCCGTTTTCCCCGCGAATCACAAATTTTAACATGGTATCAGAGGGAACAGAGGTTGATCAACGATCAACCATCAATTTGCTTAATTGCTTTTGGGAGTCGAAGTAACCAGGATTAGTGCAATAGAAGGTGGATTCGCAAGAGGTCTTGGATTCCAGCTGCTTACATCGACTAACTTCAAGAAGTGGAAGTCATGTATGAAAAGCTATCTGTTGGGCGAGAACCTTTAAGAGATTGTCTGTAGAGACAACAGGCAAGAAGTTACTATTACCGCTAGCAATGCTGATGCGGTGAGAGCTTGGTGGAAGACAAACGCGAAAGCGGAGTTTACTCTCAAGCGGGCTATCTCATCGGAACTCTTTGACCACATCATCAGATTTCGGTCAGCTGCAGAGATTGGACTTCCCTCGATGGATTGTTCAATAGGAAGAATGTAGCTCAGCTACAATTCCTGGAGAATGAGTTGGCGGGTCACTCAAGGAGATCTGCCCATCTCAACGTTCTTCCTGAAGGTGAAGAACTTGTGCGCTGAGATTTTAGTGTTGGACCCTGATGAGCCTATTTCAGAGGCAAAGCTAAAGAGACACATATCCGCGGTTTGCAAAAAGAGTATGTGACCTTTGTTACTTTCGTTCAAGACTGGACCAATCATCCGTCATTGCTGGAGTTGGAGAACTTGTTGGCTTCGCAGGAAAGCCTAGCAAGGCAGATGGCTGAAGTCACTATCTTTGAAAGAGGTAATGAGGCGCTCTTCTCAGGGAAGAAGAAGAGATGGGAGAAGAAGAAGAAGAAACCTGCTGTTGGTGATGGTCCTTCTACTTCATATCAGCAAGAGAGGAGCTATGCTCCTAAGACTGATTGGAATAAGAAGGGAGGGATAAAGTGCTTCAAGTGCAACCAGCCAGGTAACTTCAAGAAGGACTGCAAGGTCAAGCTGCAGCCAGGGCATGTTGCACATAAAGAAGGAGCTGGTTCCAGTACTGAGGATGCCGGATGGGTGGAGCATTCTTGTCGGGCGCATGTGTCCGAGCTTTGTCCATCATCGACTACCAAGATGACTGGATAGTGGACTCTGGGTGCGGTCATCACCTTACCGGGGTTGAGTCAAAGTTTTCCTCTCTGCGAACGTTCTCAGGTAACGAAGCTATCATAACTGCTGATGATACAGTTCTTGCAGTCGAGAAAGTGGGTGTCATTTCATTAGGTAGTGATACGGGTCCACTCACTTTGAAGAGTGTCTATCACGTACCGGGCATGAAGAAGAACCTCTTCTCAGTGATCAATGCGGTAGATGCAGGACATCACGTTCTGTTCGATCCGACAGAAGTTAAGTTTCTCCGCAACGTGTCAGCATTGAAGGCTGACGTTGCTCATGTAGGGAGAAGGGTAAGAGGCTTGTTTGTGCTATCAACAAGTTCCTATGTTGATCGGATGAGGGCCAATGATAGTGTAGCTATCTTGCATGAAAGACTGGGACACGTCGGGATGGACAAGTTGAAAGCGATGACAAGAAGAAGCATTGTGAAAGGTTTGCCTAAGTTGTCATCCTTCGACGACGGTCACGTCTGCGTGGGGTGTCAATATGGAAAGGCTCATTGCCTTCCGTTTGATAAGTCGCAGACCAGGTGTAAAGCACCATTGAAGTGCATTCATGGTGACTTGATGGGACCGACCATCACCGCTAATCTTGGAGGCAGCAGATACATGCTGGTGTTGATTGATGACTACACGAGGTACACGTGGGTGTACTTCATGAAGGAGAAGTCAGACGTGTTCTGTTTGTTTGTGGAGTTCAAAGAGCTAGTGGAGGGCCGACTTGGCCTGCTGGTTAAGAAGCTGAGAACAGACAACGAATGTGAGTTCGTCTTAAATGAATTCTCTAACTTCTGCAGGAAGCACGTAATCTAGAGAGAGTTCACTTGTGATCATATTCCATAACAAAATGGAGTAGCAGAGCGGAAGATCTGTCATCTGACGGAGACCTGCAAGTGTTGACTTCATGTCAAAGACATTTCTAGGTCCTTCTGGGTGGAGAGGATGGCCTGTGCGGGATACGTCATCAATCGGATGCCTCTGAGTCTGATCAACCTGAAGTCTCCTTTTGAGATTATGTTCAAGGAGAAGCCCAGTGTGGAACACCTTCGGGTGTTCGGATCGACCTGCTATGTACACGTCACAGATGCTCTCAGGACAAAGCTGGATGCGAAGGCAAGAAAGCTTGTCTTCGTGGGTTATGACGAGTGGAAAAAGGGATGGAAGTGTATGGTTCCAGTGACGATTCGTTGGTTATGACGAGTGGAAAAAGGGATGGAAGTGTATGGTTCCAGTGACGAAGAAGTTTGTCGTCTCCAGGGACGTGGTCTTTGACGAATTGACGTCATATGGAGGTATCTCATCTGTGGAGCTACATGAGAGCAGGTCGGATGGTGGGCAGGAGGAGGCTGCTAAGGATCTTCTGGTGGAGCTGTATGTGTCACCAGGAGCTCCAGGTGTTTCTAGCTCCAGAGCGGTGGCTTCTGGTTCAGGAAGCAGGGAGAGCGATACTCCAGGTTTGCCCTCGGGAACAGAGCTGGTTCAGAAGAAGCAGCGGAGGTGGTGAGCCGTGGTCAGGCTCTTCGGAGGTCGAAGAGGACCGTCAAACCACCAGCTCGTTATTGTGAAGGAAACACTGTGAGTTTCGTCTCATGTTTCTTCACAGGCCCTCTAGATGAGCGAGAGCCTTCTAGCTTTGAAGACGCCACTGGAGTAAAGGAGTGAGAAAATGTCATGGATGAGGAGATGGCTGCCCTCAGGAAGAATGAGACCTGAGACCTTGTGCCCAAGGTTGATGGAGTTACTCCTGTGACGTGCAAGTGGGTGTATAAGCTGAAGAAGAAGGCGGATGGGAGCATCGAGCAGTACAAGGATCGCCTTGTAGCTCGAGGGTTCTCCCAACAGTACGGAGAAGACTACGAAGAAACGTTTAGTCATGTTGCAAAGATCACTTCAGTACGGTTAGTGATGACCTTGGCGGCTTGCCAAGGTTGAAAGATGTGACAGCTGGACGTAAAGAATGTCTTTCTTTACGGGTAAATAGATAAAGATATCTTCATGGTTTAACTACCGGGATACGTGTCTGAAGATCATCCAGGATATGTCTGCAAGCTTCGGAAGGCCCTCTATGGGTTGAAGCAGGCTCCACAGGCATGGTATGAGAAAGTCGCAGAATACCTCCAGTTCTGCGGTTATTCTGCCTCAGATTCAGATTCGAGTATGTTCATCAAGAAGAAGGGAGAGCTTCATGTCTTGGTACTGTATACATGGATGACATGATTGTCACGGGAAACTTCGAGGAGGTGGTAGCTAGGCTCAGGGCAGAGCTAGCTATACTGTTCGAGATGAAGGACTTGGGTGAGCTCCACCACTTTCTTGGACTCGAGGTGGAGCGGAAAGAGAACGGCATACTCGTTTCTCAAAAGGGCTATGCGGAATGGATTGTTCAGCGATTCAGCATGCAGGAGGGGAAGAGTAACTCTACTCCACTTGATGTTGGCATCAAACTTCGACGAGATGAGAGGAGGATACTTTCTGATCCTTTAGTGTTTCAGGCTCTAGTTGAGAGCCTTATTTCCCTGACGATTACGAGGTCAGACATTGCATATGTTGTAGGCCGAGTAAGTTGGTATATGGCAGAACCTCGAAAGCCTCATCTGATGACGGCTAGGAGTATTCTGAAGTACGTGAAGTCTACTTCTGATATGAGTCTCCTTTATGGGAGAGACACGAGCTTCAACCTACAAGGTTATACAGATGCTGGTTATGGGGGAGATTCAGACGACCGGAAGTCGACATCCGGTTACATCTTCACATGTGAATCAACGGGTATCTCGTGGTGCAGCAAGAAGCAGGATTTTGTGTCTGTCTCTACTACGAAAGCGGAGTACAAGTCTTCGGCCTTGGCAGCTCGGGAAGCCATCCGGCTTAGGAGGCTAGTAGCAGACGTAAATGAAGAAGTGCGGAGTCCCACTTTGCTACGCGGTGACAATGAAAGTGCTCTTAAACTGGTTAATAATCCAGTTTGTCATGCGCGGATCAAGCACATTGAGATCGAGCACCATTTCATTCGGGAGAAGGTGTTGGAGGGATCTTTTGTGGTTGGACATGTGCAGAGTGAGGACAACATCGCGAACATCTTCACGAAGCCGCTGTCAAAGGGGTCATTTACTCGGTTACGGGAACTGCTGGAGCTGACTTTCACTTCTCACTTCAAGGGAGAGTGTTGAAATATTTGAAGTGAAAGTGTGCTGCCTGGGCGGTCTGTCCGCGCGGTCTGTGCGGACAGGGGTAGGCGGCTAGCCAGGTCCCCTAGCGTTCTGCAGACTATTTTGTTCCCTAGATGTAATCGGGCGGATATGATGTTTATCCGCGGTGCTCGCCATATCCGGCGAGGTGCGGACTCGTATGGAGTTCGCGGAGTCCGGTTGCGGACTGGTCTGGTGCTCGGGAGATCGGCATGACGTGTATGCCTTGCTCTAACTCTGGTGGAGCGGTTGGTGTAACCGCGGAGTTCGCGCGGTTTGTGCTGACTGGCATGTGTATCCGCTGGTGCTGCGTTCGCACCAGGGACGGCTGGCAGTGTGGACTTGGTCTGGATCTGCACCAAGTCCAGGTTGGTTCAGTCCGGGAGGTCGCGCGGTTTGCGAGGATTGTTGCTTTTGTTCGCCGAGTTCGACAGCTATCAGCTGCATGCCTTAGTTGCGGACTCGTGGGGTGTGCGGACTGGAGCAGTGTTTGCAGGTGGCGGACAAGTCCTGGCTTGTGCTTTCGCGACAAGGCGTATTGGCTAGGTATCTGGCCTTGGTGGTGCAACCTTGGCGGACTGGCTTTTTATCCTAGTCGTGGCGGTCTGGTTTTGTATCCGCGCTATGCGGATATACTTGGTGCTCGCCGCGAGATAGGGTGGTGATCCTATCAGCTAGGGCGGTGATCACACTCTTCTCCGCGCCTATAAATAGAACCCCGTTGTCACATCAATATACCACCCGAATGAACAGTAAGTGAGATTGGATAGTTGCTGCGGACAGGGTTTTCTATCGCGCGGTTTGAAGAGTTCACCGGGTTTGTGCTGTGCAGGTTTGCGGATAACGCTGGAAAGCCAGGGACTTGGTTCTGACTTTTGTCAGGGACAGTGCGGACTCTGCGGTTAGCAACCAGCGGTTAGTAGCAGGTCGCGGCTTGCGACTAGGCCGTCTTCTCCTCTGCAACTCTTTCCCAGTTCAATAAGTTGTCCGCTTTTGGAGGCTTGTTCAGTTCGGCAGCAGCAGTTTCCTGATCTGGCGGTTAGGCGACCATGCGGTTAGGAGGCTTGCAGATCAGTGATCAGAGTTAGCTCAGCATTGGAATAACGGGCAGTCCGCGCATCTAGGTTGCGGTTTGGCGACTTAGCGGTTTCAGCGGACTCCATAGTGCGGCAGCACAGCCGACAGTTACTTGTTGAGTCCGCGCGGCTAAGTTCTTTACCATGTTTTTTTTTCTGCTTCTATCGGGTACATCGGCGAATCATGTCTCACCATGTATGCTCGCCTTGTAAAGATTTTTTGATAGTACAAGATGCTTGTTCTTCTGTTTGCATTTGGTTTACTTGGGCTCGGAGCCTCGGATAGGTTGAGTGCTCGGATAGGTTGATTGTTCCTGTGCCTGGTTTCCCGTTTCCGCGAATCACAAATTTTAATAATCCAGTGATCATAGAGGAGATGATGGTTGCCCGGATAAGTCAAGGAAATGTATTGTGGCTGCTGGAGGGGGGAGTTGAGATGTTTGCGGCCTGCTGCAGGTTGGGGTGTTATGGAGGGGTCTTCGGGGGTTTTAAAGGGTGGATGGGGGTGTTTTGCGGGAAGGATGCTGGGAATGGATGTCCGAAGGGCTGAATGCTGAGGGATTGAAGTTTGAGTTGGTTGGTTGGCTGAGGAGTGGCCTGAGAGTAATCAGATGGGAGGGGTGTGGGCTGTCGCAGGAGGCGGATTGGGGAAACAACCACCTACTTCTGTTTCTATGTGGGTTTAGGGCTGGATGACCCTTGTTTGGAAGGGAGCTTTAGGATCTTATTGATGCAGAGGGAGATGACGCGGCATCAACAAAGTTAGCTAGCAAGCGGAGAGCAAGATTCAAACATTAGGGGTCTACACCTTAGAGTATCGTGGAGTCGGCATCACGCGAGATCGTCGGATTCCAGATAACAATGTCTCTAATATCTGCAATAGCCGTCAAACCAGCCCCTCTTCTATTTATAATAAACATGACTAGTGCAACTATCGTGGATGTCTATGATTGCTATTCATGATAGTTGTTAGATGTCACGCAGTAAAACACTAAAAAATACATAAAAATACATAGAAGTATGGAAACATCGCTCGTGACGTAATCATGTGCTCAAATCTTTCATCGTGCAACACCAAATATGTTACACACGCGTATTCGCCCAAGCAAACCCTCCTTATTGGGACCACCAATGCTCGCATATGGAAGCTGTGATACATTCGTGGCGGAATATATTATTATTAATTAATTGATTAGTATTATTTAATTAATAATAGTATTAATTTAATAATTAGTATTAATTAATTATTATTAATGAGAGCCTTCTTTCAAACGAGAGCCCAAAAGACCTATAATATCCAAGATAAAAATAGCCCACATACGCCTTCCTCTTAAATTGATGAGGGAGGGCGCACATAATAAATATAATTAATTGAATCAATATCAATTAATTGTAATTAATCAGTGTCAATTAATAGTAATTAATCAATATTAACCAATTAATTAATAATAATATATCCTGCCATGAATCTATCAAGGTGGCTTCCATATGCGAGCATCAGGGCCCCAATGAGGGGGGTTTGCTTCGGCGAATGCGTGTGCGTAACATACCATTTCCCTTGAAAATTGACCTTGCCCTCAATGTCGAATGTTAATAATTTGACGGGATCTTGGATGAGAGGTGGCAAGTGTACGAGCGAGGAGAGGAACGAAGGAAGAGGTTGCTTAAAACTGAAAAAAATATGTAGAAATTTTGGGTATGATCAGTGGGTGGTGAGAACAGATGAGGGAAACAAGTGTGGGTGGCGGTGTGGGGTTGAGGTCCTAATTGGTTATATAGAAAGGGTGGGCTTCAACATTAAGGGGTAAAAAATGTTAGTTTTGTGAAAAGGGAAAAATTATAGCAGAGAAAACAACTGATGTGACAGACAAGGGAGGAAAGAGATTGGTTTTCACAGCCAATGAAGATGGAAAGACAATGGTGTCGGTGCAAATTTGAATAGAGAATGCGCGTGAGATACGAAATTAATCATGCAAGCCTGGGAATGGGGGTTGGCGAGAACGGATTTACCTTGCTTGAAGCCGCAAGGTTGTCGGGGAAATTACTTGGGAGGGGCTTGAGGGACTGTTCCGAGGTGGTCTCGGATCAGGGCAGTGGCCCGCAAAGGGAAAGCAAACGGGAAAGGGTTAGGAAGGAAAAATCTAGGAGATTGGCAGGAGGTGTGATGGAGGGGGTCCAGCTACTGCACTAAGAGATGCAGAGCTGGGGTCGAGGGTATTTGCAGGGGAACAACACTTGGTGGAAGCTGGCGGTTAAAAGGGTTGTAGGTTTTACCGGACTGAAGGTCCTGCATGTCATGTCAGATGGCATATGGTTTTTCGAGCGCCTGGTCTGGAGCAGGGGATGCACCGGTGGGGTGGGTGGCAGAGTCAGAAGTGTCGAAATCGACCAACGTGGACATTGGTCGGCCAAGGGTGGGCTGCGGAGCCAAAAAAGGTTTGGCTGGCTCGGCCATATACAAGCCGCTCTTCCCAGGAGATTCTCCGCACCCAAACCATCTGCAAGGGTAGACGTCGATTATTCCTCAACAGTCTTTCAACCCGTTTGCGTCCTTCCTCGAACCTCGCCTGTATATCGATCTCCCTGTCTTTTTCTCTTTTCGTCTTTTCCGTTCTCGAGCCACCGCGCAACAACCACATGAAGGTCTTTGCATCAGGAACGCCTCCTGTCTATCACGCCTATTTGGTTTTGACCCTTGTTATTAGAACATTCATGTATATTGGTGGTTAACCTCGTTTAACCGCACCTTGCGGTCATCGGGGTTAGGTTGTTCAAACCACAACATATGTGTTAACCGTAAGCTTTGGTGATGAAGACCGACAGATTTATCCTTGGTACCTGCTCAAGGATGCTGATTGCTATGGGTGGTTACCCGGGTGTAACCGCACATCCTGTGCGTTCAACTCTTGTGTGACCGCATTGACCGCCCTTGTCGTCCTTATGTAGATTCATGTAAATTAATCTCACGCTACCTAAATGTAATCTCTCACCTCCTTCGTTCTATGTAAAGTTGGTCATACCCATGCAATATTCAGATTTTTTGGAAATAAAAATTCAGGTATTTTCAATTTTCTGCGTGTTATTGTTTATTTCTGTTAAGTTATTTCTAACTTCACATATGGTATCAGAGCGAAGCATTTAATTAATTTCCCTATCGTATTATTTTTTGTTTAAAAGGGGAGCGACACTGCAACAAAAGATATGGTGATATTTTAGTATCACTCAATAACATAAGGAAATGTCGTGGCTGTCGCAACAATTCACATAATCCAGTCTCCGCCACGGATTTGGTCCGTGCAGCCACCCGCTCCATCTCCCGGCAAGCAATTTGCACAATGGGGAACTCGCCAACCTTCATGATTTCTATCCATGGCACGTTGCAGACCTTCATGAACTCCATAGAAGCACACTTTCGGGACGTCGACGTGTGTCATTGGCACGACATGAGTTGACTGCCTCCCTTCCTGTGAGTACTACCCCACCTACGGATCTTGCCAGCAACAGTCAAGCATCACCACTCATTCGCGACGATCCACCGCCACCAGTCTTTGTATCCCCTGAGGATGTTACACTACCGTGCCAATCCAGGTTGAATTTTCTGATTTACGTTTGGAAGATGGACCCATTGGGTTGGTTCATTATGTACGAACAATTCTTCACCCTCCAGCAAACACTGGCAGCGGATCTGATTCATTTAGCATCCTTTCGCATACTCGACTTAACTCTGCTTTGGGCCACTTATCTCCTCACGGATCAATAAGGTCTGACATGGGAAGACATCTAGCGATTCTGCAACTTGCGTTTCAGACCTCCCACTCGCAACAACCCCCCGGTGAGCTCACAATGTTACGATAGACGGGGTGTGTGGTTGATTATCTGGAACAGTTTCAGCTTCTCTCGACACACGTCGTGCTTCCCCTTAGATGCTGACCTCCATCTTCACTGTCGTACTTTGCAACCGCCTACGACTGGATGTCGAATTTGAGACTCCTCGAGACTTAGTGACTGCTATGAGTTTGGCCATTATTTTCGACCATCGCCTCTAGCAAGCGAAGGAGGCTTACATTTCCGCTAACATAGCGGCTCAATCGGGACGTACCAATGGTCCTTCGGCCTCTCCGATCTATCAACTATCTCTTGAGAGATGATGGAACAACAATCACAAGGCTCACGGGCATCGCCGCAAAAAAATTTATAACTACACGTCGAGGACTCTGGTGATGAGGGCGTCGGTCGCCATCCTTCTTCCTTGAGCTTGAGGTCAAGCTCTTTTTGTAAAGGGCGGAAGAGATGTTATGGGCCTCAGGCCCAATTACTATGATGCGTCTTCTATTATGTTTTATTGTATTGTTATGTCATAGTCCAATCTTTATGTTGTATTAGGATTTATTAGGTTGTGTCGAGGATTTACACAAATACCCTTGTATGTTATATTTAAGGGACCCTTGGGGTCTTGTATGTTTAAGCAAGAAGTATTTCTAATTCCTTGTCTTTTATGTGAGATTTTGGAGCTCTCTCCTCTATCGGGCACACCCTGCTTAGGCAGACGCTGTTACGGCTCCGTTGTTAATCGCCGCCAACATCCTCTACTCCGGTCACCCTCCAGCAACCTCCGGGCTAGGACCTTATCAACATCATACTCGGCGTCGCGTGACTTTGTACCCTGGGGGACGTGTATGCCAACTAGACCCGCGTGGCGATGCACTTTTCTAAAGCGGGAGTCCCTTTCCTCCTGGTAGGGGAGGTGTCCCTTCTCCCACTTGTTTGTGCCCCCCCCCCCCCCCCCCCATCATCCTCAGCAGCCAGTTACGGTCGATTTTATCGGGCACTATGACGAGCCAACCCTCCCGACCGCCCCTCACCATCCGAGCGGCAGTGTGCCTAGGAAATTGCTTTTGCCTTGAGGGCAAGACGATTTTTCAAGAGTGCGCATTGTTACGAAGATGGAAGAGGGCATGAGACGAGGACACGAGAACAGGACGCATATGTCGACATGGATCTTAAGTCGACCATGAACGTTCACCACCAGTAGTGCGCGCCCGTCGGCCTTATCTTTTTATCATCGCACGTATATTTCGAGTCGTGGGTTATTTACCGTTTGCCCTTGCATACTTCGGAATTAGGCACTATAAAAACCCATGTTATATCTCACATTTCGATTATTTTGGAAGTATGATGGAAATGAACCCCTGAGGTTTTATCTTCTCTATCTCAGAATTTCTGACTAGGTAACAGAAACTGTAAATATAGCCCATAAAATTTAAGTAGATTCCCCAGTGGTGCTGCACGATTCTGGTTCCCTTCGTGTAACTACTGTGTACTGTTCATTCGTTCGCTTTTTTAGACTCATCTCAAAATTTTAGCTTGACAGGGAATCGGTCCCCCGGGAAACCCCCGCTGGACTGGGACTCCAGAGTGAAGATATCTTTAGCAGTGGCCCGCGGCATAGCTCACATTCACGCGGAAGGCGGCGGGAGATTAGCCCACGGAAACGTGAAATCCTCGAACGTCCTCCTCTTGCAGGAACACGATGCGTCGGTGACAGACTTCGGCCTTGCTCCCATCATGAGTATGGCAGCCTCTCCTTCCCGGGTCGTTGTGGGATATCGCGCTCCGGAAACCATCGAAACAAAAAAGTTCACTCAGAAATCCGATATATACAGCTTCGGCGTCCTGCTGCTCGAGCTGCTCACCGGCAAAGCTCCAATACAGTCCCCGGGGCGTGATGATGTCGTCGATCTGCCAAAATGGGTTCAGTCCGTGGTCAGAGAGGAATGGACTGCCGAAGTTTTCGACGTGGAGTTGATGAGGTCTCAGAACATTATTGAAGAGGAGTTGGTTCAAGTCCTCCAGATTGCAATGGCGTGCACCGCAAGAGTTCCCGACCAACGACCCAACATAGAGGAGGTTATACGGCTGCTGGAGGAATTCCGGCAGCCCGACTCTGAGAACCGACCGTCCTCAGAGAAATCGAAGGATTCGGTCGCTCCGACGCCGTGAAGGGCAGCAAAAAGAGTGCCTTTCTATTTAATGTTTTCATTGTTATAAATTTTATACCATTTCTGCTCTAATATTGGATTGCATATTTGTTGTTCCATGATTCATAGATCATTTGAATTGTGCAGGTCGGTCATTTATGATGCTAAACTGTTGGTTGTATTCAATTCCAGAGCCAGAGGTGCTGTGTGTTTTTTACCCTCTTCTCTTCTCTTCTCTTCTCTTGTGATGCCATATTTGTTGATTTGGTTATGCTCGAAAGTGTTGTAGAAACATATACAAGGACTAGCGCTATCATTCATTCAGGTTGACGTTTAGGGTTTTACATAAATTTGGGCTCCGTTTGGTGGGACTTATTTTTACTGGTCAAGCGGTTACGACCGCATGAATCGGATCTTAATTAAGGTCCGGTTCATGCGGCCATAACCGCTTGACCGGTGAAAATGAGTCCCCCAAACGCACGGTTGAGCTCTACAAATATTCTTAAAACTTCTTTAAATTTGATGGTTTGTATTTCAAATGGGAAATGAGTGCAAACAAAATTATTACTCTTTTCTTGCAGTTTGTAAGCAACCAAATGAGCCCTAATTCGTGGAGATATTTTTTGGCACGTCTCTATTTATCGTGCGGGAGTAAATACAATCATATGATCGTGATTTTAATGGTGTAGATTTTTTTGGACGGTACTACGATCATTTTTTTATACGTCCGGTTGTATTTTTTAGTGAAAGATTTACATCGTTGAAATCACGGATCATATGTCTGTATTTGCTCGTGCACAAGCAAAAATACGTGTTGTTGAAACCGAAAAATCGGTCTCTGTGGAGTTCGACCCTTGGGGAAGGGGTGGCCGCGCACCTACTTCGCTCCTGCGAGAAAATGACAAGAAAAAGAAGAACCAAGGACTAGACCA
This sequence comes from Platanthera zijinensis, assembly GCA_039513925.1. Lineage (NCBI taxonomy): Eukaryota > Viridiplantae > Streptophyta > Magnoliopsida > Asparagales > Orchidaceae > Platanthera > Platanthera zijinensis. The sequence goes on from CM077087.1 coordinate 177,192,731, forward strand.
AGGGCCCGGCGTGGAGGTCCCACCACACACCCGGAAGATCTTAGAGCGCTTCCCCTCCTTAGCCAAGTGCCGGGCTAAGGTACCTCAGAAAGCGCTAGTAGACCTGAGAATTAGTAAGCCTGCCTTCTGAGGTACCCCTTGTGTCCTATTTATAGGAAAAGATGGCCTGCCAATATACAACATTCACTGTTCCCGAGGACTATAGGCAGACAAAAGGGGGCAACATGGTAAAAGTATATCATGGCCAAGATGCGAGCTGGACCTGAGGTAGCATCCGCTCGGCAGGGGCCTGACTCGCCTCGCCCTGGGCCTAGGCGAGCACGTACTCGGCAGGCTATGCTCGACTATCGCCGAGCTCGGCTCGACTATCGCCGAGTTCCAACAGAAACGGGGCTCGGCACGACGATCGCCGAGCTCCAACAGGAACTGAGCTCGGCGTGGAGATCGTCGAGCTCGGTTCGACTACCATCGAGCCCTGTTCCATTACCCGAGCTCGGTCTCGGCATGCCGGGCTCCGTTCGGCCATCGTCGAGCTCGGCTCGACTATCGCCGAGCTCGGCTCGGCTATTACCGAGCTCAGGCTCGGCGCGCCGGGTTCATATTGCGGTCTGAGCCGTCCGATTTGACTCCTGTCGACCACTCGCTGGATACGGGGTTGTACATAATCCCCGCTCTTTGCGAGGTTGGGACAAGCTTGGAAAGAAACATCCAACCCCATAGAATCCTGCGAGTGCGACAGGGGCTGACCAACCTAGAGGCCCCTGCTCGCCGTTTTGCTGATTTCGGCTCGGCCAAGCGGGCAAAACCCTTTCCACCGGGGGCCGAACCCATTCTGGCCGACTTTACTGCTGCCTTGGGGAACGGGGCCGGCTCCTCCAACCAGTCGGTTCTTGGTTCTTCCACTAAAAATCTCGTGGAGCTATCTTCCGATCAGGAGAATAGCGGCGAAGCATCCACCCCGCGGGCCAAAAGTATTCCTGACAGCTCGCCAAAGCGGGATCCCGAGGTCAAGGAGCCGGGCTCGCAGGAACTGGCGTCGCCGAGTCGTCTCCCTTCCCGGCAACCCTCCCCTGGGTCCATAGTCGCGGGGAGAGGCGCCGGGATTATCCCTGTCCCCGGCTACCAACTTGCCCCTCAGGAACTGCAGGGGCGTGGCAAGGACCTGCGCCACTTCTCTCCTCGTGCTAACCCAAAGGAGCCAGGCTCGCGCGGTAAGTTTTCAACTTTACACTTCTGTTCCGGGGGGTATTCGCTTTTCTGATCGTCTCAGTTCTTCATTCAGAACTTCTCGGCCGGACGGAGGACGGCGAGTCCGTGGATCGACCTCCTTACTCGCCCCTCCCTTCTCCAAGCGCCCTGGACGCCTTCCTGGACCCCGAACTGGGTAGTCCTGAACGTGCAAAACGGGAGCGGAAGGTTCTCAAGAAGCTGGTGCGCGAGCTCCACGACCTGCGGAAGGACAACAACAGGCTGCAGTGGGAGTGCTCGCGTCTCGCGGACGGTGCTGGAGTCAGCTTGGCGTTCGAGGAGGCGTCTTCCTTGGTGCTGATGGATGAGATTGACGAGAACCTGCGGGTGGTAAATAGGAACATGGGGCGACTTCGTGAACTTTACGCGCGGCGTCCTGCGACGGCGGGCCGGCGAGAACGGGGAGAATGAAACGGCTCCTCTGTCAGCCGACCGGTACTCGCCCTCGCCCTCGCATGGTCCTCGCGCCCTTATTTTTATTTGCTCTGAATGATCTGCTTGTAATAACTCGAACAACTTTTCTATAACTTTATATATGTGGATGCGTTTTCAATATCCTGGTGAGTCTTTTTGAATTCCTTCTTCTGTGGTCTGGCCAGCTCGCAGGATTTGCGAGGAGAGGGTGGCGAGGTGGCGTGGCGAGACCGGGCCGATCGGCCGACTCGCCTTTCCCCTCGCCCTTCTTTATCTTCTTCTATAAATAGGCCTTCTCACCTACCCCAGGGTACGATTTTATTGCTTTCGAATCCCTGTTTCCTCTCTGTCATCCCGAGCTCGCGATTTTCCTTTCCTTTGCGACTATGGTTAAGACCAACCCTGACGCAGATGGCCGGTCTAAGTGCGCCCAGCACTTCATCGACCATTGCTTCTTCGAGGGGCATATTACCGAGGAGGAGCTCGTCGAATTCGCGGCTGCATTCGTCCCCCCGGCTTCCAGGCTCGCAGGCCCGCCGAGCATGAAGTCATCAATTCCTTCCCGGAGGGTGAGCTCGCCTTCCCCATCTCGCACTTCGAGGTGGGGCTGCGCCTCCCCCTCTGGCCAGAGAAACGCTTGCTATTGAGTGGGATTTCTGCCCCCCCCCCCCCGAGTGTGCCTTCGATGTGTGACGGAAGAGAGCTTTTTTGGCAAGCTATAGAGATGTTGATGTGGAGCCTCCATTTTCTTCAAAGCATTAGGTTTTTCAGGTTGAGAAGGTTCCTTTCGGTTCCCGAGATGAGGCTACTTCTGTTGATCCTGATGTGGAGGTGCTGAGATCTTCTGCCCCCCCCCCCCCTCGAGTGTCTTCTTCTTTGAAGGCGATGAGTGTTGTGGTAAGTGCATTTTCTTTCTTTTGAACTTGATCATTTTGTGCAATTATGACCTTTTTTCCCTTGATGGCAGATGGAAGCCCAGTTCATATTGCGTTCACATGTAACGATTGTTTTGTGAGCTTGAATGATGGATACTTGTCTCTTTAAGAGAAGCTCCGGGTTACGGAGGGCTCACTTACTGCCTTGAAAGAGGACCATGATCGAGATGTATCTTTATTTTGACAGATCGGGTCAGAGCTGGAGGAGGCTTGAGAGGCGCTGGAGGTGGAGAAGTCTCTTGTGGAGAAGACCACGCAGTTGCTGAAGACTGCTTAAAAGGAGATTTATTGCTTGGAGATAGAGCTCGAGGCCTCGAAGGCTCGGGTGGAGCAACTTTCCTCCGAGGATCGGATAGCAGAACTTAAGGCCGTTGGACTCGATGAGTACAAGGATTCTCTGGATTATATGTGTGATCACTGCTTGATTGGCGAGGAGATCCGAGAGGAGGTCTGGACCAGAGAGGTAGATCCCTAGATGAATGATGTTCGTGAGGTCGCACTTAGGAGTGGAGTGTCGAAGGTTTTTTGCCTGATCGCTAGGAGCCTGAAGTGTGACGTGTCTGAACTCAGCTTGATGATATCTCTGATGACAATGGCTCTAGCCCTGGTTTCTGATGTAGAGCCGGCCGATGAGTAGTGGCTTGCATCTTTTACTCTTGTATGCTGATAGGCATTTACTTCCTTTAGTCAAGCTTGATGTATGTTTGTCATCGTCTTTTAGTGGTTATTGGCGGCGCGTTTGTGCCTATTTTTTGTATGATGTTGTTGTTTTCTTCTTCTTGCTTTTGTTGTATAGATTCTTATAGGTTTAGAAATATAGGCTCGTAGTAACAACGAAGAGATTTTCTTGCTCAATTCGGTTGCGTGGCCTCCTTTAATTAAGTTTTACTTTGTGATGATCGTGAGAGGGCAGGCCCGGGCGATGTCAGACATAGGGAGACAGTGTCGGTAAAGAGTTGTCTCATTTAAGCCGTATGCGCAGTCTTACCCAGTTGTGTTTTGATTGATCGCGAGGGGGGCATGCCTGAGCGATGTCGGTGTAGAAATGCAGAGTCAGTGAAGAGCTGCGGGGGGGGGGGGGGGGGTGGGGGGGAGGCTTGGGCGATGTCAGCATAGAAAAGCAGGGTCGGTGAAGAGCTATCTCATTCAAATCGCATGCGTAGTTTTACCTAGTTGAGTTTTGATTGATCGCGAGGGGTCAGGGCAAGCCCAGGTGATGTCGGAGTAGAAAGGCAGGGTCGATGAAGAGTTGTCTCATTCAAATTGCGTGCGCAGTCTTACCTAGTTGAGTTTTGATTGATCGCGAGGGGGAGGCTCGGGCGATGTCGGCGTAGAAAGACAGGGTCGGTGAAGAACTGTCTCATTCAAACCGTATGCACAGTCTTATCTAGTTGAGTTTTGATTGATCACGAGGGAGGGGCAGGCCCGGGCGATGTCGGTGTAGAAAGGTAGGGGCGGTGAAGAGTTGTCTCATTCAAACCGTATGAGAAGTCATACCTAGTTGAGTTCCCTTTAGATAATATTGAAGGAAAACACAATGCAATATTCATTGAAAGATAATTTGAACGAGTCATACCTCGCGATTTTTTATAATATTGAAATTAAGAAATAAAAACAGGAATCAGGAAAATGAAAAAACTGAAAATGAAAAGCAATAATTCAAGGATATAAGCGACGCAAGTTCTGCACATTTCGCGTGCAGGAAAGAGCCTTCCCCTTCATTTTGGCGAATCTTTGACAGATGTGAGGGATCTCAAACTATTCTGTAGTTGGTGACGAACTACTCAGAGAATTGTCGTGCCAACTCTGCGAAGTTGTCTATTGTAACACCCCTATCCGTCACATAGCATATAGTAGTAGGTCCGGTCGGGCCCGACGTCATATACCACGGACAGACCGGTGGGTTACTCATTGAAACCAATCAACCAGCACAATGTCCTACACAGAGCATCTAGCGAAAGCAATTTATTAAGTTGCAAAGAATAAAGAACATAGCCAAGCATGAATGTCCACTACTCAAACCAACATGAATGTACAATACACAAGTACTGGCCTTATGGCCTTACAATAGTTTGCTCAAATATGAGTGTCTTCCAAACCTCGACACGCAGGCCGGTCATACATGAGAATACAAGAAAACACTCAAAATTAGGCCTTCGAGGGCCGGCTCAGCAACTTGGGCTTTAGCCCGCTATTTACCGCTCGGCTCCGCAGCACCTGCAAGCAACAATCCACCGCACGGTGACAAACAAAAGTAACGGTCAGCTATGCTGACCAAATTATAACGACCCCGCCCCCAACTCGGGGCGGCGATGCTCTTTCCCTGCACTTTGTTAGCATAACCAAACAGTATAGTGTAAACACACTTCATCACAGGCGTAGGCACGCACGACCACACACCCCGTGCACTCATGGCACATTCACGGCGAACCGATCAATGTCACGTCAATTTAAGCAATAGACGTTTTCGTCTCGCCACCGCCCCTTGGAAAGCCAACCTTATGAGCATTTTGTCTTCCTGGCATGGGTCACGTCAATTTAAGTCATAGACCGCCGAAGACCCTCATCTATGCCAACGGTTCCGCCGAATGACATAGAGCAGGTACGGTTCCGCCTGACCCGTGCTCATACCGCAACGTCAATTTAAGACATATGCGCGGGACAAGACTCCCCGAATCCTGTTTCCATCACACAGTTCACATAACCCGGTTATGTTCAAGTTGGCTCCTCGACCACCATGTTGGCAAAATCACGCGTTTGCCCAGTTTTCCGGGTGCACCTTGGAGTTAGTCCTCAAGGCTCCCGGTTGCAATCTACCTCATAGAAAGCCCGAAAAACAAACATTCGCACGGAGTCTTCTTCGGCCATTTATGCAATGCAACATCATCGATACAGACCAACTTGTCCGGGTAGACTTCACACAACATGCCTATATCCGTTCTCGTATGCGGTCGGACAAAAAGGAGCGTGAAGCTCTCGTATCGAATAGTGCTCATGCTGGACTATCGCCAATCAGAACAAAGCCTATACAAACAGTATTAAGTTAACATGCACTAGGTAATAGTATTTAAAGCTAACTTGCTATAAATTAAACTGTACCTGTCACCACGTCTGCTCGTTTGATGGCCTCATGCCGGCCCAAATTATAGACTCTCGGTTGAGTCGGAGCATAGTGGGACGCGGTTGACTCCACCGCCTTGCCCTTTTCTTCATAAGTGGCTCCTTGCTTCCTCTCGGACTTCGGACGTCTGCTCCAACAATAACGGGCAAAATACCCGTCTTTCCACCAGAACCCGTGTTCCCTTCGGGTTGTTCCGTCGGCTGTTGAGCACGACCGAGAACATGGCCGTGTGTATGGCCGTGTGTGGCACACAGCTTTGGACACGGGCGTATGTGTTGGCCGTGTACTTTACGGGATGCGACGGTTTCGGCGGCGAATGGGTTACACGGCCTTGGACACGGGCGTGTCGCAAGCCGTGTTCGGCCCAGATCTTGGATTTTAAGTCCGGATCGCAGCCGTCCGTTTCCTTATTTTGAGATCCGACGGATGGGGGTTGTTTCCTCAGAGAAAAACCCGAGTTTAGGGTTTAGAAAACCTCATTTGCTTTGGGTTCACTCTCTTTCTAAAAGCTAGAGAGAGGAGAGAGCAAGGAGGAAGAAGGAGGGCTAGATCCGATCACCGACGAAGATTTGGAGCTCGAAATCGCTAGCCGACTTCGGATCTACGGAGGCAAGGAGATTGCGGTGCTTTTCATCCGCATAGATTTCCATGGCGCCAAGGAAAAATGCTAGGGTAACGATTCTCATCCTAGGACATGTGAAGTCCTCTTTTCCTTTGCATAGGAAGCCCTCTCTCGTGAGTGTGCGTTGAGTTTGTGGCGTTCCTTAGGGTAGATATGTAAAGTCCCCCTTGTGTAGAGTCCGCATGCGGAAGGCGGTGCAAGAGCCTTCGCAGGTGATCGCAGTTGATCAAGTGCCGATGGACGAAGGGTTGACGACTTGGGTCAAGCCCATTCGTATTGAAGACTTTGAAGTTAAGCGACTCCGTAACAAGGAGACCAGGATGATCAAGGTCTGGTGGGACAATTGCGGTCGGGAGGAGCTCTCTTGGGAACGGGAGCAAACCATGCTGGAGGAGTATCCAGAGTTATTCCGCTCAGGTACCACTTATAGTTTCCTGTTTTCTTTTCCTTTCTCCTAGGCAACACCGGCTCTAGTACCACCTGTTCCACCCTCCTTGGCTCTGCCGCTTGGAGCGGTACTTGCTCCACAGCAGGAGCAGGATGCTGCACCTGCCTTGCAGGCTGCGCATTGATCATCGCAAACACAGCCTCTACTACCAATCGAATGGTCTCGGCTGAAGGAGGTGTTGCAAGCGCATCATTTGGTGCGCTGCTCGCCTCAGAAACTGGCCGTTCCGACGGCCCAGCACCACTCTTGATCACCTATAATCGTGCAAAATACCGATAAGCGACCAAACAACATTGAAAAACCAATAATAGGAACACTCAGGTTCCTCAAACATGTGTATTTTCATTTCTAAGTGGACATTCATGAGTTCTTTTCATGTTATAACGATGACGCACACACATGTGCTCACCACCCCTTAAATTGAATTCGTCTACGAATTCATTTAAGCTTGACCGAAACCGGTAGTCTGCTGGGTGTTGGGCAGGAGAAAACGTTTGTGGGACTGAAGGGGTCGAGCAAGACGCTGATTTCTGCTCTTCAGGTGGTCAAGGCAGTTCGTGCTGGCGCAGAGCTGTTCTTCACGTTAGTGGAGGTTGTAAAGCCTAAGTCCACTTTGGGTAGTATCCCTGTGATTTGTGAGTACCCCGATGTATTTCCGGACAATCTTCCCGGAGCCCCACCACAGCGAGAGATCGACTTCACGATCGAGCTCGTGCCAGGTGCCAAACCTGTGTCATGTTCTCCTTATAGGTTGGCGTCTAAGGAGATGGCAGAGTTAAAGGTTCAACAAGAAGAGTTGATGGAGCAAGGGTATGTGCGTCCAAGCTCGTCTCCTTGGAGCGCACCGGTCCTCTTTATTAAGAAGAAAGACGTGAGTTTGCGGCTGTGTATCGACTACAGAGAGTTGAACAAGCTAACAGAAAAGATCAAATACCCGATCCCAAGGATTGATGATCTTTTTGATCAGTTAGTCGGGTCGTCAGTATATTCAAAGTTGGATCTGAAGTCCGGTTATTATCAGTTGAGGATAAGGGAGTGTGATATCCCAAAGACAGCATCAGCACAAGGTATGAGCATTTCGAGTTCACGGTCATGCCGTTTGGGCTGACTAATGCGCCATCGGTGTTCATGGACTTGATGAACAGGACGTTCCGAGAGTACCTAGACCATTTTGTGATCGTCTTTATTGACGACATATTGGTGTACTCGCAGTGCGAAGAAGATCACTTCAAGCATCTGCATCTGGTCTTGGAGACCCTGAGGAGGAATGAACTCTACGCAAAATTCTCCAAATGCGAGTTCTGGCTATCCTCAATAGCATTCCTTGGTCATATTGTCAGCGGTGAAGGAATAGTGGTAGATCCGGCGAAGATTGTTGCGATACGGGAGTGGCCTGTGTTGTCTTCGGTAGCGGAAGTCTGGAGTTTTCTTGGGCTTGCCGGCTATTACAGGCGCTTCGTAGAGAACTTCTCGTGGATAGCGTTACCTCTCACGAAGTTGACAAGGAAGGATCAGAAGTTCTTATGGACGCAGGAGTGCGTGAAAGCGTTTGAGGAGTTGAAGACTCAGTTGACCACAACGCCAGTGCTAAGTTCGCTGTGTGGGACCGAGGGCTTCGAGATTTATAGTGATGCCTCAGGTAGTGGTTTGGGCTGCGTACTGCTGTAGCATGGAAGTGTTATAGCGTATGGATAGCGTCAGCTGAAAGTGCACAAAAGGAATTATCCGGTCCACGACTTGGAGTTGGCGGCCGTGATATTTGCGCTTAAGCTATGGAGACACTACTTGTACGGCATAAAGGTCGATATTTATACCGACCACAAGATCCTGAAGTACCTGTTGGATCAGAAAGATCTGAACATGAGGCAGCGGAGATGGATGGAGTTCCTGGGGGACTATACGTTCAAGATTCATTATGTACCCGGAAAAGGCAATGCAGTTGCGGATGCATTGAGTCGCAGGGCTCCCGCCCTAGCCAACTGGTTGTCGGTTCATGATGAGAGGTTAATTCGGGAGTTGGAGGCGTTGGAGATCTGTTGTGTGGATAAGCAGACTAGCGCCAAAGAATTGTTGAACTGGACGGAAGTTCAGTATGACCTGGCTGATCGCATTCGGCAGGCTATGGAATTGGATGGCAGCATGAAAGAGCTCATGGATGCAACATTGGATGGGTCAAATTCTCAATTTTCAGTTGAGGATGGGCTACTAAGGAAGGACAATCGTTTGTGCGTCCCAAACGGGGGAAATCTACGAGCGAAGTTGATGTACGAGGCTCATCATACCAAGTACTCAATCCACCCAGGGAGCACGAAGATTTACCGGGACCTAAAGAAGTTGTTTTGGTGGCCAGGGCTCAAGAAGGATGTGGCACTGTTTGTGGCTAAATGTCAAACTTGCGCCTTAGTAAAGGCGGAGTGCCAAAAGCCAGAGTGATTTTTGAAATCCTTGACTATTCCGGAGTGGAAGTTCGACGACATTTCGATGGACTTTGTGCATGGCTTGTGATGACTAGTTTTAGTCGTCCCTTTTTGGGGTAGTTTAGTATTCATAATTCTTAGGTTTTATTATAGTTTTACGCATTATTATGCTTGTTATGTTGCTATTTTTATTTTAATGTTTTGTTATGTTATAATAATAAAACTTCATAGCTTTATTTATATGTTTTATGTATTTTCACTTTTATTAATTTATGTTCTATGTCTTATGTTTATTTATGTCATATTATAAAAAATTGACTAATGTTTGTTTTGATTTATTTGTAGGTTCAAACCCAAGATCAAGTCCATCTTGCATTTGATGCAGCCCACCTACTCTACCGGAGCCCACAAAGCCTAAAAGCAGCCCACTCCATGTAGCAGCCCACTCCATGTAGCAGCCCATTGAAGCCCAAGAAGCCCCCCTCATGTAAAACCCGACCACATGCATGCAATTCTTCATGCATGTGGTCGGCCCCCTCTCTATCTCTCCTCCTCCATTATTTTTCCCTTTTTATTTCACATTCACCCCTTCTTTCCCTCTCTCTCATGCTCATTTAAGACTCATCCATCCCCCCTCTCTTATGTTTAATTTTCTTTTCATTTTCCTAAAATAAAATGCATGAATCTAGCTATTCTCTCTCCCTCATTTAATGAAATTAATGCACCCTCTTCACCATGCATGGCCGGCCACCCCCTTGTCTCCTCCTCTTCATTTCATTCTAGATCTTTCTCCCTCTTCTATAAAAGGAAGCCCATGCCTCATGTTGAAGGAAGAAGTCTTGGTGTTAGAAAGTTTTTGTTGAGAAGTTTTTGAAGTATGTAGAAGTAGAGTGCTAGTTCAAGAGTGTTACTTTCTTGTCAAGTTCCTTTTATTGTAATTTTTTTTTTAGTAGAATAATTTTGTTGTATTCTTATTTTGTGTACCTCTTTTATTAATCAATGAAAATGAAATCTCTTTCTTTTATTTTCATGGTTTCTTTCTCAAATATTCTTATCTAATTATATTTTGTGCCCGATCGCGATGAGCTTTGCGATAAAATAACGCATCTTTAATTTTATGTTTGCATTTGTATTTTTTCTATTTTTGATCCTTCTTTGATTTTTATCATGTCGACTCCGTATTCCGGTATACGGTAGTAGGCAATTGATCTCATTTCATAGAAGTTGAGAGACTCATTGATTTGAAAGATCACTCAAAGAAGGAAGGAGTTGCACGCAACCCTAGAGATAGGATGACGTAAATCCTCTGGATTGAAGTTAAATCCAATAGTACGGGTCACTTCGGTAATGTGACTTTAGGCTATTTTGACTTGTAAAGAGATTTGGGTCAAAACGTCTATAAGTTAGGGGATTTAATGCTCTAGCGAGATTACTTCCTAATATCTGATCCGTCACGGTCTTAATAGAATTGCAAATGCTAAACTGATTTATTTCGTTATTTTATTTCAAAGTGAATCGTCGATCGAACACTCTTTTGCAATAGTTTATTTCTCTTTTAACTAAGTTTAGTTTATTTTATTTCAAAACCCATCAATCGTTCGGTAGGATAATAGAGTCGTTGTGAGTAATAGTACTTGTCTGCCCCGAGTTTTTATACGACCTTGATATATTTTTATCATTATATTATAAAACGATAGGTACACTTGCTTATTCAGATTGTAGTCCGTGAGACGATTTTTACGCATCAAGTTTTTGGCGCCGTTGCTAGGGATATTTTTGGCAACATTACGAAAGCACTGAGTTTATTACTTCTAATAAAATTAAAATATATATATTTTTAATTTTTCTACTTTCTAAAAAAAAATCAAATCAAAAAAATTTAAGTTTTCTTTTTCTTTTTGGTAACAGTTCAGTTTTTTTTATGGAATCGTCTTCTTTTGGCGCTTTTTGTAATTTTTTTGGGTCGTCCGACCACTTTTTTCCTGAATGTCTTTCGGAAACCCCTCCCTCTTTTGATTTCAATTTTTCTAGAGCAGGTCAAAATGACCAATTTGACTCTTACTCCAATTTTTATCCTACTTGGGAGATGGGAAACCCGTCTTATTTTTCTTATGATTTTGCCCCGCAAAGCGCCGCGCTTCTAAATTTTAATTCAATCGATAATAGATATTTTGAATTGCAAACTTCTCTTGATAATATTAATTTGCATTTCAAAACCATTATCGATTTTTTTTCTCATGAGGCCACTTCGTTTTCTTCGTCTTCTTCTCTGTCTCCTCTAATTTTATCGTGTAATGAGTCACCGGATATCCCGGCTTGTATTTTTCCTCTCGAGGAGGATAACTATTCGAAAATTCCGGATTGTTTCCTTCTTCCTTTGGATGACACCCCTATGGATACTCCGGCGTGTTTCTTACCTTTTGAGGATGACGATACATCTCATCATTCTCTTTCTTTTTCTGAAGACGTTTGTGATTCCATTTCGCTTCAAACTTTAACTGTTCCAACTTTTTCTAGTTTTAGCGAGTCTTTTTCTTCTTCTTTTTTTATTTTAGATAATTCTTCTTTAGTCCTTTCCACCCCTTCTTCTCCCGAAATTTCACAAGTCTCTCCTTCTCCTTATGAAATATCCGTTAATGAAATTTCTTTTTCTACTTCTTTTATTCCTCTTTCTATTTCTTTTTTTTATTCTTCTTTTTTTGACGACCCCTTCTTTCCCATTTTACATACGGCAGAGTTCTTCTATAACTCTGTCCGTTCATTTTCGGGCGTCATTCCCTTGAAGATTCCACCACATGTCGGTGCAATTCTTCAATTTTTCTCTTTTTTGATTTACTCTCCTAAGTGCATACTTAGGGAGTTAGCACTTCACTTTACTTTTTATTTTTCATTTAGCTAATCAATAACATCAGGTTCAGACGACGTTAAACAAAGAGCGCTCTTGGGAGGCACCCCTTATCCTTTTTATTATTTCTTTTTTTTTCTTTTTGTTTACTTATTGTGTTTTGCAGGAATAATGTCCCCGGCGGTTCGTTTGGCTCCATCCTTTCCTCTATTCCTTAGGCCTGAGCCGGTGTCCAACTCAAGCATGGGGGAGCGACATCTGCATTCGGCCTTACGAATCCGGGGAAGTCGTTTTCTTTTTTATTTTTACTTTATTGCATCTCCTCTCCCCTTTCTTCTTTCTTTTTTCTTGTTTTTATTTTTCATTGAGGACAATGCAAAATTCAAGCATGGGGAGGGTTTAGTTATTTTATTTCTTTTTTCTTTCTTTTCAAAAAAAAAAGTTTTAAATTTCTACAAAAAAAAGAGATTAGAATAGTTTTATTAAGTTTCATTAGTATTGCTTTTATTTAGCCTTATCAAAACCCAAAAAAAATGAAAAATCTTAGAAAAAATCCAAAAATATAATAAACTTCATGCTTAGCTTTTTGTTATTTTCAGAAACTTAGTTTGAGTTTGTTTATAAGCATTGTTTTTATTATTTTTTATTTGCTAATCTTTTATTTCATCATATTTAGTTAAATCTAATATTTAGTGATTTAATTTTGAGGATAATCTTATGATTTTAATTTGCTTAGAGTAATTTATTTAGCACTTTTTCTCTTTTATTTTAAATAGTTTCAATTTTGTAGTAATATTTCTTAACAATTTTGGATTCTAATGATTATTACCTCCTGCTTTTAGATTCTTAGGAAATCTCAATCTACTAGTAGTTACTCTCTAGTATTTTAGTTTATTTTCTAAAATCTTATTTAACCCATTATCCTTACCCAATTCTCTTTTTCTTTTTATTGTTAGATCATTTGTCATGCGAATAAGGAGATTATCCTTATTTTCTGGTACACATATGCAACCCTGATGAAAAGAGGAATTAAAAGTTCATATATGTCGTGGGAAGTGATAAGATGTTAGTCTATTATTTTCTGATATTACATATATTTTTTATTTTAAAAAATTGTGTGGGGTGTAAAGAAAAAAATAATGATGATCACATCCAATCAAAGACCTCCTCATGTTGATTTCCTCCCCAAACCCCTTAGTCAATATCATTGTCTTAGTTTTAAAATTTAAATATTGAGAGAGCATAAGTAGTAGGTTGCATTTTTTCCTTAAGTTTCTTTTAAGTTATGGTTTTTATAATTTCAATCTAACCTTGTTTGCACTTTACTCAATTTTGAGTGCTAGTTAATTTATTAGAGAATTTTTGGCTAAATATTTCTCTCTTTTCACTTTAATTTCATAATTTAGGACTTAATTTGTAAATCCCTAAATTTTATTTTTTGCTAGATTTTGGTGTAAATAAATTTTTAAGTTTAATTAAAAATTTTATAATTGTCTTATAAATATTTCTCATACTTTTGCTCTGGAATAGCAAGAGCCTAAGCATTGGAGAATTTGATGACTAGTTTTAGTCGTCCCTTTTTGTGGTTGTTTAGTATTCATAATTCTTAGGTTTTATTATAGTTTTAAGCATTATTATGCTTGTTATGTTGCTATTTTATTTTAATGTTTTGTTATGTTATAATAATAAAACTTCATAGTTTTATTTATATGTTTTATGTATTTTCACTTTTGTTAATTTATGTTCTATGTCTTATGTTTATTTATGTCATGTTATAAAAAATTGACTAATGTTTGTTTTGATTTATTTGTAGGTTCAAGCCCAAGCTCAAGTCCATCTTGAATTTGATGGAGCCCATGCAGCCCACCTACTCTACCTGAGCCCACAAAGCCTACAAGCAGCCCACTCCATGTAGCAGCCCACTCCATGTAGCAGCCCACTCCATGTAGCAGCCCATTGAAGCCCAAGAAGCCCCCCTCATGTCAAACCCAACCACATGCATGCAATTCTTCATGCATGTGGCCGGCCCCCTCTCTATCTCTCCTCCTTCATTATTTTTCCCTTTTTATTTCACATTCACCCCTTCTTTCCCTCTCTCTCATGCTCATTTAAGACTCATCCATCCCCCTCTCTTATGTTTAATTTTCTTTTCATTTTCCTAAAATAAAATGCATGAATCTAGCTATTCTCTCTCCCTCATTTAATGAAATTCATGCACCCTCTTCACCATGCATGGTCGGCCACCCCCTTGTCTCCTCCTCTTCATTTCATTCTAGATCCTTCTCCCTCTCCTATAAAAGGAAGCCCATGCCTCATGTTGAAGGAAGAAGTCTTGGTGTTAGAAAGTTTTTGTAGAGAAGTTTTTGAAGTATGTAGAAGTAGAGTGCTAGTTCAAGAGTGTTACTTTCTTGTCAAGTTCCTTTTATTGTAATTTTTCCTTTAGTAGAATAATTGTCTTGTTCTTATTTTGTGTACCTCTTTTATTAATCAATGAAAATAAAATCTCTTTCTTTTATTTTCATGGTTTCTTTCTCAAATATGCTTAGCTAATTATATTTTATGCCCGATCGCGATGAGCTTTGCGATAAAATAACTCATCTTTAATTTTATGTTTGCATTTGTATTTTTTCTATTTTTGATCCTTCTTTGATTTTTATCGTGTCGACTCCGTATTCCGGTATACGGTAGTATGCAATTGATCTCATTTCATAGAAGTCGAGAGACTCATTGATTTGAAAGATCACTCAAAGAAGGAAGGAGTTGCACGCAACCCTAGAGATAGGATGACGTAAATCCTTCGGATTGGAGTCAAATCCAATAGTACGGGTCACTTCGGTAATGCGACTTTAGGCCATTTGGACTTGTAAAGAGATTTCAGTCAAAATGTCTATAAGTTAGGGGATTTAATGCTCTAGCGAGATTACTTTCTAATATCGGATCCGTCACGGTCTTAATAGAATTGCAAATGCTAAACTGATTTATTTCGTTATTTTATTTCAAAGTGAATCGTCGATCGAGTACTCTTTTGCAATAGTTTATTTCTCTTTTAACTAAGTTTATTTTATTTTATTTTCAAAACCCATCAATCGTTCGGTAGGATAATAGAGTCGTTGTGAGTAATAGTATTTTCCTTCCCCGAGTTTTTATACAACCTTGATATATTTTTATCACTATACTATAAAACGATAGGTACACTTGTCTATTCGGATTGTAGTTTGTGAGACGATTTTTACGCATCACTTGCCAAGGTCGTAGAAGGAAACGACGCCATCTGGGTGATCGTAGACCGGTTAACAAAAGTGTCGCACTTCATTCCGCTTAGGAAGGATGATTCAGTGGAGAGATTGGCGAAACTGTATTTGGATAATATAGTCAGACTGCACGATGTGCCCCGCAGCATTGTGAGTGATCGAGATGGACGTTTTACATCCAATGATTGGAGGTTGGTGCAGCAAATGCTGGGGATTAAATTGAAATTCAACACAGCCGTCCATCCGCAGACGGATGGGCAGACCGAGAGGGTCAACAGAACTATGGAGGACATGCTCCGCATGTGCATTCTAGACTTCGGAAAGCATTGGAAAGACCACCTATATTTGGTGGAGTTTGCGTACAACAATAGCTACCAAGCGAGTATTCAAATGGCGCCCTTCGAGGCCCTATATGGTCGGAAGTGTCGCACGCCGTTATCGGGGCTAGAAACGGGTGAGGCAAGGTTGTACAAAAAGCAGAAGGTGCAGAACGCTACTTCTTTAGTGCGGATCATTCGAGAGCATTTGCTGATCGCTCAGGATATGCAAGCTAAGTACTACAATACCAAGCATCAGAACGTGGATTTCGCGGTCGGCAATTGGGTGTACTTGAAGGTAAAGCCATTCAAGGGTGTTTCACGGGTACGACGCTTAAAGAAGCTGAGCCCGAGATACCTTGGACCATTTGAGATTCTGGAGCGGATCGGCGAAGCGGCTTATCGTTTGAGGCTATCAGTGGAGTTGAGTGGTCTATATGATGTATTCCACATTTCAGTGTTGCGGAAGGCAGTGCAAGAGCCTTTGCAGGTGATCGCAGTTGATCAAGTGCCGGTGGACGAAGGGTTGATGACTAGGCCGAAAGTTTCATATCACGCATCGGAGTCCCTTCTTCGATGGCGAAGGACAAATTGGATGTGCTGCTGCCGAATGGGTGTTCGATGCGCGCAGATAGAGTTTGTGTTGTAAGGGTTCATATTGGAAGCCAAGAGTTCGACTTGCTAGCGTCGTTGCTGCCGCTAGTAGAGTTCGACGTCATCTTCGATATGGACTGGCTTTCGGAGCAGAAGACTTTTATCAATTGCAACCGTAAGCTTCCTCTCAGATTTCCGACGTCCGCTCCAACAATCACGGTCAAAATGCCCCGTCTTTCCACAAGTAAAACAAGCGCCCGGGGTTCGGTTGATAGTTTCCCCCAAGGCACCTGAAGAAGGGGCTGGACCTGACGTCCTAGCCTTCTTGAGAACCTGCGATATCCAGACTTCGAAGTAGTCGGCACTTTAAACTCCGATTTCCTGCCACTGGAGTCTTTCTTCGCCTGAACATTCTTCAGTTATGATATAGCTGGAATCTTCAAATACCAACTTGTATCCCTTCTTTATTAGTTGGCTCACGCTCAAGAGATTTTGAGCCAAATCAGGAACATACTGACCATCTGGTATATGTTTGTATTTACCTGATTTGGATCTCACGATTATGGTCCATTTATCTTTGATCGGCTTGATGGAGCCATCTCCTAGCACAACATGAGATGAGATAGACTCATACAAATAGGTAAACACTTCTTTGATGTTTGACATGTGATTCGAACATCTACTGTCGAGGTACCTCACATTCTCCATGGAATGTCCACTATTGTTGTAAGTGTAGAAGACATAGTCTTCATCTCCTTATTGCTTACTAAACTTTGCCTCTTTTGGTGGTTGTTGGGTATTGTTCCTGTTGAATTTTCTCAAGTTGATCAGAAAGGTAGCCCAAACACCAAATTAATATTTTCGGCACTACCCAGATCACAACTTGAACCGCGGAAAGCAGGAAGCAACTCAAATAACCAAAGGCATAGACAGAAGCAAGCAGATCAAATTCTTATTAATCTTCTTTACAGGGCGAGGCATACATGACGAGACATGATTTCGCCAGTACAAGAAAAAATAGAAACAACAAAACAACTCGGGCGGACAGACTCCAGAAACCGCCGAGACCGCCGAAGTCGCACAGGTCATTGAGACCGCCCGAACTGAACTGGAACCAATCTGAACACTGAGTCCGCTTGAGACTGCAAGGTCATGCGGACTCGCCGTTATTCGCCGAACTGCTGCTGAACAGAGGAACCCGCCGCTTACTCGCAGAGACCGCGAGGTCGCGCGGACAGAATAGAACTTGAGATAGAGCTAATGCTGGAAACCGCCGAATGTAGCCCGCAAACTCCACAGAGGTCAGAACCAAACTCCTGGTTCAACACTGCTAGCTGCGCCACCTGCACACAGAAACCGGTTAAGCAAACAGCCCGCGCGGATAAGCAAACACAGTCCGCAGCCTATGCACAAGCTCACTTACTGTTCACTCTGATATCAAATAACGTGTCGGGGGGGGGGGGGGTCCTATTTATAGGCCGAGTGAGGAGTGTAGTCACCACCCTATGAGATAGAGTCACCTCCCCAAGGTCGCAGCTAGCAATGCTATCCCGCCGAGTCCGCCTGCATGGGACGAATAAAAACAGCCAAGTCTGGGCGAGATGGCGAGAAGCTCAGGGCAGTCCGCTCAGTCCGCAGAAAACTGCAGGACTAGCCGGGACGCAAGAGCCATTAGCTGAGAACAAAGCCAGTCCGCCGAAGGCAAGACAACACGCCTGTCCGCAAGCACCAGTCCGCATCCACAGGCAACCCGTCTGGTCACAGCGGACACTGCGGACAATAGCCCAGCTCGCAATGTCCAGACCACAGGCACACCGCCTGGTCACTGCAGACACTGCGGAAACCAACTTCATCTCGCACAGTCCGTGACCACTGGCACAAAGGCCCGGTCACAGCGGACACTGCGGAAACCCTGAACTCCACAAGAGCAAGTCCAGAAAGGATAACGAGATCGGCGGATACCAAACCAGTCTTCCAGCTCCAAGCCCAGACCGCGCTTACCGCAACTTCAAAGAAGAAGAGCGGACTCCAAGCCTAGTCCGCACAGGCCGCGCACATCACCTGCAGAACATAGAACACTGCCGGACACAATCCAGTCCGCGCAGTCCGCTCAGTCCGCAACACAGCCCGCAGCAGCAATGCAGGTCGCCAACCACCAACCTGTCGGACTAAGAACCAGTCCGCGCGGTCAGTCCGCCTAATCCGCCCGGACTGCCCGACCACCAACTTTCACTTCACCAATTTCAACACTCCCCCTTGAAGTGAGAAGTGGTGATCAGGCCGAGTAGACCACGAAGCCGCTAAAAAGGCCCCTTTGCTAGCGACTTGGTGAAGATGTCAGCAAGGTTATCTTCACTCCGAACATGACCGACCACAAGAGATCCTTCCAGCACCTTCTCCCTTATGAAGTGGTGATCGATCTCAATATGCTTGGTCCTGGCATGACAAACTGGATTGGTTACCAGCTTGAGAGCACTTTCATTATCCCCTCGGAGCAAGGTAGGACCTTACACTTCCTCATGGACGTCCTCTACTAGCCTCCTTAGCTAAATGGCTTCCCGAGCTGCCAAGGCCGAAGCCTTGTACTCTGCTTCTGTAGTAGAGACGGATACCGAGTCCTACTTCTTGCTGCACCACGAAATGCCCGCTGATCCACAAGTGAACACATAACCAGAAGTTGACCTTCGGTCATCCGAGTCACCACCATAATCAACATCCGTGTACCCAAGCAAAGAGAACCTCACATCCCTTCTGTAAAGAAGTCCCATGTCAGAAGTTGCCTTGACATACTTCAGAATGTTCTTTGTCGCTACAAGATGAGACTTCCTTGGCTCTGCCATGAACCGACTTACACGACCAACAACATAAGCTATATCAGGTCTCGTAATCGTCAGGTAGATCATGCTCCCAACAAGAGCTCTAAACACCAAAGGATCAGGAAGAATCCTTCCTTCATCTCGACGAAGCTTTAGGCCTTGATCCAGAGGAGTAGAGCAAGTCTTCTCTTCAGTCAAACCAAACCGGTTCACTATGCGTTCAACATATCCCTTCTGGCAGATGAGTAACCCACTCTCCTTCCTCTCCACTTCGAGACCAAGAAAGTGATGAAGCTCTCCCAGGTCTTTCATCTCGAAGCGAATAGCTAGCTCAGCTCTGAGCCTAGGTACCTCTTCCTCAGAATTCCCCGTAATGATCATATCATCAACGTACAGCAGGACCAAGACTCGAAGCTCCCCCTTCTTCTTGATAAACAAGCTAGAGTCCGAGTTTGAAGCCAGGTATCCGCAGAATTACAGATACTCTGCTATCTTCCCATACCAAGCTCTAGGAGCTTGCTTCAACCCGTAGAGAGCCTTCCTGAGCTTGCAGACGTAATCCGGATGAACTTCAGAAATGAATCCAAGAGGCTGATCCATGAAGATGTTCTTGTCAATCTCTCCGTAAAGAAAGACATTCTTTACATCAAGCTGCCACATCCTCCATCCTTGGCAAGCAGCCAATGCAATCACCATCCGAACTGAAGTCATCTTTGCAACAGGACTGAACGTCTTCTCATAGTCTTCTCCATACTGTTGAGAGAATCCCCGAGCCACCAGGCGAGCCTTGTATCTCTCAATGCTCCCATCCGCCTTCTTCTTCAACTTAAACACCCACTTGCAAGTCACCGGAGTAATGCCATCAACTCTGGGCACAAGATCCCAAGTTTCATTCTTCTTGAGAGCATCCATCTCCTCTCTCATGGCATCTTCCCACTCCTTGACTCCAGTGGCCTCATTGAAGCTAGCAGGCTCTCGCTCATCAAGAGGACCTGCAAAGAAACATGAGACAGCTCACGGTGTTTCCTTCACAGTAGCGAGCTGGAGGCTTGATCACCCTCTTTGATCTCCGAAGAGGCTGCTCCTTGCTCATCACCTCCGCTGCTTCTTCTGGTTCACCTCTGCTCTCCGGCAAGCTTGGAGCAATGCTCCCCCTGCTTCCTGACCCAGAAGCTTCTCCTCCAGAACTTGAAGCAACTGGAGCTGCTGGTGACACAGCCAGCTCCACTTGATCAGCAACCTCAGCCACCTCCTGACCTTCATCAACCTTGCTCTCCGGTAGCTCAACCGAGCTTCCTCCATATGATGTCAGTTCGTCAAAGACAACGTCTCTTGACACCACGAACTTCTTCGTCACCAGATCCATGCATCTCCATCCCTTCTTCCGCTCATCATAGCCAACAAAGAGAAGCTTCCTTGCCTTTGCATCAAGCTTAGTCCTTAGAGCATCAGTAATATGCACATAGCAAGTTGATCCAAACACCCGAAGGTGTTCAACACTTGTCTTCTCCTTCAGCAACATCTCGAAGGGAGACTTCATGTTGATCGGACTTAGAGGCATCCGATTGATGACATAGGCAGCACAAGACATTCCCTCCGCCCAGAAGGACCTTGGGATACTCTTGGCATGAAGCCAACATTTGCAAGTCTCCGTCAGATGACAGATCTTCCGCTCCGCTACTCCGTTTTGTTGTGGAGTATGAGCACAAGTGAGCTCCCTCTGGATTCCATGCTTCCTGCAAAAGTTAGAAAACTCGGAGGAGACAAATTCTCCGCCGTTGTCAGTTCTAAGCTTTTTAATCCTCAGGTTAAGCCGACCCTCAACCAGCTCCTTGAACTCCACAAACAACCGGAAGGCTTCAGACTTCTCCTTCAAGAAATACACCCAAGTGTATCTTGAATATTCATCAATCAAGACTAGTATGTACCTGCTCCCACCGAGGCTAGCAGTCGCGGTTGGTCCCATCAGATCACCATGGATAACCTCCAGTAGTGCTTTGCTTCTTGTTTGTGACTTATCAAATGGAAGACGATGAGACTTCCCATACTGACATCCAGCATAAACATGACCATCACCGAAGGATGATAGCTTAGGCAAGCCTCTCACCAGGCTCCTATTTGACATAGCCTTCAGCTTATCCATCCCTACATGCCCAAACCTCTCATGCCACATAACAACGCTATCATTGGCCCTCATGCGATCAACATAGGAGCTTGTTGATAAAACAAACAAGTCCTTCACTCTCCTTCCAATATGAGCAACATCAGCCTTAACCGCTGATACGTTGCGAAGGAACTTCACTTCTGTTGGCCCAAACAGAACGTGATAGCCAGCATCAACCGCATTGGTCACAGAGAAGAGGTTCTTCTTCATCCCCGGTACGTGATAAACACTCCTTAACGTGAGTGGCCCCTTATCACAACCCACTGTTACTATACCCTCCTTCTCTACTGCATGAACAGTATTATCAGCAGTTATAATAGCTTCGTTACCTGAGTAGGCCTGCAGCGAAGGAAACTTTGACATATCTCCGGTGAGGTGATGACCACACCCGGAGTCAACGATCCAGTTGTCCTCTATGTCAACGGTGGACAAAGCACGGACACAAGTGTCCGTCATGAATGCTCCACCCCAGCCAGCTTCCTCCTTGCTAGAGGAGGCTTTCTCCTTGCCTGTAGCATGCCTAGCCTGCAGCTTGACCTTTCAGTCTCGCTTGAAGTGACCTGGTTGATGACATCTGTAGCACTTCAGATTCTTCTTCCAGTCCTTCTTAGGAGCAAAGCTCCCCTCCTGCTGTTTAGAAGATGAAGATTCATCTTCAGCCGCAGTCTGCTTCTTCTTCCCTTCCCATCTCTTCTTCTTCTTCTTCTTCTCAGTGAAGAGAGCATCACTAGCTCCTTCAGAGACCGTCACCCCGGCTATCTGCCTTGCCAAGCTCTCCTGCGAGGCAAGCAGATTTTCCAGCTCCAGAAGAGAGGGCTGAGTAGCCCAGCCTTGAACAGAAGTAACGAAGGCCACATACTCCTTCCGCAGACCGCGGATTATGTGCCTCTTCAGCTTAGCCTCGGAGATCGGCTCATCAGGATCAAGAGCAGAGAGCTCAGCACACAAGCTCTTCATCTTCAGGAAGAATTTGGAGATAGAAAGATCTCCCTGAGTTTCCTTAGCCAACTCATTCTCCAAGAACTGTAGCCTTGCTACATTCTTCCTATTGAACAACCCATCAAGGGAAGTCCGTATCTCAGCAGCAGACTCACATCCTAAAATGTGATCAAAGAGTTCAGGTGACACCGCCTGCTTGAGAGCAAACTCAGCCTTGACATTTGTCTTCCTCCACACTCTCACCTGCTCGGCTGTTCCAAACTCAGCAGTGATTTCTACTTGATCATCCCCACCGACGACCTCCCATAACTCCACGCCCAGAAGATAGCTCTTCATGCACGACTTCTACTTCTTGAAGTTAGTCGGCGTCAGAAGCTCAATACCAAGACCTCTTGCAAAACCACCGTCCATGGTACAAACTTGGTTATCCTTCAGAAGCACACAGAGCAACAACAAAGCTTGTTGATCACCGCTCAAGCAACTGAACCTCCCTCTGATATCATGTTGAATTTTCTCAAGTTGATCAGCAAGGTAGCCCAAACACCAAATCAATATTTTTGGCACTACCCAGATCACAACTTGAACCGTAAAAAACAGGAAGCAACTCAAATAACCAAAGGCATAGACAGAAGCAAGCAGATCAAATTCTTATTAATCTTCTTTACAGGGCGAGGCATACATGGCGAGACATGATTTCGCCAGTACAAGAAAAAATAGAAACAACAAAACAACTCGGGCGGACAGACTCCAGAAACCGCCGAGACCGTCGAAGCCGCATAGGTCGCTGAGACCGCCCGAACTGAACTGGAACCAATCTGAACACTGAGTCTGCTTGAGACCGCAAGGTCTCGCGGACTCGCCGTTATTCGCCGAACTGCTGCTGAACAGAGGAACCCGCCGCCTACTCGCAGAGACCGCGAGGTCGCGCGGACAGAATAGAACTTGAGATAAAGATGATGCTGGAAACCGCAAAATGCAGCCCGTAAACTCCACAGAGGTCAGAACCAAACTCCTGGTTTAATACTGCTAGCCGCGCCACCTGCACACAGAAACCGGTTAAGCAAACAGCCCGCGCGGATAAGCAAACACAGTCCGCAGCCTATGCACAAGCTCACTTACTGTTCACTCTGATATCAAATAACGTGTCGGGGGGTCCTATTTATAGGCCGAGTGAGGAGTGTAGTCACCACCCTATGAGATAGAGTCACCTCCCTAAGGTCGCAGCTAGCAATGCTATCCCGCCGAGTCCGCCCGCATGGGACGAATCAAAACAGCCAAGTCCGGGCGAGATGGCGAGAAGCTCAGGGCAGTCCGCTCAGTTCGCAGAAAACTGCAGGACTAGCCGGGACGCAAGAGCCACAAGCTAAGAACAAAGCTAGTCCGCCGAAGGCAAGACAACACGCCTGTCCGCAAGCACTAGTCCGCATCCACAGGCAACCCGCCTGGTCACAGCGGACATTGCGGACAACAGCCCAGCTCGCAATGTCCAGACCACAGGCACACCGCCCGGTCACTGCGGACACTGCGGAAACCAACTTCATCTCGCGCAGTCCGCGACCACTGGCACAAAGGCCCGGTCACAGCGGACACTGCGGAAACCCTGAACTCCACAAGAGCAAGTCCAGAAAGGATAACGAGCTCGGCGGATACCAAACCAGTCCGCCAGCTCCAAGCCCAGACCGCGCTTACCGCAACTTCAAAGAAGAAGAGCGGACTCCAAGCCAAGTCCGCACAGGCCGTGCACATCACCTGCAGAACACAGAACACTGCCGGACACAATCCAGTCCGCGCAGTCCGCTCAGTCCGCAACACGGCCCGCAGCAGCAACGCAGGTCGCCAACCACCAACCCGTCGGACTAAGAACCAGTCCGCGCGGTCAGTCCGCCTAATCCGCCCGGACTGCACGACCACCCACTTTCACTTCACCAATTTCAACAGTTCCTTAGCTTGAATGAGCAGTCTTTTGAGAAGTGTGTTGGTTTAGGGCATCTTCTACACTCGTAAAAACAATCATCTGTGTCATGATTGTTGCATTTACACAGGGAACAATACATGGTGTGACATTGCTGGGACTTGATGTTCTCAGATTTCTTATTATGCTCATAACCTTATTTATCTGGTGGGATAACCATCTTACTTTGAAAGGCTTATTCTAGGTTCTGATGCTCAAATCTCTTCATCCTTTCTACATCTGCTTGGAGAGAGCCCATGAGGTCATTGATGATGAGTGTGTTGATGTATTTTACCTCTTCTATGGTTGTTACCACAAACATATACTTGTGTGTGAGTGTCTTGAGGATTTTTTGAACCATTTTTTCTCTTTTACAATGTCCTCGTAAGTCTTAATTTGATTGATCAAAGAGGTTACTCTGGTGAAGTAGGAGTGAAGGTTATCCTCCTCTCTCATACTTAGTGTGTTGAACTCTTGCCATAAATTTTGTAATTTGAGAGAAATCACCTTTAATGACCCCTGATATTCATACTTGGGGATGTCCCATGCTTCCTTGGTTGTGGATGCACTCATGATCCTAGAGAATATGCTTCTTCCAATCCCTTATTGGATGTGTAGAAGAGCTTTTGTATCCCTCTTTAGGTTCTCTGTGCACTCCTTTCGCTTAGGATTTGTCCAGATAAAATTGGGTCATCATCGGTTGGTTTTGCAAAACCATCTTGAACTAAGTCTCAAAAATCTGGGGATAAGAACAATGTGCGCATTTGAATGTGCCAAAAGTCATATGCTCCACCCTCAAAGATAGGTACCCCACTTGGGGAATAAAGAAAATTTTGATTGGAAGAGCTAGAGGAAGCCATATGATGATGAAGAGGAGGATCTAACAAAAGCAGTTAGGTCACATACCAGGAAACACACAGCAAGAAGGGAAAAAGAGCACACGATGCTTGTACAAAAAATCCTCAGAAATCTGATGGCGCATTAGCACCAACCTTCCTCTGATACCATGTTAAGCTTTGATGTGAAACAGAAAATGAAGAACCAAAGATGGGGAAACGAGCATTAGATTGCCAAAGCTTTCATGAGCAGAAAAAAGATTTAAACTAGCAATCAGATTAAGAAATGAAGAACAAGCAAAGCTGTCAACCTCACATTCAGAAAAAGCAAAGAGAGCTTAAATAACAAGGCCCAATCAAGTACAAAGCAAAAATAGAAAAATAAAAAGCTATGGAACCAACCCATAACAGGTATGGGTCACCACATTAAATACACACTAGACTCAATCTTTTCCATCACTGTTGATAACAGGAGTCGTCGCTTCCTCAGCCTCAGGTACCGAAGAATCTTCATTCACTCATGGTATCTTCTCTATCCAAGGATCTTGTACACTGGATGAAATATGCTTTAATTAATACACTGCTCCCGACGACGTCATCGCCTTTGGGCCTTTCGGGGAGGGTCAACAATCCTCCTCATGCGAGGTCTTGCCTCCTCCCAGCAGTCCAGAAGGTGCTAGGAGGGGACCTAAATCCTGTGTAGCCTACCATCAGAAATGGGCTCGGGGTGGCTACGACGGCGCTCGGATGGCGGGAGCCCGCATGCAGGATGCCTGGTAAGAAGAGATGAGGGAGGGAAAGATGTTCCACCTGCTAGAGGGAGCCTCTGGAGATTTCGACAAGATCTTCCGCAGGAGGGTGGTAGAAAGAGGGAGGTGGAGTTTGGCTGGGCCTTTCTCCGGCAAGGCAGAGCTCCAACAAGGATGGTTCACCTCGATTTATGTTGGGCAGTGGAGTGAAGTTTCTCTGATACCCTTGGGGTGTTTATATAGGCCTGAGGAGAGAAGGATCTATCCCTCATTCTTCTCGGTTAAGCAAACCGAGGAGAGATTTATAGTCGACACACACAAAATTATAGTCGACATCAACTGTGTCGACACCAGGAGGCTGTGTCAACACACAGAGGTAGAAGTCAACAACAGCTAAGTCGACACTTAGAGACTGAGTCGACACCTGGCAGAATCAACAATAAGTCTGTGGCTGAAGTAATTGTGTCGACATACAACTATCTGTGTCGACATATTCTCAAAAAGTTGTGTCAAGAAGCTGTGTCGACATCAAGACATATGTGCCGACATCACAAAGGATTGTGTCGATACTTAATCAAATTGTGTCGACACATTTTAACAATTGTCTCGACACATATTGACAGTTTGTCTCGACATTTTCTGGCAGAAACAAAGACTCTTTGGCAGTTTGAAGAATTGACAGCTGTGGGTCTCTACAGGTTAACTGATGTGATTGACACAGACAGAAGTTTGTTAGGAACCGGACCAGCCGGTTACTAGGAATGAAGGATATAAATAGACGGATAGTGTCTGAAAGAAAAATAAAAAAACCTGAACACTGAATAACAAGTAACAATAAGAAGAAGATCTTTGCAGATCTAAGAAGATATTCTGATTGAACTATCAGAATCTGTCTAAGTAGAATTCAGTCAAGAATTCTAAAGTATCTTCAAGGGACTTGGATAGAGAGAGATCCAGTCAAAAGAAGGCAAGAAGAAAGCTGTCTCAGATTTCAAAAGAAACAGATTCTGAACTTATCTGTCAAGAAGATTCAGATTCAAATTCTGAAATCTAAGGAGAAAGCTGCTGATCAGTTTATTTCAAAGAAGATCAACTCAACAAAGTTCAGATTCAAGAAGCTTTGAAGAAAGCTAAGTTCCAGTTAATTTTATCCATCTGGTTTATCAAGAAGCTGATCAAGAACACTGTCTTGTTCCACCTCTCTCACCAGGAGCAAGATAAAAATATATTTTACTCAAATCTTGTAGGATCTTTTAATAGATCTGAGTTGTAAGCCTAATTTATAAAGGCTGAGTGTAGGAGAGATAATCTCTGAGTTGTAGGTCTTGAATAAAGACTGAGGTAGGGCTGAATTGCCTGAGCTGTAGGAGTGTGGTATCACTCTGAGTTGTAGGAACCTTTCCAGGTTCTGAGCTGTAGGATCTGAGTTAAAGAAGGAAGTTTGGCTGAATCTAGCACACTGCTAGATTGGCGAAGGGGGAAAGTGGATGTACCCAGATCTTGGGGAACCACTATAAATACTTGTTGCAATCTGTGATGTGTAGTTCTAGATTGTGTGATTGTGATTACTGAAGTAGCTGCAGAACTCATAGAAAATAGTCTTTAATTACTTAATCATTCTGCCTTAAGTTTGAAAAGAAAATAAGAACCTATTCACCCCCCCTCTAGGTGTCTAGGTAATCTTGAAAGTAAAACTATCAAGTGGTATCAGAGCCAGGTTGCTCAAAGAAAGACTTAACAGTCTGAGTTAGATCTAAAGGCAGAATCAAGAATCAAGAAAATGGGTTCAGGTGAGAATCACAAGGAGTTGGGATCTATGAAGCTACCCATCTGCAGAAAAGAAATCTTTGGAATCTGGAAGGAAAGGGTTAGGTTGTTTATGGAGGCCTCAGGCCCAAGAATTTATATCACAGTGAAAGAAGGTCCATACATTCCAATGAAGATTTTTGTATTAGATGCAAATCAGAAAACTCCTAAGGATTTTTCAGAAATGACAAAGGAGGAAATCATCTTAGCCACTATGGACAAGAGAGCTCAAAACATCATAGTAAGTGCAATAGATGATTCCACCTTCCAAAATCTGATACATTGCAAGACCTCCAAAGAGATGTGGGACACCTTGATTGTCTATATGGAAGGATCTGAAGAAGTAAGACAAGACAGAAAATCAATGCTCAACCAAGAATATGAGAGCTTCAGACAAGGAAAGTCTGATAGCATAACTGAGTGTTATAAGAAATTCTATAGGATTGTGAATGAACTAATGTCCTATGGAAGAGTCTTCAGTACATATGAGCTGAATGACAAGTTTCTCAGATCTTTAACAAAAGATTGAGATACCAAAATATGTGCCATTAGAGAAGTGGCCAAGTTAGCTGATATTTCTCCTCCAACCTTGTTTGGAAAATTGCTTTCATATGAAATGCAATTGATAGCTAGGAAGGAGGAAGAAAGAAGTACAAAAGGTGAGCATAGATCTGTGGCTTTCAAAGTTGAAGCCACTAGAAAGAAAGGGAGGATGTCTTCATCTCCTCTCAAGGAAGCTACAGAAGAAATAACAAAAAATTCAGATAGTCAGAAATCAGGGAGCAGTGAATCAGATACTGACTTTGCTGCCTTTACAAGACAGTTTCAATAGTTCTTGAAAAAGAAGCAGTGGAAGTCCAGGCCCTCCACATCACAGCCAATAGATGAGTACTATCAGAAGAGAAAATCTTCAAGAAATGAGAGAAACAGAACTAAGCCCAGCAAAGCCATAACTTCTAAGATTGTTTGTTATTGCTGTAATAAGACTGGACATATGATAGCTGAATGTCCAGAAAAGAGAAAGGAGTCAGTAGACAGAAAAAAGACTCAACACAAGGGCAAGAAGGAGAAATCTTTTGTTGCAAAGAAGGATAAGAGTCTTTCAGATCAGTCCTCATCAGAGTCAGAATCTGAAGTAGAAGCATACATAGGATTGTATGCAGCCAATGAAGAAGAAGAATTTCTGCAACTGATGGATTCCATTCATGATCAAGAAGACAAGGAATGCATGGGTCTGATGGCTGAGTTAGAAGATAACCAATGCCAGGATCAGCCTGGTCCTAGTAAGGTACAAAAGGTTTCTAGTTCTTCTGATTTTAGTACTGGTTCAGAGTCAGATTCATCTACATCAAGTGATGTGAATGGATCTGAATCTGAAGGTGATATTCATCAGTTGATGGATGAATATAGGGACTTATTGCAGGCTCTTAAGAAAAGCAAGAACCTAGTCAAAACTCAGGCTCAGGAAATTGCTGATCTTAAGGTGGCTGCAACTGAGTTTGAAAAAGTAATGGATCAAAAGTTAAATGAGATTGCCAAACTGAAAAATATAACCTATATTCATATGGGCACAATCAAATATAACAATGATCAAATTAAGAGTCTGGAGGCCAGACTAAGAATAAAGAAAGATTTAGTGGCTAGTTACTCTAAGCCAAAATCTGTCTTACCTTTAATAGATGAGTTTGTGGCTCAAAAGGGTAAGGTAGGATTAGGCTTCAAAGGTAACCCCAGGGCTGCCCAATTCAAAAGAAAAGGCAAAGCTCCTATCCAGCCTCTAAACCTTTCAGTCCTAGTTATGTTTAGAAAGGTGCAAGTGCCTTCTAATAAATATGATCTTGAGAATATTCATGGTCATATTAAGACTAATGTTCAGATAAACAAGGGTGTAAATGCCAATAGGTCTACCCATGTTCATAAACCCCATGGTTATAAGAAATCTGTGGGTGAAGCTGCAGCAGCACCAGCACTGGACAGAAATTCTTCTGTCAAGGGTGTATCAAGACCTAGATACAACAAGTTTGAATGTTGGTGTTGTGGCAAGAAAGGCCATTTTGCCTTAGACTGCTGGCATAACACAAATGTAAGGAAGAACAATAATCTACCAGTTAGAAGAGCTGTTGGTAGTCTTAATATGAATGGTGCTAACTTGAACCAAGGACCCAAGACATTCTTGGGCTCTAAGGGAAAGTAATTCTGTATTGCAGGAAAGTCCAAGTTGCCATGCCCCTATATGGTACTTGGACAGTGGATATTCCAGGCACATGACTGGAACAAAGGGGCTGCTGAAGGAGTACACATCTGTCAATGATGGACCTAAAGTAATCTTTGGTGGATCTGAAAGAGGAATCATCAAAGGGTTTGGTAACATTTCTTCAAACCAAATTACCAT
The DNA here is from genome assembly GCA_039513925.1 of Platanthera zijinensis. Taxonomy (NCBI): domain Eukaryota; kingdom Viridiplantae; phylum Streptophyta; class Magnoliopsida; order Asparagales; family Orchidaceae; genus Platanthera; species Platanthera zijinensis. The sequence goes on from CM077087.1 coordinate 177,222,596, forward strand.
CACCCAAGTGGCTTATGTAAAAGGTTTGAAACATAATCTGATTAGCATAAGTCAGCTGAGTGATCTTGGATATGATATTTTATTTGTTAAGGATGGATGTCATATCAAGAGGTCAAGTGACCAAGAGGTCATATTGACTGGTTATAGAAAAAGAAATGTTTATTGTCTTAATTTTATATGTGAGAACAAGGCTTCTCCCATCTGTCTTGTAGCTGATGATAATGCATCTCATTGTGTCAAGTGGCACAAGAGGTTGGCTCATCTTAATTACAAGACAATTGGCCAACTCTTCAGCAAAGAGTTAGTGAGGAATGGTCCTCAAGTTAAGTGTATAAAGGAAGGGATATGTTCTGCTTGTCAAAAGGGCAAGCAGACAAAATCCTCCTTTCATAGTCTTGAAAACAAGGATTCTGTTAGGTGCTTATACCTCTTACATATGGATCTTTTTGGTCCTATGCCAGTTCATAGTCTAGGTAGGAAGGTCTACACTTTTGTGGTTGTAGATGACTATTCTAGATATACATGAGTGTTCTTTCTGAGACAAAAATCAGAAATCCCAAGTGTCTTACTTAGTTTTGTGAAACAAATTCAGAATGAACTAAACAGTACAGTGGTCAAAATCAGAAGTGACCATGGCACTAAATTTCAATCTGAAAGTATGACAAAATTATGTGAAGACTTTGGGATTTTCCAAGAGTTCTCCTCACCTAGAACACCTCAGCAAAATGGTATTGCTGAAAGAAAGAATAGGACATTGATTGAAGCTAGTAGAACTCTATTGAGTGACACCTCTCTTCCAGAATATTTCTGGGCTAAGGCAGTAAACACTGCATGTCATGTGATCAATAGGGATTCTATCACCAAGTGCCACAAAAAGACTCCCTATGAAATTATGAAAGATAGAAAACCAAATCTATCCTACTTTAGGATCTTTGGTTGCAAGTGCTATATACTTAACAATGGCAAGTCATATCTAACTAAGTTTGCTGTCAAATCCCAAGATGGGATATTTGTAGGGTACAACATAAATAGTAAGGCCTATAGAGTCTTCAACTTGACTACTCAAGTTGTAGAAGAATCTGTACATGTTGTGTTTGATGAATCAAGATTAATCAACTGTGAGTTGCCTTATACTTCATACAGTCCAACAGGTATAAGCAAAAGGATGGACAAGCTTTCCATTGCAGAAGGTTCAACAGCAAATGAACAGATGGAAAATGTTGGCTACAGTCCAGGGAGAGTACATGATTCTATAGAAGCTGATGACAACCAAGAAGTACAGCATGATGAAGGAGCTAGAGATGTTCAACCAGAAGGAAATCTACCTCTAGCCATAAGACATCTAAAAGATCATCCAACTAATCAAATAATAGGTGATCCAAGTCAAGGAGTGCAGACTAGAAGCAGAAATCTGAGCACAGTCCTACACTCAAGTTTCCTATCTCAAATGGAGCCTAAGAAATTTGAAGAAGCCATCCAAGACCAACATTGGATTAATGCTATGCAAGAGGAGATTAATCAATTCAGAAGGTGCAAAGTCTGGGAGCTTGTTCCTAAACCAAAAGACCACAACATCATTGGAACAAAGTGGATATTTAAGAACAAGTTGGATGAGAGTGGAGTAATTGTAAAGAACAAAGCAAGACTGGTTGCTAAAGGATATAGACAGGAAGAGGGAATAGATTTTGATCAGACATTTGCCCCAGTAGCAAGACTGGAGGCAATCAGGATGTTTCTTGCCTATGCTGCATACCAAGGATTCAAGGTATACTAAATGGATGTGAAATCAGCATTTCTGAATGGAGATCTAAAAGAAGAAGTCTATGTGGAACAACCATCAGGTTTTGTAGACTCTCTTAAACCTGATTATGTTTTTAGACTTAGGAAAGCTTTATATGGGTTAAAGCAAGCCCCAAGGGCTTGGTATGACACCATGTCTACTTTCCTTATTGAGAACAAATTCTCAAGAGGTAAAATAGACAAGACTTTATTCCTTAGGGAGTCTAAAGACAAGATAATCTTAGTCCAAATCTATGTGGATGACATAATTTTTGGGTCTATAGAGAACAACCTTTGCAAGAAGTTTGTCAAACTTATGCAAGGGAAGTTTGAAATGAGTAGTATGGGGGAACTTAAGTTCTTCTTGGGACTCCAAGTAAGACAGACTGATGATGGCTTGTCCATATCCCAGTCTAAGTTCACCAAAGAGTTGATAAAGAAATATGGTATGGAATCTTCCTCTACCATGAAAACTCCTATGGGAACAAATATGTCTATATATAAAGATGATACAAGTAAGCCTGTAGATGAGTCTTTGTATAGAGGAATAGTTGGTTCTCTATTATACCTCACAGCTAGTAGACCAGATATTATGTATGCTACATGTGTCTGTGCTAGGTACCAGGCATGCCCTAAAGAATCTAATTACACTGCTGTTAAAAGAATTTTGAGATATTTAAAGGGCACACCAAATCTAGGCCTTTGGTACCCTAGGAATGGAGATTTTCAACTAATAGGTTATTCAGATGCAGATTTTGCAGGCTGCAGAGAAGATAGAAAAAGTACTACAGGTACATGTCAATTTTTGGGAGGAAGGTTGATATCATGGAGTAGTAAGAAGCAGACTAGTGTGGCAATATCCACAACTGAGTCTGAGTATGTTGCAGCTGGAAGTTGTTGTGCACAACTATTGTGGATTCAGCATCAACTAAAAGATTATGGTATTCAGGTAAGTAGAACACCTTTATTATGTGATTCTAAAAGTGCTATTTCTATTGCAAATAATCCTGTTTCACATAGTAGGACTAAGCATATAGAAATAAAATACCATTTTCTTAGAGAACATGTAGAAAAAGACACTAGAATTTGTTAAGACAGATTATCATATTGCAGATGTATTTACTAAGCCTCTGGATGAAACAAAATTCAATAGATTTAAAATTGAATTAGGCATGCTAACTATAGATTAGTTTAGCAAAATTTGACTAAGTAAAACTGTGTTGACTCATTCAGGATTTAAGTATCGACACAGAGGATTTGTGTCGACAAACTCAGAAAAATGGTGTCGACACAGAGTAGATGTGTCGACACATCAGGGATTTTATGTCGACATAGTCTAAGAGCGACATGTCGACACAACTAGAGTATTGTTGTCGACTTATTCAGAATTTATGTCGACACATATTGTCTGTGTCGACACAATTTGACTATTTTTGCCCGCCTTTTGATCTTCTTGGCACAGAAGGGTATAAATAGGTCACAGCCGTATTTTGTCGACACGCTCACCAGGGTTTCGAGACAAAAACCTTGTGTATCGACAATCCTTCTTCTCTCTTTTCTCAAGCTTTCTCAACGATTCAATGACGCCAAAGATCGAAGATTCCATCAACGAGGGATATGAACTGGTTAGGCATGCGTTCGTCGATGCAGATCTAGAGATTAAGATGGTGGTGTCTCTTCTTATAGATAGTGGACTTGAATTCCTTGTCTCTGAACCCACCAAGGTCTGGAAGAAGGAAGTTCTTGCATTCTACTCCACCGCATCTGTGGATTCTACTGGTATGAAAATCAAATCAACTATTCAGGACACAAGAGTCAAGGTGACTCAGAAGCGATTAAACAGAATCCTTCATCTTCCAAGGATAAACGATGAAGAGGAGGTTTCAGCCTCATAAACAAGGCAAACACTTCAGTGGTGTGGACTGGATCCCACCATGAAGATTGGTGCTGCCTTCAATCAAAAAGGCATGAATAATCAGGGTAAATTCCTTTCTGAAGTTATTGGGAAAGTGGTGCTGTGCAAGACTGGTGGACATGATAGGATCTCTGTCTTCATGTTCAACCTAATGACTAGGATTGTATTTCACATTCCCACCAACTGGTCAGCAGTTGTGTTTGACAAAATCAAGGAGGCAATCAAGAAGCCAAACATGGCTAGAATACTGAGTCTTTACTTAGCTGGAATCATTCCAGAAGTAATGCAACAACTACCATGCTCCAAGATCAATCATATGAGGAGAATGGATATAAGGTTGTTCTCCAGGTGGGATAGAGTTCTATCCAAGGATATGCCTGAAGAAGACAGGCAGGAGCCAGCTGAGAAGTCTCCAACTCATAATCACACTGAGCTTGGTACTGAAACAATTCAAGTACATACAGAACAGACTACAACACAAGATCAGTATCAGGCTAATACTATCCAAGATCCAGAACAGATACCTGAACAGGTTCAGGTGGATCCTAGTACTGCTCATACAGAAGAAGCAGAAAGGATTGACTTATCAGAGGAGATAGATACTGCTAGACTAGATGATCTTATAGAGAGAATCAATGTTCCGTCACCTCCTTAAACACCAAAGGAATATACAATGGATGATCTCTTCAAAGAGGCTGAAGACACAACAGATAAAGATGACACCCAAAGGGTTGAGGGGGAGCAAGCTAGTGAGGAGAGGGTATCAGGTGAAGGTGAACAGGAGCCACATGTTACTGAAACTGAAATCCCTACCTCACAAAAAGAAAGATTTCAGATTGAGAGTTCCTCTGATTTCGGGAATGAAGAAATTCAAGAGGCAAAGAAAAGGAAGCTTATGGTCTTCAAGAGAAGAAGCCATAGTTATAAGAAAGCACTTCAAACAACACCACTCACCTCTTCAGATTTTGATTATGCAAAGTTCTTGGTAACTTTTCAAATGAAAATGGATGAACAAAGACAATCTCTAGAGAAATATGTTGATGAAAGTCATAAAAATCTTCAGTTTGATCTAGCTCAAGATATAAAGTCTATAAGATTTGAAGTCAATCAACATAAAAGAGAAATGACTGATTGTTTTACAAAAGGGGCACATGTTGTTGTATATCTGGCCCAACAACAAGAAGTAATGAAGAAAGAAATAGATGCTCAATCTATTAATTAAGGATACATTCTTGAAAATCAGAAAATGCTAAATGACAATCTGACAACTGCCAACACAGATATTCTTGCTCAATTTCAAACAACCATGTCTAAATTGACTGAAGCTAGAGCAGCTGAAATGCTAGTATATGACACTAAGTTCAAAACTGCTTTAGACTCAGTACAGACAGCCATAACCACTTTCCAGAAGGAAATTACTGCAAAACTTAACAAGTTGAAACCCTTCTTCAAAGATGGCATTAATTATCTGGATGGTCAGATCAGGTTTCAGAAGGAAGATCTCAGAGATCATGTAGCAAGAGAAATCCTAAAGGGGGAGAGGGTACTTATTTATGCTAGCTCAAAACATGCCAAGTGGGTCACTAACAGTGTCAGAGCCACATTGGGATATCCACCCCTTTGTGATGATGATAATATGGCAGAGTCAGGAGTACAGCAACAAGGTCTACTTGAAGGCAACCAACCAGAGGTTGCTCAAGTCATATACCCTCCTGCAGATTTTGACATGATTCATCAGCAGGTGCAAACTATGTATAGTCCTCCAGAGGAGGTTTCAAATATTATACTTGGAAAAGTAGACATGCCTGAAGCTGCAATCAAGGTTCAGCAAGAGGCTCAACTGTCAAAGAAGAGATTTAGGGAGCAAGCTGAATTAAAACCTGATTTTGAACAGTGGAGCCCTACCTCTAGAAACATCATACTAGCTGTCTGGAAAGCTGTAAAAGATCAAGTCCATGAAAGGGGCAAGTGGTACAATGAACAAGAATGACAGAAGCATGAAGCCAGACAAGAGGCTATTGTTCAGTATAGAAGGAAAGCTAAGATGGGAAAGCTACCTCCTAATGCTGTGGAGCCTAGCAAATACTTTCCCAAGCCGTATCACTATTTTGAGAGACAAAGACTGAAGACTGAGGCTCAGGAGAAGGCTGATCTTAAAGGCAAAAAGCCTATGGAAGAAACTGAACCTTCTGTGCAGGCACAAGTACAACCAGGAAGAGGGATTGTTATAAAGGAGCCTGATCAGTCTTAGTCTAAGATGTCTTAGTTTTAGTTTAAAAATGTGTAATGTGAAACATTCAGTGTTAAACATTTTGTAAACAATCATTTTGACATAATACACAAAATCTTGCTCTTTAGTTAATTTTTGTGTACATCTTTTTATCTCTGTGATGAATCTGTGCAAATGTTTTGATTGTTAATATTTTCTATAATATAAAGCTTACATACATCATCATTTTTATTATCATAAGTGGTGTATATCATTAGCTAATATGGGTTATGACTTCTCCAAATAGGGGGAGATTGTTGGGTACATTGGAAAATATGTACCTGATTTGAAGAAGCCTAAATTAGCATAATGATATACATCAAGGTGTATTTGATGTTGTTTAAGTTGAATATGTGCAGGTTAAAAGTATGAAGAATTTCTAAGTCCATGTGTCGACACCAGAAAAAGATGTGTCGATACTTCAGGAAGATTGTGTCGACACTTGAAGAAGGTTGTGTCGACACAGAGAAAATGAGTCGACATCAACTGTGTCGACACCGGGAGGCAGTGTCGACACACACAAAATTATAGTCGACATCAACTGTGTCGACACCAGGAGGCTGTGTCGACACACAGAGGCAGAAGTCAACAACAGCTAAGTCGACACTTAGAGACTGAGTCGACACCTGGCAGAATCAACAATAATTCTGTGGCTGAAGTAATTGTGTCGACATACAACTATCTGTGTCGAAACATTCTCAAAAAGTTGTGTCAAGAAGCTGTGTCGACATCAAGACATATGTGTCGACATCACAAAGGATTGTGTCGACACTTAATCAAATTGTGTCCACACATTTTAACAATTGTCTCGACACATATTGACAGTTTGTCTCGACACTTTCTGGCAGAAACAAAGACTCCTTGGCAGTTTGAAGAATTAACAGCTGTGGGTCTCTACAGGTTAACTGACGTGATTGACACAGACAGAAGTTTGTTAGGAACCGGACCAGCCGGTTACCAGGAATGAAGGCTATAAATAGACGGATAGTGTCTGAAAGAAAAACAAAAAAAACTGAACACTGAATAACAAGTAACAATAAGAAGAAGATCTTTGCAGATCTAAGAAGATATTCTAATTGAACTATCAGAATCTGTCTAAGTAGAATTCAGTCAAGAATTCTAAAGTATCTTCAAGGGACTTGGATAGAGAGAGATCCAGTCAAAAGAAGGCAAGAAGAAAGCTGTCTCAGATTTCAAAAGAAACAGATTCTGAACTTATCTGTCAAGAAGATTCAGATTCAAATTTTGAAATCTAAGGAGAAAGCTGCTGATCAGTTTATTTCAAAGAAGATCAACTCAACAAAGTTCAGATTCAAGAAGCTTTGAAGAAAGCTAAGTTCCAGTTGATTTTATCCATCTGGTTTATCAAGAAGCTGATCAAGAACACTGTCTTATTCCACCTCTCTCACCAGGAGCAAGATAAAAATATATTTTACTCAAATCTTGTAGGATCTTTTAATAGATCTGAGTTGTAAGCCTAATTTATAAAGGTTGAGTGTAGGAGAGATAATCTCTGAGTTGTAGGTCTTGAATAAAGACTGAGGTAGGGCTGAATTACCTGAGCTGTAGGAGTGTGGTATCACTCTGAGTTGTAGGAACCTTTCCAGATTCTGAGCTGTAGGATCTGAGGATCTGAGTTAAAGAAGGAAGTTTGGCTGAATCTAGCACACTGCTAAATAGGCGAAGGGGGAAAGTGGATGTACCCAGATCTTGGGGAACCACTATAAATACTTGTTGCAATCTGTGATGTGTAGTTCTAGATTGTGTGATTGTGATTACTGAAGTAGCTGCAGAACTCATAGAAAATAGTCTTTAATTACTTAATCATTCTGCCTTAAGTTTGAAAAGAAAATAAGAACCTATTCACCCCCCCTCTAGGTGTCTAGGTAATCTTGAAAGTAAAACTATCAGAAGTTCCACCTGCTGGAGGGAGCCTCTGGAGCTTTCGACAAGATCTTCCACAGAAGGGTGGTAGAAAGAGGGAGGTGGAGTTTGGCTGGGCCTTTCTCCGGCAAGGCAGAGCTCCAACAAGGATGGCTCACCTCGATTTATGTTGGTTAGTGGAGTGAAGTTTCTTTGATACCCTTGGGGTGTTTATATAGGCCTGAGAAGAGAAGGATCTCTCCCCCATTCTTCTCGGTTAAGCAAACCAAGGAGAGATTTACGCTATCCGTGATTAGTTTGGAGGGGGGAACATCTGACTTCCATCAAGATGAAAAGGAACAACCACTTGTTGAAATCAAGGAGGATTTGGTGTATGGTGGCTTTGTTTTAGGTTTGGGAGAGGCCGGGAAGCCACGAGCCTTTAGCCTAGGGTTTCCAATCCTAGCTTAGGGTTTCCAACCCATAATTAGACAGCTGCACCAATAGGGATTAGCCAAATGACTTTGATGATGGGCTTAATCTTTGGTCTTGGTGAAAGAAGGAGAGGGAGAGGGATGTAGGAAAATCTTTTCTTTGGCCCAAGGCCCATCTTCCTAACTATGTTGTTGGAAAATATAGCCTTTTTAGGATTGGAGTTGGGCCCATGTTGGCTTTTGTAGGTGGCTTCAAGTGTTGGTACTATTGGAATTAAATTCCTCTAAGAAAATTATATTTTAGAGGAGTTTGATCAAAGTCAATCCTAGGGTGGGTCCCTCATGTGGATCAAGGTCGAGGTAGGTCTAAGTCATCAAGTGACAAGCCAACATTGGGGTATTTGAGTAATATTTGTGTGTGCATGCTTTTTAGTGCACATAAACCTTAATTTGACAAAGTTGACCAAACATTGTCGGAATCAAGCACAATGAATTATGTTGCTCTCATATTGAACATACGAGTCCAATACAACTAACTGTGGTCAATTTCGAGCTCATATGTTCAATATACTAAAGTGGCGTTGTTGCACACTCTATACTCAAAATAGCCATTTTCTCCAAATGACCTGAAATCAAAACGAAACGAGTTTTGTTGCACTCCTACCGACTATACGAGTCCAATGGAACTGACAAAACTCAATTCAGAACACTTATGCTCAATATTCTAAAATGGCATCGTCGTGACGCACTACTATATTCAAATTTGTAATTTTCTCCAAATGACCTTGGATCGAAACGAAATGAGTTTCATTACACTCATATTGACTATACAAGTCTAATACAACTGATAGAACTCAATTCAGAGCATGTATGCTTAATATTCAACAACAACGTTGTCGGGACTCACTACTATTCCCAAAATGGTCTTTTCTCCAAATGATCTCGGATCGAAATGAAATGAGTTCCATTGTAATCATATTGATTATACGAGTCTAATGGAACTAGTCAAACTTAATTTGGAGCACGTATGCTCAATATTCTAAAACGGTGTCGTCGTGACACACTGTTATAATCAAAATGATCATTTTTTCAAATGACCTCGGATCGAAACAAAACGAGTTTGATTGCACTTGTATTGACAAGACAAGACTAATGCAATTGATAGAACCCAGTTTGGAGCACGTATGCTCAAAATTCAATTATGAGTCACCTCCTAACTTTAGGTTACCCTATAGGTGATTGAGGTCACTTGTATTGGTTTTTCTAGGTCTTAGTGACCCAACAAAAGTTGGGAGTTATACTAGGTACTAAGGAGAGTGCACCATAGGAGATTAGACACATTTCATGCTCTATCGGGTCCCTTCGCCGGTTAGCCAGATTTTGTTATCGTTAGATGTCACTCACATCAAGGAGTACATTAGGTTGTACATCGAGATCTGGGTAGTGAGGTACGACCACACCCAGAAGTGGTTGGACAGATCAATGTTACCGATCTGCAACATCAGTGAGCTTCACATGGTTCACTACCCAGCTGAAAGAGAAAGAATCAAACTATGTCGACATAAGGTGTTGTTGTAGGTTGTGAACACCTGCATTATTACATGCTAGCTAGCAGAGATTTATTAAATAATTGTTTATATATCCTTCCTTTTAGTTGTTGAAACCAAAAACTTGGTCTCTTATAGAGTTTGGGGTCTTAAAAAAGGGGTGACCTCACACCTACTGCACTCAGGAGAACTTCATAGGCCAAAGACTCAAGAAGCTAGGGACAGACCCTCGGCTCTAGCGTGGAGGTCCCAACTCACACTCGGAAGACCTTTGAGATCTCCCCCTCCCTAGCCAATGCTGAGCTAGGTGCTTTGGAGGACAAATGAAGAGGATGAAGAGTAGTGACCAACTCCCCTTCCAAGGCACCCTTAAGGGTCTATTTATAGATTTCCCAAAGCTAGGGACCAAAAGGTCAGAAATACCCCTAAGACAAATAGGTTCCGGGCCAACAGAAAACATCCACACCGTGGGGGGGGGGGGGTAAAAGGGTAATTCCACTCCGGGGGCACAACGGTAAAAGCATGGCCAAAAGAGGTTTGGGGGTGAAAGGAGGCTATACCATGCCCCCACCCTCCCTGGACACCTGAGATTAGTGGGGGTTAAACCACTCCACCCCTCCTTCACCTTGTGGCCAGGCAAGTAGGCGAGTACAGGCTGGGCGAACTTGCTGCTGAGCGAGCACAGGTCAGGCGAGTAGACGGCTAGGCGAGACCTGTTAGGGCGAGGACAGCTAGGCGAGCTGAGGTCGGGCGAGACCGATTAGGGCGAGACGCAGCCTGGGCGAGTAGGGGGTTAGGCGAGACCGAGGCTGACGAGCTGCGGCTAGGCGAGAAGTGGCTAGGCGAGACGCGGCCTGGGCGAGAAGCGGCTAGGCGAGACCGGTTAGGGCGAGACCAGCTAGGCGAGCTAAGGTCGGGCGAGACCGGTTTAGGGCGAGACGCGACATGGGCGACCTCTCAAAGGGGCTGGGGGAGACAATTATTTCATCTTCCTACTAGTATATTATGCAGGTTGAGCCTAAATTGGCCACCAAGAGTGTCAAACCCCTCGAAAAGCTTAAAAATGCATAGCTAGCCCCGCGCCAGCTGGAGGGACCCCACTCCATGAATACGGGATTGTACACAATCCTCGCTCTTTTCGAGTGAGTTCCACGCTCGGAAAGAAATGTCCAACCCAACGTATTCGCTGAGTGTAGTTCTTTTGCGCGTTCGAAAAGATACTTAGCCTCTCCGAGTAGAATTCACTTAACCTCCCTGAGGGATCAACCTATCATGCCAGCTAATGGGAGCCTGGGTGACGAGAACCCCTCGGGGTTGGAAACTTGATCTCCTCGAGGCACATTCGACCAGACCAGCTAATGAGAGCCTGGGTTAGGAGATCATCTCAGGGGGTTGGAATTTGATCTCCCCGAGGCACATTCGACCCAACCAGCTAATGAGAGCCTGTATGAGGAGATCCTCTCGGGGGTTGGGAACTTGATCTCCACCGAGGCACATTCGACCCAACCAGTTAGTGAGAGCCTGGATTAGGAGATCCTCTCGGGGGGTTGGGAACTTGATCTCCCCGAGGCACATTCGACCCAACCAGCTAGTGAGAGCCTGGATGTGGAGATCCTCTCGGGGGTTGGGAACTTGATCTCCTGGAGGCACATTCGACTCAACCAGCTAGTAAGAGCCTGGATGAGGAGATCCTCTCGGGGGTTGGGAACTTGATCTCCTGGAGGCACATTCGACCCAACCATCTAGTGAGAGCCTTGATGAGGAGATCCTCTCGGGGGTTGGGAACTTGATCTCCCCGAGGCACATTCGACCCAACCAGCTAGTGAGATCCTTGATGAGGAGATCCTCTCGGGGGTTGGGAACTTGATCTCCCCGAGGCACATTCGACCCAACTAGCTAGTGAGAGCCTGGATGAGGAGATCCTCTCGGGGGTTGGTAACTTGATCTCCACTGAGGCACATTCGACCCAACCAGCTAGTGAGATCCTGGATGAGGAGATCCTCTCGGGGGTTGGGAAATTGATCTCCACCGAGGCACATTCGACCCAACCAGCTAATGAGAGTCTGGATGAGAAGATCCTCTCGGGGGTTGGGAACTTTATCTCCCTGAGGCACATTCGACCCAACCAGCTAGTGAGAGCTTGGATGAGGAGATCTTCTCAGGGGGTTGGAACTAGGCATGTCACCTGAACTTTATCAAATCCAACATCCTCAAATGGGGAAAAATTTGGGTTACATGACCTCCTGACTCAGCTGGTCATGGGTAGAGCTTGTTATAAAATAAGAAAAAGAAAAGGAAAAGACCTCACCAAGGTGAGGCTTCTTTAGGCTGCCTTGGCATGATGACCTTCATTCGCTTCCTTCTCCCATGGGGGTTGGACCTGGGCTTGACCCCCACTCTACCGTGGATCACTCATATGGCCCCTCGGGTTCCCATATCAACCTGATCCTCACATATGTCATCCCTCGTTACTCGGGGTGGAACTTCAATTTGCTCCGGCGGCTGTTGCTGGGTTAGACCTCTAGCCCCCCTCACTTCCAGGAACTCGGGGCAGGTAGCCGTGGCATGCCCCTCCACTTGGTGGAAGTCACAGTATGGTAATGCTCTTCCTCCCCTCCTTCGGCGGGCTGGGCGATCTCTCCTGTTACCTCTTCCCCCTCCTCCTATCGACAAGGCTTGTTGCGGTGGGGGTAGGAGCTGTCTTGGGGCTTGCCTTTGGAAGTTGAACCTCCCTTGACCTTCGGGAAAGTTCCCCTTATCCTGGACGAGACCTCTTCCTGGACCCTGGACGGGCCCTCCCTGCCACCTCCAACCTGGCTCCGGACCTTCCTGTCCCTGGAACCCCTGAGCTCTCGGCTCCTCCCTCCTTCTTCCCTCCTGATGCCTCGAGCCACCTTGCTCTTTCGACTCCGCCTCCGTTAACCTTGCCAACTTTTTGACAAACGTCGGGTTGTCCACCTCGGTTGTTATCTCCTCTACCGCCCTTTCCATCAGCTCTTCGAAGGAAAGGGGGGCCTTTCGGTTCATGCTCATCTTGAAGAACCCCTCGCGCAACTCCACCGTTAATGCCATCTGGAGGGCATACCCCAGCATCTCCTGGATATCCAGGATCTCCTCTTGGAACCTGTCAACGTAATGGGCCAGCGACTCCTCGGCCCCCTGCCTTATCAAGAAGATGGACTCATGACTCTTCTTCCTCTTCTTGTAGGTCGAGAAGCGAAGCTAAAAGCTCCGGCTCAAGTCATCGAACCCATAGATTGATCTCGGTGGGAGTTGGTGGAACAAGTCCCTTGCCTTATCTTTCAACGTGATCGCGAAGAGGCGACACTTAAAAGCATTTGTCATAAGCCTGATAGAGACCGCATCCTCAAACCACTGCAGGTGTTGGACGGGGTCATCCTTCCCGGTGTAGTAAGCCATGTCAGGTTCTATGAACCCCTCGGGAACGGGAGCTGAGATGATTAGCTCGCTGAAGGGTGACCCCCTAATTGGTGGTCTCGCGAGCTCTACTCGCGCGACCTGCTCGCCTGGGAGGCTAGCATTCGCCGGGTTTGAGAACAACTCCCGGCCGATGAGGTCTGGCCCCCCAACTCCCATCCTTTCCTTTTCGGGTCGTCTTCCTGGTGCACTTCCTTCTCCCCCTACTGGGGTCATCTCGCCTAGATCCCTGGGAGACAGCTCGCCGAGACCCCTGGAAGGCAGTCCCTGGGGGTGGGAGTTGAGCTGTCAACCCGAGGGGTAATACTTCGTAGCATCTCCATGATGCCTTAGATGGACGCCATGAACTCCTCCCATCCTACGAAGGGTGACGAGTTGGGGAGCTCGCCGAGATCATCACCACCTGCCTGATCTCTAGCCATGACACTCTCCCGAGATCTTCTGTGCTGGTCACTCTCCACCCTCACCGCACCAAAATGTTGAAACCAAAAACTTGGTCTCTCGTGGAGTTCGGGGTCCCAAAAAAGGGGTGACCTCACACCTACAGCACTCAGGAGAACGCCACAGGCCAAAGACTCAAGAAGCTAGGGACAGACCCTCGGCTCTAGCGTGGAGGTCCCACCTCACACCAGGAAGACCTTTGGGATCTCCCCCTCCCTAGCTAATGCTGAGCTAGGTGCCTTGGAGGACAAAAAACGAAAGTGAAGAGTAGTGACCAACTCCCCTTCCAAGGAACCCTTAAAGGTCTATTTATAGATTTCCCAAAGCTAGGGACCAAAAGGTCAAAAATACCCCTAAGAAAAATAGGCCCCGGGCCAATAAAAAACATCCACACCGGGGGGTAAAGAGGTAATTCCACCCTGAGAGCACAATGGTAAAAGCACGACCAAAAGAGGTCCGGGGGTGAGAGGAGGCTACACCTATAACGTTCTGATTCGCGCTAGGCCCCTTGTGCGTGTTTTTGGAGTCAGGAGAACGAACTCTGGCTCGAGGGGATACATGCAGCTGGACCCACATTTGTGTGGAAAAGAGAAGTTGGTCCAAAATAGGACACGGGTGGGAACACGGGTGTGTCCCTACCCGTGTGCCTTGTGTGGTTCTCGAGAAGTGTCCTGTGTACTCGAGAAGTTGTCCCGAGTAGGACACGGGTGGGAACACGGGCGTGTTCCCAACCCATGTGCGTCGAGTGGAGATCGATGAAGAGTGACCCGAGCAGGACACGGGTAGGGACACGGGCGTGTCCCGACCCGTGTGCGTCAATGAATTATGTCCCTAATAGGACACGGGTGTCGACACGGGAAGAACCACGACTGTGTCACTGGACACGGGTAAGGACACGGGCATGTCCATACCCGTGTTAGTGCATTGAATCAACATTGAAACCATCGGCGACGATTCGCCCGAGCATGACACGGGTAAGGACACGGGCGTGTCCCTACCCGTGCCACTTTTCATATATAAGGGTTGTGAAAACCCTAGCCATTTTCACTCTTCATTCCAGCCCTTTTTCCTGAGAGAACTTCCATAGAGGAGAGAAACTTCTGGAGCAAGCCCTTGAGGAGGAGATCCGCCGCCGCCGTGAAGGAGAAGATGCCGTCGAGAAGAACTACGCGATCTATGGCCGGAAATGGTGGAACCGCTGAAATCGAGGTGATATTCCTCCCCTCTCCCTTGGTGCTAGATCTGTAGATATCTAGGTAAGATGTCAACTCAAGAGAGTCTAGACATGAGAGATGGTGATTTCTCTAGGAAAGGCCACGCTAGAACTTGTGTTCTAAAGTTTAGCCATCTTCAACCTCCCCTTCTTCAAAGTGATGATGGGGGTGGATTTGTGAAGTGGAATGACCTTGAGAGGGTGAATAAGGGTGGAGGAGCTTCTGGTTGCAATTTGGGGAGATCGGCTTGAAGAGGAAGATGAACCGATGCCGTTCATTCCGCTTCAAGATGCATGCAGAAATCTTTGTTCTGCACGCAGCGGCCTTCTTGGCTGTTTTAAGTCAAGAAATAACAAGATCTGTGTTTTTGACTAAACACCAAAGTTGTAGCCCTTGAAATTACCTTTCCAACGAGTGGTTACACGCCTTCAGGTGAAGCCTATAGCCACGGGAATGTCTGATCGAAGTAAGGGTTGTAGACTAAGCGCACATAAATCGTATTCTGTACGCTGCAGGCTTTGGAGCCAATTTCATGTGGGATGCAGTCTGATATGGGTTGCAGACTAAACATGAAATCTGTAGCCCATGAAAAGACCTTTCCATCGAGGGGTTACACGCACTCACCGGATTCCTGTAGCCACGGGAATCTTCAGTTGAAGTTGCTGTCCAGATTTATTCTGCACTTAAATTCTGGGTAGTGTATAACATGGATTTAGATTCGGTGGAATTAATGTTGCAATCTAACTCGAGGTTCGGGTGAACTCTTTTATGTTAACCATCATAGTGCTATGAAGGTTGAAGTTTATTAATTAGAATTTCATATAACGAGTTATGAAGCAAGCTTAACTAAACGAAATGACTTGATGGAAAGTGGTAGACTATCACTTATGCGCATCATGTTTATATTATGTTGAAATCGTTCGGAATGACATTTAGAAGAATAAACTATGACCATGAGTATGTTGAATTAATAGAATGAAATTTAGCAGTCCAATGCTTAGAGTGTCGTCTCCTTACGGGTAGCATTGTGGAAGGTAGTATTTTGCAGTGTTGGCCGTCACTAGTCGGGATGGTGTTGAGATGAGTAAAGCCGGATTGTTGGGCTTGGTCCTCGTGCTTTCTCCGAGGCTCATTCCATGCCACGGTGTTGTGGAACTTCCATGCCACGATGTTGTGGAAATTGCATGCGGTGTGAGTCGACACGCGGTGTCGTAATCCTGGGTTAAAGATAGTGTGGCAGGTCTACGGGCTCACCAATCGTCACACCGATGGGAGTTGACAGATAGACTTTGGACGGTTGGGCTTAGTCCTCGGTGTTCATGTCCCGGGGCTCCTTCCGTGCCAGGTGAACGGTTGGGCTTGGTCCTCTTGCTTATTTCTGAGGCTCCTTCCGGGTCACACCATAGGCCAGTTCGGGGCTAGGATCTTGGTGCACATCTACCCGAGACACCCGCTAGGCCATAGTACGCAAATGAGCTCCGCTATTGTGTTCTTAGCGTCGAGGCGTACGGAGGCCTAAGTGAGGTAGTGTGGATACCCACTTAGTAGTAGATTTGCCCGTTCTACTATCACCGTCTGACCACGACGGTTGACGCCTGAGAGGTTAGCTACCTGCTCGAAAAGTGGGAACTACAAGTCTGTGTCGACATAACAACTGCATGTGCGTGATCATGGGTGTGTTATTGCATTGCATACATGGCATTACACTTCATTACATACAGAAGATACTCACCGTATAAGTTTGTATGGGCACTCCTATACGATGAGTTACTTAATGCTGAACGATCCTCAACCTATATGTCTGTATGGGCATTCTTATAAGTTGAGTTACTTTTGCTATAGTATTACTCATATGTTGTTGTAGATGTTAGAAATGCTAGAATATCATGTTGCTCGTTTAACATACCGCTATATCTAATATCAATACCACTTGCTTTTACTTTTACCTAACTTATATATATTGTACCCTGTCCCTTTCACCGCCCGGTGCTGAGGAGTCACCGGGAGAGCGGATGTGAAGCCACTTAGTCTTTATGAATAATGGTTGCTACGTCTTCCTTTTAGGAGGAAACCCCACAGGTGGAGCAGCAGCAGGTTATGGAGCCGGACAGTCAGGCCAGGACGACAGGGCCTGAAGGGACGGTGTCGTCGCTACCGTCTATTACAGATGTGAGTGTGTGAGAGTTTTGTTGTAGCCCCTTCGGGGCAATTTTATAGTTGTACTCTGATTTTATAGAAGCATGTTTTAGCTTCTCTATTGTTGTACTTTTGGACTTATAGCTTTCTGTGGATTTGACTTCTTCATATTATTATGGTTGAGTTGGCATATATATATTGATATTGGTTGTAGTCGGCATAATAAGCGTCTTGTGATACAGGCTAGCACGAGTGTTAGTGCTACCCCAAGGCGGCTGTTCTGGGCATAAGACCCCTCTCGTGCTATTTTTTGTGTTCCGGGAGGGAGATCTTACAAATGGTATCAGTTTGCCATGATCCTCAACTAAAGAAGTCATTCAACAATGGAGCCACTCCCGTTCGACTAGTCAGTTTGGGGACTAACTGACTTAGCGGAAGCAGTGGTGTGCCCATATGTAATTCACACTAAGTTTGTCCAACTTTGACCTTAAGATTAGCCAACCTGACCGTAAGTTTGCATTCTACGTGTAGATTCCAGTGCATGTTAAGTCATTAGGGGGCACTCCTGCCCCTTCCATACCCACTCAGTTCCAACAATCCGAGTTGGGGAAGACGCTCACCGCCATCTTGGATGCTTTTAGGGCATAGCAGCCTCCGGTGCTACAACAGGCCCCGGGCTCTAACTGACTGAGCACCTTTCGGGCTCTCTCCCCTCCCATTTACCTTGGGACGGAGTCAGCCGTGCGCACGGAGGAATGGCTTGACACAGTACAGGAGTTATTGGCTGGTATCCGTTGTCCAACCAACACGGCTGTAACATTGGCGGTGTCCACCTTGGAGCTACATGCTAAGAGGTGATGGAAGTCACTCATGGGCTCCACCTTCCAAGGCCGAGTCTATACAGAGATAAGTTGGAGTGAATTCTCGGATGTCTTCTTGGAGCACTTCATCCCTTCATCCGCTCGAGATGAACTTGAGGAGAGGTTTCTTCTACTGAAACAAGGATCGAAGACGGTTACGGAATACCAGCGAGAGTTCCAACATCTTGCAAGGTTCGCGGACTCATACGAGTTAGATGATATACAAAGGGCTGCGAGATCCCCTAAGGCAGGCTCTTTTGTTTATAGCGGATGCTAACTTGGCGGAGATTATCGATATGACAAAAAGATTGGAGGCGAACCACATGGGTAGTGGTAAGAGACCTGTAGAGGGCGTTATGGAAGCTGTCTCGAGCAATAGAAGGAGACAGGACTTTAGAGGAGGAAGAGGATATCAAAGAGGTGGAGGGCGTGTCCACCGAAACTATAGGGTGGAGCATCCGGTTCCGCAACTGCCCGCATTGCCTCCACCGCCACAGCCTCAGCAATTTCAGCAACTCGAGAGGCGTCGTGGGCTTGTGTGTTTTGAATGCAACCAACCGGGTCACATTCGATGCTATTGCCCGCAATTGTTTGGGAACGCCCCTCCCGCTCTCCCTCCGACGGCCCCTCGAGGGCGGGGTTACATGCGTGGTCGAGGACGAGGACCACGAGGAGGTAACCCCAGCCCTGCCCGGGATCAAGTGTACGCGCTAAACATAGCACAAGAATGGAATCCCCAGAATGTTATTGCAGGTACGTGCAATAAGCTTTAATATTTTCTGTGTTAAACTTAAGTTGCTTACGACATACTAGCTACCTAGCAATAAGTTTTGGCTATTGGTACTTAGGCACCGTGATAATTGGCGGAAAGACGGCATATGCGCTGTTCGATACCGGTGCCTCACACTCCTTTGTGTCCGAGGATTTCATTAAGGACATGGAGGGTGTGCAATATTTTACTGGAATAGCCCGACTAGTGCGCCTTCCGGACGGCTCGGATATGGTTTCAACCGCTAAGTGCGAGCTTGAGGTACTTATTGAGGGAAGGGCTTTCGATACGCCTGCCACTGTCTTGAAAATTCCAGAATTTGACATCATTCGGGGCATGATGTGGTTGGACTGGCACTTTGCAAGGATCGACTGCGCGGAGAAGCGGATCTTTTTGAGACATGGAGACTCCGAAGTCATCTTCCAAGGTATTAACTTCGCACCTCGTCTGACATTATCATCCGTTCAGGTTGTAAAAGCCCACATGAAGGGGGATGAAGTTTTCATGATCTGGTTCGAGTTGAAGGAAGTAGCATTGGACGTAAAAGATGTACGGGTAGTGCGGGACTTCCCCGAGATATTTCCTGAGAAACTGCCAGGATTACCCCCACATAAAGAGGTGACTTCCAAATTAATCTAGTACCGGGTGTCAAGCCTGTATCCAAGGCCCCTTACCGAATGGCCCCGAAAGAACTCGCGGAGTTTAGAGTTCAACTACAAGAATTGGTGGAGTCAGAGTTTGTTCGCCCCAGTTCGTCACAATGGGGAGCCCCTGTATTGTTCGTGAAGAAGAAGGACGGAACCCTGTGTTTGTGCATAGACTATCGAGAACTCAATCGGTTGACGGTGCGGAACACTTACCCGCTACCTCGGATCGACGAGTTGTTCGATCAACTAGTGGGAGCGCATTGGTTTTCTAAGCTAGACTTGCGCTCAGGGTATTATCAATTGAGAATACAAGAAGGGGACATCTAGAAAATAGCCTTTAGTTCAAGATATGGGTTGTACGAGTTCACCGTAATGCTTTTTGGGCTCACAAATGCCCCTTCGACTTTCATAAGCCTGGTGAACAAGGTATTTGAGCCCTATTTGGACATCTTCGTCATTGTTTTCATCGACGACATCCTAGTCTACTCAAGGATGGAGGAGGAGCATGGCGAGCACCTGACCTTAGTGTTGAAGAAATTGAAGGAGCACGCCTTGTACGCCAAATTTAGCAAATGTGAATTCTGGCTTAAGAATGTTGCTTTCTTGGGGCACGTGATCAGTGGAATAGGATTAGCGGTGGATCCAGCCAAGGTACGTGCCGTGAAGGAGTGGTCACCCTTGAAGTTGGCGGCCGATGTGCGGAGTTTTCTTGGACTTGCTGGGTACTACCGCAAGTTCGTAAAAGGATTCTCTAAGATTTCCCTCCCACTTACTTTTTTGATGAAGAAAGGAATGCCATTTGAGTGGACACCCCAATGTGAAGTGGTGTTCCAAGAGTTGAAGGATAGACGTACCTCTGCCCCCATCCTTGTCCTTCCGTCTGGGAAGGAAGGATTTCAAGTTTACATGGACGCGTCATATCAAGGGATGAGAGCGGTATTGATGCAGCACGGGCACGTGATTGCTTATGCTTCAAGACAATTGAAGAAGCATGAAATCAATTACCCGGTTCATGATTTGGAGCTAGGAGCAGTGATGTTCGCCTTGAAGGTTTGGAGGCGTTATCTATATGGAGTCCACTGCGAGATCTTTTAAGACCACAAAAACTTGAAGTATGTTCATACTCAGAAGGAGTTGAACTTAAGACAATGGCGGTGGTTAGAATTTTTATGCGACTATAAGTTCACCTTGAACTACCACACCGGAAAAGCAAACTCAGTAGCCGATGCGTTGAGTAGAAAAATACCAGGCTCGAGCCCAGAGTCTCGGTTGATGAGTATGGAGTTGGCTCAGATGATTGAGGAGATGGATATTACTTTGATATTTAAGGCTCCTTCGTCAGAATATACAGAGTACTTGGCCAGCATGAGCATAGTTTGTGATATCCGGGACCGGATCCGGGTGGATCAAGGAGTGGATACGGTTCTGGCCCCGACAATCAAGTCAATCTAAGACGGGACTACGAATACACACTAAAAGACGACCTCGTTTATTTTCGCGGCCTGCTCTACATTCCCAAGGGTGGTAAAATTCGGGAGGATATCTTGAGAGAGGCACATTGCTCTCAGTATTCAGTGCACCCGGGAATTGCAAAAATGTATGCTGGCTTACGGAAGACCATGTATTGGCCGGGAATGAAGAAGGATGTCCGATATTTTGTTACACATTGTGAAGCCTGTCAATGGGTGAAGGCGGAGTGCAGGAGTCCCAGTGGCTTGTTACAGCCGTTGCCCATCCCCGAGTGAAAGTTCGAGGATATTTCCATGGACTTCGTACATGGGCTACCTCGCTCACGCTCAGGGAATGATTCAGTATGGGTGATCATTGATCGAATGACGAAAGTAGCCTGGTTTATCCCTATGAAGAAGGAGGCTCACATGGATGTCTTGGTACGCCTCTTTGTGGAGCAGTTTGTATGGTATCATGGCGTGCCTAAGACGATAGTTTCTAACCGTGATGGTCGCTTTAACTCCAAGGATTGGAAGGCGGTACAGGCGTATTTGGGCTCGCGCCTTACCTTCAGCACCGCGTTTCATCCTCAGACGGACGGGCAGTCTGAGCGGACCATCCAGACATTGGAGGATCTGTTGAGATTATGTGTGTTGGATAGGGGAGAGCCGTGGGAAAGGCTCTTGCCCCTGGTGGAATTCTCCTACAATAACAGCCATCAGGAGAGCATCGCCATGGCACCCCATGAAGCCCTTTATGGAAGAAGGTGTAGAACCCCCTTGTCTTGGGTGCAAGATGAAGACCCGAAGACTTTGGGAGTTGAGTATATAGATGACACTGATGCAGTGGTTAGGCTGATACGGGATCGCATGTTAGAGGCTCAAAGTCGGCAGGCGAAGTATTATAATGTAAGGCACCGTCTGATGGAGTTTCAAGTGGGTGATAAAGTGTTTCTAAAAATCCGACCGATGCATAGAGTGTCACGGGTGCGTGGTGTGAAGAAGCTCAGCCCGAGGTATGTGGGTCCTTATACTATACTGGAAAGGGTTTGCCCATTAGCCTATCGGTTGGAGCTACCGCCCGAGCTAGAGAATCTCCACGACGTGTTCCATGTGTCGTCGCTTCAGAAGGCGTTGTTGCGACCCGATCAATACATCCCTACAACTGATGGTGCTGTGGCGTCTGATAGGTCTGTGCGACTGGAGCCGGTGCAGATCGTAGACAACGAGATAAGAACCTTGCGCCGCAAAAGTGTTCCCTTGGTAAAGGTGATATGGTCTAATCATGGGAAGGAGGAGTTTACATGGGACCCAGTGGATTTGATGCAAAGACGCTACCCAGAGTTGTTTGCTCCACGTAATTTCATTTAAAAGCACATTATGTTTTCTGTATGCTTCACTCCCCATAGCCTTAGCCTGATTTCGGGGACGAAACCTTTTAATTTGTTTATAGGATTTCTAACGTTCCGATTCGCGCTAGGCCCCTTGTGCGTGTTTTTGGAGTCAGGAGAACGTACTCTGGCTCGGGGGAATGCAGACAGTTGGACCCACATTTGTGCGAAAAAGAGAAGTTGGTCCAGAATAGGACACGGGTGGGAACACGGGCGTGTCCCTACCCGTGTGCCTTGTGTGGTTCTCGAGAAGTGTCGTGTGTACTCGAGAAGTTGTCCCGAGTATGACACGGGTGGGAACACGAGCGTGTTCCAAACCCATGTGCGTCGAGTGGAGATCGACGAAGAGTGACCCGAGCAGGACACGGGTAGGGACACGGGCATGTCTCGACCAGTGTACGTCAATGAAGTATGTCCCGAATAGGACACGGGTGTCGACACGGGAATAACCACGGCCGTGTCACTAGACACGGGTAAGGACACGGGCGTGTCCATACCCGTGTCAGTGCATTGAACCGACATTGAAACCATCGGCGACGATTCGCCCGAGCATGACACGGGTAAGGACAAGGGCATGTCCCTACCCGTGTCACTTTTCATATATAAGGGTTGTGAAAACCCTAGCCGTTTTCACTCTTCATTCCAGCCCTTTTTCCTGAGAGAACTTCCATAGAGGAGAGAAACTTCTGGAGCAAGCCCTTGAGGAGGAGATCCGCCGTCGCCGTGAAGGAGAAGATGTCGTCGAGAAGAACTACGCGATCTATGGCCGGAAATGGTGGAACCGCTGAAATCGAGGTGAGATTCCTCCCCTCTCCCTTGGTGCTAGATCTGTAGATATCTAGGTAAGATGTCAACTCAAGAGAGTCTAGACATGAGAGATGGTGATTTCTCTAGGAAAGGCCACGCTAGAACTTGTGTTCTAAAGTTTAGCCATCTTCAACCTCCCCTTCTTCAAAGTGATGATGGGGGTGGATTTGTGAAGAGGAATGACCTTGAGAGGGTGAATAAGGGTGGAGGAGCTTCTGGTTGCAATTTGGGGAGATCGGCTTGAAGAGGAAGATGAACCGATGCCGTTCATTCCGCTTCAAGATGCGTGCAGAAATCTTTGTTTTGCACGCAGCGGCCTTCTTGGCTGTTTTAAGTCAATAAATAACAAGATCTGTGTTTTTGACTAAACACCAAAGTTGTAGCCCTTGAAATTACCTTTCCAACGAGTGGTTACACGCCTTCAGGTGAAGCCTGTAGCCACGGGAATGTCTGATCGAAGTAAGGGTTGTAGACTAAGCGCACATAAATCATATTCTGTACGCTGCAGGCTTTGGAGCCAATTTCATGTGGGATGCAGTCTGATATGGGTTACAGACTAAACATGAAATCTGTAGCCCATGAAAAGACCTTTCCATCGAGGGATTACACGCACTCACCGGATTCCTGTAGCCACGGGAATCTTCGGTTAAAGTTGTTGTCCAGATTTATTCTGCACTTAAATTCTGGGTAGTGTATAACATGGATTTAGATTCGGTGGAATTAATGTTGCAATCTAACTCGAGGTTCGGGTGAACCCTTTTATGTTAACCACCATAGTGCTATGAAGGTTGAAGTTTATTAATTAGAATTTCATATAACGAGTTATGAAGCAAGCTTAACTAAACGAAATGACTTGATGGAAAGTGGTAGACTATCACTTATGCGCATCGTGTTTATATTATGTTGAAATCGTTCGGAATGACATTTAGAAGAATAAACTATGACCATGAGTATGTTGAATTGATAGAATGAAATTTAGCAGCCCAATGCTTAGAGTGTCGTCTCCTTACGGGTAGCATTGTGGAAGGTAGTATTTTGCAGTGTTGGCCGTCACTAGTCGGGATGGTGTTGAGATGAGTAAAGCCGGATTGTTGGGCTTGGTCCTCGTGCTTTCTTCGAGGCTCATTCCATGCCACGGTGTTGTGGAACTTCCATGCCACGATGTTGTGGAAATTGCATGCGGTGTGAGTCGACACGCGGTGTTGTAATCCTGGGTTAAAGATAGTGTGGCAGGTCTACGGGCTCACCAATCGTCACACCGATGGGAGTTGACAGATAGACTTTGGGCGGTTGGGCTTAGTCCTCGGTGTTCATGTCTCGGGGCTCCTTCCGTGCCAAGTGAACGGTTGGGCTTGGTCCTCTTGCTTATTTCTGAGGCTCCTTCCGGGTCACACCATAGGCCAGTTCGGGGCTAGGATCTTGGTGCACATCTACCCGAGACACCCGCTGGGCCATAGTACGCAAATGAGCTCTGCTATTGTGTTCTTAGCGTCGAGGCGTGCGGAGGCCTAAGTGAGGTAGTGTGGATACCCACTTAGTAGTAGAAGTGCTCGTTCTACTGTCACCGTCTGGCCACGACGGTTGACGCCTGAGAGGTTAGTTACCTGCTCGAAAAGTGAGAACTACAAGTCTGTGTCGACATAACAACTGCATGTGCGTGATCATGGGTGTGTCATTGCATTGCATACATACCATTACACTTCATTACATACACAAGATCCTCATCGTATAAGTTTGTAAGGGCACTCCTATACGATGAGTTACTTAATGCTGAACAACCCTAAACCTATATGTCTGTATGAGCATTCATATAAGCTGAGTTACTTTTGCTATAGTATTACTCATATGCTGTTGTAGATGTTAGAAATGATAGAATATCATGTTGCTCGTTTAACATACCGTTATATATAATGTCAATACCACTTGCGTTTACTTTTGCTTAACTTATATATATATTGTACTCTGCCCCTTTCTCCGCCCGGTGTTGAGGAGTCGTCAGGAGAGCGGATGTGAAGCTACTTAGTCTTTATGACTAACGGTTGCTACGTCTTCCTTTTAAGAGGAAACCCCACAGGTGGAGCAGCAGCAGGTTATGGAGCCGGATAGCCAGGCCAGGACGACAGGGCCTGAAGGGACGGTGTCGTCGCTACCGTCTGTTACAGATGTGAGTGTGTTAGAGTTTTGTTGTAGCCCCTTTGGGGCAATTTTATAGTTGTACTTTGATTTTGTAGAAGCATGTTTTAGCTTCTCTATTGTTGTACTTTTGGACTTATAGCTTTATATGGATTTGACTTCTTCATATTATTATGGTTGGGTTGGCATATATATTGATATTGGTTATAACCGACAGAATAGGCGTCTTGTGGTACAGGCTAGCCCGAGTGTTAGTGCTACTCCAAGGCGGCTGTTCTGGGCATAAGACCCCTCTCGTGCCGTATTTTGTGTTCTTGGAGGGGGGTCTTACAACACCATGCCCCCACCCTCCCTGGACACCTAAGGCGAGTGGGGGTTAAACCACTCAGCCCCTCCTTCACCTTGGGGTCGGGCGAGCGGGCGAGTACAGGCCGGGCGAACTGGCTGTTGAGCAAGCACAGGACGGGCGAGTAGACGTCTAGGCGATACCGGTTAGGGCGAGACCAGCTAAGCGAGCTGAGGTCGGGCGAGACCGGTTAGGGCGAGACCAAGGCTGACAAGCTGCGTCTAGGCGAGAAGCTGCTAGGCGAGACGCGGCCTGGGCGAGTAGGCGGTTAGGCGAGACCAAGGCTGACGAGCTGCGGCTAGGCGAGACGCAACCTGGGCGAGACGTGGCCTGGGTGAGAAGCGGCTAGGCGAGACAGGTAAGGGCAAGACCAGCTAGGCGAGCTGAGGTCGGGCGAGACCGGTTTAGGGCGAGACGCGGCATGGGAGACCCCTCAAAGGGGCCGTGGGGGAGACAATTATTTCATCTCCCTACTAGTATATTATGCAGGTTGAGCCTAAATTGGCCACCAAGAGTGTCAAACTCCTTGAAAAACTTAAAAATGCATAGTTAGCCACGCGCCTGCTGGAGGGACCCCACTCCGCGAATACGGGGTTGTACATCAATTATTTACTATTATGGTGATTTCATCTTTTGCTCCTAGCTTTATTTCCTATTCTCCTATTATATTGCTGCGAACATTAGTACTTCAATTACTATTGTCTTATAGAGGATCACTTTCGTCTCCAAGCCTTAGGGATCTCGGGGAGGTGTGAATTCACTAGTATTATGACTAATGTGTCAATATGCACCCTTTTTAGGAGATTGAGCGGCATGAGGCCTATCCACAGTGTGAGAGATTGCCTGTTGTAGAGTCCGCTGGAGTTGATGCACATGTCGCATTTCAAGACTATAGAGATGTGAGCCTATAGAGTATAGAAGGTGCGCGAGATTTGTAGTTTTTGGTATAGTCTGGTCAGAACTTGTGTATAAACTGATGACTATGACCTTTTGAGTGATACATTGTAGGAACGTAACGTCATAAAGCCATAACACTATTTTGTATAACATTCCCGAGCAGATGAACATTCATGTGCTTTCTTTTAAATTAAACTTCCCGCTGTTGTGTCTTTTATTTTGTTTAGAATGCACCTTATGTTTATCACTTTTTAACTCCTTGCTCAATATGGCGTGGGGTCCCTATTAGACTTATTATTATATTGTTTTTACGGGTGTAGTGTTATACATGCATAGTACTTATAAAGAGTGTAGGTCAATGTTTGACTAACTCAACTATGTAGGGTTGACAAATCCTAGTCACAACAATGATGTGGAGGTCATGATGGGCTTATGGACACAATCTTGGGTCATGACGAGCACTAATTTACTTAGGGGTGCACATAGGCTCACTTTGAGCTAGAGTTAACCAAGTCAACTCTTGGGTGGACTTGCTCAGTCACCAAGGTGGGGTACGTCTCCTTGGGGCTTCACCATGGGTCTCCTAGAGTCAACAAGCAATTCTAGGTCAACATGAACTCACTAGGGCAATGAAGTGCTCAATCAAGTCTTAGGATTCAAGGCGATCCTAATGAGGTATAGGTTAATTCACTCTTGGTCTTCTAAGGTGGGAAATTTTTTTGCTACGGGAAACGCAGCATCCCATGCTGCGGAAATAAATAGCCCCATCCATGGGGCCCACTCCTTTTACTTTCCAAAATTTTGGTTTTTCCCTCCACCTTCCCCGCTTCTCAGCAGCTGCGGGAGCAAAAACCTCCTACCCGGAGCAGTGCATTTCGGCAGAACAAAGGTGTCTCAGCTCTCTCGCCACTCGCCGCCCCTAGTCCTCGTATAAATCGCCGCTCCTTCTCCTTCTCCGGCAACGTTCGTGCTCCCTCGTGTAACTCGCCGCTCCTTCTCCTTCTCCGGCAACGGCGGTCTCAGTATTTTTCGGGAAAGTTGTAGGCGAAATTTTTGAAGTGGAAGCAACAACTACTCAGGGTTCCGGTAGTGTTGTTGCAGAAGAGGTAATTGTAAGTTAATGCAACTGCATTTCTTTGATGATTGTAACTGCATTTTTGTAATATCAGCACAGTTTGCAACTGCATTTCTTTGATGATTGTAAACTTCATTTTTGTAATATCAGCACAGTTTGCAATTGCATTTCTTTGATGATTGTAACTGCATTTTTGTAATATCAGCACAGTTTTCAACTGCATTCCTTCGAAAATTGCCAGGTCCCAAAAAAACCTGTGGTGTTTCCAGTAGTTCATTCAGAGGACGAGGCATACGCTATGTATTGTCAGTATGCTCATAGCACAGGTTTCAGTGTCCGAAAACAACACCACACCTACTGGACGCACACTCGGATTATTAGATCTCGGGAGTACAGTTGTGCAAAAGCCGATTTTCGAAGTGTCGGGCCGTCTCCAAAGAAGTATCGAAAATTGGAGACACGGACAGGTTGTCGGGCTTGTATATTTTTTTCCGCAGACAAAGAAGGTAGGAATTGGACATCATAATCAAACATGCATGAAACTAATAATGTTCAGCAAAAAAATACCATGCCATAAACATAAAAAAATTACCTATCAACCGCTTTGCTTAACACTGAATCGAGGGTTTTTCTTGTTTTATCTGGCACATGGAGCCGTTCCAGGTAGTCCGGCTCATATTCAATGATTTGGCCCTTCCGAAAGGTCCGTCTAGAAACTACATTGGCCCGTCGAATACCCTTCCTTGGGGTCCTACTAACTAACTCTTGCGAGCGAATCTGTGTGGGAGACATTAGTGTGCACTCGAGAGTGGAAGTGGGTTCCGACAACGGTGTAGGGGGTACTGATATCATGATGGGTGAATGAGGTGAGGGTGGTGAATGTGGCGGTGGTGATGGAGTAGGAGTAGGCTTTAGCCTTGCTTGAAATTTCAGGAATAAAGACTCGCAAAAAGTCTTTAATCCCTCCACCTCCGATTTAATATAAGATTTGAGGCGGGTTTCCGTGCCTCTCCAACCCTCATCGGATTTAACATTACCTTTCCTCTCCTTCTTCATCTCCGACCTAATATTCTTCAATAATTCTTTCTCTTGCTTCTTATATTTCATTTTCTTCTCTTTCTCACTCTCATAGCCAAGAGAGTCCATCTTCACGTCCCTCTTTCTCTTCTCCTTCTTTTCCGGCCTTGCCTCAAAATCGGACTCCAGTTCCTCAACTCCAAGCAGTGACAGCTCGTCATCGCCAACATTAGCAAAGGTGGTGATAACCTACATAATGATTCAAGATAAAAGATCAGAATATTAATTTAGCCTTTATATATTAATACCTAGATTGAGCATAAATCACAAAGGGGAACACATACATATTTTCTTCGCCTGAGGTTGTGTTCTACTTCGAGGCACAATTTAGCACTGTAGCTAAGAGTGGGAGACCACCGATATATGTGTGGCCGTGCTGCCTCGATCAGTGGTGGCTGAATCTTCGTGTGCTCGTATAATCACACCTTTACGAAAACACATACGAAGTTGGCAACATAAAAAAATAAAATGAAAGCTAAATAAAAACGCTTTCATACCAGCAACACGGTGGAGCAACCCTCCAAATACCCGATGTTCTCCCCTGCCCCTCTTACTTCGCAGATTTTGCTCAATCCATCAAATTGGCTATGTAGGAAGCCATG
Organism: Platanthera zijinensis; assembly: GCA_039513925.1. Lineage (NCBI taxonomy): Eukaryota > Viridiplantae > Streptophyta > Magnoliopsida > Asparagales > Orchidaceae > Platanthera > Platanthera zijinensis. Next base: position 177,251,684 of record CM077087.1, read on the forward strand.
GATTGCCTGCGGCCAGTTGTACTTCACAAAATCCTGAATATCTTTTATGCGATCGAGGCAAGCCAGGACCTTCAAATTCTTAAGGGGGAAAAGAACATGCATAGTAGATATTTAACTACAAGGGAGATCCTTATCTCCTCCAATGCAGGGGACCACTCCTCGGTAACTTCCCTTAATTTTTCATTGAGGCACTTGTGTGTGAGGTCTAGGAGGGGAATCTGAGTGAACTTAAACGGAACTCCAGAATTTGGGAGGCCCAATATGAGTGCGACCTCATTGACGATAAGTTTCATGTAGTAGTTACCTATTAGGAACGCTTGCTTATCCCTATTATATAACCTGAGAAGAACATACAGCAGTGGTATGTTCTGTGGAATCCCAAGCATCACCAGCAGTGGGAAAATGCAAGCCAGGCGTAAGGCTTCTTTAGAGTCTTCGGACAACATATTCACCAGGGGCGTAATGTGCGCAGTGAATGACTTGGATGAGCAACAGGCTGACAAGTACTTACTTCCAGACATTTTAGCTGGAAACAAAGAAAAAATAAGCAAAAATAATGCTAGTGCAAACTATACAGGAATATGCAGGTAAGAAAACTGCAAACAAATAGGCATATATGGGAAATGCAACTTGAAAAAATATGGAAGTACACTGATAATGCAACTGGAAATAATACATAAATATGGAGGTAATGCAACTGCAAGCTCTACGGGAATAAACTGTTAATGCAACTGCAAACTCAGTAGTAGAATACATGTAATGCAGCTGCAAACAAGCATATGCAGGTAATGCAATTGCAAACATATTACACTATTTCTCAGGGTAAACAACTGCAAACAGGAAACCAAAAAAAGAAAAAAAACTGCAATCAACTAGCAATGCAAGCGCAACCAACCTAATTTAGCGCATTACCCGTAACAAGCACTAGCAAAACGGATAAATGCAACTGTAAACATATTTACCCTAAAAATGCGACTGCAATCAACAAAAATGACATACAAATTGTATACTAGTTCTCAGGGGAAACAACTGCAAACAGGAAACCATAAAAAAAACAACTTCAATCATCTAGCAATGCAGCCGCAACAAACCTAATTTAGTGCAAAACCCTAAACAAGCGCTAGCAAACGGATAAATGCGACTGCAAACATATTTGCCCTAAAAATGCGACTGCAATCAACTTGTTCAACTACAAATTCGGATTGAAGTACAGTAAAATATAAAATTTTATATAGATTACACTACTTTTCCTGGATATTCTTCTTCAGGTTAGGGCTTCAGTGCTGGGAAAACTGACGGAACTTGGCGATACTCCAAAACTTTTGATACTCAGGGTTCCGGCGGGAAGACTGTTCCAGAGCAAAACTCGAGTGATCTGCGGGAGCTCGAGTTAATGACTGGGCGGCGGGTTCCGCTTTTGCGGATGGGAGCAGGGGCGACGAAAGGTCGAGGGAGAGTCAGGAGAAGGAGCGGCGGAAGGTTGAGGGAAAAACCGAAATTTTGGAAAGTAAAAGGAGTAGGCCCCATGGATGGGGCTATTTATTTCCGCAGCATGGGATGCTGCGTTTCCCATAGCAAAAAATTTTCCTCTAAGGTGATCATTGAGTTTTTCTACTCTCGCTCTCTAAGGTCCACTAGATCCTAGTAGAGTCCACTAGCTCTTCTAGATTGGGTTTCAAGCTCCTAGGGGAAGAAGATTGAGGATTCGCCCTCATTGCTCTCAAAAATGGCCATGTTAATTGCTGGAGTATATTCTCTCGCGCGATTTCCCTTCTCATCGTCAGTTCTTGTTGATGGCGTAAGTTTATAATTAGGGTTTGCTCTCTTTCTGGCGTAAGTTTGGTCGGGTCTGTGCCAGCCAAACTCCACTATCTACCTCTGTTACAGCGCTCTTGTAAAGAGAAAGCGAGGGCGACAGGCCGCGCCTCGTTACAAATACTGGGGAGTTGAGAGAGCTCTCCTTGGGTGACAGGCCACCGCTTAGGAGTCCGTGCACCTTGACGTGCGTCTTTCTTGAGCGCTTGCTCTTCTGGCTCGCACGCCGCTGGATGCCTGCGCTCTATACCTCGGACTGAGGAGGGCTGCCTTCACTAGCACTTCGTTTCCTTCCTTCTCTGAGCGGCGCTCGCAGGAGAACCTGCCAAGTTAGTGAGTGAAAGAGGAACGAAGGGAGAAAGTAGAGAGAGAAGCTCTGGGGAGTAGTAGGATTGAAGAGAGAAAGCGAAGGAGTGAATGAAGCCGGATCCCTTGAAATGAACTATCCGGGGTGCTTATATAGGATTTCTGAGGTGGTTAGGGTGGTTACGGTGGTTAATCGCAGATCGGAGGGCCGCGATCACTTGCGGCGATCGGAGGGCCGTGATGGCCCGCCATGATCGGACGGTGGAGAAAAGTCCGACCCATGACGGTGGTCAGAGGAGGCGCGCCGGCCGATGGCTGCCCGAGGGAGGGGGCGGCCGGCCACGAACGGCCGGCCGCGGCCACCGGCCGCAAGGAGGCGGTCGGCCATGGACGGCCGGCCGCGGCCGCAAGGAGGCGGCCGTCCGCAAAGGGGGCGACCGGCCCCGGGCGGCCGACCGCTAAAAGGGGGCGGCCGGCCGTGGGAGGCCGACCACCGGCCGCCGCCCGCCCATAAATATGGCGGCGGCGGTTGCGATTTGGCGCGGGGGAGTTATGATCCGGTGCGCGGGAGTTACGATCCGGTGCGCGGGAGTTACGATCCGGTGCGCGGGAGTTACGATCCGGTGCGCGGGAGTTACGATCCGGTGCGCGGGAGTTACGATCCGGTGCGCGGGAGTTACGATCCGGTGCGCGGGAGTTACGATCCGGTGCGCGGGAGTTACGATCCGGTGCGCGGGAGTTACGATCCGGTGCGCGGGAGTTACGATCCGGTGCGCGGGAGTTACGATCCGGTGCGCGGGAGTTACGATCCGGTGCGCGGGAGTTACGATCCGGTGCGCGGGAGTTACGATCCGGTGCGCGGGAGTTACGATCCGGTGCGCGGGAGTTACGATCCGGTGCGCGGGAGTTACGATCCGGTGCGCGGGAGTTACGATCCGGTGCGCGGGAGTTACGATCCGGTGCGCGGGAGTTACGATCCGGTGCACGGGAGTTACGATCCGGTGCACGAGAGTTACGATCCGGTGTGCATGAGTTATGATAATTATCTATAAATTAAGGGGTACCCATCAGAGACGAAACAAGTTTAATTGCACTTGTATTGACTAGACAAGACTAATGCAATTGATAGAACCCAATTTGGAGCACGTATGCTCAAAATTCAAATATGAGTCACCTCCTAACTTTGGGTTACCCTATAGGTGATTGGGTCACTTGTATTGGTTCTTCTAGGGTCTTAGTGACCCAACAAAAGTTGGGAGTTATACTAGGTACTAAGGAGAGTGCACCATAGGAGATTGAACACATTTCATGCTCTATCGGGTCCCTTCGCTGGTTAGCCGGATTTTGTTATCGTTGGATGTCACTCACATCAAGGAGTACATCAGGTTGTACATCGGGATCTAGGTAGGTACGACCACACCCAGAAGTGGTTGGGCAGATCGATGTTACCGATCTGCCACATCGGTGAGCCTCACATGGTTTACTACCTAGCTGAAAGAGAAAGGATCAAACTATGTCGACATAGGGTGTTGTTGTAGGTTATGAACACCTGCATTATTACGTGCTAGCTAGCAAAGCTTTATTAAATAACTGTTTATATATCCTTCCTTTCAGTTATTTACTATTACGGTGATTTCAGCTTTTGCTCCTAGCTTTATTTCCTATTCTCCTATTATATTGCTGCGAACATTATTACTTCAGTTACTATTGTCTTATAGAGGATCACTTTCGTCTCCAAGCCTTAGGGATCTCGGGGAGGAGTGAATTCACTAGTCTTATGACTAATGTGTCAGTATGCACCCTTTTTAGGAGATTGAGCGGCATGAGGCCTATCCACAGTGTGAGAGATTGCCCGTTGTAGAGTCCGCTTGAGTTGATGCACATGCCACATTTCCAGACTATAGAGATGTGAGCCTATAGAGCATAAAATGAGTGAGAGATTTGTAGTTTTTGGTTTAGTCCAGTCAAGACTTATGCATAAACTGATGACTATGACCTTTTGAGTGATACATTGTAGGAACGTAACGTCATAAAGCCATAACACTATTTTGTATAACATTCCCGAGCGGATGAACATTCATGTGCTTGCTTTTAAATTAAACTTCCCGCTGTTGTGTCTTTTATTTTGTTTAGAATGTACTTTATGTTCATCACTTTTTAACTCCTAGCTCAATATGGCGTGGAGTCCCTATTGGACTTATTGTTATATTGTTTGTATAGGTGTAGTGTTATACATGCATAGTCCTTATAAAGAGTGTAGGTCAATGTTTGACTAACTCAACTATGTAGGGTTGACAAATCCTAGTCACGACAATGATGTGGAGGTCATGATGGGCTTATGGACACAATCTTGTGTCATGACGAGCACTGATTTACTTAAGGGGTCCTCATAGGCTCACTTTGAGCTAGAGTTAACCAAGTCAACCCTTGGGTGGACTTGCTAAGTCACCAAGGCGGGGTACGTCTCCTTGGGGCTTCACCATGGGTCTACTAGAGTCAACAAGCAATTCTAGGTCAACACGAGCTCACTAGGGCAATGAAGTGCTCAAACAAGCCTTAGGATTAAAGGTGATCCTAATGAGGTCTAGGTTAATTCACTCTTGGTCTTCAAAGGTGATCATTGAGTTTTTCTACCCTCACTCTCTAAGGTCCACTAGATCCTAGTAGGGTCCACTAGCTCTTCTGGATTGGGTTTCAAGCTCCTTGGGGAAGAAGTTTGAGGATTCGCCCTTGTTGCTCTCAAAAATGGCCATGTTAATTGCTGACGTATTTTCTCTCTCGCGGTTTCCCTTCTCATCTTCAGTTCTTGCTGATGGCGTAAGTTTATAATTAGGGTTTGCTCTCTTTCTGAAGTTCTTTATATACTTTTTTTCACGCTCTCTCTCAAAATCTCAATCCTGCTCTCGAATTAAAAGCAGGCCAGAAATCGTAGGGTTTCTCCATCCGCGTTTACGAAGAGAAATATGCGAAGAATCACTCCTTCTTCTGCTAGTTCGGCCTCTAGGGATGAGAGGAATCCTGTAAAGTTGAATGTGAGGTTTCCCCGAGACTACTCCGAGCTTCTTGAGCAGGTGTTCTCTAGTCGCCATTAACGATCCATTTCTGGCACTTATTGCGGTTGATTCCAAACTTATTCTTCTTCTTTTTAGTGATTACAGGCAAGATCTGCAACAGAGTTTGCTGTCAAGGACAACAAGCAGTTGTTCGTGAGTTGCTGGCAACAGGCTGATTTGCTTATTCTCTTTTGGTGTTAATTGCTAATTCTATGGGTATCTTATGCAGGAAATTGAGTTTCCTACTGCCGGGCTTGGATCAGTACCGGGTGATTTGTGATTTAGTATTCCTCTTTGGGGCTTTAGGCACTTTGCACCCCCGAAATATGGGGTTCTTGCATTTTGCACTCTGAAAATTTAAATTCCCCACTTTGCATTCTCGAAATGGATTATCTTTTGACATTTTGCACCCTAGGCCGAATTTTTAGGGGTATTTTTGTCCCCTGCATTGTCTTTTGACCACAATTCGCTACTCGGTGTGGCCGGAATTATGGAGCAGTTTGGCAACATAACAATGCTCCTCGGTGTGAACGACGTGGACATATTCAAGGCAATCAGCATCAAGGTTCTCGCCATGGAACAACACCTCGCATTGCACTCGAAATGGCGAGGCATACCCGTCCTCGTTCATATTGTGAATCCCGCGAGACAGCGACAAGGATGTGAAGGAGGTGAAGGCATGTGATGAAGCTTGGTGCAAAACCGTAATTGTTCAGATTTTAGGTGTTGCCCGGACAAAAATACCCCTAAAATTTTGGCTTGAGGCGCTAGGTGTCAAGGGTAATGTATTTTGGGGGTGTAAAGTGCCAAATTTAAATTTTCTAGGCGCAAAGTGCCAAAAACCCATATTTCGGGAATGCAAACTGCAAAACGCCAAAAACCCTCCTCTTTTTGAGAAAACAAATACAAAAAGCCAGTTAATTTAATCATTCTACAGGCGATGGGGAGGGAGGAGTAGAGATGACCGCCAGCATGCAACTCATACGGGAGTTTGTCGACCGATTCGTGTCTCCGGAAAAATTTACCCGAACTAGAATTGTTTGTTTTTTTCATACACTGCATCCAATGCCTCCTTTTCCTTCATTTAAAACTATTTTTATTATACATTGTGGTTAATCTTTTAGATGTAGAGAACTGATGAAATACACTTTCGGTCTTTACTATCAAATTCAACTGAACAATGTTTATTCTCATTCAAACCAAAGAAAATGTTGGGGAGACCCAAGACTCATCAAAAGAATGTCCTTCTTCATCAATAAATAAGGCGAAGGAGAAAGGAAATGATCCAAGAGCCTGTTCGACTTCAATAATTGCCTAGTGCTAAGCCATATAAAAGAGAAATATTCGAAATTGCACACTAAACTCATCCTTAATAAATTGAACAATAGTGGACAACACCACGGTAAGTTCCATGCTGAAGTATGTAACATTGGAGTTGTCCTCTAGGAGGGACACAAGAGAGGAGTTATTTACTATATGAGTATATGTATTGCATGTATTAGGCTGGCTGGAGCTTATATAATACCGATGAGCCAAATTTGGTTTGGACAAATTCATATACTTTCTTTTTGTGTACCCGTTTGTAGTTGTCAACAACCATTGATAACAACAACAACAACACTCAAGCCTTTATCCCACTATAGTGGGGTCGGCTCTATGGATCCTTTGTCGCCATTGTGCTTTATCTTGTGTCATAATCTCACTAATGCCTAAGTACATCATGTATTTCCTTATAATTTCATTCCAAGTCTTTATTGGTCTACCCCTCCCTAGTTTAACATGCCTAGTGACTAGAATCTCACAACGCCTAACATGTGCCTCTAATGGTCTCCTTTGTACGTGTCCAAACCATCTTAGTTGAGCTTCTCACATCTTCTCTACAATTGGTGTTACTCCTGTTTTATCCCTAGTACATTCATTCCTAATTCTATCCAGTCTCGTGTGTCCATTGTCCACACATCCACCTAAGCATTCTCATCTCCGCAACTCCCATTTTTTGCTCATGTACACAATTCACTGCCCAACACTCAGAACTATAGAGCACCATTGGGCTATTCACAGTACCGTAGAACTTGCCCTTAAGTTTTAATGGTACTTTATGATCACAAAAGATCTCTGACGCGCCTCTCCACTTCAACCAACCCGCTTGGACTCTATGTGTCGCATCTTTATCAATACCTCTGTCTTTTTGACCTATGATCTAAGATATTTAAAACATTCACTACAGAAAATATCTTGATCACCCAACTTAATAACGAAGTCATCCGTCCTTGTTGCACTGTTAAATTTAAGCTCCATATACTCTGTCTTTGCTCTGCTCAACCAAAAACGCTTCTTTTCTAAAGTGCCTTGCCAATATTCAAGTATTGTGTTACTTCTCTTCGACCAAAACGATATCATCCGCAAATAATAAACACCAAGGTATTGCTTGTTGGATATGCCCGGTGAGCTCATCTAAGATAAGGGTAAAGAGATAAGTGCTTAAAGCTAAACCTTGATGTAAGCCAACATTGATAGGGAATTCCTGTGTTAATCCTCCAGATGTTCTCACCCTTGTCACTGAATTTGTATATATATCTTTGATTATTTCAATGTATGATACATTTACACCTTTCTTTTCTAAGACTCTTCATAAGATCTCTCTTGGAACTCTATCATAAGCCTTCTCAAGGTCGATAAACAACACATGCAAATCTTGTTTTCTTTGTTGGTAGTTGTCAATGAGTCTCCGCAATAGATGTATAGCTTTCATGATCGGCTGCCCTGACATGAATCCAAATTGATTCTCCGACGTGTTAGTCTCCCATCTTATTCTTCTTTCTATTGCTCATTCTCATAATTTCATGGTATGACTCATCAATTTAATTCCTCTGTAATTAATACAATTTTGTATATCTCTTTTGTTTTTATACAGAGGTACCAAAATACATTCTCTCAATTGGTCTGACATCTTCTTTGACTTCAGCATCTTATTGCAAAAATATGTAAGACGCAAAATTCCTTCATTCTCTGGACATTTACATACCTCGATGGGTATATCGTCTGGCTCAACCGCCTTTCCATTTTTCATCTTACTTAGAACACCATTTACTTCAGATACTTGAATTTTATGATAAGATGTTATGTTCCTATACTGTTCTGATTTACTTAAATTTTTCAAGTTCAATTAACTGTCTTTTGTTTCATTACAGAGTTGATAAATTATCTTTTCCATCGCTCTTTAATATCCACATCATCCGTTAAAACCGTATATGTTTCATCATTTATGCATTTTTCTTGGCTTAAATCTTTTGTCTTCTTTTCTTTAGATCGAGCAATTTTATATATGTCACGTTCTCCATCTTTGGTATTTAGTCGCTTAAAATTTTTCATAAGCTTGATTTTTTGCTTTATTTACTGCATGCTTAGCTTATTTTTTAGCGACTTTATACCTGACTAAGTTTTCATTATTTATACAAGCGTAAAGTGATTTATAGTTGACCCTCTTTGCCCTCACTTTATCTTCCACTTCCTCTTTTCATCGTCAAGATCCTTTATTTGGGGGCGTACGACATTTTGATACTCCAAATACGTTCTTTCCGCTTATCCTTTGTTGAAGAAATTATAAAAAAAACCCATCGTAAAGGCCCATGTAAATGCTTCTTAGGATTTAGTCCCACATCTTGGGATAGAGTTTAGGCTCTCCCCTCTTCTCCTATATATATGTACAAATGCATATGTTATGTAATTTTTCGATTGAGATTAATAAAATCATATCTTTATTTCTCAATTACGTATTCATCTACATGGTATCCGAGCTAACCGATCCTACGATATTTTTTGGTCAAATACTCTTGATTACTCTCTCTGGACGGTTAGAAATTTTCTAACCGCAACTCTCTTTGTTTGCTCTCCCGCGGTCTCTGCCTTTCAAACCACAGCCTTCCTCTGTCTCCCGTGGATTCCACTCCCGTCCCTCTATCTCCTGCTTTATAGTTTTCTCCTCTAATTGTGGCCCCATCCTCTTGGTTTTTCGTCGCGGCCTTCTTTTTCTTGCCGCATGACGCGCGATTTCTCTTCCTGCTCGCGGTCGGTGCTTGCTTAGTCGTTACTTGCCACTGTTTGCTTTGTCGTAAATCTTTATTTGCCGCAGATCCTTTCTCGCCGGGCCGCTGCCTGCTCAGTCGTTTTTGCCGCTGCCTGCTCAACCGTGGCTGGCCTAATCGCGTTCCTTATCCGCAGAAGTTTCCTGCTTTGCCGCTGGACTGGCCGCAGGTATTGGATCGCCGCCGCTTCTTCCAGGCCGCCATTCCTCAGGCCACACTTCTCCCGTCTCTTCTCAATCCGCATCTCAGGTCGCAAGTCTTCTGCCTGCCAATTGCTTCTTGCCGCAAGGAGTGCTTCCCGCAGTTGTCCTCTGGTCGCCACCACTGCTTGTTGTTGCCGCTGATTGGTCCTGTGCGCCTTCTTCCCGCTACTAATCATTGTTCGCCAGTCCACCGTTGACTGCCTAGCGTCCTCTGATCTTCTCGCCGTTGCTGATTGCTCCTCGTCAGGGCACTGCTTCTCTTCACCGCAATTGTTGCTCTTCTAGTTCCCTGCTGTTGTTGTTGCTTGCTCTACTCCATCTTCCCGCCGTGGCCACTCATCCTCCCACATACCGCTTCTCTAGTCGCAGACCGCTTCTCTAGTCGTAGACCGCTTGCTCGCCTGCCGCCTCTTTCTCCATGCCGCAGTCTGCTCTATCCGCAGACCGCAGTTGACCGGTCTCCTGTCTTGTTCACTTGTCGTTGTCATTTGTTGTTCGCAGAAGATTACCTGCCTCTCTTGGCCTTGTCCGTAGTTGGCTTCTTGTTTGGTTGGACCTTCTCCAATGGCCGCTCCGCTACTCTGTTTCCTTCGACTCAACTGTATTTTCAAGGAGGTCACGTCTCTTCTCGGGGTAATGGTCGACACGCTTGCGCTTCTCTTTGGTGTACTTACTGTGGTAAAGATGGTCACCTCCAAGCCGCTTGTTACAGTCTGCACGGTCTACCTTCTGCACCACCTGCCTCTACTGTTGTCCCTACCTCAACCAGCGTTCATGCTGACATTGATGCCATCCACACCCAACTCCAACTTCAAGAGTTGTTTTGTCATTCCTCCGACTCTGATGTGTCTATTTTTGATGGGGGTATTTCATGTCTTGCCCACAATTCCTCATGGGATATGGACTTTGGGGCAACACATCATATTACCCCAACAAAACCTTCTCGATACTTGAGCTCCGTGCATCCCCAGTTCATTACTGTTGTCAATGGGGACACTACAGTCGCTGGATCAGCCAACGTTACTCTTACCTTACCCCTCACTCTTCGCTTGGTTTTTCATGTTTCGGGCTCTCCTTTCAATCTCCTGTCTATTTAGCTGTCTTACACAAGATCTTGATTATTATGTGACTTTCTATTCTACCTCGTGTTGTGCAAGATCACCGAACGCAAATTGTCATTGGTAATAGAAAACTGGTTAATGGGCTTTACATCTTAGATCCCCACCCCACGATTCTCTCCACTATTAGTTCTGTCGATTGCCGTTGGCGTCTTGGGCATGCCCCTCTCCGCATCCTCTATAAAGCTCTTCAAGATTTGTCCTTCATTGAATTCACATGCGAATCATGTATCTACGACAAACACCATCGTTCTACCTTTTCCCCACATTATACTCGGAGCGGTGCTCCCCTCGTTTGTTCATTCAGATATTTGGGGACCCAATAAAACTATTAGTGTTTTTAGTTATCTTTACTTCGTTACCTTCATTTATTATTACTCTCGTATGACATGGCTGTATTTTCTTCATGATCGATCTGAACTACTTCGTATCTTTCGTGCCTTTATCCTTGAGACTCACAACCAATTCTCTGCAACAATTAAAACAGTCCGCACTGATAATGCTCGTGAATACACGAGTCATGTGTTTACAGACTTGTGTACTGAGTTCGGCATCATCCATCAAATCTCTTGTGTTTATACTACTCAACAAAATGATGTTGTCGAACACAAAAATTGTCATCTTCTTGAGGTTGCACGCACCCTTATATTTTAAATGAATGTTCTTACCCTATGCTAGAATTTCGCAATTTCTACAGTCTGCCATCTCATTAACCGCTTGCCCTCCTCTATTCTCAATTTTCAAGCTCCTTTTACCCTTCTTTTTCCCTCCACACCCCCATTTGCAGTCCCTCGTATTTTTGGCTGCGTTTTCTATTTTCTCAACCTTGGCTCATCTGCTGACAAGCTTGCCCCACGTGCCACAAAGTATGTCCGTTGGGTACTCTTCCACTCAGAAAGGTTATGTTTGTCATTCTCCCACTGATCAAAAGATTGTTATATCGGCCGATGTTACCTTTCTTGGGGACTTGTCATATCATTCTCAATCCTTTGATCCTCCACTACCACTACCATCTCCTCCTCTGCGGCCCGCTGTTCTTGTTACTTCGCCACTACCACCTCTCCTAGCCATGCCACTCCTAACCCAACCACCCAAACCTCCTCTGATTCGTGTGTACACTCGTTATCCTTCTCCTTCTGATGCCCCGAGCCCGTCACCTTCTACTAATGACATTATGTGCTCCAATGATCTGAATACGCCTTCTACAGCTCACCCAATAACGAATTATATCTCCTTACACCGTCTTTCTCTGAACTCAGGCGATCTATTCTTTCTTTATCTTTTTTGTCTGCCCCTAACTCTGTACAAGAGGCTCTCAAACATCTGGGGTGGCGGAGGCTATGGAGGAGGAGCGGGCGGCTATGAAGGAGGAAATGTCTGCTCTTTGGGCAAGCCAAACTTGAGATCTTGTCCCTCTTCCTCCTGACCAAAGCTGTGTGGATTGTAAGTGGGTATTTGCCATCAAACATGGTCCGGATGGGACAATCCAACGTCTGAAGGCTTGTCTTGTGTCTCGTGGCTTTACTCAATAATAAGGTTTGGATTATGATGAGACATTCTCTTCGGTCGTCAAACTGAATACTGTTTGTGTTTTGATCTTCCTCGTTGTTCATCTTCACTGCCATTGCATCAACTGGATATAAAAAATATCTTCCTCAATGGTGATTTACAAGAAATTGTCTACATGAATCAACCTTTCGGGTTTGAGACCACATGGGAGTCACTTGTCTGTCATCTCAAGAAGTTCATTTATGATCTAAAACAATCTACATGCGCTAGGTTTGACAAGTTCAGTAGAGTTATCCGTGATGTTGGATTCACCCGGAGCTCGGCTGACTTCTCTCTCTTTACTCGTCATCAATCGACAGACATCGTGGTACTCTTGGTTTATGTTGATGACATCTTAATTACTAGAGATGATTCAAAAAGCATCCATTTGATCAAGGAAAACTTGGCCTCCGTGTTCCAGACCAAAGATTTGGGAAATCTCTGATACTTTCTTGGCATCGAGCTAGCCCGTCGGCTATGAAGCACAGATACTTCCCCGAAGGCAGCGTACCCGTACCGGATACGTGTCCGGTACCGGTACGTACCCGATACTCGATGGATACATCTATGTGGACACTTGAACTTAGCACATCATTCTGCATACTGTGATAGGAGTCTGTTTTTCTAGAGTAAACAAATGTTGGCTCTATGCTAAGAAGCGTCGGTACGTCCAAATAAGTTGTGTATCTGTACCAAGTATTTTTCTGGTATTGGTACGTGTGTGTTACAAGTACGTGTATTGAACGTGTTGATTCAACACAAGTTATTAACAAAACGACTAACTTGTCTTTAGACTAACTAAAGATTGAAGATGTTGATCTCCAACAATGAAGAAGAAAAAAAAAATTGATAAGTAACTTAAGTTTAATTTTATCTCTTTTGAATAAACATATAAGATGTTAAATTTTGTAATATTTACGAATGTTTAATGTTTGAAAACTTCAAGTTATGTTGCGTTGATTTGTGAACTTGTACTTCAAGTTAAGATTTATGTTTAATGTTTCGATGTTTTGAGAACTATTTATTACACTTGTGATATATAAATATATATTATATTTGTTATAACGTATCATGAAGTACCCGTATCCTTGTTTTTAAAATTTTGTCGTACCCTCGTACCAGGTACGTATCGTATCTGGTACCCGTACCCATACTGGTGCTTCCTAGCCCGTCGGCCCGATGATCTTGTCCTATCTCAAAGAAACTATTGTCTTGATCTTCTTCATGATGCAGACTACTCTGGTTGCAAACCAGCCGACATACCCATGGATGCCAACCACAAGCTCTGTGCATGCTCCTCTGACTTGGATACACTCCTACCAAACTCAGAATATTATCTTCGTCTTGTGGGAAAGTTGATCTATCTGACAGTTACAAGACCCGATATATCGTTTGCTGTTGGGGTTGTTAGTAGGTTTATGCATGTTCCACGAACTTCTCATCTACAGGCAGTTGAACATTTTCTCCGATACCTGAAGTCTGCTCCCAGGCAAGGGCTCGTATATAAACCCTTCTCGTCTCTTTTTCTCATTGCTTACTCTGATGCCGATTATGCTGGATCCGTTGATGATCGTCGTTCCACACGTGGTTTCTGCACATACTTTGGTGAACATCTTGTTACCTAGCGAAGCAAGAAGTAATCTGTCATCGCACGTTCATCTGCAGAAGCAGAATATCAATCAATGGCCTCTGTCGTCTTAGAACTTACATGGCTAGAAAGCATTCTAAAAGACCTGGGTGTCAAACTCTCTTCTCCTGGCACCTTGTTCTGCGATAGTCAAGTTGTCATTCATATTGCCAAGAATCCTGTGTTCCATGAACGTACCAAGCATGTAAAGGTTGATTGTCATTTTATTCGGAAAAAAGGTTCAACTCAAGAAATTGGACTTAAAACATGTTCCAACTCCAGAACAAGTCGCTGATATTCTTACAAAAGCTCTCCCACGATCTTTATATTCTCAGTTCTTGTCCAAGCTTGGCTCCTACGACTTGTATGCTCCAGCTTGCTGGGGAGTGTTGAAGAAAGTATAAAGAAAGCTCATCGTAAAGGCCCATGTAAAGCCCTCTTAGGATTTAGTCTCACATCTTGGGATAGAGTTTAGACTCTCCCATCTTTTCCTATATATATGTACAAATACATATGTTATGTAATTTTTCGATTGAGATTAATAAAATCATATCTTTATTTCAACGTGTTCATCTACATCCTTAAATATGAAAACATAACTTCCCATGAGACCATACGACGAGGACTCTTGCATATTTAACACTACACCTAAGTCTCAGAGATGCAGCGGTCCTTGCCAAGACGCCACATTCGGACCATGCGACGCGTTCCTTAGAAGGAACAACCTAGATTTTGCACAATTTCTCAAATGATCCATATTCATAAGGGTGACTAAATTTTACGCTGGCCATTTACCTAACATAACCCTCACCATTTTTCATCCGGATTTGGGACTGACATAAACTGGTTTGTCAACAATCGTTGATATAGAAAAAATTGTTCACTTACGTCTGAGTGTAACATTATCATAGAAAATAAGAAATGATAAAAGAATAGTAACAAAAAGGGAGAAAATTTTCATGGCTTGTGATATAAATGTTGATAAACTCATGGGTGATTGTGGCGGTTTTCTGAGTCATGGATGTAGTGGCTCATAGTTGGCTTGAGAGTAAGGTATTTTGTTTTGTCTTCCACTTAAAGAGAGTTCTTCCATCCGAGATTAAGTTAATATATCTCGATCCTCCAAACAATAAACTCATGAAATTTGGATTATAAAGATGGTTTTATAATACATCCATCGAAGGATGTAGTCGTTGGTTTCTTTTTTACTGTTAAGGGACATGAAGTTACTATTGTATGCCTATTATTTTGTTGGGCATGTTTATAGTGGAACTTTGCCATCCTGTGACAAGGAAAAATGAGATTTTAAGCCATGCCCTATATAAGAGAGCGTCCTTAGTTTGTAACTTAATTTATACTTGACAGTGATTGGTGCTTTGAATTGATTGTTGATATTGTCTTTCCAAACAACACAGTTTTTTCCAGAAGCAAATGAAGTAGATTTTGCTAGAAGATTCGTCTTTGAAGGAACTCTACTTAAGCTCGACTATTTGACTAAACCATCATTTTTTCAAGACTTTGGTTTTGTATCAAGAGTTAAAATGTCTGATCGAGTCAAGCCCGACGATGAAATATTCTTGGTTGCTTACCCATACTTCAACGTCAATGGTATCTGCTTAAATTTGCTCCCAAAAAATACTTTCCTGGTACACTGCTTCTCGTGGATTTAATTTAATTCCCTCCTTCCCTTATAGAAATGATCGTTGTTGAAGAGCTATACCAAGAAGCAGTCATGAACACCACGAGAAAGCTAATAGTTTTCAACGGAGAGCTAGACAGAATAAGAAGTGGATGTATCCTTTTTTACTTACTTTCAGCGCTCTTCCTATCTCTTTCCTTGGTTGAGTTTAGATCATATAGATAACTTTTTATTTTGATAGTTCTGTGTATTGAAATCTTAGTTTTTTTTTCATTTTTTTATATTCATCAAGCCATAATAGCAATATTTATCTCAGATCATGACTCTCTAATTCAAATTTCCCTTTGCAATGCCAGACCTCTCAACTGTGCATTACATCTTGGGAAACTATAATCAAGCCCACTTTTCTTTAGGCAACTCATGCTTTTAATTAGTTTTGTCCCAGCTGGCCAGAGTGGAATCTATTGATTCGATTAAGGCTATTAGAATTCAGTAACCAATACTTTAAAGAATCTTGTTACCTTTTTCTGTTCATAGAAGCATACCTATCGGGAGATCTGTCCAGCCTTTTGTTCAAACTACTTTCCCTTACGGTGAAATAGAAATCAGTTCCTTATGAGAGCAACCCAAACTTTATTGTGTTTTCATATGGTGAACTTACCTTTATATTAACATGAGTTTGCACCATAAACACCAACAATCCCAAGATGCAAAGTACTTGCATGAAAACTTGCACCAGATAACGTCTTGGTGAATATATCTAACTAAACATCAAAGGGAGCAAAAGCAGTGATGATCTTGGTCTGAACATTCTCTCTAATGAAATGACAATCATTTTTAGTATGTTTAGTCTTCTCATGTGATATTGGATTCGAAGCTATGTGAATAGCCTTTTGATTATTGCAATGGAGAGGCATACTCCCTTAAACAAGAAACTCAAGTTGTCCCAAGATAGATTTAAGCCATATAAGTTCAAAGGTATTTAAGTCTGAGCCCCTATATTCTGCCTTTGCTGAAGATCTGGTCACGGGTTTGTTTCTTATTCTTCCATGACACTAAATTGCCGTCCACAAACATAGAATTAGCATTTGTAGGTCTTCTATCAACAACAAAGCCAGGATAATCTTCATCACATCATTCATTAACATCTAGCTTTCCCTTATCTTATAGAGAATCTCTTCCTTGAGATATTTTGGAATCCACAGGGCGATCTCATAATGATGGACCTTTGCATTGTGCATCAACTGACTCACAAGATAACAACAAATGAGATAAGTTTGTCAATAGTTAAGTAAATCAATCTCCTTACTAGCTTTGAAATCGATGTTACTTTTCCAAAGAATGTGAATCATCTTTATCTATATTATAATTAAGGTCAATATATGTATATATATATATATATATATCATATATAGAAAAGAAAACAAAGGAGTCAAATATTATTTTCATATATACAAATCAATACAACTCTTCCCTATTTATACACGCACAAGAAAGACTCTAGACCCGAATCTAAGATGTGGGGCTAATCCCAAAAAGAGGGAGGCCGCTAACTGCACACCAAATGTACTATTTGCACACCAAATTCTAACACTCCTCAAGGTGGGCGAAAGATATCCACTAAGCTCATCTTGTCACACAATCTACATAAATCCAATGAGCTAAGTCCCTTGGTTAAACAATCAACCGCTTGTTCTTTTGTAGTAACGTGTCCAAGCTTCAGTATCCCGCCATTCAGCTTTTCTTTGATGAAAAATTTGTCAATTTCTATATGTTTGGTTCTATCAAGTTGGACGACATTGCTTGCAATGTTGATGGCTAACTTGCTATCACATCACAATGTCATTTGTCTGCCTCGATCTATCTTGAGTTCACTCAGCAGGGCTTTTAACCATAGCACCTCCCCTGCACCTGAGTCCATGACCCTGTATTCTACCTCGACTGTAGATCTCGCAACTACAGTCTGTTTCTTGCTTTTTCAAGAGACAAGGTTGCCCCCTACAAACATACAATATCCCGATGTGGATCTCCTGTCATCTGCATAGCTAGACCAATCAGAGTCGCAATATCCCTCAATACTCAGATGTCCATTCTTTCGGAAGATCACCCGCAGAAGCGAGAGGTGGGCTAGTGCCAGCCTCATTAGGCACTCGCCATTCCGTGTGTGGAGCTCGTTTGTTAAGGTGCTTGTCGCAGAGAGCAGGGCGAGCGCCGACTCCGTCAGGGTCAAGGGTTGGCGAGTGCCGACCCTATCAGGGCACCCGCCACCCTCAGAGGCCGGGGGCTCGTCGTTGTTATGTTCCAAGGGTATTTTCCCTGCATTATTATAGTTGTTTTTGTCTGCCAATAGCCTTTCCAAACAGCAGAGTTTGGTTGTTGGCATGCCGATTTGGGGTGCGTTTAGCAAAAACCAAAAGGCGGGGTTGCGCTATTGACTGATCCTGCTAGAAAAACTATAAATAGACCTTGAAGGACACCTTTGGGGAGGATCCAATTCTTGGACTTCTTTCTCCTCTAGTTAATTTGGGTTAGCTTCCAAAGCTCTCCAAGGTGTCCGGCTTCAGCTTTGGCTTGGAGGGGGAGCGTTCTAAGATCTTCCGAATGTGTGGTGGGTCCTCTGCGCTGCAGCCAGGGTCTGTCTAGTTTTTAGTCTTCAGCTTGACGATTTTTCTCGGGAGAAGTAGGTGCGAGCTGCCCCCTTTAGGTCAGAACTCCTCGTTGGGCCGAATCTCGGGTTTAACACGGAGGGTGCCCTTTTTACCCGACGCGACCAACTTAAATATGTTGTTGGTCCATCGAGCTTCAACTCCACCAGGGGAAGATCTAGCTTCATTGGAGGCGACGACGACTGGGCTGAGCCCTCGCCTTTGGACATTCGTAAGAACTCAAAAAATACTTTTAAGTCCGCCTCCATTTTGGTGACTAATTTCTCCATGAGCACGCTTACTTTTTTTTCTTTGAGTAAATGAATTACTCCAGGAACCCCGCAACGAGAGGCCCCGCACTTTCGCATGCGCCATCGAGACGAGCTGCATACCTTCCTGCACACAAGATCGCGCCAATGCCTCACTGCGCGCTTCTCCTCAGGCGCAAAAATCTTCCCATGCACGCTGGATGTTCCACGAGCCGCTTGCGATCCTGCCGCAACAGGACTGCCTCTGATCCTTCTAAACTCTGCCACTGCAAAAAAAACTTTGCCTCCGCACGCATAAATATCTCCTGCGCGCGATGCTTAACCCAACGCGTAAATCTCTACCGCTGTGGGCTTAAAGCTCTGCCATTGTGCGCAAAACTCTTGCCACCGCGCTTGTAAATCCTTTCTCCCGACCTTCCTTCTCCGGCAAAGAGAACTCCCCGCGTAATCCTGCACAATTCTTGCGCGCAACTCCCACACGCAATTCCTGCGCGCGCAACTCCGGCCGCATTGTGCGAGCCTGACGAACCGCACTCCTGCGCGCAACTCCCACGCACGCCTTCTGTCGGTCTCCAGTGCGCAACTCCTGCACTCCGCCTCAGCGTCCGCAATGCACGATCTTGCCGGTCTCCTGCGTGCACCTCCCGCGCTTTGCCTCAGCCGTGTAACTCCTTCCGCCGCGATGGGCAATCCTCCCTGCCGCACGCGAGTTGCCGGAATCCTCCGCGGGACGATTCCTCTTTGCGTGTGCGTACTGCCGCAATCTTCCTTGCGCATAAATCCTGTTGCACTCCCCTTACGTGTCGTAATTCTCCCGCGCAAGTGTCGAATAGGGCAGGTCTGCAGAAGAAATACGCGCTTTGGTGATTTTGCCCGATGCGCCTCTTCCCGCACACGTATTACCGGGAAATAAAACCCTCCCTGCTCGAAGTTTCCTTTCGAGCACTACCAGTAAAGGAAATTAAATAAAATTGTCGGGCTGAAATCACGTAATTTGTGGCGACCGGTTTTATTTCCTCGGAACCTCCCTCTAGGAATCAAATCTTATTTTCACCTATACAAATCAATACATCTCTTCCCTATTTATACACACACAAGAGAGACTCTAAACCCAAATCTAAGATGTGCGACTAATCCCAAAAAGAGGGAGGCCGCTAACTGCACACCAAATTCTAACATATAGTATGCGAGTGTGTTTGGATGTCTAATGTATGCTATGTTTTGCACTCATCCGAACTTAGCTCGGGCTACCAGTAAGTGAATTCTTACATCGAGAACCCTGAAAAAGAACCGGTGAGAAATGAAGTGGATTTTTGATACTTGAAACTTAAAGGAATTGCTGGCGGTGGTTTGATCTACAGTGATAATAGTGTGAAAAACTTCATCTTAATAGGATATGTTGATGCTAACTATGTTAGTAGTCTTGATGAGAGAAATCGACTATAGTCTATAGGATATGTTTTCACATTGGCTAGATGCACTATTTCAAAGAGATCAACTCTTTAGTTAGTTATTACTTTGTCAAGGATAAGATGAATATATTGCTACAATGGAGGCAATCAAGGTGATCATTTTGCTCAGATTGTTACACCCAACTAACATATACTTGGTAGCTCGTGGGATCAGTTTGTCCATCGACAGACTATGATGATGGATAAAGCAAACACTTCCGAAGACACGATGAGTCAAGGGGAAAAGAGGTGTTGAAAGAAAGATGAAGAATGACGTCACAAAGTTGAGAATGGACGAGGGAATGCGATTAATTAAATATCATGCGGTGGAGACTGCAAAGTGGCAATAGATCTTGGGAACCTGTATTTGAAACATAAGGGAGCGAACAACCTTGAGGAGGTGACAGTTCTTCCCCTCGACACGACCATTTTTATAGTGTATAAACACTGGATGTTTGGTGGATAATACGTAGCCGGGGCTCAGTTGGTGATGAGAGCAAGTGTTAAGTGCCCTCATCAAGGAGGTGAAGGGTTCGAGACCCTGCCTCAACATCCCGCAGCGCTGAGAGCACGCGCTGAGATAGGTTGGGATGTGCGGGCCGCATGCCCTATTATGCAGCACGACCGGAAGGGAAAGCCCGTGAATGAGCCTGCCCATAACAGATTTCTGGCTTTGGCACCGAGTGATTGAAAGGAGCATTTCTTCTTCACTAAAACTTTCAATACCCCCTAAATGAACCATCTATCCCTATTTATAGACTAACGTGCCATCATGAACGGTCATAATTCCCCAATCATGACGGCTTTCAAAATACATGAAAATATAAATAAGAAAAATACAAAAAATAATTTAAAAAACACGGATTGTTGATCCACATAAAATGGATGGCTCTGATCATCATGTAGACCTATGGTGTATCATGATCCACATCATAAACTATTCATATTCATCTGCAACAATCTTCAATGCAATTCAGGTTCAAACAAAGTTTGAACTTACCCAATAAAATGGCCTTAGTGAAAGCATTTGCAAGTCCTCCTTGGTGTTGACCTTAGATAGAATGATCACATTCTCCTCTATCACACGTAAAAAATAATGTTGAACATACATCTTTTTTCGTCCCACAAAAGATCTGATTCTTTGCAAGACAAATTGATAGTTTTACTTTCAAGATTACCTAGACACCTAGAGGGGGGGGTGAATAAGTTATTATTTTCTTTTCAAACTTAAGGCAGAATGATTAAGGAATTAAAGACTATTTTCTATGAGTTCTGTAGCTACTTTAGCAATCACAATCACACAATCTAGAACTACACATCACAGATTGCAACAAGTATTTATAGTGGTTCCCCAAGATCTGGGTACATCCACTTTCCCCCTTCGCCTATCTAGCAGTGTGCTAGATTCAGCCAAACTCCTTTCTTTATCTCAGATCCTCAGATCCTACAGCTCAGAATCCAAAATGGATTCCTACAACTCAGAGTGATACCACACTCCTACAGCTCATGCAATTCAGCCCTACCTCAGTCTTTATTCAAGACCTACAACTCAGAGATTATCTCTCCTACACTCAGGCAATTCAGCCCTACCTCAGTCTTTATTCAAGACCTACAACTCAGAGATTATCTCTCCTACACTCAGCCTTTATAAATTAGGCTTACAACTCAGATCTATTAAAAGATCCTACAAGATTTGAGTAAAATATATTTTTATCTTGCTCCTGGTGAGAGAGGTGGAACAAGACAGTGTTCTTGATCAACTTCTTGATAAACCAGATGGATAAAATCAACTGGAACTTAGCTTTCTTCTTAACTTCTTGAATCTGAACTTTGTTGAGTTGATCTTCTTTGAAATAAACTGATCAGCAGCTTTCTCCTTAGATTTCAGAATTTGAATCTGAATATTCTTGACAAATAAGTTCAGAATCTGTTTCTTTTGAAATCTGAGACAGCTTTCTTCTTGCCTTCTTTTGACTGGATCTCTCTCTATCCAAGTCCCTTGAAGATACTTCAGAATTCTTGACTGAATTCTACTTTGACAGATTCTGATAGTTCAATCAGAATATCTTCTTAGATCTGCAAAGATCTCCTTATTGTTACTTGTTATTCAGTGTTCAGTTTTCAGTGTTTTTCTTTCAGACACTATCCGTCTATTTATAGCCTTCATTCCTGGTAACCGGCTGATCCGGTTCCTAACAAACTTCTGTCCGTGTCAATCACGTCAGTTAACCTGTAGAGACCCACAGCTGTCAATTCTTCAAACTGCCAAGGAGTCTTTGTTTCTGCCAGAAAGTGTCGAGATAAACTGTCAATATGTGTCGAGACAATTGTTAAAATGTGTCGACACAATTTGATTAAGTGTCGACACAATCCTTTGTGATGTCGACACATTTGTCTTGATGTCGACACAGCTTCTTGACACAACTTTTTGAGAATGTGTCGACACAGATAGTTGTATGTCGACACAATTACTTCAGCCACAGACTTATTGTTGATTCTGCTAAGTGTCGACTCAGTCTCTAAGTGTCGACTTAGCTGTTGTTGACTTCTGCCTCTGTGTGTCGACACAGCCTCCTGGTGTCGACACAGTTGATGTCGACTATAATCTTGTGTGTGTCGACACTGCCTCCCGGTGTCGACACAGTTGATGTCGACTCATTTTCTCTGTGTCGACACAGCCTTCTTCAAGTGTCGACACAATCTTCCTGAAGTGTCGACACATCTTTTTCTGGTGTTGACACATGGACTTAGAAATTTTTCATACTTTTAACATGCATATATTCAACTTAAATAACATCAAATACACCTTGATGTATATCATTATGCTAAGTTAGGCTTCTTCAAATCAGGTACACATTTTCCAATGTACCCAACAATCTCCCCCTATTTGGAGAAGTCATAACCCATATTAGCTAATGATATACACCACTTATGATAATAAAAAAAATGATGATGATGTATATAAGCTTAATATTACAGAAAATATTAACAATCAAAACATTTGCACAGATTCATCACAGAGATAAAAAGATATACACAAAAATTAATTAAAGAGCAAGATTTTGTGTATTATGTCAAAATGATTGTTTACAAAATGTTTAACACTGAATGTTTCACATTACACATTTTTAAACTAAAACTAAGACATCTTAGACTAAGACTGATCAGGCTCCTTTATAACAATCCCTCTTCCTGGTTGTACTTGTGCCTGCACAGAAGGTTCAGTTTCTTCCATGGGCTTTTTGCCTTTAAGATTAGCCTTCTTCTGAGCCTCAGTCTTCAGTCTTTGTCTCTCAAAATAGTGATACGGCTTGGGAAAGTATTTGCTAGGCTCCACAGCATCAGGAGGTAGCTTTCCCATCTTAGCTTTCCTTCTATGCTGAACAATAGCCTCCTGTCTGGCTTCATGCTTCTACCATTCTTGTTCATTGTACCACTTGCCCCTTTCATGGACTTGATCGTTTACAGCTTTCCAGGCAGTTAGTATGATGTTTCTAGAGGTAGGGCTCCACTGTTCAAAATCAGGTTTTAGTTCAGCTTGCTCCCTAAATCTCTTCTTTGACAGTTGAGCCTCTTGCTGAGCCTTGATTGCAGCTTCAGGCATGCCTACTTTTCCAAGTATAATATTTGAAACCTCCTCTGGAGGACTATACATAGTTTGCACCTGCTGATGAATCATTTCAAAATCTGCAGGGGGGTATATGACTTGAGCAACCTCTGGTTGGTTGCCTTCAAGTAGACCTTGTGGCTGTACTCCTGACTCTGCCATATTATCATCATCACAAAGGGGTGGATATCCCAATGTGGCTCTGACACTGTTAGTGACCCACTTGACATGTTCTGAGCCAGCATAAATAAGTACCCTCTCCCCCTTTAGGACTTCTCTTGCTACATGATCTCTGAGATCTTCCTTCTGAAACCTGATCTGACCATCCAGATAATTAATGTCATCTTTGAAGAAGGGTTTCAACTTGTTAAGTTTTGCAGTAATTTTCTTCTGGGAAGTGGTTATGGCTGTCTGTGCTGAGTCTAAAGCAGTTTTGAACTTAGTGTCATATGCTAGCATTTCAGCTGCCCTAGTTTCAGTCAATTTAGTCATGGTTGTTTGAAATTGAGCAAGAATATCTGTGTTGGCAGTTGTCAGATTGTCATTTAGCCTTTTCTGATTTTCAAGAATGTATTCTTGATTAATAGATTGAGCATCTATTTCTTTCTTCATTACTTCTTGTTGTTTGGCCAGATATACAACAACATGTGCCCCTTTTGTAAAACAATCAGTCATTTCTCTTTTATGTTGATTGACTTCAAATCTTATAGACTTTATATCTTGAGCCAGATCAAACTGAAGATTTTTATGACTTTCATCAACATATTTCTCTAGAGCCTTTCTTTGTTCATCCATTTTCATTTCAAGAGTTACCAAGAACTTTGCATAATCAAAATCTGAAGAGGTGGGTGGTGTTGTTTGAAGTGCTTTCTTATAACTATGGCTTCTTCTCTTGAAGACCATAAGCTTCCTTTTCTTTGCCTCTTGAATTTCTCCATTCCCAGAATCAGAGGAACTCTCAATCTGAACTCTTTTCTTTTTGTGAGGTAGGGATTTCAGTTTCAGTAACATGTGGCTCCTGTTCACCTTCACCTGGTACCCTCTCCTCACTAGCTTGCTCCCCCTCAACCCTTTGGGTGTCATCTTTATCTGCTGTGTCTACAGCCTCTTTGAAGAGATCATCCATTGTATATTCCTTTGGTGTTTGAGGAGGAGATGGAACATTGATTCTCTCTATAAGATCATCTAATCTAGCAGTATCTATCTCCTCTGATAAGTCAATTCTTTCTGCTTCTTCTGTATGAGCAGTACTAGGCTCCCCCTGAACCTGTGCAGGTATCTGTTCTGGATCTTGGATAATACTAGCCTGATGCTGATCTTGTGTTGTAGTTTGTTCTGTCTGTACTTGAATTGTTTCAGTACCAAGCTCAGTGTGATGATGAGCTGGAGACTTCTCAGCTGGCTCCTGCCTGTCTTCTTCAGGCATATCTTTGGATAGAACTCTATCCCACCTGGAGAACAACCTTATATCCATTCTCCTCATATGATTGATCTTGGAGCCTGGTAGTTGTTGCATTACTTCTGGAATGATTCCAGCTAAGTAAAGACTCAGTATTCTAGCCATGTTTGGCTTCTTGATTGCCTCCTTGATTTTGTCAAACACAACTGCTGACCAGTTGGTGGGAATGTGAAATACAATCCTAGTCATTAGGTTGAACATGAATACAGAGATCCTATCATGTCCACCAGTCTTGCACAGCACCACTTTCCCAATAACTTCAGAAAGGAATTTACCCTGATTATTCATGCCTTTTCGATTGAAGGCAGCACCAATCTTCATGGTGGGATCCAGTCCACACCACTGAAGTGTTTGCCTTGCTTGTGAGGCTGAAACCTCCTCTTCATCGTTTATCCTTGGAAGATGAAGGATTCTGGTTAATCGCTTCTGAGTCACCTTGACTCTTGTGTCCTGAATAGTTGATTTGATTTTCATACCAGTAGAATCCACAGATGCGGTGGAGTAGAATGCAAGAACTTCCTTCTTCCAGACCTTGGTGGGTTCTGAGACAAGGAATTCAAGTCCACTGTCTATGAGAAGAGACACCACCATCTTAATCTCTGGAGCTGCATCGACGAACGCATGCCTAATCAGTTCATATCCCTCGTTGATGGAATCTTCGATCTTTGGCGCCATTGAATCGTTGAGAAAGCTTGAGAAAAGAGAGAAGAAGGATTGTCGACACACAAGGTTTTTGTCTCGAAACCCTGGTGAGCGTGTCGACAAAATACGGCTGTGACCTATTTATACCCTTCTGTGCCAAGAAGATCAAAATGCGGGCAAAAATAGTCAAATTGTGTCGACACAGACAATATGTGTCGACACAAATTCTGAATAAGTCGACAACAATACTCTAGTTGTGTCGACATGTTGCTCTTAGACTATGTCGACATAAAATCCCTGATGTGTCGACACATCTACTCTGTGTCGACACCATTTTTCTGAGTTTGTCGACACAAATCCTCTATGTCGACACTTAAATCCTGAATGAGTCAACACAGTTTTACTTAGCCAAATTTTGCTAAACTAATCTATAGTTAGCATGCCTAATTCAATTTTAAATCTATTGAATTTTGTTTCATCCAGAGGCTTAATAAATACACCTGCAATCTGATAATCTGTCATAACAAATTCTAGTGAGATGTCTTCTTTTTCTACATGTTCTCTAAGAAAATGGTATTTTATTTCTATATGCTTAGTCCTAGTATGTGAAACAGGATTATTTGCAATAGAAATAACACTTTTTTAATCACATAATAAAGGTGTTCTACTTACCTGGATACCATAATCTTTTAGTTGATGCTGAATCCACAATATTTGTGCACAGCAACTTCCAGCTGCAACATACTTAGACTCAGCTGTGGATATTGCCACACTAGTCTGCTTCTTACTACTCCATGATATCAACCTTCCTCCCAAAAATTGACATGTACCTGTAGTACTTTTTCTATCTTCTCTGCAGCCTGCAAAATCTGCATCTGAATAACCTATTAGTTGAAAATCTCTATTCCTATGGTACCAAAGGCTTAGATTTGGTGTGCCCTTTAAATATCTCAAAATTCTTTTAACAGCAGTGTAATGAGATTCTTTAGGGCATGCCTGGTACCTAGCACAGACACCATGGTTATCAGGATCGCGATTCGGATCTTAGGATCTTACGATCCTACGATCCATATTTTGTAAATCGATCCGGATCTTACCAAGGATCTAAATCGGCACATCTACGACTGGGATCGCGATCCGGATCTTAGGATCTTTAGGATCGCGATCCTGACCCGATTCTACCGGTCTGGCCAAAGGTAACTAGAAATATGTACAACCCTATCCCGGCCCCATTCTATCGGACCAACGCCATAACCATTGTTTAACCTTATCCCAATCCCGCCCTCATACCCCATCGCTCATATCATGCTGCTTTATCGTATCTCAGGTGTCGATTGTCGGCTGCAAACGGAGGCCAAGAGCGGCTACTTCTGTTGTTTCCAGTCCATATTTATTTTTATTATTAGTAAACATTGAGTGTTTTACCTGAAACTGAAATTGAACGTACTGCGATATTATCCTTTTGATTTAGTTATTCAAAAAAAAATTAATATAGTTATTCACATACTTCTCAATTTATTAATTTTTTTGTTAATTGAGTATGTAATTTAATGATACAAAATTCAATTTTTTTAGTCTTTATTTATGAATGTTGTAAGATCTTGCGATCCTCGATCCGATCCTACGATCCGATCCTACGATCCGATCCGATCCAACCTCAAAACGATCCCACCTAGGATCTCGATCCTGACAACCTTGACAGACACATGTAGCATACATAATATCTGGTCTACTAGCTGTGAGGTATAATAGAGAACCAACTATTCCTCTATACAAAGACTCATCTACAGGCTTACCTGTATCATCTTTACATATAGGAATATTTGTTCTCATAGGAGTTTTCATGGTAGAGGAAGATTCCATATCATATTTCTTTATCAACTCTTTGGTGAACTTAGACTGGGATATGGACAAGCCATCATCAGTCTGTCTTACTTGGAGTCCCAAGAAGAACTTAAGTTCCCCCATACTACTCATTTCAAACTTCCCTTGCATAAGTTTGGCAAACTTCTTGCAAAGGTTGTTCTCTGTAGACCCAAAAATTATGTCATCCACATAGATTTGGACTAAGATTATCTTGCCTTTAGACTCCCTAAGGAATAGAGTCTTGTCTATTTTGCCTCTTGAGAATTTGTTCTCAATAAGGAAAGTAGACAGGGTGTCATACCAAGCCCTTGGGGCTTGCTTTAACCCATATAAAGCTTTCCTAAGTCTAAAAACATAATCAGGTTTAAGAGAGTTTACAAAACCTGATGGCTGTTCCACATAGACTTCTTCTTGTAGATCTCCATTCAGAAATGCTGATTTCACATCCATTTGGTATACCTTGAATCCTTGGTATGCAGCATAGGCAAGAAACATCCTGATTGCCTCCAGTCTTGCTACTGGGGCAAATGTCTGATCAAAATCTATTCCCTCTTCCTGCCTATATCCTTTAGCAACCAGTCTTGCTTTGTTCTTTACAATTACTCCACTCTCATCCAACTTGTTCCTAAATATCCACTTTGTTCCAATGATGTTGTGGTCTTTTGGTTTAGGAACAAGCTCCCAGACTTTGCACCTTCTGAATTGATTAAGCTCCTCTTGCATAACATTAATCCAATGTTGGTCTTGGATGGCTTCTTCAAATTTCTTAGGCTCCATTTGAGATAGGAAACTTGAGTGCAGGACTGTGCTCAGATTTCTGCTTCTAGTCTGCACTCCTTGACTTGGATCACCTATTATTTGATTTGCTGTCCGTCTTTAAGATGTCTGATAGCAGGAGGTAGATTTTCTTCTGGTTGATTATTTCCAGTCCCTTCATTATGCTGCACTTCCTGGGAGTCATCAGCTTCTATAGAATCTTGTACTCCCCCTGGACTGTAGCCAACATTTTCCATCTGTTCATTTGCTGTTGAACCTTCTGCAATGGAAAGCTTGTCCATTCTTTTGCTTATACCTGTTGGACTGTATGAACTACAAGGCAACTCACAGTTGATTAATCTTGATTCATCAAACACAACATGTACAGATTCTTCTACAACTTGAGTAGTCAAGTTGAAGACTCTATAGGCCTTACTATTTATGATGTACCCAACAAATATCCCATCTTGGGATTTGCCAGTAAACTTAGTTAGATATGACTTGTCATTGTTAAGTATATAACACTTGCAACCAAAGATCCTAAAGTAGGATAGATTTGGTTTTCTACCTTTCATAATTTCATAGGGAGTCTTTTTGTGGCACTTGGTGATAGAAGCCCTATTGATCACATGACATGCAGTGTTTACTGTCTCAGCCTAGAAATATTCTGGAAGAGAGGTGTCACTCAATAGAGTTCTACCAGCTTCAATCAATGTCCTATTCTTTCTTTCAGCAATACCATTTTGCTGAGGTGTTCTAGGTGAGGAGAACTCTTGGAAAATCCCAAAGTCTTCACATAATTTTGTCATACTTTCAGATTGAAATTCAGTGTCATGGTCACTTCTGATTTTGACCACTGTACTGTTTAGTTCATTCTGAATTTGTTTCACAAAACTAAGTAAGACACTTGTGGTTTCTGATTTTTGTCTCAGAAAGAACACCCATATATATCTAGAATAGTCATCTACAACCACAAAAGTGTAGACCTTCCTATCTAGACTATGAACTGGCATAAGACTAAAAAGATCCATATGTAAGAGGTATAAGCACCTCACAGAATCCTTGTTTTCAAGACTATGAAAGGAGGATTTTGTCTGCTTGCCCTTTTGACAAGCTGAACATATCCCTTCCTTTATACACTTAACTTGAGGACCATTCCTCACTAACTCTTTGCTGAAGAGTTGACCAATTGTCTTGTAGTTAAGATGAGCCAACCTCTTGTGCCACTTGACACAATGAGATGCATTATCATCAGCTACAAGACAGATGGGAGAGGCCTTGTTCTCACACTCAAAATTTAGACAATACACATTTCTTTTTCTATAACCAGTCAATATGACCTCTTGGTCACTTGACCTCTTGATATGACATCCATTCTTTATAAATGAAATGTCATATCCTAGATCACTCAGCTGGCTTATGCTGATGAGGTTATGTTTCAAACCTTTTACATAATCCACTTGAGTAATGGTAATTCTATTTGAAGAAATGTTATCAAACCCTTTGATGATTCCTCTCTCAGATCCACCAAAGATAACTTTAGGCCCATTCTTGCCAGAAGTGTAGTCCTTCAGTAGCGCCTTAGTTCCAGTCATATGTCTGGAACAACCACTGTCCAAGTACCATATAGGGGCATGATCACTTGGACTTTCCTGCATCACAAAATTACTTTACCTTAGAGCCCAAGAATGTCTTGGGTCCTTGGTTCCAGTTAGCTTCATTCATATCAAATCTTTTAGCAATTTCTCTAACAGGTAGATTGGTGTTCTTCCTGACACTTGTGTTATGCCAACAGTCCAAGGCAAAATGCCCTACTTTGCCACAGCACCAGCAATCATATTTGTTGTACTTAGATCTATGTACAATCTTAGCAGTTTTGTAGTCTGGAAAATTCCTGACTTGTGCTGGTGCTGCTGCAGCCATACCTATTGGTTTCCTTGGAAGATGGGATTTACTGTCATGGACTGACTTATTGGCTTTAACAGCTTTGTCACTCAGAACCTCAATCTTCTTATGACCATGAATGTGTTCATGATCATATCTGTTAAAAGGCAAGTGCACTTTTCTAAACATAACAGGGACTGAAAGGTTTAGTGGCTGGACAGGAGCTTTGCCTTTTCTTTTGAATTGGGCAGCCCTGGGGTTACCTTTGAAGCCTAATCCTGCCTTACCCTTTTGAGCCACAAACTCATCTATTAAAGGTAAGATAGATTTTGGCTTAGAGTAACTAGCCACTAAATCTTTCTCTATTCTTAGTCTGGCCTCCAGACTCTTAATTTGATCATTGTTATATTTGATTATGCCCATCTGAATAAATGTTATATTTTTCAGTTTGGCAATCTCATTTAACTTTTGATCCATTACTTTTTCAAACTCAGTTGCAGCCACTTTAAGATCAACAATTTCCTGAGCCTGAGTTTTGACTAGGTTCTTGCTTTTTTTAAGAGCCTGCAACAAGTCTCTATATTCATCTATCAACTGATGAATATCACCTTCAGATTCAGATCCATTCACATCACTTGATGTAGATGAATCTGACTCTGAACCAGTACTAAAATCAGAAGAACTAGAAACCTTTTGTACCTTACTAGGACCAGGCTGATCCTGGCATTGGTTATCTTCTAACTCAGCCATCAGACTCATGCATTCCTTGTCTTCTTGATCATGAATGGAATCCATCAGTTGCAGAAATTCCTCTTCTTCATTGGCTGCATACAATCCTATGTATGCTTCTGCTTCAGACTCTGACTCTGATGAGGACTGATCTGAAAGACTCTTATCCTTCTTTGCAACAAAAGATTTCTCCTTCTTGCCCTTGTGTTGAGTCCTTTTTCTGTCTACTGACTCCTTTCTCTTTTCTGGACATTCAGCTACCATATGTCTAGTCTTATTGTAGCAATAACAAACAATCTTAGAAGTTATTGCTTTGCTAGGCTTAGTTCTGTTTCTCTCATTTCTTGAGGATTTTCTCTTGTGATAGTACTCATCTACTGGCTGTGATGTGGAGGGCCTGGACTTCCACTGTTTCTTTTTCAAGAACTTTTGAAACTGTCTTGTAAAGGCAGCAAAGTCAGTATCTGAGTCACTGCTCCCTGATTTCTGACTATCTGAATTTTCTGTTATTTCTTCTATAGCTTCCTTGTGAGGAGATGAAGACATCCTCCCTTTCTTTCTAGTGGCTTCAACTTTGAAAGCCATATATCTATGCTCACCTTTTGTACTTCTTTCTTCCTCCTTCCTAGCTATCAATTGCATTTCATATGAAAGCAATTTTCCAAACAAGTTTGGAGGAGAAATATCAGCTAACTTGGCCACTTCTCTAATGACACATATTTTGGTATCTCAATCCTTTGTTAAAGATCTGAGAAACTTGTCATTCAGCTCATATGTACTGAAGACTCTTCCATATGACATTAGTTCATTCACAATCCTATAGAATTTCTTATAACACTCAGTTATGTTATCAGACTTTCCTTGTCTGAAGCTCTCATATTCTTGGTTGAGCATTGATTTTCTGTCTTGTCTTACTTCTTCAGATCCTTCCATATAGACAATCAATGTGTCCCACATCTCTTTGGAGGTCTTGCAATGTATCAGATTTTGGAAGGTGGAATCATCTATTGCACTTACTATGATGTTTTGAGCTCTCTTGTCCATAGTGGCTAAGATGATTTCCTCCTTTGTCATTTCTGAAAAATTCTTAGGAGTTTTCTGATTTGCATCTAATACAGAAATCTCCATTGGAATGTATGGATCTTCTTTCACTGTGATATAAATTCTTGGGTCTGAGCCCTCCATAAACAGCCTAACCCTTTCCTTCCAGATTCCAAAGATTTCTTTTCTGCAGATGGGTAGCTTCATAGATCCCAACTTCTTGTGTTTCTCACCTGAACCCATTTTCTTGATTCTTGATTCTGCCTTTAGATCTAACTCAGACTGTTAAGTCTTTCTTTGAGCAACCTCCCTCTGATACCACTTGATAGTTTTACTTTCAAGATTACCTAGACACCTAGAGGGGGGGGGTGAATAGGTTCTTATTTTCTTTTCAAACTTAAGGCAGAATGATTAAGGAATTAAAGACTATTTTCTATGAGTTCTGCAGTTACTTTAGCAATCACAATCACACAATCTAGAACTACACATCACAGATTGCAACAAGTATTTATAGTGGTTCCCCAAGATCTGGGTACATCCACTTTTCCCCTTCGCCTATCTAGCAGTGTGCTAGATTCAGCCAAACTCCTTTCTTTATCTCAGATCCTCAGATCTTACAGCTCAGAATCCAAAATGGATTCCTACAACTCAGAGTGATACCACACTCCTACAGCTCAGGCAATTCAGCTCTACCTCAGTCTTTATTCAAGACCTACAACTCAGAGATTATCTCTCCTACACTCAGGCAATTCAGCCCTACCTCAGTCTTTATTCAAGACCTACAACTCAGAGATTATCTCTCCTACACTCAGCCTTTATAAATTAG
The DNA here is from genome assembly GCA_039513925.1 of Platanthera zijinensis. NCBI lineage: Eukaryota > Viridiplantae > Streptophyta > Magnoliopsida > Asparagales > Orchidaceae > Platanthera > Platanthera zijinensis. The sequence continues at coordinate 177,284,253 of CM077087.1, forward strand.
GCTTACAACTCAGATCTATTAAAAGATCCTACAAGATTTGAGTAAAATATATTTTTATCTTGCTCCTGGTGAGAGAGGTGGAACAAGACAGTGTTCTTGATCAGCTTCTTGATAAACCAGATGGATAAAATCAACTGGAACTTAGCTTTCTTCAAAACTTCTTGAATCTGAACTTTGTTGAGTTGATCTTCTTTGAAATAAACTGATCAGCAGCTTTCTCCTTAGATTTCAGAATTTGAATCTGAATATTCTTGACAGATAAGTTCAGAATCTGTTTCTTTTGAAATCTGAGACAGCTTTCTTCTTGCATTCTTTTGACTGGATCTCTCTCTATCCAAGTCCCTTGAAGATACTTCAGAATTCTTGACTGAATTCTACTTTGACAGATTCTGATAGTTCAATCAGAATATCTTCTTAGATCTGCAAAGATCTTCTCCTTATTGTTACTTGTTATTCAGTGTTCAGTTTTCAGTGTTTTTCTTTCAGACACTATCCGTCTATTTATAGCCTTCATTCCTGGTAACCGGCTGGTCCGGTTCCTAACAAACTTCTGTCTGTGTCAATCACGTCAGTTAACCTGTAGAGACCTACAGCTGTCAATTCTTCAAACTGCCAAGGAGTCTTTGTTTCTGCCAGAAAGTGTCGAGACAAACTGTCAATATGTGTCGAGACAATTGTTAAAATGTGTCGACACAATTTGATTAAGTGTCGACACAATCCTTTGTGATGTCAACACATTTGTCTTGATGTCGACACAGCTTCTTGACACAACTTTTTGAGAATGTGTCGACACAGATAGTTGTATGTCGACACAATTACTTCAGCCACAGACTTATTGTTGATTCTGCTAAGTGTCGACTCAGTCTCTAAGTGTCGACTTAGCTGTTGTTGACTTCTGCCTCTGTGTGTCGACACAGCCTCCTGGTGTCGACACAGTTGATGTCGACTATAATCTTGTGTGTGTCGACACTGCCTCCCGGTGTCGACACAGTTGATGTCGACTCATTTTCTCTGTGTCGACACAGCCTTCTTCAAGTGTCGACACAATCTTCCTGAAGTGTCGACACATCTTTTTCTGGTGTTGACACATGGACTTAGAAATTTTTCATACTTTTAACCTGCACATATTCAATTTAAACAACATCAAATACACCTTGATGTATATCATTATGCTAAGTTAAGCTTCTTCAAATCAGGTACACATTTTCCAATGTACCCAACACAAATGTCACTCGAACTGCTATAATAGATCTTCACAATTTCTGGACGCAAACAAAAATTTACAAGTCTCGCACTGAGAAGCAATATGTGTAATTCTCCCAGTAATCGAAAAACGGTCACACCCGTTGATGCCTCGCTCGAGGATTAACCGTTCTACTCCTCGATTCCTCTTGATAACTTCCCACTTGCTATCTTGCGTTTCCATATCAACAACACATTATTTCCCCTTCTCCCAACAACACCGCCCATGCTCCCAACACCACCACCACCTCCTCCATGTGTGCTTGCCATTGTTCTCAGTTTAATGTCTTAAGACAACTCCCTCCTACCGATGATGCTCCATGACCAGTTGATCTGACCATGAGCCCCCTCAGGATACAGTCCCTTATACCGCTCACTCTCGTTATCTTCATGTCTCATTCTACTACTTATCTCCAGAATTTCACATGTTTTCCACTTCCATGTCGTTTATTTCCACCATCTCTTCTATACAAGAGCTCTTCAACATCCAGGGTGGCATGCCTTGGAACTCTGCTTGCTCTTCTGCTCAAGTGCTCACTCTGCTCAAGTGTTCACTCTGCTCGCCCTCTCGTTCTATCACTCAAGTGTGGACTCCTCTCTCCATAGTACGTACTCCAGTGACCACTCTAGAAGCCGCTCCTGCGAGTGCTAAGGAAGATTTTGCTTCTTTTTTCTCTTTCAAGTACTTGTAAACAGAGCGGTGTCTTGTCACTCTTCCCGATCTCATGGTTTTTTCACTTTTCACTATTTCCACGTCAAAAAGTTTCCCGTTCCTACTGCTGGTTCACTTTTAATTGTTTGCGCGCTTGACTCACTCTCGAGCTTTGGTGGTTCAATTTTCCCGGACTAGGAGAGCGCTAAGCGACCCGCAATTCAAGCTTGTCAAGGAGTGCAAAAGAACTATGAATAAGCCCATTTAAAGGTTCTCTTTCTTGGCCCATTAGTTGATTTTTCTTATGCATAGATTAGCCCCACATATTAATTTGGAGTTGAGATATCACCACTCCATCCTATAAATGCCCCCTCCATCCTATAAATATGTGTGCAAATACTTGTATTGGAAGTTAATATATGAAGTAATATTAATTTTGAGCTTCGTATTCTACTATTTCTACAAATCATATAGTGAAGTTATGTTGAGAGATCAGCCAAACATAGAATTAGAGAAGTTACATAGATTTCTGCATAATAATTTGGTTTCATGATAGAAATATTCATCACAGAAGCAACAATCAACTAAACCAAAATGTGGAGTTTCCTATATTTAACTTAAATTACTTGTCAATTCTTTTGCAAGCCTTGATGGATTGAATAACAGTCACACTGGCTCTAGAGATAGGTGGTCTGGTAGTTCAAGATAGTTTTTGCTCAAAGTTTGATTATTAAATCCTTAATGAGCTACAGATTATCCATCATTCTTCTATCCAAAACTAGCTTCACTCGCCCAGACCTTCCTGCCCAAGCTTGAGACTGTGTATTACATTCACAATTTCAAAGGGCGGAATGGAGGGACTCTGTTCAGGTTCCATTTTTCACTTCTTTCGTCTCCTATATGTCCTTTTTTACTTTTTGGGGAACTATTGTGTCAGTTGCCATGACACATAGTTGCATACAAACGACTGGTATTTTTAAAGTTTGTTCACATAGAAATGTGTAAATGTTATTTAGTTCAGAAATAATGTTAGTATATATATTTTTGGACCATTTATCATCAGAATTTTCATAATAAAATACAATATCACTGGAATAAACTTGCCAAAAAAACACAACAGGTTTACATGGCCTTGTCAAAATTGACTTACAGGTTACATCACCGGAGGGAGGGGGTTCTACTCTAGGGGAAAGTAGAAGAGTACAAAGTCATTAGAACCCTTTACATTGTTAGGGTTTTAACAAAATTAGTTGGCTCTTCCCCTTGACCCTGCCCACTCTGCATGGGGTGCTGCCCCCTTGATCCAGATCGATGCAGGTGCAAACTACAAGGATTCAGATCATACTTCTACCTAGAGTACCATTACATTGAACAAAAATAAGTCCAAAGAACGATCCAAATTGCATCATTTTTAAACCTAAATACCCTAAATAATATTTCTACCTTGGAGGATGTAGAGAAGGCTATTATTTACTTCCCTCTACTTGACAAATAGAATAAAAAAATACTGGTGCTTTATGATGGACTGTTTAAAGGATTGATTGTTAGTTGTTCAATTTGATATCTTTATTAGTTCAATAAACATAAATTTGCATGAATTAAGAATATATTATCTCTTCAGACCGTTTTTATTGAATTTTACAACTTTCGCAGGTGTTATCCGGGTGCATGGCAGGTATTGAGAAAACGAGGCGACACGTATATATGCCTGCATCAGCAAGAAGAAATGCCATCCCTGAAGGAAGTTGCTCTTAGTATTCTTCCATCAGCTTAAGACAATATTGTTGTTTACTGCCACACTAAAGAAATGAGGGAGAGAACAGAAGGAAGAAGAAGAAGCAGAAAGATGGAAAGAAGAAATTAAGCTAGGGAGAAAGAGAGTGGAGGATAAGAGAAATTTTTCATTATTCCCCTTTTTTTAAAGTGTTTATTACATGCCCCTATTTACTGGACTAACCCTTTATGATTAGGTGCATTTGTCTTTGTGAATGTGCACATACTTCCCTGCTGAACCCATTACTGTTTACCTTTTGTGTGTTAAAATTACATATTTGTTTGAATAAATAATCTTTAAAGAGGAGGGGTATTTTGGTCTTTTGAATGTCCATGCCTCCCTGATGTAACCATTAGAATGATCCTTGTTACATTTGTTTACCCGGCAAACCGGCTCTTGGTTTTCTCCCAAGTCTGGGCGGTTAGGAGCGGTATAACCTTCTAGCCACAACATCCATCAAGCTTCCAAGCCACCAGGGAGAGGCCGATCAGCTATGGTCCTAGCCACCTGTCCGCGCGGTTAGGTTGCTTCTTTTGTTTACACCTTGTCTTTCGTCACTGCTGCCCGATTCTCATATACTCGGGCAGCCGGTAATCTTAGCCCTGCCTGTTTGGGCAGGCCCCCGAGCCTATAAATAGGCGTGAACAATGTTGTCTAGGCACGTTGATTCGAATCCTTATGCTAGCCGTCTGTGGCAGCGAACTCGAAACTAGTGACTAGCGGTCTCTTTGTTCGCTCAGGCTCTCCTCATATTCTTATATTATTATTATTATTCACTAATGCTAATGAGTTAAAAACTGTAAATTAGCAGCAGGGTATCTCAGTATTTTAAGAACCAATGGTTGTTTCGTGAACTGGCCTATAAATCAGTTGAAAATGTGGAAGTCGAATCAAAATTCTATATTTTTAAATTTAGAAGAGGAAGAAAAAGGAAAGAACATTTCATATTGGCTTGTGCAAGATTTATTACAGGTCAATTCTAGCCAAATAATTCATAAAGAAAACATAAAACCAGAAGAAAAGGAAAGAGTCTAGGCTATAGTGTAAGAAAATAGAAGTAATCTTGCAGCTGATCTTGCATTTTTGGAAGAAGAGCCGCCACATCCTGCAAAGAAGATAAAGGCTCCGTTTTGGGGGATTTATTTTCACCAGTCAAGCGATTACAATTGCATGAACCAGATCTTAATTAAGGTCCGGTTCATGCGGTCGTAATCGCTTGACCGGAGAACATAAGTCCCCCCAAACGAAGCCAAAGAGCACGTTGGAATGTCAAGTAAAGGTTGCTGACAGTATATTTGAGTTGCTATTTTACTAGGCAACCGGTTGTTATTCTCAGGTCATGTTTTTCTATTCGTAGCTCTAAAGGATCCAAAACTTGTTATTTGCATACAAAATTATTATTTGCAGACCAATACATTTTTTTTAAAAGTCCATGATATATATATATATATAACTAATTTTGAAAGCAGAAAGAATTGGAGCAAAGGGAAACCATGATTACTGAAAACTACAAGGAACCTTAGGTTAGCAAGATCGGAAGTTGAATATAGCCGCCATTGAATGAATTCCCGATTTGTGACCGGTTGCTGACTCTTTTTTTGTGATCTCGGTTCATTGCACCCATAATCACATCGACAGAACTTGGGATGAATGACTTTGTAGAGCCGCTCTACAAAGTCACAAAATTTATTGAGACATTTTCATCAACACTTGGAGTGCAAATATCATTTACCAAATAATGAAGGGACGAGGAAACTGCAATTTCAATTACTTTGTAATATAACAAAACACTGCGCAGAATGAATTGCCTGCAACTCTTAGGGCAGAAAAATAGATGAGAAAGCCCATGCCTTTGCTCTCCATGTTGAAAATGCAGCTGGGTGAAAACCTAATGAAGAGAAAAAAAATGTTTGGATAATCTTCAACTTTGCGCAAAAATATGGTGATACATATTTACTTTTATTTTATTGTTTACGAATTTTGAATGAAATGACATAAATATGTTATTAGTGCATCATTGAATGACATAACATAAGGAAACAGACTTGAAATTGAATTTGAGGAGATTAGAAAAGTCAAAAGAAGCAGCTTACCAGAGAAATTTCAGTTGAAGAAACCGATGCGGCAAAGTTGCGAGAAAAAATTTCAGTTGAAGGAACCGTTGCTGACAGAAGAGGGGAGCAGTTACGATGAAGTGAAAATATTCTAGGATAACCTTCAACATTGCACAACAATATGGTGATATATATATATATATATATACTCTTTTCTTTTTTCCTTTTTTATGAATCATTGAATGGAATGACATAACTATGTTCTTCGTAGATTATTGGATGACATAGCGTAAAGAAGTAGGCTAAAAATTGAATTTGAGGACGTAAAAAAGGTTGAAAGAAGCAGCTTACTAGAGAAATTTTAGTCGAAGGAACCGCTGCGGCGAAAGTTGCGCGAAAGAAATTTCAGTCCAAGGAACCGTTGCTGACAGAAAGGGGAGCAGTTGCGGTAAAAAGAAAAAAAATGCTTGGATAACTTTTAGCTTTGCACATCAATATGGTGATATATATTTACTTTTTTCTTTTTTGTTTCTTTTATACTTTTTTCTTTTTGCCCTTTTTATGAATAGTTGAATGGAATGACTTAACTATGTTCTTCTTAGATTATTGGATGACATAGCGTAAAGAAGTAGGCTTGAAATTGAATTTGAGGACGTAAAAAAGGTTGAAAGAAGCAGCTTACTAGAGAAATTTTAGTCGAAGAAACCGTTGCGGCGAAAGTTGCGAGAAAGAAATTTCAGTCGAAGGAACCGTTGCTGACAGAAAGGGGAGCAGTTGCTGTAAAAAGAAAAAAAAAGCTTGGATAACTTTTAGCTTTGCACATCAATGTGGTGATATATATTTACTTTTTTCTTTTTTTCCTTTTCTGTATAGATCATTGAATGAAATGATATAAATTTGTTCTTCGGAAATTATTGGATGACATAACATAAATAAGCATGGTTGAAATTGAATTCGAGGACAATAGAAAGATTGAAAGAAGCAGCTTACCAAAGAAATTTTAGTCGAAGAAACCGCCTTATACTTTTCAATAGAGCCATCTGATTTAAGTTTCTTTCTAGATATCCATATATAACCTATGACTTTGACACCGAGAGATACATCAGCTAGAATTCAAATTTTATTTTCTAGAATAGAATTAACTTCTAAATTTACGATTTCTTTCAAAAATAGAAAATAATATGAGATCATAACTTTTTCATATGAAATACGATATTCTTCAATTAGATAAGTGAAGTCGTCATATCCAAAGTTTTTTCCAGTTCTAAGGCTCCGTTTGGAAGGATTTATTTTCACCGGTCAAGCGGTCATGATCGCATGAATCAGGACTTAATTTAAGTCCTGATTCATGCGATCATGACCGCTTGACCGGTGAAAATAAATCCTTCCAAACGGAGCCTAAATCTTTTGCTTCTTCAATAATCATTAATTTCTAAAGGGTCTATATGAGAAAAAAGTTGGGTAATGCTACTATAAAGTTGAGATGTGTTAATTAATTTATTTAATTTATTTATAAATTATTTTTCAAAATAGATCGTATGAGATCACACTAATTTGAGAGGTAGCAATGAAAAATTTATTAGCACTATTATTGGATGCATATCCTTTGAAAATAGAGTTTATAATTTTAGGTCATATTTTCATTCACTTTGGCACATAAATTTCTACCTTAGCAAAAAACCCATGCACACAAAAAAAATATAGGTTAGGCTTTCTTAATTTAAATAATTCAGAAGGTGATTTATCATTATATTTTAAAGGAATCATATTCAGGATGAAAGAAGAGCTAGGTAAACAACGCTTCTCCCCACAAATTTGATGAGGAATTATACTTGGCCAACAAGATACTGATCATTTTCATCAAAGTCTGATTTTAACATTCAACTACACCATTAGATTGAGGTGAATCGAGTTATTACTTGATAAATTATTCCTTATTCTTAACAAAACTGAGTTAGTTTATTCGAAGTATATTCTTCACTCGATCGGATATACGGATTTTAATGAAGAATTTTAATTAGTTTTCTACTTCACTTTGAAAATCTTAAAATATGAAAATACTCCATCTTTTGTATTTAATACTTCATTTTAATATTTAACAAATATGGGTTAGTTTTTTATGGCTGAAACCTGCACATAATACTTTCTTATGATTCTTATCCTTGGATTTGAAGTGATGGTAAGAAGAATAGTTGTCATTGTTGAGGCTAGGAAATTCCCAACCTCAGGATTCGGATAAAGGCCGCCTAAGGTTACCGGTTCAGAGGTAAAGTCAGACGGCTAGGATGACTAGGATGAAGAATTAGGGCAAACTGGACCTCAGAAGCTGCGGCGGTCCCACCACGTACCTGAATGCTCGAAAGGAGCAGCCCCTTCTCAACCAAAAGTGATCGAGCTAGGTACGAGGGAGACTAGCTGACGACTAAGTCGCAAGGTCACAACCTGATCTTCTAAGGAAAAGGAGTCCAAAGGCTCGGCTAGTGTCCGGAAAGGAGAACTCGCGAGTATCCTGCAGAGGATTTTTCGGTCTTCTCCTCGTACCCCTGGGGTCCTATTTATAGGCAAATCCAAGGAGGGGGGTCATATTTATACCACACCCCCTGGCGACTAGGCGACTTCCCAAGGAACTCGCGCATGCTGGGCGAGTATCTCGCCTATTCGCCTACCTGGCAAGTATGTGAGGGGAGCTCGCCATACTCGCCCAGGCCTTCTGCGGTCTTGCGCGCTGACTTTGACTTCTGTCATGACTTGTTGACCTTGACTTATGCTGACCTGGCTGTGGTAGGACCCATTTTTGATGAATACGAGTTGTACATAATCCTCGCTCTTTTTGAGTGACGTAGGAGCTCGGAAAGAATCATCCAACACTTATTCGGCGAGCTGTTATGCCGAGTATCTGAGTTGCTCGCCCTTGACGTCTGCCTGTCGAACTCTATAAATAGGGGGGCCTGGTTTTTGAGGCGGATCTCTTGAGCTCGCACACTATGTCGAATGCCAACGAGAGACTTCTTCAAGACAGCCTTGCAGCTTTGTCCGGCTTTCTCGGCACCGTCAAGTTTAAAAGGCCGCGGGAGGAAGACGTCGCTGCCGACTTACCCCCCCCCCCCCCCCACAAAAAGAAGAAGACCGAGAAGTCGAAGAAGATACCCGCCTCCAAGGCGGTCGACTCGCTTCCACCACCTTAGCAAGTTGCGCTTCGACCAACGATCCCACTCGCTCCGTTAGTACCCTGAAGCTCCACAGCGACCTTGGGTTAGACGACATCCCCAACATAGCCGATCCCGACTCCAGTCTTCTCAGCCCGCTGAAAACCCAACCTCTAGAAGTCGCCAAATCGCTGATGCTGCCGCGGATTGACGTCGTCTCCTTGCCAGGTCGTCCTTTTTCCGAACTGTTTTTATAAAGTAGTCGGACGACGCCTATTTCTCGCTGACTCGCTTCCTTTGCTCGCAGACTCTCCCTCGGATGTTGCTGATGCGGCTCTGGATGTTGCCCCCTGAACTCCGCACCACTGCTCGCGCTCGCAGCTGATAAACCACTCCGGACCGCGCACACGGTCCGGATTAATCTCGGCACCAAGAAAGCATCGGAAGCTTCGACTCCTACGGCGAAGGAAGATCTCCTGGCGAGCAAGGAACCACCGGCGAAGGACCTTCCGACGAAGAAGGTCCTTCCGGCGAACAAGGACCTTCCGGCGAGCAAGGTCGCTTCCGCTCCCGCGCAAGATTCTGCACCGCCAGCGACGAGTTCCCTATTGTTGTCGGCGCCTCCTCTGAACGTCGCCCCTCTACAGGCGGCGAGTGCTCCTTTGCCGCCGCCACCTCTTCTGACCGCTCGGCAACAAGTTGACCTGCAACTACCTCCCCCACCTCCTCCGTTGAAGACTTCGCATCAGCCGGCGAGTTCGTCGCAGCCCCCGCCGCCTCCGTCGAAGACTCTGGCCCGGAAATCGAATAAGCCGCAGCCAAGCTACTTCCCGCCGAGAGTCGGGGACCCCGATCATGGAGGTCGTGGGCGGGGCAAACTTGTCGAGCATGCGGGCGGTCCATCCTCTGGCCGGCGATATGCCCCAGGTCGCGGCCCTTCTCCTCATCGATCACGGTCTCCTCATCGCGGTAACCTTCGCTACTGTTGCTTCATTTGATGAGTTAGGCGTTCATTTCTGATCTGGAGACTTTTTATCTGTTTTGACAGATCGCCCAGCGACTCCAGGGGCGGCCTTCATCGATGTAATCAGGTTATCCGGGAGCGAGTATCGTCACGCCGTTGCTCGCGCCTATCTGGAGCTGGAGAGCAAATTCGATCAACTCGCGATCTGCAAGCCTCATTGCCAGATCTCAGCCCTGGAGGTGCGGGTGGCGAAGATAGAAGAGATTCGGACCACCCTGAAGAGCTACGAGGCCTGCTTCCATATGGTCAAGGAGAACGATCGCCTCCAGCTCGTTCTCGACAAGCTGGCCGGCGTTCGGACGAGTATGGGCTCCGTGGGGCGACTGACGAGGATGGAGGAGCAACTGCGGCTTGGTGACGACGCGATGTCGGTGGCCACAGAGCATTATCGGCGGGCGCGTGAGATGGGTTGGGTCGGGCGACATCCACATCCTCCAGAGCGGCCACCTAAAACTTAGGATTTTCTTTTTTATTTGAACTCGTCGTAGGCGCCTTATTGTAATAAACATTGTTATATTTATAATCAGCGAGTTTGTATCTCGCTCTTGATGTTTTTCTCCTATTATTTGTTACGATATTTTTGGCTGTGCTGTGCAAGATGGGGATGATGTCGGGGATCTGTTTACTCGCCTAAGCCGCGACCTGGGCTGATACTCGCCGAAATAGATATATACCCCCCATTTTCCTTCGCCTATAAATGGAGGGGGTAGATAGGACATAAGTACGCTGCTGCAATTTTCTAACCCCAACTCGCGAGTATCTTTTCTTGCTCGCGTGTTTCTGTCTTTCTTCTCTTCTCGCCTTCTTTCTCTTCTCGCCCTCTTCTCTTCTCGTCAATCTAACTCGCAGAAGATGGTCGGGGACGATGCTAGTGCTCGCCGACAGGCCTATGCCGCGAATTTTGTTGATGCTGCTTTCAAGAAATCCATCATGTCAGAGAGATCTAGAAGCGTTAAGGGAGCGACTTCTTCTGGATGGTTATTCAGCGAGACTTCCTACTCGCGGCGAGCGACTTAACACCTACATCGAGGGTGCGATCGTCTTGTCGCTCTGCCACTTTGATGCCGGCCTGCGACTTCCCTTCTGGCCAGAATATCGCGAGATCCTTCGGTATTTTTGCATCGTCCCCGCGCAAATCAACCCCAATGGAGTGGCGATCATTATGGGGTTTCTTTGCTATCTGCGGGAAGAGAGGGCCGCCTTCGACCTCTCGGTTTTCTGCAAGAAATTCGCCTTCGCCGCGACCACCGAGGGGTTCATCTACTTCAGCAGCCATGTCTGCACCTTGGTGGGGATGGCGAATAAGATCCACCGATGGAGCGAGCAGCTGGTCATTGTCCAAGGCGATTTCGTGGGTATTTTGGGAAGGCCGCACCAACCCGCCGATGTCGCCTTCCTCCAGCCGATCTTGGAAGGTGTTCGCGAGCAGCTGTTCGAATCCTTCCGAGGTCGCCGTTTTGACGTCATCCACTGGCGGCTCAACGTTAATGTGCTCTCCGAGATTCATCCTTGCGAGGGTAAGAAGCGCAAATTAATCTACACCCATACAATAAGATTAAACAAAGAAACGCAGATGAATAAATGAAAAAATTCAGAGAGAGAAAATAAAGAGAGCAAACACCACTTGCCTCAACTATATCTACCAGAAATCGGCCTCACATGCCCTCTACGCCAAGGATTGGCTCACACTTGAGCTCGGCAAGAAAAACTACGAAGATTTGGCAAAAACGACAGTTATGGCCGCTAACCCTAATGTTAAAAACTCAACGAAACGAAAAATACTAACCACACACGCGAAGAGCTCATCGTGAGGTTTCTAAATCTAGGCTCCGTCGAGAAATTCGAGCACCAGAGCTCGCAAATCCACGATCGAAAAGCTTCAGGTGAATAGTAACCCGCTCTCGCTCACTCTCCCAGGCTCAGGTTGGCTTGAGGAAGAAGAACGATTTCAGGAACTTAAATTTATAGTTGTGTTCTCTTTAAAAACTAAACAATTTCCAAGACAAGTTTTTAATGCATTTGGTCATTCCCTATGCTAAGTTTTGACTTACTTGACCCGAGATTAGCAAAAAGAAATCATCATTAGTTAAGTATGTTTTTAATTAAAACTTAGGAATTTTGATTCTTATAAATTAAATCTTGAAATATCAATTTCGGTCAAGCTCGAACTTCGGTCGTCTTGGCCAAACGGACACGAAAACACATCGGCGACGACACTCTGCTAAACACCATGCTAACGTAATGCTCTTACGCTAAATATTACGCCAATTAGAGGATTGAAATTAATTATCGAAATTTCGGGGGCGTCACACTGGGCCCGGCCCGGCCCAGGCCAGCCTGAAGGGCCTTATCTGGCCCTCTCTTTGAGAGGAACCCCGAGCCTGGCCCAGTTTAAACCGGGGTCTAGGCCAAACCCGATTGGCAAAAAGCTCGGGCCTGATTAGCTCGGTCCTAGCATGGCCCGATCGGGCTTTTTGAACACGACTAAGTAATTCTGTGAGAGTTCTAAATTGGATGTATGTTGCATTAAGAATGACATAGCAAGAGATGATTAATCATACAAAGGAAGAATAAAAGAGGAGTTTTTACCGTAGTGAAGGCGCCGATGTTGAACTTATGGCGGCGTCAAAGAGGGCTTGAGGATTTTTTATGGAGAGGACATTATAGTTGTACTATGGGTGTCATCGAAAAGGGCTTCATATTCCGACATCAACGAATAGTACTTTGGCTTCCAGCGACGGCAAAAAGGCTTCAACCTCCGGCAGCATCGAAGAAGGGTTCCTCTTCCAGCGTCGTCAAAGAGAGGCTCCTCTTATGGTTTCATCGAAGAGGGGTTTAGCTTTTGGCGTCATCAAAGAATAGTTTCACATCCGGCGTCATCGAAGAAGAGTTTCGCTTTAGGCATTATCGAAGAAGAGTTCTACTTCCGACATCGTCGGAGAGTCGTGTAGGGTTTTCGATGGAGAGGGCGTTAGGGTTTGATTTCTGGGGGCATAATAGGAAATCAATGTGTTCGATGGAGAGTGTGCAAGGTTTGGAGAGTTACGGCTGAGTGAAATGGTACCAGGATCAAAGAGGATATCTTTGCATTAAAAACTGAATGGACAGTCGCATATTCCCCTAAGTGTTTAAACGATTTAGATTTATTTATCGATCGGGTTACTCCATAACTCGATATCTTTATATATAAGATATAGATGTTCTTCCTCTATGTAGATTGCATTTTGAATTTGACTATAAGAGAGGTTGGATTGGTAATGTCTTGGTCTAATGCTAAAGTAGGGCCATGAATCCAGAAGAGAATCTATGATATATGCTACTAAATAGTTTTCAGACAGGATTGATTCATTGACTCGTATTTTAGATTGTAACTCATTAAGTTGATAGAGTTGATGGTTATTAGGTTTGGAAGCATCAATCTTGAATTTATGGAGGTTAGAAACATTATTGTGTTCTATATCTATATTGTTAAGGTTATAACACGCTTCAAGTGCATATCAAAATTCTTTAGTCGTACGATATTAGAGAAAAAATCTGTAAATACTATCAGAAAGAGCGCTAAGAATGTAGCGATGGTAATAATATTCAATATCTACTAAATCCCTATAATAGGAACGCCTAAAAAAAGTTCTAGCGGTATTTGCATTAGAAGACGAAAACGATGGAAGAGATGAGACAACTGTAGCTACAACCACATTGGTGTTTGAGGTTTCTGATGAGCAAACGGCAAGTTCAGCGGTCACTCATATAAGACCCCTTTTTTTTTTGCAAACCCGGGGTCTTATGCCCAGAACCGCCGCTTTGCGGTGACACCTTCGCACCCGGGAAGGTCGTCACTACAACGCGCCGACTCTGCCGGCCTTTTCGATCACAATATGTAGCAAGCAAGAGAGAAGCAAGTCCACCAAAAGAGAATATCACATAAAATAAAACTCCACGAAGGGAGTGTCCACAAAAAATCATCAGAGTATAAATAGTCTGGAAATAAAAGGGCTCATGCCCGGTACATCAAATCCTCACTACAAGATCACTCAAAAGCGGAAACAAAACTAAAACTCTACGGAGGGCCGGGACTCACAGTCCCCGTAGTCTGGACTCCAGTGCTAGACTGTCCCATCTCCAAGCGTATCGGCCTCCTGAGCTGCTCCTCCATGCTGGGCTCCGCGATCCTCTAATATGATATGATTCGAAAACCGTTAGTCTAAAAGACTAAGCCCTATCGCCCCCCACTCCTTCCCCCACGCTCTAAGGCACCGGGCAAAGAGGATGAAAGGGAAGGACAAGAAAGTGGAGAATAATATCAAAACAGATGACGGTGGACCTAACTAGCTGTTGTGTAAATGGGGAGCAATTTATCTTAAGTGTTGTAATAGGTATAACAGAAAGGAAGTAAGTAAGAAATTAAACCTTCGCTTATGTGAGTACACATAAGCCAAGGGATCTTTTGCAAGGCTCCCATCGTATAACGCGTCCCATACCGCTTATACGTTGGGGTGTCGGTTATCACGTAGCAGGTATACATATATCAAATTAATCTTAATTTATAAACTTGCCCACACAAGCTTATAGACCAAGGGGTCGTTTTGCAAGTCCTAAAGTATAAGCGTCTCATTCCACTTATATTTTAGGTGCCAAGGTTGTTATGAATGATTATGACATGCAGCTATATGGTGGGTTATGATGTTCAAGCAGTGCAACTCACACACACAACTTTGTGTACACAAACCTTTAGTTCCCCCTTTCTGGAGATAACTCCTAGGATACTCCCGTAGTGGCAAACAGAAGCGGTGGGTTGGGCCTCGCCCACCTCAAAACCAGTAAAAGCACCACTGGTTTGACCTATCGTACGCCCTCAACGCCTGGTACACGAGGCGGATTCCTGCGTACTCTTGCCGACTGGTCCGCCGGACTTAACCTTGGCTAAGTGCTAGTCACCTTGCCGAGTCAACGATATCGGTGTCGGTGCAATCGAACTCCCCGATATCGAAAACCCACCACCTTAATCTTTCCTATTTTTATGCACATGCAGCCGTTTAATATATAACAATTTTAAAGTGTCAAACTCCCGGACTAAACCGTCCGTATAAACCACATCCGAGGCCAACTTCCCCGGACTAAACCGTCCGGCTCATCTCCAGACTTCATCCCTTAGAACACCACGGGACGGCTTAACCATTACCAACCCTAACGAATGAGTGTGTGCAATGTGAATCCCTATTAGGCTAATTACTCTTTCGTTTGTTTTAAGATTTACGTTAGCCCAGGACTGCCCCCGGCATACCCCGTGAAGGGCTCTCAAGGGGCACTAGGAACCAAGACGGCGGCATTACGGCCCGAAGTTCCCTTTCGCAAGGCACTTATTGTTATTGGTTGTTTTTCCCTTCCCCGTTCTCTCTATAAATTGCATCGAACTAAACCTAGGGTGGATTTGACTCTTCACTCCTACGGGGACGGCGATCTTTCGTCGGTCCCGCGCACCTTCTAGAGCGCATCAACTCATTCCTCACCGCACTTGGAACCTCCTATGGTGATCCATCCTCTTTCTTTAAATCCAACCAACACAAGCTGTCCTTATGCTAACCCAAACCTTCTCTTGTTGCTCATTTCCCAAAATTACTAAATGCAGACCACCTTAAACTAAGTAATGTCTACGATAGGATGTCCTTTGTGTTTTCTTCCATACAACCTAAGTTAATTTCTGGGGACCTATCATGACATTATTGAATCGATTTTTCTGATAATAACAATTTTTCCAATTAACCTAATAATTAATTAATTTTTATTAAATCCAAGGTCTTCCAAATTTGAACAAGGAGTATACTTTTCAGTCATGTATAAATCATAATAAATTTAAGACAAATACTACTATGTCTAAAAATGATATATCCAAGGTTTGGCAATTTTTACTAAGGTCTAAGGGGCCTAAGCATATTTTTGCAATAATCCATTTCTTTCATGTCTAATGAATAAACCACATCAAATTCTCTTCTAAATAATTTGGATTAATTACAGGGTACTAGAAATACCATGAAAACAGTACTATAAAATTTTCATAATTTTCCTGCTGGAAATTAATTTATAATAAAACATTTACTAAAACCCTAATCTAGCATGCTTGTGAATCAAGTACAATATCCATAACTCCAAAAATCCAGAATAAAATCCCACTGATTCATAATGAATTAAAAACACCATTTACCAACTTTCATAATTTTCCAGAGACTATTTATACCATAAAATATTTTTAAAACATAGAGCCCTTTAATAATACTTGTGAAGGAACTATTCTGTTTAATCAACATAAAATTGAACTAAAATTCATGGGCATTCCTACTGGCCAAAAACATCTAATTCCAGAGTTTCAAGGGGGCCTTATTTGAATTAAAAATCTTTAATAAATAAAACATCAAAAAGGGCTATACCCACATTCATGAATGAAGTACTAGAAATACATATCCAAAAATTCTAGTAAAATTATCCAAGGGTCCTGACTACCCTAGAAATACACTACTCCAATTTCATGGCTTTTAAAAGAGTTTAAGATACTGTTTTGAGCTAAAATCCCTTCTACCCTAAAACTAGGGGTTAAGTTTTGAAGTAGCTACCTACATCAAAATTCTCTAACATTACAAACAGAGAGTTACAAGCTCATTAACAACCTCTCCACTAAATCTCAAGGCCATACAAGGGCATTTGCCCCTATGTCCTTCACAAACTCCCAAAGTCCACCTTTAGGGTTTTAACCTGGGCCCTAGGGTAAACTTACCCTAAATCATCCCATCTTCCCTAAGGATAATCTTAGAACCAAAATAAACCAGTGGTACAAATCTCAACCTCTGTTGAGGTGAGATGATCATACCAGAGTGCAAGGAACCTTCTCACTAAGCTTCCTTCTACTAGGTCAAAACTAGGGTTTAGAGGATTCCTAATCAAAACTCAACCAAATGAGTTGAAATTTGAACCAGACCTAGATACCTATACCAGGGACACCTCACCAAAATTTGGGAGGGTTTGGAGGTCATTTGACCCTTCAACTACCTTACCCTAGCTTTTCTAGGTTTAGGGCAAACCCTAGGTTAAACTTCTTTAAATGGGTTCCAATTTTTACAGGAGCTAGGTCTAGGTGATATTAAGCCCCTGTCCAAAATTAAAAGCATTTGGACCAAGGGTTAGGTGTGGGGAATTTTTCAAAGATTTGCACTATTTGTAGGACCTACCCTAGAAAAATGACCCTACAGGTCAGAATACTTGTTCTAAAATTTTCCATAACATATCAAACTATAGATAATTAAAAAGCCTACAACATTCATGTTGATCAAATTTGATGGACAAGCCTCTAAAGGGCCTAAATAATTTTTATAAGAAATCTGCCCTAATCCTAGGACATACCCATAATCAAATGGCCCTACAGGTCTAGGTACTCTACCAAATTTTCACCACAGCATATCAAATTGTAGGTATTGAAAGGGCCTACAACTTTCATGCTAAAAACTTTTTCATCAGGTGCCCATAAGGGGCCTAAAATCCAAAAACAGTAAACTGTATATAAAAAAAAACAGAAAAACAGAAAATAGGATTATTGATCCTGCACGAATCTTAAAGCAGGATCGGGTGGCTCCTGTTCATCTTCCCCGATGGGGCCGAAAATAGGGCTGCGAGGGTGGTTTTTGCGGGCTATCTACCGGCGGCCTGAGGCGGCGCCACCACCGGGAAACATCCTCAAATTGTTCCCGGTGGTGGGGGCTATCATTGGCCGGAGCTAGGGCGGCCGGAGGTGGCGGCGCCGCCCTAGCCGAGAGCTCAAACTCTCCAAAAAAATGGCATTTTTCCAAAAACCTAAAATCTAAACTCGGGTTAGATGAGCATGGAAATGGTTTCTAAGCATTCCTAGGATCTAAGCATGAGAGAAGGAGAGGAGGAGGACCTTATTTGGGGGGTTCGACGATGACGACGGCGGCGGTTCGCCATGGCGTTTTTCCTCTCCAGCGAACTTCCCGATTCCTCGATTCTCCAGCGGTTATCTTGATCCAACCCTCGATTTCGACTGCTTGGAACGTTTTGACGGAGATGGAGTAGTCAAAAATCAGAATAGGGGGCTGCATAGGGGGTTTTATAATTTTTCATGGGAGGGGAGATGAAGGGGTGTTTGGCCATGGTGGTTGGGCTTCTCCATTGATGGTGGCTGATGGGAAAACGATGGGAATCTCTTCCCAAAGGTCAGGAGGAATGAATGGAGGCTTGGGGAGATGAATGGGGTGGCTCATGGTGTCCCTCCATAACTCCCCTCTCTCTTTTTCTCTTTCTCTCTCCTCCATTAAGGAGAAATTGAAGCTTTCTCTCTCCTACCACCCTATGGCCGAAATTATGCATGGCACCAGCCTAAATGCAACCCTCAAAAACATATTATTAATTAAATGATGAAGAATAGAGGGGTGATTCACCTTCCCCACCATGAATGGCCCTCTTTCTCGCTTTCTCTCTCCTCCATTATTCTTCAAAATAAAGCTTTTCATTCCTCTCCCCTAGTCACCTAGTTGACTGGTCAACCCTAGGATATAGGCAGCCAAATATCATACAAAAATAATCATGCAAGAGTTAGCCTAAGGGGGAGGGTGGTTTGAGGTTGGGTTAGCCCATATAGGCTAGGTTTGACTTGATTTGGGCTTGGGGTTGACTTGGTCAAATTGACCACTATGGTTGACCCAAGTGGGTCCTTGGTGACTCCTTGGGCCCACATTATGTCTAAGGGGATCTTTAGAGTCAAAATGAACCTACTAGGCCACCCAAAAATCAGAGTTTAGAAAATTACTATTTGCAGACCAAGAGGGTCTCAATTAGGTTTTTAGGTTACTTGGTCTCCTGGGTTCACCTAGGTTAATTCATAGGACCTAGTTATGCTCAAGTCACACCTAGGGGGGTCCAATTTGAAAATGGGATGTTACAACTCAAGTAATATAAAATTGGTAGACCGAGTATCGATCTCGAAGGAACGCAGGTTAGGACGCGTGATTCTATCGTTTGAAAAATTGGTTATAAAGATTTCAAAGTGACACACAACTATGATTTGAAAGAAAACTAACTAAACTAATGCATGCCACAATTATCGCTTCACAAGGTGGATGAAGTTTAATGCAGACCGCTATGCTCTGCTTCGATGTGCGAATGGGCGAGAAGACAAGAGGATGAAATGATTCACACCGACGGAGTGAGGGTCAAGAGCACCTCTTCGCAATGCACGCCACAAGCAATTGCTAGCGTGGTCACACACACTATAGCGGGATGAAAATAACGAGATTGAGGCGCTCCCCATTTTTATAAACCACACAGATTTTCACATAGGAATGAAAATTAACATTAGATCAAATTTAGGGTTTAGTAAATATCGTTCATACAACTAAATCATTCAAGAGAAAATACACTACAACGAAGAGAGGGAGATGATACAACCAAAGTACGAAGTAGACTCGTCGAAGATTCACAACCGGAGTCAAGGGTTGTCAATCCTTATGTTGGATATTATTCCCACAATAACCCTGATTTGAAGAGTTTCTCTTGAACTAAGATAAATTGAGTTGTATTTGACAATGCTTTCAAGTTATGTGCTTGCAAGATTTAATTGTCAAGTACAAACCTATGTCAGATTACAATGAGTCATAAAAAACAGGACTATGCAATGTAATTCCTCATTGTGTATGACATGGTATTGACTCATGCGTAATCTCTCTATTGGAATGTACTTTATTTTCAAGTGCAATAGGAGATTCAAGGAAAATGGTGGTTGCTGAGTTCAGGATGAATCAAAAAAGTTTCTAAGTTAAATTCGTCGAGTATTCACGTGAAGTCTTGTGTCATTCGTCGAGCCATCACGTGAACACTCGTGGAATTCGTCGAGTTTACTCAGGAAATTTGAAAAAGTCTCTTAAATCTTTTTCGGGAACGGCTAAGTAAAATTCGTCGAGTATTCACGTGTAGTATCGTGTAATTCATCGAAATGTCACGTGAACACTCGTGAAGTTCGTCGAGTATTCTCGAGAAGTCCAATGACTCTTAACAAAAAAATTTCTTCCGGTCCCATTTTCGACTAAGTATAATTCGTCGAGTGCTTTCGTGTAATTCGTCGAATGCTCTCGTGAAATTCGTCGAGTGGCTAAGTGGTTCGTTGAGTGTTCTGGTTATGACACGAGTAATCTCGACGAATGGACTTAGCGAATTTTCTGGTTCGATTTTCTGACGGGTTCAGTTTTAAGAAGTCGGTCATGTACAGTACATGTGAAGCTCATTTGAAGAATAATTTCTAGCCGTTGTAGATGAATCCTATAAATACGAAGGATTTCATTTCAGTCAATAAAAATCACAAGAATCTCCTAACCTAATTTTTAAATTGTGAACGACCGAACTTTTCTTTCCTTATTTACTATTCTTGGAAACGCACAATCTGACAACCTAGAAGTTCACGATCGGCGATTCCGCACAAAAAGAGATTCGACAGATCACTGCTTTCAGATTCTATAGAGGTTCTTCTTGATCTAGTCAGATCCTAAGTTTTCAGATCAAAGTTTTCAAGTCTACATCAAATATTTTCCTTCAACCTTTATTTCAAGATCTACTCTTTAAGAAGGAAGATGATTGAATCTACTCAGATCTGAAGAAGAAGATTATTTTCAATCTATAAACTTGTACAAAATTATTTTTGTTATTGTAGGAAGTTTTTACATTCGAGTTTGTAGATCCTTGTTTATTGGATCGAGTTGTAGGAGAGGTTGTTCTCCGAATTGTAGGAGTTGATGGGTACCCCCTAATTTATAGAAAATTATGTTAACTCCCGCACACCGGATCGTAACTCCCGCACACCGGATCGTAACTTTCGCACACTGGATCGTAACTCCCGCACACCGGATCGCAACTCCCGCGCACCAGATCGCGTAACCACCGCGCACCAAATCGCAACCGCCGCCGCCGTCGTGTTTACGGGAGGTCGGCCTCCCGCGGCCGGCCGCCCCCCTTTTCGCGGCCGGCCGCCCGGGGCGGGCCGCCCCCATGCGGCCGGCAGTCGCGGCCGGCAGTCGCGGCCGGCCGCCCCCTTTGTGGTCGGCAGCCTCAGCCGGCCGTCTGTGGCCGACCGCCCCCTTGCGGCTAGTGGCCGCGGCCGGCCAACCGTGGTCGGCCGCCTCCTCGCGGTCGGCGGCCACGGCCGGCCGGCCCCCTCTGGTCGGGCGGCCTTGGCCGGCCGCCCAGGACCGGCCGCCGGCCGGCGCGCCTCCTCCGACCACCATCGTGGGCCGTCCTTCTCTCCACCGTCCGATCATGGCGGGCCATCACGACCCTCCGATTTCCACAAGCGATCACGGCCCTCCGATCTGCGATTAACCACCGTAACCACCCTAACCACCTCGAAAACCTATATAAGCACCCCTGGTAGTTCATTTTAGGAAATCCGGATTCATTCTCTCCTTCGCTCTCTCTCTCTCTTCATTTCTGCTTCTCCCCAGAGCTTCTCTCTCTACGCTCCTCCTCTCATCCTCTTTCACTCACTAACTTGACAAGTTCTCCTCTAAGCGCCGCCCAAAGAAGAAAGAGTGAAGTGCCGACTAAGGCAGCCCTCCTCAGTCCGAGGCGCAAAGTGCAGGCATCCTGCGGAGCGCAAGCCAGAAGAGCAAGCACTCAAGAAAGACGCGTGTCAAAGTGCACGAACTCCTAAGCGGTGGCCTGTCACTCGAGGAGAGCTCTCTCAACCCCTCAGTATTTGTAATGAGGTGTGACTTGTCGCCCTCGCATTCTCTTTACAAGAGCATTGTAACAGAGGCAAATAGTGGATCTCGGCTGGCACGGACCCGACCACGTGGTTTTTTCCCCTTTCCGGGATTTTCCACGCTAAAGTTGTGTGTGTACAATTTCTCTGTTTCTACTTTGACTGTGTACGTACTCGATCGCCCGGGGCTAAGACGGAGCGATCCGGAACCGGTCTATTGAGGGCATCGGGCGAACCGCAACAGGAGCGTTGTCTCCGAGTTTGTAAGAGTTGAGGCTCCGAGTGTAAAATTGTTATAATCTGAGTTTTGGTGAAGTAGCTGAGTCTAGCCCGAAGTGCTAGATAGGCGAGGCGGATTAGTGTACGTACCCATCCTGATGAACCACTATAAATCCATGTGTCTGTGCTGTGTTTCTGTGTGCTTGTTTGTTACTATTTTTTAATCCGATAAATGACGCGGAACTCACATATTCACCCCTTTTAGGTGATTTAGGCAGACAACTAGATACTATTCAGACAACAACCACAACAAGAGCAAGACAGGGAGATACCCATATCGCGAGAGACAAGGGCCCAACAAGGAAGTTTATCAAGACCCGACTTCCAAAGAAAATCATCGAATATGGTGAGGTATAGCCGCCTTCCGGTCCCAAGAGAGATGAAGGAATCTCGAGTGACGGCCCAAAGAAGGTTGAAATGAGAGAGGAATGACAAGAATTCAAAAGCAGATAGTCTCATCAAGTTAGTTGTAAAGCTTTTTCCGATCTGACTGCCCGCAATAGTGATAAACTCAAACACCGTGGGATCGATTGCTAAAGATGGAAGAACTACCACAAGAACTACCACGGGAAGAGCATGGATAACCCGCCACCACACACACGCACACACACACACGCACAAGCGCACACACATGCACACGCACGCACGCGCGCACGCACGCGCGCACACGCACGCATGCACACACACACAAACACACACAAACACACACACATTCGTGCACCCACACACACACACATTCGCGAGGGCGCACAATCTTTCTTTTGTGTGTAAGCTGACTTTAATCTTTTGGAAATATTGACCATGTGACCTGTTTTTCCCTATCGCGGTCTTGTGGCTATAAGCAATATTAACTGCCCATTAAATGAAAATAGTTAAACGTGATGAGCAGGCCATGTATTTTTGGGGAGTAAAGTGCGGGATGCACTTTACCGTAAAGTGCACGCATCCAATGATTTCTGTGAATGTTCACACACATTTCAAAGCGGACACATCTTAAAGTACTTTGAGATATGTGCAGACATCCACACAAATCATTGAATGCCCGCACTCTTGTTGTTAAGCACTCCAATTTTTCTTATATAAATAAACCCATCATGTGCAGACTCTTGTTGTTAAGGAACTTCAAGCATAGATGGAGAACATCAGCAAGAGAATCCACCCGGCACTTGTGCTCGTCCTGCTTCCCTCTGTCGCCTCCTCCGGCAATTTCTACTTTTGATGATCTTTTCAGCAGCCGGCGCGGCCGGAGTCACTACGGGCACAGAGTGAGCAAATTCAGCCTCCCTTCTCTTCTAAAGAAGTGCGCTTTCCGGCTCGACGTTGCTCAGGGCAAGACAATCCATGCCGTCATCCTCCAACTCGGCCTCTACTCCGATCCCTACATTGCCAGCTCCCTAATCTCGCTATACTCCAAATGCCATCGTCTGGCAGATGCACGCCATGTGTTCGCCCAATTGCCTCACAAAGATACCACCTTGTGGAATTCCATGGTCGCCGGAAACTTACACCATCACCGGTATCAGGATGCCCTCCGGTTTCTCAGCCAAATGCAGCTGGCTGGTTGCAGGCCCGACGCCCACTCACTCGCCCTTCTTCTCAAGGCATGCAGCAATGGTGGCCTTGGCCTTCGTCAATGTGAGCAGATTCATGGCTTCCTCTTTAGAAATGCATTGAACCACTGCGACGCATTTGTACTCACTGGACTGATACATGTCTACTCAAGAACTGGCCGCTTATGTCGAGCTTGCGTGGTGTTTGAAGGGGTGTTGGATAAGACCCCTGCAATATGGAATTCAATGATCTCCGGGTTCTTCTATAACGGGCTGTTGGAAACAAGTTTGGATTTTTTTGTGCTCATGAGGTCCGAGGGGTTTGAGGTGCGGTCGGAGATCGCTTCATGTGTTCTTTCCGTGTGTGCTGTTTTGGGTGCTGTTCGATTCGGCGAAAGTGTTCACTGTTGTGTTACAAAACTTGGATTCGAGTTGGATTCCTTCGTCTGCACTTCTATGATTACTTTGTATGGCAATGTTGGACTGATGGAAGAGGCGTATAAGCTCTTCGATGCTGTGCCCGACAAGAATGTCCCGCTGTGGAACTCTATGCTTTCGGCTCTTTTCAGTAATTCTCGTGCCTCTGAAGCTTTGGTTGTTTATGATCGTATGAGGGCTTTGGGCGTCGATCCTGATTCTGTCACGATGACAAATGTGCTTTCTTCTTGTGGCATGATCGGTCGGCGGGAGGTTGGAAGAAAAGTTCATGCCTTGTTGATCAAAATGCCAGAATTAACTACCATGGCGGTGCAAAGTTCGCTGATAAGTATGTACATGAGAACCGGAGATGTCAATGAAGCTGTCGTCCTCTTCCGTTCAGTCGAGGAATGGGATGTTGTTCTCTTGAGCTCCATGATGTCAGGCTTTTTCCAAAACAAACGCTATGATCATGCTTTGAAATTATTTCAGCAGCTCCATAGCGAAGGATTTATTATCCGGGATTCGGGTTTTTTTGCAAGCATTATCTCTGTGTGTTCTGCGATGGACTGGCTGCAACTTGGGTTTCAGATTCATTCTCTGGCCATGAAGAATGGCACTGTATATGATGCATTTTTGGGGAGCGCTTTAATTAATATGTACAGCAAGTGTGGTTTGCCGTTATCGGCAGAAAGCGTCTTCTCTGCCACTGAGAGAAAGAGTCTCGTGGTCTGGAATTCTCTCATTTCAGGGTACAGCCGCAATGGCCTGCTCGGTGAATCGATCGGAGCGTTCGTCAGAATTGTTCAAAGCGGTTTAATTCCTGATTCCATTTCTATAACCAGTGTTCTTATTTCCGTTTCGACCTCTGCAGCATTATCGAAAGGCAAGATGATACATGCATATCTGGTGAGAAATGGAGTTTTTGGTGATGAGATTGTCGAGAATTCGCTTCTGGATATGTACATGAAATGCGGATGTCTGGGATATGCAAAACAGCTCTTCGACGGGATTTCTTCAAAGAACATCGTTGCTTGTAATACAATGATAGCTGGGTATGGCTTTCACGGGGAATGCTCGAAGGCGATAGAATTGTTCCAAGGGATGCAGATGTTCAATGTTGTGCCAAATGGAACTTCGTTCCTCTCTCTGATTTCTTCGTGCAGCCATTCCGGTTTAGTGGCAGAGGGCTGCAAATTCTATGATTCTATGATAAAAGATTACGGAATAGTGCCTGGAATGGAGCATTTTGCTAACATGGTAGACTTATTCAGTCGTGCAGGTTACCTGGAGGAGGCTTATCGCTTCATTAGGGAAGATATGCCGGTAGAGCCGGACGAGAGAATATGGATGTGTTTTTTGAGTGCCTGTAGAGTTCACAGGGTCTTGAATCTCGGAGAAATAGTCGTTGAACAGCTAATTAGACGAAGGCCTGAAGAAACTGGGAGCTACGTTCAGGTTTTGAATTTGTATGGGGAGATGGAATTGATGGAGAAGTCCGCGGCTATTAGAGTTGGCATGAGAGCAGCAGGGTTGCGGAAGACACCAGGTTGCAGTTGGATTGAGGTTGCGGATAGAGTTGGAGTTTTTTATTCAGGGGATTCGTCGTCTCCCGTAGAAGTCCATGCCGCTTTGAATGGCCTTCAAAGAGTCATGAAATTAGTTGAAGACTTCAAATCAATGTGATTATATAACTTGCTCTGATTTTTATGCCACTTAAACGTTTATTTAAAGACATCAGCAGAATACAGGTGTTGAGGAGGGAGAAAGTCAGGTGAAACTACTGTGAAAGACTTCCTTCTCCTTCATTATTGTTCTATTATGTTTCAGAAACTTCATAAGAATGATTTGAATGATTCAGTCTCGCTAAGGGCGTGATAGAAAAACTTCGGAAATAGAGAAAAAAGCCTAAGCAGCGGCGGCCTTTTTTGAAAAGCATCTCAGATGCTTGAATCTGATGGAAGAGGGAGATCAAACAAAAGTGAAAGGGAAGGTGAAAGATATTCCAGCAATCATCACTATACTCATTTGTAAGTGTTTTGTACATTAAAAACTTGAGTTCATTTTTAACACGTATTCATCATATGTCTATTCTATTACTGTCGCTTTTATAAAAGGACTATTACTTAAAATAGGCTCCGTTTGGCACGGCGGTGGAGGTCATGAATGCGGTGGTTATGAGCCGTCAATTGTGAACGCCCAAACTCACCTAAGGAACTTCATCCACTTTTTGTTCAAAACTAGTTTTATTTTCTTGGTAGTGATCGTAACCAGCCGATCCCACTAAAGCGCGCCAAATGGAGCCTTATTCTGTTTGAACGGTTTACCAATATTGGGAATCTAGCTCCAGTAGATGAGTCCGTGATATCCTGCTCCATGTTGTGAACTCGCAAACGAGCTGCTTCTTTCCTTTCATTTTTTTAACGTTCTTGTTTTAGGGCATGTAATCTCGCTGTAATGAAAATGACTCCTCATTTTGTAAGGAAGTAACACTGGTTCCTGATTCCATCCTAAACATCCTTTCTCCTTCAACTTTTCTCCCCTTGGCTATTGAAAGATGCGGGATGCGAGTCCCTACATTGGGACCGGGTGGTGCAGAGTCCGAAGCTCTCTTGGCTCTTAGGCGTTTCATACGGCCGTAAATGTATGCGGCTAAGGGGGACATTGTGGAGGGGGACTGTTGCAATCTTATCAAGTATTGCGTGGAGAGATTCAAAGGTGGACAATGGACCAGGGACTACCGTGCGGCAGAGGACTTGGCCTTCCTCTCAGATTTCACACAGGTGCTTTTCGACCATGCTCCTCGCGAGGCCAACATAGTGGCCGATTTTGTGCCATGACAGCTTTGATATCTGCCTTTTACTGGACTGCAGAGTTCCTTGACTTAGTCAAGAACGACCTGGATAGTATCCTTCCTGTTGCTTAGCTGTATTGCTCTTTTTACTTTTTTTTTCTTTTTAATGCAAATGCAAACTTTCATGGCAATTGAAAGCTGCTGTATTTCTCCTCCTCTTAGTTCTCAGTACTTTCATCACTGATCTTTGTGTTGCAACAAATTTATTCTGTACTATATGTTGGTATATTGATCACTCCTGTATGTATTTGATGTTAGGTAATAAACAAGTACTGTATGGATTTTTCTGCAGATTTGTAAAATGCAAAGCCATTGAATTGTTTAGCTGATAATGGAATGTTGAAGATCAAGATAGCATCAGAAAACCTGACAGAAATACTGAAATATGATGACTTGCTGACAACAATTCAATGCTGTGAAGGAATTTTTCATGTTGTAATCCCCGTGCCTTCGACAAAAGTCCTCGAACCGGAGGCAACTTATCCCGGCCATCCGTAAAATGACCTGCAACCCACGTTAATACATCAGAAGATTTTTCAGTGGTTTGTGCAGCTTTGCATTCTCAGTTGCATTCCACATTAGTACATCATGAGGTGATCGCTCCTACTCTTACTGGAACTATGAATGCTGTGAAGGCTCTGTAAAAATTTCCTAGAAGCGGGAAAGGTCGCAAAAACATTCAACCAAACCAAGCTCAAATAAACCAACACAACAGAATGAAAAAGAAACTTGTATTATCAATCTTCTTTACAGCACACTGTATACATTGCGAGACATGATTCGTCAATGCACCCGATGGAAACAAAATCATACAAGTAAGAGTAAACCGGGCGAACTGATAACAGTAACTGCCAAAACCGCCTATCCGCAAAAGATGTCCGTTGAAGCCGCCAAGTTGCCAAACCGCAAATTAACCGCGCGGACTCCCCGTTATTGAATGTTGAAGAAACCTGTCCGCACCTGCAAGCCGCCTGACCGCAAGGTCGCCTAGCTGCCAGAACCACGAACAAAGCTGCTGCCGAACTGAACGGAGTCAACCCACAAGAGGTGGACTGACTTATTGAACTGGGAAAACTTTGTCAAAGAGAAAACCGTCTTGCCGCAAGTCGCGACTTGCTGTAATCCGCTGACTGTTATCTGCAAGACGCACTGAATCCTGACTGCTGTCAGAACCAAGTCCCTGATCACCCAGTGGTAGTCGCACAATCTGCAATACAACAAAATCGATTACTTTCTCTAAGCCGCGCGATTAAGAAAACCAGACCATGCGATAAGGTAACCGACTAACCGGTCATCAGCGTGTGGCTAGCCGCACCAGGTCGCACATGAGTGCGGACATAAAGACAGACCGCGCAAGTCAATCTGAAGTTGCCGCTAACTCCACATCCAGTCCGCGCAAAACACGCGGACTCGACAAACAAGGAACAACCTGACTTGGCACATAACCGTGATCAAGTCCAAACTTTTAGTGGTCTCTGGCTAAATCTGGCGCGAACTCAACACAGGCGGACTCCACAATCCGCGAGCTTAACACCAGACAGACTCCGCAATCTGTGATAACACAGGCGGACTCAACACAGGCGGTCTCCGCAATCCGCTTGCTTAACACCAGGCGGACTCTGCAATCTGTGATAACACAGGCGGACTCAACACAGGCGGACTCCGCAATCCACGAGCTTAACAACAGGCGGACTCCGCAATCCGCGATAACAACACCAGCCAGGCAACCCACCATAATAGCGGACACCGCGGACTCCAAAAATTGAACATGCAGGTCTACAAACCGAGCCACCAAAGAACAAGACCAAAGGTACGTGCCGGTCTCGACGAGCTCCAGATGAGTCCGCAACACAGAAACATGCCGGACTCGGCGAACTCCAGATGAGTCCGCCACACCCGCCTTTAGACTTTCTTAACCGCCCGGTTACAACTTGAGAACTGGCACAGACAGTCCGCAGAACACTAGTCGAACTGGCTAGTTTACCAACTGCTAACCGCGCGGACCGCCCAATCAGACCGCCACTTTCACTTCAACAAATTCAACACTCTCCCTTGAAGTGAGAAGTGAAAACCAGCCCAATTAATCCCTGTAACCGTACAAACGGTCCCTTTAACAGTGGCTTTGTCCGCGACATTGTCATCGCTCCGCACTTGCTCAACCATCAGAGACCCCTCCAACACCTTCTCCCGAATGAAGTGATGCTCGATCTCATTGTGCTTGGTCCGTGCGTGACAAACTGGATTGTTAACCAGTTTGAGCGCACTTTTGTTGTCACCGCGTAGCAGAGTAGGACCTTGCACCTCCTCATGGATGTCCTCCACTAGCCTCCTAAGCCAGATGGCTTCCTAAGCTGCCAAGGACAAAGCCTTTTATTCTGCTTCCGTAGTGGAGACAGACACTGAATCTTGTTTCTTGTTGCACCATGAAATACATGTTGATCCGCATATAAAAACATAACCAGACGTCGATTTCTGATCGTCCGAGTCTCCCCCATAATCAGCATCTGTGTAATCGTGCAGATTGAAGCTCGTGTCCCTCCCATAAAGGTGACCCATATTTGAGGCGGACTTCACGTATTTCAAGATATTTTTGGCCGCCACCAGATGAGCCTTCCGTGGCTCCGCCATATATCGACTTTCTCGGCCTACAACATAAGCAATATCTGACCTCGTAATCGTCAAGTATGTAAGGCTTCCAACCAGAGCCCGGAACACCAAGTGATCTGAAAGAACTCTTCTCTCATCACGTCGGAGCTTCAGACCGACCTCCACTGGAGTATAGCTGCTCTTTCCTACCCGCATGCCGAAGCGCTTAACGATCCGCTCCGCATAGCCTTTTTGGGAAACGAATACACCGCTCTTCTTACTCTCCACCTCGAGTCTAAGGAAATGATGGAGCTCACCCAGATCCTTCATCTTAAACTGAAAAGCTAGCTCAGCCCCGAGCCTAGCTACTTCTTCCTCCGAGTTCCTCATGACGATCATGTCGTCAACATACAATAGCACCAAGATTTGAAGCTCCCTCTTCTTCTTTATGAACATGCTTGAATCTGAATTAGAAGCAAAGTATCCGCAGAATTGGAGGTATTTTGCGATATTTCTGTACCACGCCCGAGGCGCTTGCTTCAAGCCGTAAAGGGTCTTCTTGAGCTTGTAGACGTGTCCTGAATGATCTTCAGAAACATAATCAGGTGGCTGCACCATAAAGATATCTTTGTCAATCTCGCTGTAAAGAAAATCATTATTCACGTTGAGTTGTCAAATCTTCCACCCTTGGCAAGTTGCCAAAGCAATCACCACCCGCACTGAAATCATCTTGGCTACAGGACTGAACGTCTCCTCGTAGTCTTCTCCGTACCGTTGTGAGAACCCTCGAGCTATAAGGCGAGCCTTGTATCGCTCGATGTGCCGTCAGCCTTCTTCTTCAGCTTATAAACCAACTTGCACGTCACAGGAATAATGTCTTCGACCATGGGCACATGATCCCAAGTCTCGTTCTTCCTGAGGTCAGTCATCTCCTCATCCATGACATCATCTCACTCCTTGACCCCAGTGGCGTTCTTAAAACATGAAAGTTCCGGCTCGTCCAGGGGACCTGCGAAGAAACATGAGACGAAACTCACCATGTTCTCGTTCCTATACCGAGCTGGTGGAATAATAGTCCTCTTGCACCTCCACAGGGCTTGATCCTGATCCACCATTTTCGCTGCTTCTTCTATACTAGCTTTGATCCCGGGCATACCAGGAGCATCGCTCCCGCTGCTTCCAGATCCAGAAGCCTCGGCCCCAGAGCTAGACAAAACCGGAGCACATGGTGACACAGACAACTCCACCAGAAGATCCCGAGCAGCTTCCTCTTGGTCTCCGTCTGACCTGCTCTCCTGTAGATCCATAGATGAGTTACCCTGGTACGATGTAAGTTCGTCGAAGACAACGTCTCTTGAGACGACGAACTTCTTCGTTGCAGAGTCCATACACTTCCAGCCCTTTTTCCTCTCATCATAGCCCACGAAGGCAAGCTCTCTTTGCCTTCGCATTTAGCTTCGTCCTGAGACCGTCTAGAACGTGTACGTAGCAGGTAGACCCGAACACCCGAAGATGTTCAACACTGGGCTTCTCCTTGAACATCAACTCATTATGAGACTTCGTATTGTTCGGACTGAAAGACATTCGATTGATGACATATGTCGCACATGTCATTTCCTCTGCCCAGAAGGACCTAGGAATGTCTTTGGCATGAAGCCAGCACTTGCAAGTCTCCGTCAGTTGACGGATCTTCCTCTCTGCAGCTCCATTTTGTTGTGGAATATGCGCACAAGTAAGCTCTCTCCGGATACCTTGCTTTCTGCAGAAGTTGGAGAACTCATTTGAAGTAAACTCACTTTCGTTATCTGTTCTCAACTTCTTTATCCGCAGGCTGAGTCAACCCTCCACGAACTCCTTGAACTCTACGAACTTTTGGAAAGTGTCGGACTTCTCCTTTACAAAATACACACATGTGTTTCTAGTGTAATCATCAATCAAGACCAGCATGTACCTGCTAACTCCAAGACTGACGGTGACGATGAGTCCCATCAGATCACCGTGGATGCACTCCAACGGTGCATTGCATCTGGTCTATGACTTGTCAAATGGAAGGTGATGGGTCTTACCATATTGACATCCCGCATAGACATGACCGTCGTCGTAGGATGACAGACTAGACAAACTTTTCACAATGCTCTTCACTGTCATAGCCTTCAACTTGTCCATCTCAACATGCCACAATCTCTCATGTCAGATAGCAGCACTATCATTTTCCCTCATCCGATCAACATAGGAGTTTGTCGATAGCACGAACAAGTCCTTCACCCTTCTCCCAACATGAGTGACGCCAGCCTTCACCGCTGACATATTTTGGAGAAACTTCACTTCTATTGGGCCGAAAAATGAGCTTGTGGGAAAAATAAAGATGCAGAGTTTTACTCTCGGTTTCTCGGTTACCCAGCCCGACCCCCCCCCCCTTTCTCGCATAGCTGCTCTTGTTCCCACTCCCAAACCGCCTCACCAGACTCGAAACTTGCGCTCTAATCCACCTAGGGCTCCGGTGACCCCTTCTCCATCAAATCATGACAGTTTCTACCCCTGCCTTCCCCAACATTCACGATACCATCCTCTGAGGAATCCAAGTTGTGTTTGTGCTCTTGAGGTATAACTCTTATTTCACTGGTGTTGCCTTACTATTGCCTTACTATTATTTATTAATCTAAGCTTATTTTTATTTGACCATTAAATTTTCAGAGCTTGCCTTAGTTTCATTTAATTGGTTGTGATTCATTTGAAATCTTACTTCTTCTCACATTTTCTTTTTTGTTTCTCTAATTGCTCACCAATGGAAGTTAGATCATATTAATTCTACCTTCAATTGTAAGATGTTATTGAACGTTATACGACCATAGCTCAAATGTCGCGTGATATTACGCTCAAATGATGTGCTAGAGCCGCAAAAAATCTGAAAGGACTCAATTTAAGTTATTAAAATCAATTACGAATTTTGGAATACATCACCCTCCATCTTCATGTTGCAGATCCAGCCTCATCTTGTTCCCCTACCAGTGAACCCCTCTTCCCCAATCCTGCAGCCGACTTACCTTATATCCTTCACGCATTCCGCCAGATCGTAGCTTATACAGGAACATACAGATCTCTATCTCACCACACCCGCTCGTACTTAGTGAGTATTGTTTGTTATATGGATCTTTATTGTTTGTTATATGGATCTTTATTGTTTGTTATATGGTGTTGTGAAGTTTTGCCCTTTAGGATCACTTGCATTGTGAATTTTGTTGTAGATTAATACATTATTTGCAAGAACCACTTGTCGTGTGTGCTGGCTTTGACTCTCTACACAAAGAAAATTCTAAGTTTACTTGCTCAAAAGAAATTATTGTCTTATTTTAAAATGTGTGTGATTTATTCCTTTCTTACTATGTGCTAGAATCATTGTCGGTTATTGCATGTGTGGATTGTAGTGTTTAAAGGAAAATAGAGTTGTCTCTCCACACTTCATAGTAGGGTTACATTATAGTCGCTCACCCACATAGTTTACCCTACATCAGTTTGTATCAGAACCATGTTTGGGCCACTTTTATGCTCTGGCTGGAAGATTTTTGAGATCCCCTATTCCTGATCTCCTCGTCACTGACGGTCGGACGGCTAGCTCGAATTCGAGCATGTCCCGTACTAAATTCCAACGATTACCCTTAGATCGCTTGGACGGCTTAGGCACCTAGTTTGAGGATCTCCGTCATGATGTCGTTGTGTTGAACACGCGTATTGAAAATTTAGCAAACGCGAGAGAAACAACAACACAACAGGGTGACCCTCTTGAGGGGGACCCCAACGTGCTTCCTCTCATTGAACTCTGTCTAAGAGGTGTTCATCCTCCTCTTGATCGGCATCATCGTGAGTGAAAGTGAGACCTACACCTTATTCTAGATATTTTTCATACACAGCACAATATGCAGAAAATAAAGCAGCAAAAGTAAAGGAAATAAAAACACATAAGACACAGAAAATATAGTGGTTCCCCTCAACTGGGTACATCCACTCTTCTACCACCCCTGGTAGGAATCCACTAGCAGGAATAGTTGATCAGGTGTCCTGGGCACCAATGGGTTTTTGATAAGGTGCCCCACACCATAAGGTTTTTGATCAGGTGCCCTCACACCAAAGGGTTTTTGATCAGGTGCCCTCACACCAAAGGGTTTTTGATAAGGTGCCCTAACACCAACACTTAACTTTTGAAGGGAGTTATAACCCTGTACAAGGTGGGAAAAAGAGTAAAACAAAAAAGGGTGAAAGGTGTTCTTCTCTCTCTCTGGCTCTGAGAGAAGACTAGTGGATTCTTGATTGTCAAAGCTCCCCCTGAAGTTTGGAGTTGGTTCAGGATGAAGAAACTTTGTTCTTGGGGTGTGGTAGGTCTTCTAGTTGCAGATAAATCTGAAGATTCAGATTGCTTGTTGCTCTTGAAGCCTGTATGAGACTGAAGGAGGAGACTCCTTCTTCTTCTTGCTGTGAACAAAAGGCTCTCTGATGAGGATTGATGAGAGCTGTTGTGTTGTTCTTGTATATATGAAAATATGTTGTTGTCCTGTGTGTATCTCGTGTGTCTTTTTTTACTGAAAGCCGGAATGCACATATATATAATGAATTGATTCAAATTCTCAAATCTTGTGAGTATTATTTTATTCCATTCTCGGAACTCATGACAACTATTCAGCCTTTAATCCTTTTCCTTTCCCATAGTGACTTTGCATTGATAGCTGGCAACGGCTCTTTGGTTGAATGCTGACATAAATGTCAGGGAATCTGACCGTTGAAGAGTACTTTAGCTTTTATCAATTCCTTGGCAAATCGTCGACCTGAGATGGACGATCGTCGACCTGGGTTCGACGATGCGTCGAGCTGGGTTCAGAGATCGTCGACCTGACTTGGCTGTTCTTCAATTCTTTGGTGATCGACGAGCTGAGTTCAAGGCTTGAGTCGTCGAGCTCACTTTATTGTAGAATCGTTGAGCTGACTTTGTTTAGATATATTTGAACGTCGAGCTGAGTTGGCCTGCAGATCGTCGATCTGAGTTCGACGTTCGTCGAACTCAGTTCAACTATCTTTGAACGCAGTTTGATCATTGCCTGATTCTTTTGTAATCTTTAGTCAGATCCATGCTCTCTTTGATGAAGTGTATCCTTGCCCAAATCCACAACCGGGGTTGTTCCAACAATCTCCCCCTATTTGGGTTAGGGTACACTTCATACTTTTATGAATGTTTTGTAAAGTTTGGCCCTGTTCTTGATCATCTCTTCATGTTGGAAATTTTGAGTCTGTAATCCTGCAAAACAGAAAACAGATCAAGTGCAAAGGGAACAAGAAGAGATGCAGTTTTTGCTTTTGTGCATGAACAAAAATGAATGAAGCAAATCTTGAAGAAGAAAAGAGTGAGGGCAGAGAGGATATGCAGAGGAATGCAATTTAATGAGCACAACACTCATTAGGATTATCTGAAAAAGATTTTGAAGAAAATTTTTAAAATCAGAAAGGCACTGTCTGATAATTCCCTTCCTATAGAATCACTTTATCACAAATAAAAACTTCAACACGGTGTGATGATCTACTGGATCAAGTCTGTGTTGAGTTTTAGTGTAGATAATTTTGTGAAAAATCTGTAAGGATGTAGAATTATCTTACTATGCCTCTTTGAGATCTAAGATTCATCAAAAAGGAAAATTTTCAGACCATAAATGTAATGAGGTTTTATTGGTTTATTAAATAAATTTTTCAAAAAATATTTCATGTATGTTTGAAAAATTTGAGAAAACTTTTGAAAAACAAAATCAATGTTGTTGAATTTTCTTAATATTTCTCTTGAAGGTTTTCTTATTGTTTCCTTAAAATGAGTGTGGTCTGCATGTGGATTGATGACGAATGGGAGTAGGCTTTTAAGGAAATTCATATTTTCTTTAGGTTTAGTTGCATCCAAGTTAGAAAGTGATTTAGGATATTTTGAAATGTAGTTAGTATGGGATATCACCTGATATTTTCTAAGTTCTGATTCAGGCTTTTCCTTGTTGTTTGATGCATTTATGGCCTTTAAGCAGAAGGCTACTTCATCAGCAACATCTTCTTCATCACTTAAATAAGATGAATCATATTGTGGTTCATCTGTGTTTGATTTTGGTGAAGATTCAGATGCTGATTCTTCTTTACTTGATTCTGCAACCATCTTGATGAGGGATTGCCATAGCTCCTTGGCTGTGGTGCAGTGCATCAGATTTTCAAAGATGTCATCTGGCATGGATTGTGCCAAGATGTTCATTGCTCTAGCATCAGCATCCTTAAGTAACTTTTGTGCATCTTTGTTTGATGCTGTGGGTGCTATAGGACCTGTCATTATAACATCAAAAATGCTTTCATCAAATAACTTCATATAACATTTTATCTTTGACTGCCATAGTGCAAATGTATTGAGGTTGCACATAGGAAGTTCTGCCATGAGTGAAAAAATTCTAGAATGAAGTAAGATCTGTTGGATCTTTTTGGTTCAGGTGTTAGCCTGTGGTTTTAACCAACCTCCCTCTGATACCAATTGAAAGTGAGACCTACACCTTATTCTAGATATTTTTCATACACAGCACAATATGCAGAAAATAAAGCAGCAAAAGTAAAGGAAATAAAAACACATAAGACACAGAAAATATAGTGGTTCCCCTCAACTGGGTACATCCACTCTTCTACCACCCCTGGTAGGAATCCACTAGCAGGAATAGTTGATCAGGTGTCCTGGGCACCAATGGGTTTTTGATAAGGTGCCCCACACCATAAGGTTTTTGATCAGGTGCCCTCACACCAAAGGGTTTTTGATCAGGTGCCCTCACACCAAAGGGTTTTTGATAAGGTGCCCTAACACCAACACTTAACTTTTGAAGGGAGTTATAACCCTGTACAAGGTGGGAAAAAGAGTAAAACAAAAAAGGGTGAAAGGTGTTCTTCTCTCTCTCTGGCTCTGAGAGAAGACTAGTGGATTCTTGATTGTCAAAGCTCCCCCTGAAGTTTGGAGTTGGTTCAGGATGAAGAAACTTTGTTCTTGGGGTGTGGTAGGTCTTCTAGTTGCAGATAAATCTGAAGATTCAGATTGCTTGTTGCTCTTGAAGCCTGTATGAGACTGAAGGAGGAGACTCCTTCTTCTTCTTGCTGTGAACAAAAGGCTCTCTGATGAGGATTGATGAGAGCTGTTGTGTTGTTCTTGTATATATGAAAATATGTTGTTGTCCTGTGTGTATCTCGTGTGTCTTTTTTTACTGAAAGCCGGAATGCACATATATATAATGAATTGATTCAAATTCTCAAATCTTGTGAGTATTATTTTATTCCATTCTCGGAACTCATGACAACTATTCAGCCTTTAATCCTTTTCCTTTCCCATAGTGACTTTGCATTGATAGCTGGCAACGGCTCTTTGGTTGAATGCTGACATAAATGTCAGGGAATCTGACCGTTGAAGAGTACTTTAGCTTTTATCAATTCCTTGGCAAATCGTCGACCTGAGATGGACGATCGTCGACCTGGGTTCGACGATGCGTCGAGCTGGGTTCAGAGATCGTCGACCTGACTTGGCTGTTCTTCAATTCTTTGGTGATCGACGAGCTGAGTTCAAGGCTTGAGTCGTCGAGCTCACTTTATTGTAGAATCGTTGAGCTGACTTTGTTTAGATATATTTGAACGTCGAGCTGAGTTGGCCTGCAGATCGTCGATCTGAGTTCGACGTTCGTCGAACTCAGTTCAACTATCTTTGAACGCAGTTTGATCATTGCCTGATTCTTTTGTAATCTTTAGTCAGATCCATGCTCTCTTTGATGAAGTGTATCCTTGCCCAAATCCACAACCGGGGTTGTTCCAACAGTGAGGTCCCCCATCGATCTCCCACACCACCTATGAGGTGGAACCCCAATCACACCCAAGAGCGACGGGCATCCACAACCGCATGTTCAGAGAGATTGTGGATTCCCACTCGGTCGTCGTGACCATGATCGTGAGGAAAATTATGATCCAGGCTGTAGAGATGAAGGCCCCCAACCAGCTTGACATTATTATAACCACGATGATTATTATAAGGATTATCAGGAGCCCGTCGAGGTAGCCCTCCCTAAGAGAACATCACCTGGTGCATCCACATCGACACTCCCTCCTTCGATGGTCACCTGAACCCGAAAGACTTCAATGGATGGCTCTTAGACATGGACCACTACTTCGAGTGGTATGAGATGAGTCACAAGCGTCGAGTCTGCTTCGCAAAAATGAAGCTTCTCGGTCAAGCAAAGATGTTTTTGATGATCCCGGAGAGGATTTTAGACCGCAATGGCTATTATTTCATCACCAGATGGGCGGACATGAAGTAGAGACTGAAGGATAAGCACATATTGGCATCTTACCGTGATCAGCTCATGGACCAGCTATATGCTCTGTGACAGGGAACGCTCTCTGTTCTAATGTGCCGAGACAGGCACCACACACAGATGATACTACATATAGGAGGCCACCCCCAGACACACCTATTACTTCTAATGCCCTTACTGACGGTAAGGGAAAGTTGGTTATCACAAGTGCTCCCAAACCCGGGGGCATCCAGTGTTTTATATGCTTTGGTAGAGGACATGTGGCGGTGCAATGCCTAATGTGAAACCTAATCAATGAGGAGGGTGATCCTAACACAGAGGTTGGGGATACGACCATGGAGGAGATTATATCCACTGTAGAGGATGGTTGAAAGAGTGATGCTAAGAAATCACTCAAGATGGGAGTAGTTACATGCCTCTTGAATACCTCACCTGTGGATGAGGACTAACGACACACCAATATCTTTTATACTTATTTCCCTAGTGCAGGCGGTCCCTATAAACTGACAATAGATAGTGGGTTTTGCGTGAATATCGTGGTCCAAAAGGATCTTGAGCGCATGAAAGTGAAGATTGAGCCTCACCCCACCCTCATCGTGACATCTGAGTCGACAAGACTGCGATTCAAGTCACCCATCAGTGTGTTATTTTGACCAGTCTTGCTATATTTGAGGATCGAGTGTGGTGCGATGTCATACCCATAGATGTCTCCCACGTGTTATTCAGGATACACTGGCTATATGATCAAAATGCCACGTGTTTCGGTCGATCAAGCATGTGTGTCTTTTACGAAAAATGGTCGAAAGATCATGTTGTCCCCCGCCCAACCCAAAGAGAAATCTAATGGTCGGTTTGGGCCGTCAATTAGTACGAGCTCCTCTAGACCCCATGCATATCTTAAGGCAGGGCGATTTTTTAAGAGATAGTGCTGAGATGAGTATTATATATGTAATGGAGGCCATCATGGCTTTTGAGTGCCCTCGAGACCTCCAAGGAACACCCAGATGTTTGTCACTTTCTAGATGAGTTTGTTGATATTATGCATGATGAGCACCTCATTAAGATATCACCCCTGCGTGACATTCAACACACCATTGACATTGTCCCGGGAACTTTGCTACCGAACATCTCCCACTATCGTATGAACCTTGATGAGTACGCTAAGTTTATGAAGCTGGAAGCACTTCATTCGTGAGAGCTCGATTCCACGTACTGTCCTGCCCCTTATTACCCCTAAGAAGGATTGCAGTTGACACATGTGCAGAGATAATCGGGATATCAACAAGATTTTTGTGTAGTACTGCTTCCTTATCCTCGGGCTCAACGACTTATTAAACACGATGACATGTGCTCAGATCTTTTCGAAAATCGATTTTCATAGTGGATACCCACCAAATTCGAGTTTGAGAAGGGGACGAGTGGAAGATCATCTTTAAGACAAAGGACAGCTATATGAGTGGTTAGTCATTATTATAAAGTTGGATCGAATCCGCGACTTCGAAAAACTACGGGCAGCGCAACGAAAACGAGCAATAACAGTGGCGCAAAATAAAATAGCGAAATTTCAAGCACACACAAACGACACAAAAATTACGTGGTTTAGAGATAAACGACTCCTACATCCACGGGGAGAGCACCGGATAACGATCCACTATAATCAGAGAGTTTAAAATTACATGGAGGTGAGCAATAAAACGATATAACCTGGAGCGCAAAGGATTCCACAAACAACGCCTAACCCGTCGGCGTTCACGACACCACCGGCCTCCCCTATCTCTCCTGGACTGGAACGGGCAAGACAGAGTCGTCGTCGCCGCTTTGATGTCGCCGCCTCCCTGGGAGGGTTCGGTCCCTAGAGTCGCCGGCTCTGGACGGGAAGGAGGAAGCAGCAGCGAATCTCGCCGGCTCTGGACGGGAAACAGAGGATCGTTGTAGCCGGCTCTCTGGACGTGAAGAAGGAACTGTAGTCGGCTCTCTGGAAGGGAAGAAGAGGGAATTGTAGCCGGCTCTCTCACTGATTTTAACCCTAATCCTTGACCC
Organism: Platanthera zijinensis; assembly: GCA_039513925.1. NCBI lineage: Eukaryota > Viridiplantae > Streptophyta > Magnoliopsida > Asparagales > Orchidaceae > Platanthera > Platanthera zijinensis. The sequence continues at coordinate 177,323,965 of CM077087.1, forward strand.
AATTAATCAGGGGATTATATATAGGTGCTAATCGCCCCCAAATGAAGCGCCTGGTTCAATGAAAGGGGCGGCAATAAATTAACAATCTCCACCTTGACGCTCCTTGAGATTGAGCTCCACCATCAGCTTGAATCTTCTCCCAAATAGAACACCCCCTCTCCATGGGGTCACCACGATCAGCAGGTACAAAAGTGAGCCAAGTCAAGGCAATGCTTGAACTTGACTCCTATCAGAGGCTTTGTCAACATATCAACAACATTGTCCTTCGTGGGCACTTTCAGTAACTGTATCTCGCCTCCTCCAACGAACTCCATCAGCTTGTGGTACCGCACATCAATTTGCTTTGTCCTTGCATGATAGACCGGGTCCTTTGCAAGACAAATTGCACTCTGACTGTCACAGCGCAGCTTCACTGACTCCTGAGAAACTCTGAGTTCCTTGATGAGACCCCTGAGCCAAATAGCTTCTTTAGCAGCCTCCACCGCAGCGATGTACTCTGCCTCAGTCGTGGACAGAGCTACTATGTCCTGAAGAGTAGCTTTCCAACTGATAGGATCTCCATATAGAAGGAATAAGTATCCTGACGTAGATCTCCTTCTATCGAGGTCGCCCGCATAGTCAGAATCAACGAAGCCCTCTAGAGCTCCATCAAACTTGATCCTTTTGAAAAGTAGCCCGATGTCTGGTGTTCCATTCAAGTATCTCAGGATCCACTTAACTGCTTCCCTATGTTGTCGCCCCGAATTTCCCATGTATCTGTTGACAATGCTCACAACCTGAGCGATATCTGACCTCGTACAGATCATTGCGTACATCAAGCATCCTACCGCACTAGCGTACGACACCCTAAACATCTTTTGACATTCCCTTTCTGAGTCTGGACACTGCTGTGATGACAATCTAAATTGCTGTCCCAAGGGAGTTGTAACAGCTTTAGACTCAATCATGTTGAACTTTTCCAGAACCTTTTGTATGTAACCAGTCTGAGAAAGGCAAAGCATGCCTCGCTTTCTGTCCCGCTTGATCTCCATCCTAAGGATTTTCAGTGCGTGACCAAGATCCTTCATCTCGAACTCAGCATGCAACTTTTGCTTCAGTGCTTGAATCTCTCGAGCTGACTTGCAAGCAATCAACATGTCGTCGACGAGAGCATCAGAATCAGTATATCTCCATTTGCCAGGAACCTATAGTAGACGCAACTGTCGTACTGGCTTCTGGTGTAATCATGTGAAGTCATGAATGTATCGAACCTCTTGTACCACATTCTCGGAGCCTGCTTCAAACCGTAAAGAGATTTTTTCATCTTGCACACCTTTTTCTCGTCACTGGGTCGAATGAACCCCCTAGGCTGCAATATATAGATCTCTTCCTCTAAGCTGCCGCGAAGAAACGCCATCTTCACGTCCATCTTCTCCAGCTCCATGTCCCACATCGCTACCATAGCAAGTAGCACCCGTATGGAACAGTGTTTCACCACGGGTGAGAAGATTTCATCAAAATAAACACATTTCTTCTGTGCGAACCCTTTTGTTACAAATCTGGCCTTATTCCTTCACTGGTCCTTCCCTGATGTAGACTCCTTCCTGAACACCCATTTGGAGCTGATTGTCTTGGCTCCTTTGGGCAGACTAACCAAGTCCCATGTCTGGTTTTTCTGAAGTGAATCCATCTCTTCCACCATAGCAGCTTTCCACTGAGAACTGTCTCTGCTCTCTATAGCTTCTTGGTATGAACTAGGATCTGAGGAAATAACCTGAAAAGCGTATGTTACAATGTCATGTAGTCTGAGAGGTATTCTGACCTCTCTCCTTGCCTTCCCTCTAGCGATCGTGTACGACTCCGCTTCGGCAGGTCGCACAGTGTCTGACTCATCATAGTCAAATGACGCATCACCGTCATCTTCTTTGTTGCTTTCATCAAGCTCCACCTCCACTGGTGAGTTTGGAGTCTTCTCTACCTCTTTAGCTTGAGACTGAGACTTCTTCAGCATAGAAGCCTCATCAAAGACGACGTCGCGCTTGACCTCAACTTTCTTGGTTTCAGGGTTCCACAGCTTGAACCCTTTTGTATCGGCCTTTTGGCCGAGATAGATATATCTTTTGGACTTCGCATCCAGCTTAGTCCTCTCTGAGTCCTGCAGCAGTATGTATACAGGGCAACCAAAAATATGAATATCAAAATAAACAACAGGTGTACCTGACCAGACTTCCTGAGGAGATTTCAGATCTAGTGACATAGATAGAGACCGATTCACTAGATAGCATGTCGTATTGATAGCTTCGGCCCAGAAAGACTTTGGTAGGTCGGCAAATAGACACATGCACCGAGCTCTCTCCAACAATGTTCTATTCATCCTTTTTGTGATGTCGTTATGCTGCAGTGTACCGGGAATGGTGAGATGACGAGTGATGCCCTCCTGATTGCAGTATGTCTGAAACTCCGCTGAGGTGTACTTGCCGCCATTATCGAATCTGAGGTATTTTACCTTCTTCCCGATCTACTTCTCCACTTTGGTCTTCTAGATCTTGAAATTTTCGAAAACTTCAGATTTGTGCTTGAGAAAGTAGATCCAGATCTTCCTTGAGAAGTCATCGATGAAGGTCACAAAGTATCTGGCACCTCCAAGTAAAGGCTCTGAGGCTGGCCCCCAGACGCCTGAGTGTATGTACTCAGTATCTGCTTGCTGTGCTTGATTGACATCACAAACTTCACTTCGCACTGCTTCCCGAGAACACATGTCTCACAGAAATCCAGCTTGCACGTCTTGACCCCTTTCAGCAAGCCTTTCTTATGTAGCTCCAGCAGTCCTCTTTCGCTCATGTGGCCAAGTCTGGCATGCCATAGCAGAGAGGAATCCTCATCTGACGTCATAGAAACTGCTGCGTCCCCGACAATAGTAGTACCAATCAGCCTGTAGAGAGTGCCAGAGTGCTCTCCTTTCATGACCACCAAAGCGCCTCTCTTGACCTTCAAGTATCCGCCAACACCGGTGTAAGAGTACCCGGATGCCTCCAGAGTGCCTAGAGAAATCAGACTTTTTCTCAAATCAGGCACATACCTGACAATTGTGAGTGTTCTGACCGTTCCGTCAAACATCTTAATTCTGATGTTGTCAATCCCCAACGTCTTGCACTCTGAGTTGTTCCCCATCAGAACTCGACCACCATCACATTTCCTGAAGGTGGAGAACCATTCTTTATTCGGGCACATGTGATAAGAACATCCAGAATCCATGATCCATGCGTCGGTGAAGTCGAGGGTAGAGCGAACATGAAGTACATCAGCGTCACTGTCTTGGTCTGAAGCCACAGCTGCCTGTTGTGTCTCTTGATTCTTTTCCTTGAGCTTTTTCTTCGGCCAGTTGTTTTTCCAGTGCCTTTCTTTCTTGCAGTAGTGACACTTGTTGTTCCAGTTCTTTGACTTCGACCTGGGACGATTTGCTTTCTTGCACCTATCTTTGGATTTGCCTCTGATCGGCTCGCTGCTCTTTACCAAAAGACCCTCATTGGTGCTTGGGCCAGACTTGCTCCTCGTTTCATTTGAGAGCAAGGTCGTCATCACCTCTTCCATTTTCAGGGTATCTTTCCCATAGAGAATTGTGGTGACCATATGATCAAAAGATTTCGGTAGAGAAGACAACAAGAGAAGAGCCTGGTCTTCTTCTTCAACCTTTACATCCATGTTGTGTAACTGAGAGATGAGCATGTTGAACACGTTCATATGCTCCAACAACTGAGTGCTCTCTGACATCCTTAAGCTGTACAACTGTTTCTTGATGTAGAGTTTGTTCGTGAGCAACTTGGACATGTAAAGCTCTTCCAATTTCTTTCACAAATCAGCTGTAGTCTCAGCATTGACTACGTTGTACATGATTTCATCTGCTAGGCACAACTGGATCGTACTGATGACCTTCAGATCTAGCTCCTCTCATTCGTCATCCTTCTTCCCAGATTTCTCCTTGCCAAGAAGCGATTTATGGAGACCTTGATGGACGAGGACTGCATTGATCCGTTTCTGTTATAGACCAAAATCGATTTTGCTGTCGTACTTCGGAATCTCGAATTTTGTTGTCATTGCTTTTGCTCACAGAGGTCCAAGGTCGAACCTCCCTCTGATACCAATTGTTTTAAAATTGGATCAAATTCGCGACTTCGAAAAACCGCGGACAGCGCAACGGAAACAAGCAATAGCAGTGGCGCAAAATAAAATAGCGAAATTTCAAGCACACACAGACGACACAAAAAATTACGTGGTTCGGAAATAAACGACTCCTACATCCACGGGGAGAACACCGGAGAAAGATCCACTGTAATCAGAGAGTTTAAAATTACATGGAGGTGAGCAATAGAACGATATATCCTGAAGCGCCAAGGATTACACAAACAACGCCTAACCCGTCGGCGTTCACGACACCACCGACCTCCCCTATCTCTTCTGGACTGGAACGGGCAAGACAGAGCCGCCATCGCCGCTCTGATGTCGCCGCCTCCCTGGGAGGGTTCGGTCCCTGGAGTCGTCGGCTCTGGACGGGAAGGATGAAGCAGCGGCGGCTCTCGCCGGCTCTGGACAGGAAACAGAGGATCGTTGTAGCCGGCTCTCTGGACGTGAAGCAGGAACTGTAGCCGGCTCTCTGGACGGGAAGAAGAGGGAACTGTAGCCGGCTATCTCACTGATTTTAACCCTAATCCTTGACCAAATTAATCAGGGGATTATATATAGGTGCTAATCACCCCCAAATGAACCGCCCGGTTCAATGAAAGGGGCGGCAATAAATTAACAAGTCATGCCATTTGGGACATTGAATTCCCGTGTACCTTTAAGAGAATCATGACGCAGTTTTTGCGGCCCTACATTTAGAAGTTTTTAGTTATATATTTCGATGACATTCTGATTTACAATCAGACTCACATTGACTACCATGTGCACTTGAAACTCTTGTTTGATATCCTCCCTATGCGTTCGTTCGGTGGGTTTTAGTTGGAGGGAATTGATTTTGATTAAAACCAAAAATCTGCAGGTTTTGAAAATGGGCAAAAACTTAAAAAATTTGTTCCTTTGCAACAGGTTTTGAAACAGGTAGAATTCAAGGGGAGGTTATTGTTCATCTTCTTCCTCAGCAGTGGTGGAAGGCGCAGATCTCCAAGCTTGCTCATTTAAAGCTCTTGGATGCTATATTGTGGTCCTTCACTGAGGTCTGATTTCAACCTTGCTCATTTGAAGCTCTTGGGGCAAAAAAAAATTAATTGCAGTGATCTCCAGCTCATTTCAAGCTTGCGCCTTAGGTGAAGAACCTCCTGCGCTCATTTCACTTCAGACCTCAAATGCTTGAAGTCAGACCTCATAAGCTCTTGAAGCTCTTGGCTCATTTCATGCTTTCTCGCGGCACCGACTCCAGATCTGAATAAATTTAGTGGACAGCCACTCAAACATCTGAATATATTGAGAGAAATTGATGGCCGCCTGTGCGTTGAAACTCTATGATTTCAGTAGGGCGTTTGAGGTAATGTATGACGCATCTGTCATTGGTATTGATGATGTGTAAAGAGAGACATCAAGTTTCTTACTTTAATGAGAAATTGAATGAAGTCAAGTAGAAGTACTTGAACTATGAATGAGAGTTTTATGTTATTGTCCAATCTGTACGCTACTGGAAGCACTATTTTCTACCACGGGAGTTTTTTGCTTTATTATGATCACCAAGCATTACGTTACTTGGATTCACAAAAGTTAGAACATTGCAATGTCAAGTGGGTTGAGTACATGCAGGACTTTCACTATGTTCTTAAACACCATGCGGGTGTTGAGAATAAATTGTGGAAGCTCTAAGCTGTTTAATCACATTGTTCTAGACGATGAGAGCCCGAATTGATGGCTTTAAGAGAGTGATCACTAACTATCTGACTTGTCTTGATTTTGGTGAGGTACACACCGCTTTGTCGAGATAGATCACCCAAAATGTATTAATAGACTCCAGATTATTGAGGATTATTTATACCGGAGCTCTCGCACATGCATACTCGGGATCTCCTATCGTGATTACCTGGTTTGGGACATGCATGCTGGTAGCATTGTCACACATTTCAATAGGGATGTCTATAGCTATTATTTAGGACCGCTTTAGTTGATGAGCCTGAAGAAGGATGTGGCTCGCATTATCCGACATTGTCGTACTTGTCAAATGGCCAAAGATACCAAACAAAACACCATCTTGTGTACTCATATGTCCATCCCACACCAGCCCTGGGTAGATATTAATATGAATTTCATGCTCGGGCTACCTCGCACTCTAACAAAGTATGACTCTATTTAAGTCATCGTTGATCGTTTTCAAAGATGGCTTATTTCATTGCACGCATTAAGCATGTAAACACGTCTCATGTCGTATCACTATTAGTGAGGGTGTCTTTAGGTTGCACGGTCTGCGAAAATCCATAGCATCTGACAGAGATGTGAGATTCATGAGTTGCTTTTGGAAGACACAATGACATAAAATTGGCACAACCATGAAGTTTTCATCAGCTTACTACCATCGGACTAACAGGTAGAGTGAGGTGGCTAATAGGAGTCTAAGGAATCTGCTTAAGTGTCTAGTTGGTGAGCATGCATCTAGTTGGGATTCGGTCCTCCCCGTTGTGAAGCTCGCTTATAATAGTTCGGTCAATAGATCTACTAGGTTGAGTCCATATCATGTACTATTAGTTACGAGCCTAGGAAACATATCAACCTTACTCCTCATTCCACTAAAGTCCCGCCACAGCGAGTTAGTTGAGCCTTTTACACGTCATTTGCATGAGTTGAATGAGTCAGTCCGATGAAAGATCATTAGTAGTAATTAGTATTATAAATCACATGCAAATATTCATAGGTGAGAGCAAGTATATCTAGAAGGCAAACACGTGATGGTGTGAATTCACGTTGAGAGGCACCCCTGAGGAGACTGATAAAAAGTTGAGCGCCAAACAAATGAATCCCTACACATGCATGAGGCGGATCAGAACAAATACCTACGAGTTTGATATCCCTACAAGCATGGGTATCCATCTCATATTTAAAGTTGAGGACCTAACGTCATACTACGAGCCTCACGAGTATGTGGACCAATATAGTGGATACTCTCCTGAGTGGTTGAGCCTACACCCCCACATCCTTTTGAGGCTACACCTCCACATCCTCAGTCTCACACCTAGCCTGCTCCCAAGCGCCACCCACCTTTGGGTCCGTCTTATATGGCTTCACAGTTGGAACCATCGATCGCTTCGGGTCCACCAACATGTGAGTTGAGTGCATAGAGCATCACATAGATAGTATAGCATGAGTGTGTACCCTCTTCAGACGGTCTTGTATGCAGATACTTAGTACATAGATGAGGATCACCCACCAGAGATGGCTCGTTGCAGAGCAGGACCTACGTTTGTGTATTCACGCAGGATTTGACTGGATCGGCAATCCAACTCCACGGATACGTTCGAATATTTGTTTACCTACATTTTCATAGATTATGTTGTAATATTTGATTTTTTTATGTCATGTAATGATCTTGCTGCATCAACTAACAATCATAATCGTTGATGAGGTGGTATTCTAGTGTGATTTTATTATATATATATATATATATATATATATATATATATATATATCATATATGTGCAGGCCTGCAGGGGGATACCGTTTGGATCATTTCTTTGGAGAACCTTCTTCTCGGATTCTGATGATCATCTCACGTTGAAGACTCTGTGAGGCGCTAAGTGACGACTCATAGGTGTTCACTATCATCCCCCTATATTCCTTCCATAACCACCACCCCATCTCCCCGCATAACCCCACCGACCCCTCCGATTCCATTTCACCTTCACTGGAAAATCCCCACAATCGAGAGCCCAGCTCGCTACAGTGTTCCCCTTTCTCGATTGGCTCCATCCTTCCAAAATGTCATGTCAATCATTCTCCTAAGCCATCCCCCCCACACACACACCCTCACCCACACAAAACCTCATAACCTCTTCTCTGAACCTAGCACATACACAACCATTTTTTACCAATTGTAAGCCCCTCTGCCAAATCTGCCGCAAGACCCACGATCCCTCCCAGCCGATGCCACACCTTGTTGCAGATCCATCCCCATCTTGTTCCCCTACAAGTGATTCTCTCTTCTCCAATCCCACAACTGACTCACCTTCCAACCCTCACTCCACCGAATCGCAGTTTCCACAACTAGGAACATCGAATCTCCACCTCATGCCCCCCCCCCCCCCTAGGGAGAATTATTTGTTGTGCGACTTTTTGTTCTCTACATTTATATATACAGTGACGCGAACTATGGCCCTTTCAAATCACTTGCAGTGTAGAATTTTGTATAGATTCATCCACAATAAGCAGGAACTACTCGTCACGTGTTCTCACTTTGGCTCACTACGCGATGGAAAGACAAAACATGTTTGCACAAAAGAAATTACTCTGCCCCATTTTAAAATATCTTTGTGAGAATTATTCCTTTCTTGTTATGTGCTAAAATCATCATCAGTTATTGCATGTGTCGCATGTAGCATTAGAGGAAAATAGAGCCGTCTCCCTTCGCTTCATAGTAGGATTATATTAGCCACGCACCCACATAGTCCACCCTACGTCAAATATTTAATCATCTAATGCATTCTTCAGGGTCATTCAGCTTCCATCAAACATGGTGCATGACATTTCAGGTATATATTCCTTGGCAGTTAGGACTGCAATGTTTTAGAACTTAACATTTAATTGTCACCACATAACATTGACCCTCAAAACATTTTAGGAAGAATATGTATACCGAGTGGATTTAAAAAATAATATATGATAATGAAGTACATAAAAAAAGGAAAAATAATAATAATAATGGGTTTGGGCTCAAAAATCTTGAAAATTTCCTTTAAAAATAATTGAAAATTTGATCACACCCACCACAGCAGCACCAAGGTTAAAGTTTGTGGTAGTTTATGCTCTGCTCATGTATTGTCCAGTTCTAGTGTCAACCATGATCTCCGCGCCCCTCTCCACAAACAAAGGAACATTCACCACAGCACCAGTTTCAACTGTTGCTGGCTTCGTCCCCCCTGCGCACGACCAAATGAATTTCTAGTTCATAGATAGAGGAAGAAGAATACCTCCTAGCATGGCAAAGAACCAGTAGAATCAAAAACATGACTGAAAACTGCTTAATGGTAATGACACTGGAAGGAAATATATATATAAACAAATTGATTAGTACAAGCATTCCTTCTTATTCAGTTCAAATTCTACAACCTTTTTGTTATTTTTGTTCTCTGTCTAGGCTATATGTGATTTCCTCTTCTTTTGTCTGAATGACATTACTTTCATATCATTTCTTCGTTTTTTGTTTTCAGACTGTGTAGGGTCCGAAAACCAAAATTTTGTAGAGCCCGCTCGCTAGTTTTTTTAGAGCGATAGGCCATAGGCGTTGCTCCCAAATCGCCTTTGTAATCTTGTATTGTATCTCCTTTGTTATTACTCCCACATGTGCCATACAAGTTTAGTTCAGTTTAGGGCAATAAAATTATAGATAGGGTTATTTATCGGGACCTCCCCTTGAAGTTTACGCAATTACAGCTCGCACCCCTTCAACTTTCAAAATTACAATTACTTCCCCTCAATTTTTACATTTCATAACATCTATGCACAAAAGTAGCCCCTTGGAGTAAAAAAGACCCCCATGAAGATTTACTCCAAGGGGCTACTTTTGTGCATGGATGTTATGAAACATAAACATTGAGGCGAGGTAATTGTAATTTTGAAAGTTAGAGGGGTGCAAACTGTAATTACGCAAACTTTTAGGGGAGTTCCCGGTAAATAACCCTATCTGTAAATGCATATATTGAAGATAATAATAAGCTTACTCGTTACTTATTTCCACATGGCATCAAAGATTTGTTGAAAAAAAAAAAATTGTTGACTGAAGTCAATGGCATGATAAATAATGTTGGAGTAAGATTTGAAAGGTGGCAGGATAATATATATATATATATATTATTTGTATGTTTGACCAATGTCAACGGATAATGTTGGCACTGTTTGGAATAGGCGTGAAACATGACGAAATAAATAAATAAATAAATAAAAAAAATCGGACACCTGGCTGATTTCTATTGGAGATCAATATCTATAAATATGTATCAAGTGTTTGCAATCAGTACGGCGGAAGCATTAGAAAGGTTGCGTGAATAGATTTGCGGGCTCCTATCGACTAACCGCAAAAGCGCAGCAGCGCTAGAAAGGAGCAACAGTTACAGTAAATTTTTCTGCTAATAGAAATCGTGCGGACAAAAGTTTTTTGTGATCAGCCCATTGCGGACAGCTTCCTGCGAACAAACAGTAGAAATTAACAAGGGCATTGGCGGACTGCAGTCCCGGGAAACTTCAGAAGAAGCGGCAATTACTTTTTGCTTGTATTGGTGTGTGTGTGACTTCTTCTTGCAACGTGTTTGTTGTGTTGTGTTGTAACACACGTTGTAACGTGTAGTGTCATGTTGTAATCAAGCTTTGAAAATTTTGAAACAAATTTATTGTCTCTTGAATTGCGTTGTCTGCCCGCTTTAACTGTTTCCAACAAGATTGGGGGTCAATGGCCAACCCCAACTGCGAAACTTCTCTCTCCACTCCACTTTCAATGCTTTGCTTAATCAATAGTGCCAGGCAATCATCCTCTCGATTCGATCGCTCTCGGCTCTGCTCTGCTTGCTCAGACATCCGAGATGTCAGTCACTCAAGGTGCAGACCTCATTAAACAGCGTCAAGCGCTAGCTTCCGTCGATCAGCTCCGTACCTCTCAAGTCAGTTTGATGCTTCCATGTGCATGAATTTCTTCTCTCCGACACCAACCAATCGTATATCTGCTCTAAAATGCTTAAATCTCTCCTTTACACTCTCAAATGGTAACGATTTTCCTCATGCAAATCAAATCTAAGACTCATATCTCTGGCGCCTCCTCTCTCAATTATTAACTGCCACTTCTTTCCAAAGAATCTAAGCTCCTATCTCTCGCTCGCTCATACTCGCATAACACAGTTCACCGTCATTGAGAACACTTTGTCAACAATTTATCATATTGCTGTCATCAAATGTCACTGAAATTATGTCATTTGCTCTTGTTGCCCAAGGTCGAGGACGCAATGAATTTTCTGAACCACGAAGTACTTAGGGTGTTTAGGGATCTCCTCGGAGTGGACCATCGCAACATCTTTGGGGCTATGATCGGTGCTGACCTAATCGTGTTGGCTTATATTGTGGTTGGTTGGTGTGGTGATACCAATCACCATGAAAAAAAAAATGTCGAGACAAACATGGTTATCGCAAAGACGCGCCCGCAAGGCTGCAACTCATCAAACTTTTGCAACATCGACAAAATCTACAGCTCATCTCGTTGAATCCCTAGATGGACAAGTGATGCAACCTGCAACGTTTCAACTTATTTTTAGGCATTCTTATGTTTGTTACGTTTGTGTTGAGCATGATTCGCGCGCATGACTAGTTTGTTCGGACTTTAGTTTTGCACAAATCGTTTTGTGTTTGTTATATGTGTTTGCTTCTAGCACACGACTCGCATTAGCGTTACATCTTATTGGTGTGATGATGTAGGCTAAGATTAGGGCTGTAGATTTTAAACAAAAAAACTCCAATGATCTCTGTAAATAATTGTGGTGCAAAGAAACTCCACGGACTATTTTATAACAAAACGTCAATCTAGGAGTTCCAAACGTGCATAAGGCTACCTCTCAAACATAAGACGACATGAATCAAAGTTCCACGGGTAGACATCGGGTGGTAAACATTCACGTGTATGAAATTGACATTAATGAGAAGATAAAATTAATTTAGGTACGCTCAAAATAATTAACTGAACATTTGTTTGAGAGCGAGAGAAGTTGAGAAGTATACCATGTTGCGAGTGGCAACGACTGAAATGTCCTCTGGTGGGAGGTAGATGAGGGTTTTAGGTAACTGGTGGTGGCAGGAGGAACCCCAAAGGTGGGACTTCCTAGGAACGGGACTTCCTGGGACCGGAACTGCCAGGAGGTCACTAGAAATGTTGGAGACTAGCAGAGGCAGGGTCACCGTGGTCAGGAGGGTGCCCTAGCTGCAGCGGCGAGTCCTGAAAGGAAAATGTCGCGCGGCTGGAAGGAGAGGGGAAGACTGTGGTTTCGCCGGAGCCAACAGTGGAAGTTGCAGGAGTGGTCGTCGGTATCCTAAGGGAACTCTGGCATTAACGTCGGTGGCAATTGAGGGCTTCACGGGAGGTTTCGTTGAGCAAAGGCGGGATGCGGCGTTGGGGGAACGAACAGAGAAAAACATAATCTCTTTTCGTTTCATTTTCCCCGCAGTCGTAATTGGTAGGGGAGGGATTGCTTTTATAGGGTAGGTTTAGGGGTTTCTTTTGAGGGCTTTTTAACATTACATTTTGGAAATTAAATCTAACCCATTATAGTTTCAGAGCTCATAAAATTATAGTTAAATTTTCAAGCTTGCCCTTATTAACTTTTCTCCTAAATTAATAGACATTTGTACTTTGGGACTCGTTGGTCGGTCACGACAACAAGCCGAACATGCTCAAATAACAGGCGCGATGCAAAATAACACAGAAGCGCTAATAACATCTGCGACACAACACAACGATACAAATAAGCATGATGGCATGAGCTACAAAAATAAAAGACAAGAAGTACAATAATAATAAAAAGATGTGACTCGGGTTGCATCAATTCCCCCAGGGTTGAAAGAACTCAACCCCGTCGAGAATGCGGTGTAACCAGTCACTATAATGCCCAAGACGTCGATCGGAGAAATGTTGTATAAGTGCTCTGCGGATGCCGTCGCTACGACTCAAAACCTGGAGGTAACTTCTCATCCCTGAAAGAGACAGGAAACTAACCTCCTTTGGAAAATTATAATCTTTTGTTGATGAAAACAACCATAAGATTATAAGGTTCCAAATAAGCTCACAGCTCATTAGTCAAAATTTTATGTCAAACATTCAAATGAACAATAATTATTAGAGCTTCAAAAATATGACAAAGAATGTGTGGGGAGCAAACATAAGGTAGGAAGAAAAGCAAGAAGCTTGTGGGATCAACCTGTGGAATTATTAATTCATAATGCATCATACGCTCGTTCGTTAGACACCTACAAATATTGTCATGATTTCACTCGTTGAAGTCCCACTCGTATCACAAAATTTTAAAAAGATCTCAATTCCATCGTTTAAAATCTTCCATAAAAACCCATTGAAACGGGTGTCCCTATCAGGAGTAAAAAGTCTAAGGATCATCTCAACTCTCCTAGTACGGCTAAACCTAAAAATTTCAAAAATCATACGATAGTGATGAGGAAGCTCAACATGCTCGCCTACAACCAAAGGAAAGTGATGCAAACTAAACGCATGCTCGCCGAATATAAAATCAATTTGAGGCGGTGCTTCCAAAAGATCCAAGATGAATGACTCTCCAGAGTCAGATGCTACTTCCTGGAGCGGGGGTCCAGGCTGAATTGTAGCACTAAATAGGAGTAGTGTAGTGGTAACTAATGACGGCGAAGCAAATGATTGTGAGGTCCTCTCAGGTGCCCTAGAGACAAGACCATTCTTCTGGGAAAAAAGAACAATCTTGTGTCTATGATGATCGAAGGACTGGGAGTTCCTCACACCATCATGCATGACACGTCGGTCAAACTGCCATGGTCGTCCTAGTAAAATGTGACAGCCATCAATGGGGGGCGACATCACATAACACGGAATCCTAATACACATCCCTGATAGATAACTCCACTAGAAAATGATGAGTAACAGGTATAATCAAAGGACTACTAACCCCAGATAAGTGGTAGAGCTACTCCAAGGGGTGTGTCTCGAGTCCTAACGTCTCTACCATAAACTGAGAAATGAAGGTCTCCATACTACTACTATCAATAATAATGGAACAAAATGTCCTTGAATACGCGCAGTAGTGCGGAAAATTTTATTTCTCCAAAAATCATGCTCAGTGGTCTCACTAGGGGAAACCAAGCTAGAATGAAGGACACAAACTAAGTGCTCTGCTTGCTCTCCTTTGACCTCGATAACGCTATCAACCTTGGGTTGGGGCTCAGGCTGAGAGTCACTAAGGAAGACTCCATACTCAAGTTCATGCCCATTAGTGGAATCAATAATCGTAACGATGTGGTGTTGTGGGCACTTAGAAGATTTGTGTTCAGGCTCCATACACTTGAAGCATCAGAATACTCCAGTGTTGGGCTTGGATCCCATGGGTTCCTTACCACGGGTGGAGCCAGGGTGAGGAGTCAGGGCCCTAGTAATGTCATGATGAGAAGGGGATCTGAAATACTAGAAGTGGGTGCAATGGTAGTGGTGCTCGAAGTAGGTCTATTAGTAAACCTAGGGCCATCAGTAGGTCTCTGGTCAGATGTCCTCTTCTGGAAGGCTTCCACTCGACGTGCCCAACTGGAAACGTTTCCCAAGTCCCGAAAATCATGAATCTCTAACTGATCTCGTATCGCATATCATAGTCCATCAAGATAACGAGCCATAACCATGTGGTCTTCCTCCCTCAAATCTAAACGTGCCTAAAGCACAAGAAATTAGTTTGTGTACTTGTTGATGATCTGTTTTTCTTGGCATAGGTTGTGATACCTACGATATAAGGTCTGTATGAAATCGACGGAGACATACTGATGCATCCTTCGTCGCATCCTAAGTCATGTATTTTAATTTTACAGTATTTAATTATTATCGTGTATTTCTTTCACACACATGTTGTTATTTGAGATTGTTCGGCTCTTTGGGTTGACCGTCCGCTAAGATCTTAAATAAAAAAAGGTCTGGTAATTTAGGTGCTTAGGACGTAGCAGGCAAACTCAAATTATTTCATAACGCATAAATATTTGACAATAGCAAATATTTGAGGGAAGATTTTTGAAACTAACTTATTTGTGATGTTAACTTTAGTAAACTTTATTTGGGAGATATATTTCATGTGGAAAGATCTCACCGTCAGGCCCTTACAAATCAGCCATTAATTGAAATAATCCCAGTACTTATTTGGGGAAAAAACAGGCAGCCTTTTATTTATTTGGGAAAAGATCTCATGGCAAGTTATTAAAGGCAAACATTTATTTGGGATAAATTCACGGTCAGCTATTAAAGGCAGTACCTGTAAGGAGACAGCAGCCTGGGTAAAGCAGAGGAACAGAAACCGTTCGTCCCTCTGAAATACTGGCGAAAGCCACCTCCGCCTTGTTCTCACCGTCAACACCCGTGTCCATCTCCTCCCACCCCGACGACATCAGAGCCACGTCCTCCTCCCGCCGGAACCACCGCTCGCAAGTCTCCGCCGAGAGTTGTTCGTCTTCAGCGCCGCTCCTTCTCCAACCACCACAATCCAACAACGTCAAAGCTTTCTTTGCCTCTACAGCGCTCGATCTTCCTGCTAGGTCGCCCAACTCCGGCAACTTCTTTTTTTCGACTGACGTCGACATCGACCAAATCCGCCAGTCGCTTATTAAGCTCACTCTGCCCGGCTTCCCTGATCGACGTCGACATCGGCCCCTTTAGTCCGTCAATCAAACCATGGACTCCTCCCCTGAGCTGATCGGACTTGGACACGGTCAAGTTCTGGATAATCTCACCGCCTTACTATTGGAGTAATCAGAATATTATATTCATAATATTGTATTAATGTATTTGAGCTTATATTTATATATATGAGGCTGCCTCCGGTTTGAGGCAAGGATTTCATTATTCGACATGGTATCAGAGGAACTTCACGCATCCAAGGATTTGCCCGGCCGCATGCTGCTTCTGCGTCTCGCCGCATCGGAAGATTCATGTGTCCCGCCATCTACTGCTTCGCGTGCCTCGCCGCATCGGGGGCTTCCGCCGCCTGCTTTCGCGTCTCACAGCATCGGAAGCTTCGCGCGTCCCGCCGCCTGCTGCTTCGCGGGTCTCGCCGCTTCGGGGGCTTCTGCGCTTCTCGCGTTCCGCGGCCACTCGGGGCATCCCCGCATGTGGGTTTCACACCTTCCGCTGCGCTCGATTGTTGCCGACGTCGTCTCTTGTTGGCTGCTGTAACGCCCCGAAACTCAAAAGAGGGACGGACAGCGTTTAGAGCCAAGTTTGGGACCTGGAAAGGTTCACACGGCCTGGGACACGGGCGTGTCCAGGGCCGTGTCGTGCTCGGGTTCGACGAACTTTCCGAGTGGTCGACTAAATGCACGTGACGACCGTCGAGACAGTGAACACGGCCTGAGACACGGGCGTGTCCAAGGCCGTGTCCTGCTCGGGTTGTTAGCCGGAATGTATCGGGGGAGGAACACGGCCTGGGTCTTAGGCGTGTTCTGGTTGACACGGGCGTGTCAAATTGGACACGGGCGTGTCGAGAACTCGTGTCCTCTTCGGGATGTTTTGGTCCTGTGTCAATTGGGGAACACGCCCCGCAACACGGGCGTGTCAAGGGTTGGCACGGGCGTGTCAAGGGTTGGCACGGGCGTGTCAAGGGTTGGCACGGGCGTGTCAAGGGTTGGCACGGGCGTGTCAAGGGTTGGCACGGGCGTGTCAAGGGTTGGCACGGGCGTGTCAAGGGTTGACACGGGCGTGTCTAAGCCCGTGTCTTGTTCAGGATGCGACAGTTTCAGCGTCGATTGAGGCACACGGCCCCTGACACGGGCGTGTCCATGGTTGACACGGGCGTGTCCATGGTTGACACGGGCGTGTCCATGGTTGACACGGGAGTGTCCCAAGCCGTGTCACAGGTGGTGTCCTGTTCTGTATTTCCTGGTTTGCGGCGAGTATCGAACACGACCTTGGATACGGGCGTGTCGCAAGCCTTGTTCGGACAGGAAATTGGTTTTAAGTGCGAATCGTGGCCGTTCGTTTCCTTCTAATAGGATCTAATGGTCCAGAGCGGTCCTGACTGAGATAAGTCCGGGAATAGGGTTTGAAACTCTCATTCCTCATCAAGCTTTCTCTTTCTAAAGCTTTAGAGAGAGGAGAGAGCAAGGAAAAAGGAGGAGAGATCCGGCCGCCGGAGGAGCTTCGGAGCCCCAAATCGCAAGCCGTGTCCAGATCTACGGAGGCGAGGCCGTTGAGGTGCTTTTTGTCCGTCTAGATCTCCATGGCGCCAAAGAGAACCACAAGGGTAATGATTCTCTTCTTGGACATATGAAGTCCTCTTTCCTTTTTGCATAGGAAACCTGCTCTCGCGAGTATGCGGTGAGCGCGAGGTATTCCTTCGGGTAGACATAAATAGTCCCCGTTGTTGCATGTAGAGTCCGGAAGCGAAGTACAGACATAGACATGGTGTGTGAAGCCTACCCGGACAAGTTGGTCTGGATCGGTGATGCTTCATTATGCATGTATAGCCGGAGAAGACTCCGTGCCGATGGTTGTTTTCGGGTTTTCTACGTGATAGATTGCAACAGGGAGTCTTGGGAATTAATCCCAAGGTGCACCCGGAAATCTGGGCGGAAGCAAAGTTCTGCCGTTTTGGTGGCCTGGGAGCCAGCCTGGTACATAGCGGGGCTATGTACCGTCATATGATCGATACTTTGGGACTGGGGAAAACTTGGCCCGCGTCGATGGCTAAATTGGCCGTGGCGAGGTGAGTAACGGGCGGGTGGAACCCTACCCACTCCATCTGCTTCGGTTAAAGCGACCTAAGGTACATGAGACTTACCGATAATTTGGAGAACGAGTCTAGACTGCGGCTGAAAGGACTAAATGCTCACGAGATTTGCTGTCCTGGGGGCGGTGGTGGAGTCGTGGAATGGACTGGGTTCGAACCGGCTTCACCGAGTAAGTGACCTGAGAGCACGGGGTGTGTGGCCGTGCGAGCCTGCACCTGTGGTGTATTGCGCAAATGTTGTACTTTCACTTTAATCGTTGGATTATACTAATGCAATGCAGGGAAGGAGCACCGCCACCCCAAGAAAGGGGTGGGGTCGTTATAATTTGGTCAGCTTTAGCTGACCGTTGCTTTTGTTTGACACCTCTGCGGTGGAATATTGCGTGCAGGTGCTGCGGAGCCCTAGTGGCAAATAGCGGCTTGAAGCCCTGGTTGCTGAGCCGGCCCTCGAAGGCCAATGCGAATGTTTACTTGTTATTCTCATGTGTGACCGGCATGCGCGCCGATGTTTGGAAGACACTGTTTATTTAAGTAAACTCTTGTAAGCCCTTAAGGCCAAGCACTTTGTGTATTTGTACGCTCATTCCTATTTTGGGTATTTAGTGGACATTCATGTTGTAGCTTGGGTTCTTTTCTTTGCAACATTTAAAATGTTTCCGCCAGAATGTGCTTTGTGTAGGACGTGTGTTATTGGAAGGATGGTTTCATTGAGTAACCCTTCGATCTGTCTGTGGTATATGACGCCGGGCCCCTGTCGGAGCTACTGCTACATGCTATGTGACGGATAGGGGTGTTACATACTGTGACTTGCGGACTAGCTAGTTGTTATACACTACTTGTTTTACTTCTACTCTCGATTGGCCGAACAGGTTAAATGATCGTGCCAGCCGACAGAATCGGCGCTTTGCGGTGTCGACTAACCCGTAAGTTAGTGTCACCGTAAGGCAGCGGTTCTGGGCATAAGACCGGGTTACCTCCTTGGTAAGGGGAAGGGTCTTACAAACTGGTATCACTTGAACAAGCGATCATATGAGAAAGAAGTCCACAGCACTGAGTCACCCCGCTCGAGCATTAGTTTGCGGACAAACTATGCAGCGGAAGCAATGGTGTGTCCATGTGTAAAAAGTCACATAATACAGTCCACCTAAGCAATGAGTTAGGCCAATTCTAATATAAACCTTACCTTTATGCAGCCTCCACAGGTCACCGTACCGGAGAATGTGGTCCCTCCCCCTCCGGCTGCCATCCCTTTTCAGCAGACGGAGATGGGGCAGACCCTGACGGCCATTCTTGAGGCCTTCAGAGCCCAGCAGGTCCCAGCACAGCTGCCAAATCCGGGATCGAACTGGTTAAGTGCATTCAGGAGCTTGTCCCCGCCTATGTACCATGGGACGAAGAATGCGGTAAAGTCCGAGGAATGGCTCGAGGCCATACAGGAGATGCTGGCAGGCATCAGCTGCCCTGTCAGCCAGGCAGTCCCTTTGGCATCTTCTGCACTGGATGCCCATGCAAAGAAGTGGTGGAGGTCCATACTGGACTCCACATATGCAGATAAGGAGTTGACAGACATATCTTGGGAGGAGTTCAGCGAGGCATTCTTGGAGCATTTTGTGTCCACCACGGACCGGGACGAGCTAGAAGAGAGGTTTTTGAACCTCAAACAAGGGACCAGGTCGGTGATCGAATATCAGAGAGAGTTTTCCCATCTGGCCAGGTTTGCAGGGATTCATGACACGGATGACAGAAGGTATGCCAAGAAGTTCTACCGAGGTATTAAGGACTCCAGCAGACAGGCCCTACTATTCATCTCTCATGGCACGTCGACACAGATCATAGAGATGGTCAAGAAGCTGGAGGCAGACCAGCTGATGGTGCAGAGCCGAGGAAAGAGGCCGCTAGATGGGTCATCACCCGAGGAGAGCAGCAGGGGCTCCCAGAGAGGCAGAGTGATTGGTTACAAGAGGGGTGGGGGACGTCGTCGTCCCAACTTCAGACAGGAGCAGAGGCCTCCTACAGTATTAGTTCCCCCACCTCTACAGGTGCATGGCCCGACGAGACGATGATCGTGGCCAGCGGCAGGTAGTTTGTTAGGGGTGCCACCAGCCGGGGCACTATAGATCTGAGTGCCTGCATCCGTTTCATCCACTTCCCCCTTCACCTCCAGTGGCCCCTCCAGCACAGCAGGGCCGAGGACGAGGTCGAGGCTGAGGCCGAGGACCTCATGGCCGAGGAAGAGGGCAAGAGCAGATGTACGCAGTAGATCTCGCCGAGCCGAGGAATTCTGAGGAGGTCATCACAGGTACTTAAATTATATTATGATTTTAAGATTTTTTTTCAATATATAGGACTTGACCTTTTAGAATAAACAACCAAATTAAAACTCAAACCAACCTCAGGCATAGTCTTTATCAGCGGCAAGTCTGCTCATACACTGTTCGATACGGGTGTTTCACACTCATTCATATCAGAAGACTTTGTGGAAGGATTAGATGGCGTGGAACGATTCACGGGCTTGACGATGAGGGTGTGGCTACCTGACGGATCGGAGCTATCATCATCTGTCAAGTGCAACATGGAGACAGAAATTGGCGGGAAGGCATTTGAAGCACCGGCGACGATCCTGAAAAATACCAGATTTCGACCTGATCCTGGGCATGACATGGTTGCATTGGAACCATGCCCGGATCGACTGCCCGTCGAAGAGGATCACATTGAGACACGGGGACTCCTACGTCATCGTCGAAGGTATTAGACCTATCTCCCACCTTTTATTATCATCTGTACAGGCTGTCAAGGCCCATGAGCAGGGAGAGGAGGTATATATTATCTGCTTCGAGATGGCGGGAGCAGAAACTTCTATTGTTAACATTCCAGTGGTTCGGGATTTCTCCGACGTATTCCCGGAGAAATTGCCCGGATTGCCACCGGCCAGGGACATGGACTTCCGGATTCAGTTGGTGCCAGGAGCGAGGCCCGTATCTCAGGCACCGTACAGGATGGCCCCAAAGGAGCTAGCAGAGTTCAGCACGCAGCTACAGGAGCTTGTTGAGTCAGGATTTGTCCGACCGAGCTCATCATCGTGGGGAGCACCGGTGTTATTCGTCAAGAAGAAGGATGGGTCGCTGCGGCTCTGCATCGACTACCGGGAGTTGAATCGGTTGACGGTCCGGAGCACGTATCCATTGCCTCGAATCGATGAGCTTTTGATCAGCTTCAGGGAGCCTTCTGGTTCTCCAAGCTGGAATTGAGATCCAGATACTACCAGCTGCGGATCCAAGAGGAGGATATTCCGAAGACGGCTTTTAGTTCCCGCTATGGATTGTACGAATTCACGGTGATGCCCTTCGGGCTCACGAATGCGCCTTCCGCGTTCATGAGTCTGATGAACCGTGTCTTCGAACCCTACCTGGACAGATTTGTCATAGTCTTCATCGATGACATTCTGATATACTCCCGGACACGGGAGGACCACACTCAGCATTTGACATTGATTTTGAGGAATCTGATAGAGCACCAGATGTACGCCAAGTTCTCTAAGTGTTAATTCTGGCTGCAAGAGGTGGCATTCTTGGGGTATACTATCAGTGGGACCGGGTTGGCCGTGGACCCGGCCAAGGTGCAGGCAGTTAGAGATTGGCCGCGGCCAAAGTCAGCTTCGGATATACGCAGTTTTCTGAGACTCGCAGGATACTATCGCAAGTTCGTGGAGGGGTTCTCGAGGATAGTACTCCCCCTCACGTCCTTGATGAAGGAGGCAACTTTTACTTGGACAGAGAAGTGCGAGACAGCATTTCAGGAGCTAAAGGACAGACTCACCTCTTCCCCTATCCTTGCACTTCCATTTGGGAAGAAAGGATTTCACATTTATATTGACGCCTCATATCAGGGGATGGGTGCGGTCCTAATGCAGCACGGACATGTCATTGCTTATGCTTCGAGGCAGTTAAAGAAGCACGAGCAGAACTACCATGTACATGATTTAGAGCTCGGGGCGGTAGTATTTGCCTAAGACCCCTCTTCTATTGAAACCATAAGAAGGGTAGTTGAAGCGGTGTTCGTTGTGACTAATGCACATCATGGAAGGAATGTGCAACCCTTTGCCCCTGAGGTGTCCTCAACGTCGAGTGGTGTGTTGGAGCAAATGTCATTTAGAAGACCAGCGAGTCAGCAGTTGAACATGCTTTTAGTGCAGGGTATGCACTCAGTGGAGGAATATTTGCAGGCGTTTCTTATAATAAGACGCTACCCAGGCTTTGAATTGGAGAACGAGGAATCTATGGTCGATAGATTTTACAATGGTCTGCGTGGCGAGTTCTACTGCTAGGACCAAAATTATTGGGATTCCGAGCCTTGGTGGAGTCGGCTAGATCTTTGGAAGTAGATTTGGGAAAGGGCCACCAGGTGCCAGTGTGTAGGGTGGCGAACTCTGCAGGTCTTACAAAGGCTGCATACCGCAGAACGCTGAAAAAGGGGTCTAGAACATCTACTAGCAAAGCTACTTACACTTATCATACTTGTGGCAAGAAGACAAAGAAAGCTATGTCAGGAGCAGTTGAGGACTCTAGTGCAAAGGAAACGGTGTTCAAAATGCCGAACTCCTCAAAATATGTGTTTTGTAAGTGGTATAAGAAGGCTAGGACTTCGGGTCTAGTCCCTTCTTCTGGTGCTTCTGGGGCAACTATAGGCCGAACCCCGGGCGCATGTTATAACTGTGGGAGGCCGGGACACTATGCCCGAGATTGTTGGAACGGACGACCAAAGTCCGAGAAGAAGCCTGGAGCAACTTATGAGGAGAAGGGCAAGGCGTTGGAGTCAACTGCATCACCCTATGCTCCGACCCGATCGAGAGTGTACAACCTTGACCAGCAGGAGGCCATGTGGCCGACTGTCGAGGGGGCAGATATGGTTTAATTGATAGCAGTTTAGCTTTTTATACTTGTTGCCTTATGCGTGTTAGCTTAGGACTGTAGGTACTAGACTTTGTTTTGATTTTCGGTAATCCGGCGAAAGCATTGTACGATACGGGAGCTTCGCACTCCATTTTGTCCGAAGAATTTATATCGCGCCTCAGAGTACCTTCTTCGATGGCAAAGGACAAATTGGATGTGTTGTTGCCTAATGGATGTTCAATGTGCGCGGATAGAGTGTGGCATAAAGATACGGATTGGGAGTCAAGAGTACAACTTGCAAGCGTCGCTACTGCAGTTAGTAGAGTTCGACGTGATATTTGGTATGAACTGGCTCTCGAAGCAGCAGACATACATTGATTGCAACCGCAAGGAATTCAAATTGGGAAAGGGTCGTGAGACGACATTTGCGGGCTTGAAGGGGGTCGAGCAAAACTTTGATGTCTGCTCTTCAGGTGGTGAAGGCAGTTCGTGCTGGTGCAGAGCTGTTTTTCACACTAGCGGAGACTTCGAAGCCTAATCCTAGTTTGGACAGTATCTCGGTGTATCCGAGTATCCTGGCATGTTCCCTGACGATATCTCTGGAGCCCCACCGAACCGAGAGATTGACTTCACTATTGAGCTAGTGCCAGGTGTCAAACCTGTGTCACGCTCTTCGTATCGGTTAGCGCCTAAGAAGATGGCGGAACTGAAGGTTAAACTTGAAGAGCTGTTGGAACAGGGTTATGTGCGTCCAAGTTCGTCACCTTAGAGCGCACTGGTCCTCTTTGTTAAGAAGAATGACGGAAGTTTGCGACTCTGTATTGATTACAGAGAGCTGAACAAGTTAACGGAGAAGAATAAGTATCCGATCTCAAGGATTGATGATCTGTTCGATCAGTTAGTTGGGTCATCAGTATACTCGAAGTTGGATCTTAAATACGGATATTATCAGTTGAGGATAAGAGAAAGTGACATCCCCAAGACAGCTTTCAGCACGCGGTACGAATATTATATTGGTGTACTCGTAGTGTGAGGAGGATTACTTTAAGCATCTGCATTTGGTGTTAGAGACGCTGAGGAGGAACCAACTGTACGTCAAGTTCTCCAAATACGAGTTTTGATCGTCCTCGGTAGCGTTCCTTAGTCACATAGTTAGTGGAGAGGGAATTGTGGTGGATCCGACAAAGATAGTTGTTATACGGGAGTGGCCTGTGTTGTCTACGGTAGCGGAAGTCCGGAGTTATCTGGGGCTTGCCGGCTATTACAGGCGCTTCGTAGAGAACTTCTCGCGGATAGCGTTACCTCTCACGACATTGATGAGGAAAGATCAGAAGTTTGTTTGGACGCCTGAGTGCGCACAAGCTTTCGAAGAGCTGAAAAGACGGTTGACCACGGCGCCTGTTCTATGTTCGCCAAGTGGGACCGAAGGTTTTGAGATCTACAGTGACGCTTCGGGTAGTGGTTTGGGTTACGTTCTACTGCTGCATGGGACTGTGATAGCTTATGTCTCGCGTCAGCTAAAGGTACACGAGAGGAATTATTCGGTCCACGACTTGGAGTTAGCGGCCGTGATATTTGCCCTGAAGCTGTGGAGGCATTACCTGTACGGTGTGAAGGTCGATATCTACACCGATCACAAGAGCCTGAAGTACTTGTTGGATCAAAAGGATCTAAACATGCGGAAGCAGAGATGGATGGAGTTCCTGGGGGACTACACATTTAAGATATATTATGTGCCTGGAAAAGGCAATGCAGTTGCTGATGCGTTGAGTCGCAGGGCTCCCGCGCAGGCCAACTGGTTGTTGATATAAGATGAGTGTTTGGCGCATGATTTGGAGGCATTGGAGATCTCTTGCGTGGACAAGCAGACTAGTGTCAAAGCACAATTGAACTGGACAGAGATGCAGAATGACCTGGCTGATAGGATTCGGCAAGCTATGGATGGTGATAACAACATGAAGCAGCATATGTATGAGGCTTTGAATGGGTCAAATTCCTGATTTTATGTTAAGGATGGACTGCTATGGAGAGAGTCGTTTGTGCGTCCCAAGCGTGGGTAATCTAAGGGAGGAATTGATGTACGAGCCTCATCATACCAAGTACTCGATTCACCCAGAGAGCACGAAAATGTATCGGGATATGAAAAAATTGTTCTAGTGGCCAGGACTTAAGGACGTAACACTTTATGTGGCGAAGTGTCAAACTTGCGCCTTGGTAAAGGCAGAATGCCAAAAGCCTGGAGGTTTCTTGAAGTCCTTGCCTATCCCGGAGTGGAAGTTCGATGATATTTCAATGGATTTTGTGTATGAGTTGACAAGGTCGCAGAAGGGAAACGACGTCATCTGGGTAGTCGTAGATCGATTGACGAAAGTGTCGCACTTCATTCCGAATAGGAAGGATGATTCAATGGATAAACTGGCAAAACTCTACGTAGATAATATCGTTTGACTGCACGGTGTGTCTCGCAGCATCGTGAGTGATCGAGATGGGCGTTTCACGTCCAATGACTGGAGGTTGGTGCATCAAATGTTGGGAACCAAGCTGAGTTTCAGCACGGCCTTTCATCCGCAGACGAATGGTCAGACCGAGAGGGTCAACAGGAGATGGAAGACATGTTTCGTATGTACGTCTTGGATTTCGGAAAGCGGTGGGAAGATCACCTGTACTTGGTGGAGTTTGCTTATAACAACAGCTACCAAACAAGTATTCAAATGACGCCCTTCGAGGCTCTTTATGGTAGGAAATGTCGCACACCGTTGTCTTGGTTGGAGACGGGTGAGTCGAAGCTGTACAAACGGCAAGAAGTGGAAGATGCAACTTCGTTGGTACGAACTATACGAGAACGATTGTTAATCGCTCAGGACCGGCAAACTAAATACTATAATGCCAAGCATAGGAACGTTGAGTTCGCTATTGGTGACTGGGTATATTTGAAGATTAAGCCGTCAAGGGCGTCTCACGGGTACGACGCTTGAAAAAGCTAAGCCCGAGGTACCTTGGATCGTTTGAGGTTCTGGAGCGAATTGGTGAAGCAGCATATCGACTGAAGCTATCAGTGAAATTGAGTGGTCTACACGACGTATTCCACATTTCGGTGTTACGGAAGGCGGTGCAAGAGCTTTCGCAAGTTATTGTGGTCGATCAAGTACCTGTTGATAATGGGTTGACGACGAAGGTCAAGCCTGTTCGCATTGAGGACGCTGAAGTCAAGCGACTTCGTAACAAGGACATCAGGATGATCAAGGTCCGTTGGTATAACTGCGGTCGAGAGGAGCTCTGGTGGGAGCAAGAGCAAACCATGCTTGAGGAGTATCCCGAGTTATTCCACTCAGGTACCGTTTAAGTTTTGTGTATCTTTTCCTTTCGGTAATTTCGGGGCGAAATCTTTTTAAGAGGGAGAGGATTGTAACGCCCCGAAACTCAAAAGAGAGACGGACATCGTTTAGAGCCAAGTTTGGGGCCTGGTAAGGTTCACACGGCCTGGGACACGGGCGTGTCCAGGGCCGTGTCGTGCTCGGGTTGTTAGCTGGAATGTGTCGGGGGAGGAACACGGCCTGGGTATTAGGCGTGTTCTGGTTGATACGGGCGTGTCGAGAACCCGTGTCCTCGTCGGCATGTTTTGGTCCTGTGTCGATTGGGGAACACGCCCCGCAACACGGGCGTGTACTGATTGATACGGGCGTGTCAAGGGTTGACACAGGCGTGTCTAAGCCCGTGTCCTGTTCGGGATGCGACGGTTTCAGCGTCGATTGAGACACACGGCCCATGACACGGGAGTGTCCATGGTTGACACGGGTGTGTCCCAAGCCGTGTCACAGGCGTGTCATGTTCTGTATTTCCTGGTTTACGGCGAGTGTCGAACACGGCCTTGGACACGGGCGTGTCACAAGCTGTGTTCGACCCAGGAAATTGGTTTTAAGTGCGAATCGTGGTCGTTCGTTTCCTTTTAATGGGATCTAATGGTCCAGAGCGGTCCTTGCTGAGATAAGTCCGGGAATAGGTTTTGAAACCCTTATTACTCATCAAGCTTTCTCTTTTTAAAGCTTTAGAGAGAGGGGAGAGCAAGGAAGAAGGAGAAGGAGAGATCCGACCGCCGGAGGAGCTTCGGAGCCCCAAATCGCAAGCCGCGTCTAGATCTACGGAGGTGAGGCCGTTACGGTGCTTTTCGTCCGTCTAGATTTCCATGGCGCCAAAGAGAACCACAAGGGTAACGATTCTCTTCTTGGACATGTGAAGTCCTATTTCCTTTTTGCACAGGAAACCCGCTCTCGCGAGTATGCGGTGAGCGCGAGGTATTCCTTCGGGTAGACATGAATAGTCCCTGTTATTGCATGTAGAATCCGGAAGCGATGTACGGACATAGACATGGTGTGTGAAGCCTACCCGGACAAATTGGTCTGGATCGGTGATGTTTCATTATGCATGTATAGCCGGAGAAAACTCCGTACCGATAGTTGTTTTCGGTTTTTCTACGTGGTAGATTGCAACAGGGAGTCTTGGGGATTAACCCCAAGGTGCACCCGGAAATCTGGGCGGAAGCGAAGTTCTGTCGTTTTAGTGGCCTGGGAGTTAGCCTGGTACATAGCGGGGCTATGTACCGTTGTATGATCGATACTTTGGGACTGGGGGAAACTTGGCCCGCGTCGATGGAAAAATTGGCCGCGGCGAGGTGAGCAACGGGCGGGTGAAACCCTACCCACTCCATCTGCTTCGGTTAAAGCGACCTAAGGTACATGGGACTTACCGATAATTTGGAGAACGAGTTTAGGCTGCGGCTGAAAGGACTATGCTCATGAGGTTTGCCGTCCTGGGGGCGGTGGTGGAGTCGTGGAACGGACTGGGTTCGGACAAGCTTCACCGAGTAAGTGCCCTGAGAGCACGGGGTGTGTGGTCGTGCGTGCCTGCACCTGTGGTGTATTGCACAAATGTTGTACTTTCACCTTAATCGTTAGATTATACTAATGCAATGCAGAGAAAGAGCACCGCCACCCCAAGAAAGGGGTGTGGTCATTATAATTTGGTCAGCTTTAGCTGACCGTCGCTTTTGTTTGTCACCGCTGTGGTGGAATATTGCGTGCAGGTGCTGCAGAGCCCTAGTGGCAAATAGGGGCTTGAAGCCCTGGTAGCTGAGCCAGCCCTCGAAGGCCAATGCGAATGTTTACTTGTTATTCTCATGTGTGACATTCATATTGTGTCTTGGGTTCTTTTCTTTGCAACATTTAAAATGTTTTCGTTAGAATGTGCTTTGTGTAGGACGTGTGTTATTGGAAGGATGGTTTCATTGAGTAACCCTTCGGTCTGTCTGTGGTATATGACGTCGGGCCCCGGCCGGACCTATTGTTATATGCTATGTGACGGATATGGGTGTTACAGCTGCAGCGCCTCCCGCTGATTTTTCCAGCAATTCCGCTGCCTCAGCAGGCTTCCCCCCTCGATTCCGCAGCCTCATAGTCCCGTTAGAGTCTTCTCCAGTGGTTTCTCCACCCATGCTCCTTGGTTTCTCCATGGAGACCTAATGGCGTCCTCGTCTTCCCCATGGCATCGTTCTTGATGCGTTGTATGTGATTTTTTATTCTTCTTCGTCCTTCGGTCCCCGATCTCCTTTGCGGGAGGGATCTCGCTACTCGTTATTTTTGTGCTTCATAGATTCCAAGGATACTTATGGCTCTACAGGACGAATTACTAGCATCCTTCTCGATGAGAAAAATTATTCTTCATGGGCGACTTCGATGAAAGTGGCTCTTGCCGGCCGGAATAAACTTTCCTGGCTGACCAGCGGCCCTCCGATGCCCAAACCGACTGACAAAGATGACAAGAAAGAGGAGTTAGTCAAATGGTTGACTGAAAAGTACATGGTTCTTGGATGGATTCAGTGCTCGATGGAGCATCGCATCTTCAGTCAGTTTATGCGTTTTGAGGATATCTCCGAGCCGTTGTCCGCTCTCCAGCACACTTTTGGCCACACGCGTGTTGATGCCCAGATTTTCGGGATTTTTCAAGATATTGCTTCCGCCACACAGGGGGAGCGCTCTGTTCAGGAGTATTTCACTTACCTTCAAGACCGTTTTCTTGAGCTTAACGATCTTGACCTCTCAGTGCCCTGGAGTCTTATAATGATATCACTCTCATTCGGAAACAGCGCTAGAGACGGGATACATACCAGTTCTTGATGGGGCTTCGCCCTAAATATGAGTCTACTCATGCTCAGATTGTGGGGATGTCACCTTTGCCAGATCACCTTGAGGCCTACTCAATTATTGCAGAGCATGAGAAACATATGCAAAGGCAATCTAGTCTTCACGGCGTTCGTGCTACCTCCACTCTCCCTACTGAGCAGATGCCCTTGCAGCTTCCTACCGCCCTACCACCTCCGGCACTCGTAGTCGCGGTGGTCAGGGTTCTTCTACTCAGCCTGGTGGTCGTGGCTCTTCTGGTGGTCGTGGCTCTACGGGTCCTCCTGGCCCTTGCTCTCACTGTGGTCGTCTCTACCATGATCGCAGTCATTGTTATCAGCTATACCCACACCTACGGGGCTCTAAGCGTCCTACTCCTGGTAGTGTCCCCAGACGCACTGTTACTTCTGCTGAGTCTTCCGAGCCCATCCAGCGCACCTTGGGTACCAACTCCTCTGACTTCTATCAGATGATGGCCCAGTTTCAGCAGTTTCAGCAGTCTCAGCCTTCCACTACTGTCTCTGCTTCCACTATCTCTTCTTCCTCAGGTACTCCATTTGCTTGCTCCGCAACCATTATTGACCAGGATTCGTTACCCTGGGTGATTGACTCTGGTGCAACCGATCATATGACGGGTGCGTCTTCCCATCTGCTTCAGGTTGTTCCCTGCTCCCACCGGGACGTGCACCTTGCTGATGGCTCAGTTACTCCTGCTCTTAGACGGGGCAACGTCCCTCTCTCTCCCTTGACTCTGTTCTTCTTGTCCCTCAGTTGGCTCTCAACCATTTATCTGTTAGTAGTATTACTCGCACTTTGAACTGCTCAGTAACTTTCTTCTCTGATCATTGTGTTTTTAAGGACCTGAGATCCGGGAGGACTATTGGTACAAGATATGAGAGGATTGGGATGTACTACATGAAGCTATCTCCTACCACTGCTGCTACCACCACCACTGCTACCTTCCCGCCTACCTCGTCTGCTACTTATCCTGCTTTGTCGTCGAGCTCGCTTTGGCACGCACGTCTCGGCCATGCCAGCCCTCAGCGGATGTTGTCTGTTTGTCCTAATGTGTCTTTTGTTTTTCCCTTTCGCTGTGATGTATGTGAACTGTCCAAACACACACGCAGCACGTATGTTTCTTCTGTTAGTCGTGCTACTTCTTGTTTTGAGTTAGTTCATTCTGATGTGTGGGGCCCTGCCCCCGTTGTGTCATTTGATGGTTTCTCGTATTGTATAACTTCTATTGATGACTATTCTCGTTGCTTATGGGTTTATCTCCTCAAATATAAATATGAGGTCCTATCGGTTTACTCTCATTTTTCACGTATGATACGAACCCCTGACAATGGAGGTGAGTACACTTCTCTTCCCTTTGATCTCTTCCTCCGAGATGAGGGTATTCTACACCAATTTTCTTGTCTGGGGACCCCGGAGCAGAATGGAGTGGCAGAACGCAAAAACCGCCACCTCCTAGACTCTGTTCGTTGCCTTCTTCGGGGAATGAATGTCCCTAAGTCCTATTGGAGTGCTGCTCTTCTTACAGCAGCTTTTCTTATTAATAGGACTCCCTCTCGTCCTCTCGGTAGCGTTACCCCCAATAGTCTCGCCATCCTTCTGTCACTGCATTTCTCATCCCTCTCCGGGTCTTTGGTTGTGTGTTTTGTCCAGAATCGACGCCCCTCTCGGACTAAACTCGACGACAGGGACATTCGCTGCCTCTTCCTTGGCTACTCGACTACCACTAAGGGTTACCGCTGCTATGATCCCCAGTTGCGCTGTGTCATTCACTCTATGGATGTGACATTTCATGAGGAGGTTCCCTTCTTTCCTGCACATTCGACCCCTCTTGCGCTTTCCACTATTGTGCAGCCTCTCCCAATCGTCTCTCCTCCACCAGATGCTGCCCCTTCTGCTGCTCCGCCTGTCCTGCTAACTTTTCTCGCCGCCCTCCGCCACCTCCATCCGGTGCACTCCCTTCTCCTCCAGTCCCGGATCCGCAGCTCCTTCAGATCGCAGGTATCTCTCTTGAGCCTCTCTCCTCTACTTCTTCTGTTGATTTACCTATTGCCCTTCGCAAGGGCAAGCGTACTTGTGTTCACTCCTCGGTTACTGAGCACCCGTTGGCTAGTGTTGTTTCCTACCAGCGTTTCTCACCCTCTTAGCAGGCTTTTGTGGTTGCTGCTGATTCTGTCCAGCTACCTACCTTGACTGTTGAGGCTCTCCTTGACCCGCGGTGGGTTCAGGCCATGGAGGAGGAGATATCTGCTCTCCGTCGTACTGGGACATGGTCTCTGGTTCCTCTTCCTCCCGGGAGACGCACAGTTGGGTGCAAATGGATTTACACCGTGAAGTACTCTGCTGACGGTACTATTGATCGCTACAAGGCTCGTTTGGTGGCCAAGGGCTTTACTCAGGCTTCGGACGAGTTTGGTGCCACGTTTGCTCCCGTGGCTAAGTTGACCGATGTCCGCCTTCTGCTCTCGCTTGCGGCCTCTTGGATGTGGCCTCTCCACCAGCTCGATGTCAAAAATGTCTTCCTGCACGGCGAGTTACAGGAGGAGGTATATATGGCTCCTCCAGGGTTTGCCCTTAAGGGGGCGTATTCGGGGAGAGTTTGCCAACTGCACAAATATCTGTATGGCTTAAAGCAGTCACCGCGTGCCTGGTTCGAACGGTTTAGCTCGGTCATCCTTCAGTCTAGGTTCACTCAGTGTCGTGCAGATCACACTTGCTTTATTCGTGCTACTCCTGAGGGATGTCGTGTCATTGTCCTGGTCTATGTTGATGATATTATTCTCACCGGGGATGATCCCTCTGGCATCTCTGAGGTGAAAGCTACGCTTCGCTCAGCCTTCAAGGTGAAAGACCTTGGACCTCTCCGCTACTTCCTTGGGATTGAAGTAGCTCACTCACAACAGAGAATCTCTATATCGTAACGAAAGTACACCTTAGATCTTCTTCGGGACACGGGTCTACTTGGATGTCATCCTGCAAGTACTCCTATGGGCATCAACCATCGCCTCTATGCTGAATCTAGTGATCCTCTTTCAAAGACCTCTCAGTACCAGCGGTTTGTTGGTCATTTGATATACTTGACCAATACCAGGCCCGACATCAGTTTCTCAGTGAGCATTTTGAGCCAGTTTATGCATTCTCCCAGGACATCTCACCTAGAGGCTGCTCGACGTGTCCTTCGCTATCTTAAGCGCGCTCCTGGTCCTGGGTTGTTCTATCGGGCAGAAAGTGTCACCCATCTCTCCTGCTTCACAGATGCAGATTTTGCTGGATCTTTGACGGATCGACGCTCTACGTCAAGATTTTATGTATTCCATGGTGATCATCTTGTTTCGTGGCTGAGTAAGAAACAATCCATTGTATCTCGTTCATCCGCTAAGTTAGAGTACCGCGTCATGGCACACGACGTTACTGAGTTGGTTTGGCTTCGATCGCTGCTAACTGAACTTGGCATATCTCTTGTTGATGACTTGACTGTCTACTGTGATAATAAGTCTGCTCTCCTACTTACCCAGGATTCGGTGCTACATAAGCGCACCAAACACATCGAGATGGATGTTCATTTTTTGTGTGACCACGTTCGTACTGGGACTATCCTTCCAACTTACGTCCCCTCGGGTGACCAACTTGCTGACGCCTTCACTAAAGCAGTTGGTCCTACTCGTTCAGATCTAACCATTTCCAAGCTGGGCATGATTGACATCTTTGCTCCAGCTTGAGGGAGAGTATTGGAGTTATCAGAATATTATATTCATAATATTGTATTAATGTATTTGAGCTTATATTTATATATATGAGATTGCCTCCGATTTGAGGCAAGGATTTCATTATTCGACACTTACTGCTTCATTTTTTGGTTATATTTTATGCGTTCTAAATAATCTTTGAGCTTGCATCGACGTTCGCACTATCTTTTATTATCGCTTATCCATAAATTGTTACGTGTGTGATTATGCTTGTGGATGTATGAAACTCGCAACAATTCGACTCAAAATGCTCAAACAAATTCTCTCAAATAATTATTAATGGTCTCACGAAAATCCAACGTTGGAAAGTAATTTTGCGCAAAACTCGATTTGCCCCGCTCAGCCTTCTTTCAAAAATTGAAGTCCATTATTTTATATAAAAAAAAATCAAACCATTTTTCAAAAACCTATTTTATTTATAAAAAATATAATATTTTGCTACAAAAATAATTTAATTTATAAAACCCTAATTTGAGTCTACATCACATACCTCCTCTTGAGTTAAGCTTTGAACTCAACTCAAGTAGTGATATGTGGTTGTCTCATAGTGTAACGCATCTGCTCAATCTGTCCCAGCTAGGGCTGTTCACGAACCGAATTGAATCGAATATCTCTTCAATCGAATCCAAAATTTACATAGAATGCAGAGATTCGGATTCGATTTGGATTCGTTCGAATATTCGAATTCGAATTCGAATTCGATATGAAATGTTGGATTCGAATTCGAATTCGAATTAAGATTCGGATTCGGATTCGAACACGGATTCGAATTTTTCTATTAGGAATAATTAAATATATAATTGTATTAAATATATATAATTTTATTTAAGTAATTTTACTATTCGCGAACTATTCGCGAATACTTCGAATAAGGATAAACTTATTCGGATTCGGATTCGAAAATTATTCGAATCCGAATTTGGATTCGAATCCGAATTCGAATTCGAAAATTACGAATATTTATCGAATTTTCACGAATCGAATCTCGAATTATTCACGAACTATACTATTTGTTAACAGCCCTAGTCCCAGCCATGTAAATGTGGGACCCTTCAGCTTTAAGGTACCATACTCCACCTACTGGTGAGCAGGTGTGTGCTTCCAACTGAGGAACCGCTCTAATCAACCACACCAATCTAGACATACCTCATGCTCAAGTGTGCCCTCAAAATCTCCAACATCTAATTTTATACTCGTATCCCACCTAGGTGGATTCCTATTCTCTTGATTCACTAGTTGCGGTTCTGGTTGTGGAGGTGTAGGGTGTTGTGCAAGAAGAACCTCTAAGTCAAACTGGGCTTTTAGGTTATTGACATAAGTGTGTAACCCTAACATATCCTGGTTCGTATCTCTCACGAAGATGGTGAGTGCGATGACAACGGTCAAGAGTTCTTCCATACGCCTACCCATGTCATCAAAATCCCCTTATAGGTGTTCGACTGTTGACCCCATGGATTAAATTTTATAACTCTTAAAACTTAAAATTCTGAAAGCGTACGTCGCTCGGCTATCCCACAATAGGAGTGAAATATCCTAGCACCCACACCAAATTAATGCATACTAAGATTAGGGTTGTAGATTTTAAACAAAAAACTCCAATGATCTCTTCAAATAATTGCGGCGCAAAGAAACTCCACTGACTATTTTATAACAAAAGGTCAATTTAGGAATTGCAAAAATGCACAAGGCTACCACTCAAACATAAGACAACATGAATCAAAGATTCACAGGTAGAGACATCAAGTGGTAGACATTCACGTGTATGAAATTAACGTTAATCAGAAGATAAAATTAATTTAGGCAAGCTCAAAATAATTGACAGAACATTTGTATTACTTGAGCATAAACTGACCCGCATTTGAGAGCGGGAGAAGTTGAGAGGTATACCATGTGGCGAGTGGCAGCGACTGAAATGTCCTCTCGTAGGAGGTAGGAGAGGGCTTTAGGTAACCGGTGGTGGCAGGAGGAACCCCAAAGCTGGGATTGCCTTGGATCAAAACTACCAAGAAGTCGTTGGAAATGTGGGAGACTGGTAGAGGCGAGGTCGCCATGGTCAGGAGGGTGCAATGGCAGCAGCGGTGAGTCCTGAAAGGAAGGTGTCGCGTGGCTGGAAGGAGAGGGGAAGACTGTTGTTTCGTCGGAGCCGTCAATGGAAGTTGCAGGAGTGGTCGTCGGTGTCCTAGGAGAACTCCGACATCAAGGTCAGCGGCAAATGAGGGCTTCACGGGAGGTTTCGTCAGGCAGAGGCGGGATGCGGCGCTAGAGGGAACGAACAAAGAAAAACATAATCTCTATTCGTTTCTTTTTTCCAGCTGTCGTAATAAGTAGGGGAGGAATTGCTTTTATAGAGAATGATTAGGGTTTTCTTTTGAGGGTTTTTTAATATCATATCTTGGAAATTAAATTTAACCCATTATAATTCCAGAGCTTATAAAATTAGTTAAATTTTCAAGTTTGCCCTTATTAACGTATCTCTTGTATTAACATACATTTGTATTCAGGGTCTCGTTGGTCGATCACCACAACAAGCCGAACAAACATGCTCGAATAACAGGCACGATACAAAATAACACAGAAACGCTAATAACATGCGCGACACAACGCATAACGATACAAATAAGCGCGAAAACATGCACTACACAAATAAAAGACAAGAAGTCCAATAATAATAAAAAGACGCGACTCGGGTTGCATCATGTGACCAACCAATAAGACCATGAATATAAAATAACATCAAATTAAGTAACAATTAGGTCAAGGTTTAAGAAATTAAGTATTTTAATATATGATAAATTTATTAATTCTTAAATAAAATATAAACAAACCATTTACTTCGTTTTTGGAATTAATTAATAGGAGGAGAATATGAAGTGACCTTTGCCTTGAAGTAATCTGTTAAGTAGCCTATTAAAACATAACCCTAAGACTCTAAGAGTGTACTCCTTATATAGGTAGCCAACCCGTCCGTTGAAAAGCATCTCAGGAAAAATTGAAAAATAGAGATAATCCTTTTTTTGACCTACCAGACGGCCTCTAGAACTAAATGTGAAAGTGTAAAAAGTTCTAAGAATCACAAACAACACAAACATAGCCAAAAATCACAGATTATGCAAGTGCAAAATAAAATAAATGCAATAAAGAAAATCTAAGTCATAGAGCATCAATCCAAACAACACAAAAGATATAGAGAGGTTTCCTTACAACTTAGGTACTCCTATCTCCTATCACAGGGTAGGAATCCACTACCAATCAGATAGTCCAAGTATTTTGATAAAAAGACTCTTAGAACTAGTTCGAGTCTTTCGATAAGAAGATTCTTAGAACCAAACACTCAATCCATTTTTCTCAAAACTCTTTTACAATTGGTGTTGAAAATCAAGCAGCGGGCTTTTGCACAATAGAAAAGCAATCCTCAATAGTTTCAGATTGCTTCTAGTGTCCAGTACTATGTGGATTTTGTGAGCAATTACCTTACTTATTCTTCAGAGAGGAAAGGGAATGAATAAGAGAGACTTCTGTCTTGAGAGGAGAAAAGAGGAGAAGAACGAAGAAATTAAGAATTTAGGAGAGTAGAAAAATCATAGAACATTAGTTATTTGTCATCCCCTGCAAAGTTCTTTAATATCTAAATTCAAATACTTGAATTCATCCCAAATTGTTCTTTGAAAAGGTAGGTGTTACGGATTTGCCGTCAATTATTATTATTATTAGTATTATTATTATTATTTAATTATAGGTTGAGTCGTATTTATCAAGTCATATTGTATCAAGTCATGTCGTAGCGTTTAAGTGTTTTAATATTTTGTTGTATGTTTGTGTTATTTACGACTATGTCATTGGCCCCTATACATAGGGCCCTTGGGGTCATGTAACGGGAATGGAAGAATTAATATAAGGTTTTGTTTATCTCTCTAACTTCCCCTCTTTCTCTAGTCTTCCCTACTCTCTTCTAGGGTTTCGTCTCTCCCTCACCTCCGTCGGCCCTTCCCCTCGCCGGATTCCTCCTGTAATTTATTTGTGATCCTATCAATTGGTCTGACTTGCCTCACCGCCTGCTATCTTGCCGTCGGTGTCGTGATTGTCCGCATTGGCTGTTCCGCACCAGATCCGCGTCTGTTTCCGCTCCGCAACAGCCCAACCCCGACGGATTACGCGAAGCAACGACGTCTGCACCGTTCCGTTCCGATTCCGCACCACAAGCCCAATCCACCTCGTTTTCGCCTAGCGACGCCCGCGGCGCGTTTTGTTTTCACGCCCGATCCCGCGCCTGGGTCAGCGTCGACCCCCATCCTCCAGTTCCAGCGCCGGATTTTCTCCAATCCGCTCAAGTCGAACCTGTTTTGACGCAAAAAGGCCTCCCACCACCAGCCTCTGTCGGATCCACACCAGGTCCCCTCCTTTCGACTGTCGACTCTGCCGATTTCGAACCGATCCGCTGCCGCTGAAGCCCGCGTCTACTGATTCGCTAAAGGCCCATGACCGTCAGCGCCGACTTCCCGATTTCAACCACATTCGCCATTTCCGCGCATGTCCCGCCGCTTCCGCACGAGTTTCGCCAGTTTCTACCGATCGGAACCCAGCCTGCCAGGCCGTCGCTCCCAACGAGCTCCTCCACACACTGATCCACATCTCCACCCGGGGCTCCCGTCTTCCACCGACTCCGCACAGCTTTCCACCGTTCCGCCAACCAGCCGCCGCCGACCTACCGTGTCGTCGCCGGCATCATCTCCAGCCTACATCCATAACACCATGGTCGTCGCCCAATCGGCCGCTTCCGGGCTGTTGTTCTTGCCGTCGCCAAACACCAGCCCCCGATTGGATTTCTCTGCCCTAGCGGCACAAATTTAGGCCACATGCGTCTATCTCAACACCAAAGTCAATCATCTCCCCGCTCTCGACGGAGGGACCTTCGTAACCTCCCACGAGGCTTCCTTCCCTAGGTCGCCTCCATCACGCTCACTTGCATGCTACAAGTTATTTGTTACTTCAAGATAGGAAACATATTTGAATGGCAAATTTATTAGATCGCATTGTTTGATTGAATGCGGCGAGAAATTAATATTTATTTTAAAGCCATTGAGCATCTTCCAAAATTGCTCAAATATGATAACTTTCAAACACGAGTACAAATAAAGTTGGCAATTTTGAAAGCATATTTTCATATATAGGCAACCAAATTAGTGTGTAACGATAAATCATATTCATTACCCTGTGCTGTGTCACCCCTTAGGCCTGGATCGACATCAGTTACTGTCAGCATAACAGTGATGGGAAGATCAAAATCAATAACCTGAAATATAGATATTTAATAGTCAATATTACTTAAGGGTAAACATTCATACTTAGCTAATTGCATAGAGTCAAGCCTTCTGGGGTCCAAAAACAATTGCATCAAAATCAAAATTTGAAAAGCGAAAAGAAAAGGATATTCAAAACCAGAAAAACATACTCTTCCGTTCCAGAAGATCAAATTACAGTCCATTCCTTCTTTCAACCATTTTGTTTTATCACCTACTTCAGCTTCACTCAATCGAATTTCTTCATAAGAATCCTGACAGATAAAGATATTGGTAAGTTATTTTAATCTGTATTTGTGCTGAAATAACTATTGTCATAATAGCAAAACATTTCATAGTTCCCAATTTCAAGTCTCATGGAAACCTAGAATAGCTTTTAAAACCTTCCAACGTATGAGAATTAGAAATATTAAATAAATATTACTCCAAAAAATTTAAATTGTTACATGGGAGCTCCCCCTCTTTATAGAGAGCAATGGAGGAAGAAAAAAAAACACATTTAGAGATGTGAGACTAAATACAAGGAGGAAAAATACAATGCACCCTTATGTGGGCTTTTAACCTTGGCTTTTAAGCCCCCCACCCCCCCCCCCCCCACACACACATTAAACTAGAGTATATATATCGATCGTTCTCAGCTTGACACAAATACTTGAAAAAAAAAAGTAAATGGTTTGGTGAAGACGTCGGCCAACTCCTTATCTGAAGGCATAAATGGAGTGCATATATGCTTTTGATAATTTTATCTCTAATGAAGTGACAAATGATTTTAATATGTTTTGTTATTACATAAAACACTAGATTTTTAGATATGTAGATAGCATAGTTGTCAAGGCGCGCGCCTGAGGCGTCGGGCGCACCAGGCGCAGCCCGCCGCGCCTCAGCACAGCTGAGGCGGGCGATGTGCCCCAGGCGCGCCTCAAGCGCGCCCAGGCGCGCCTAGGAGCGCGTCTTACAGGCTCCCAGGCACGCCAAAGGCGCGCCCGAGCCATTCAAGGTTTTTTTTTAAAAAAAATTTTGATATGAGCAAAAATATGATCTTAGACGCACCCGAGGCACCCCTCGGCGAATTGGGCGCCCAATTCGCTGAAATTGAGCGAATTGGGCGCCCAATTCGCTGAAATTGAGCGAATTGGGCGCCCAATTCGCTGAAATTGAGCGAATTGGGCGCCCAATTCGCTGAAATTCCGCCGAACTCGCTCAATTTCAGCGAATTGGGCGCCCAATTCGCACAATTTCAGCGAATTGGGCGCCCAATTCGCTCAATTTCAGCGAATTGGGCGCCCAATTCGCTCAATTTCAGCAAATTGGGAGCCCAATTCGCTCAATTTCATTTTTCCCCAATTTTTGCGCCTCACATGCCTCAGGCGCGCGCCTGCGCCTAGGCTCCAGGGGCCCTTTGCGCCTCGGTGCGCCTTGCGCCTTTGATAACTTAACTAGATAGTAGTTTTATATCATTCATAGATTTATCATCAAGTCTTTTAGAAGTGTTGTCAACTAGACTTATGTATTCAGCTTTGACACTTGACCTGAACACTACTACTTGTTTCTTATTTTTCATGTCACCAGATTTCCTACGACATAAGTGCATATTCCAGAAGTGAATTTTTGATATCCTTTATCATCTGCATAGCTTGCATTCGAATATGCTTCAATACGTAAATAATTATTTCTTTGAAACAACAGTTTTTTTTTCAGGTTATCCTTTGATATACTCTATAATTTTTAAAACAGTTTGTAGATGACATTCTCTGGGGGCCTGCAAAGAGATGTCAGGACTGATTACATATTTACAATAAGATAGATAAGTTTACCGACCAGACGCTTGTATCGAATAGTATCTTGTAGGAGGGGATGTCTCATCCCAAAATTTGTCAACGCTCGTAGGCATGGGATTCTGAGCAGATTTCGTTCCCACAAAACTGACCTCATTAAGTAAATCTAAGGCATACATGCGTTTGGAGAGAACTATGGAGTTATTGCGTCACGCAATTTCGATTCCCAAGAAGTATCTAAGAAGGCACATGTCTTCGGTAACAAAATACTCCAGAAGATATTTCTTTGTTTTCCCTATTCCAGAGCAATCATTTCTGGTAAGTAGAATATAGTCAACGTAGACAGCAAGAATAACAAGGTCACGGTTGGTTTTTCGTATAGAAAGTGGTCAGTATTGCTTCTGGAGAAACCAATGGAAGAGAAAAAATGGTTATATTTGTCAAGCCATGTGTGAGGGCATTGTTTAAGACCACAAATGCCCTTCCGAAGTTTACACACCGAAGACTCCCTCTGAGCAACATATCCAGGCGGTTGCTTTACATAAACTTTTTCATACAAGTCACCATAAAGGAAGGTATTTTTGCATCAAGCTGAGACATTTGTCAATTTCAGTTGACAGCAATGGAGAAGATGAATCTTATAGTACCAATACAGGCAACCAGTGAGAATGTGTCAAAAAAGTCAACATCATATGTATTGGCAGCTAGACGAGTCTTAAAAAGATCCATAGTGTCGTTTGGGATAAACTTGATGAAAAAGACCCAACGACAACTGACATCTCCCCAAGACGGGGGCGAGACAAGTGTCCAGATACCCCGTTATTGTAAGACAGATTTTCTCATACATGGCAGCTTTCCAGGAAGGCAATGAAGAGCTTTCTCAAAAGTAGGAACGGTGATGGTAGAGAGTGCTCATGCAAACTTGTTGCATGAAGGACTAAGATTGTGATGTAGACTAGGCTTAGGGTTCTCAAATTAATAATTTAATCGAAGAAATATTTTATTTTTATAAAAAAATATTGAAGAAAAAAGTGAATTTTCCTAATTTTAAAAGGTGGCCAAGTCAAAGCGTCGCGTGTAAAACTGCTCTTACCGATAAACTTTGCAAAATCCATTATTTGTTATTCAGAAAATCTCGTCGGTGCTAACGAATCGAATCGTAGCGGGACTTGTACGTTCACAAGCACAATCCACAAACAACAATTTATGAAATAAACGGTAATGAATGTGATAGAACGTTCAGGGCAAACTCTTAAATATTTAGATGTCGCATAAATTAAAATCTAACTAATTCGAGCAAGGAGTGAGCGTCGTTACCACACGAGAACCAACCGAACCAAAACTGTAGGCGAAATCAAACTAGGATTCTGCCAGGAGAAGGCTTGGAACCGTCGGCTGGTACCCTTTATGGCTGCGGATGAAGGAGCCGGTGCAGGTGCTCTCTGTGAGTGAATACTTGGGCTAACAGCGAGTCACTGGCGTTGATAGCAGAAGGCGTAGAGGAGTAGCGGCCAGCCGAAAATGATGTCGCAGTCGACGGCGGGGCTGGAGGACGCGGCCTAGAGGAGTAGCGGCCCACCGGAAATGATGTCGCAGTCGACGGCGGGGCTGGAGGATGCTCCGCGATCTTGGATAGAATCGGACGGCAATTGGGAGCAACAGACCGTTGTCGGCGACTTGCACAGCGGCGGAAGACAACGCCCGTTTGTCTCGGCGACAGGAACTGTGGCGGACGGAATTGAATTCACTGAGAGGGGTAAGTCAGCAATGCAAAGATTTGATTGATTTATCAAATCACTGCTATCAGGGTCTGCCCCTATTCAGAGGTGTGGCTCCCTTTTAATAATGGATGAATTTCCAAGGAGGGCCGGCCAATATACTGGATTGATTTTCATTTCCCTTTATGAATGTTGTTTTCCAAACAAGGGGCCAACCTGTCAAGATAAGAATGATTTCATTTATTATTATTATTATTATTTTAAAACAGGAGCCGACAAGAATAATGGAAGATTTTTCAAAGTTTTAAGTTTCCAAAAGAAAACATATTCCAAAGATCTCATCTTTTTTAAATTTAAATTTAAATGTATGCGTTTTAAATAATTTTGAGCTTACCCGTTACGTTCTAGCTATCTGAATTATCGGACCTATTTATTAAGGGGTTCATCAGACGGTCAACTCGACGAGCCGAGCAATTTCAAACAAACAGGAGTACGATGAAGGAAATACATGAGAGAAACAAAAATAAAAATTGCGTAAATAAAAAACGCGACGCCTAGTGACGTCATGCAATAACTGATGCAACGGAGGATGCATCAATTCCTCGGGGTTGAAAGCGCTCGGCCCCGACGAGAACTTACAAAGACTGGTACTGGAGAGAGCTGAAGTGGTGGAGACCAGCCCCAATCAGGTCGACGCAAAAAGTGTTTGACGCCACACCCGACCGGATCTCTTTCAGCCCTGAATTGTTTTATTGCATTTAATTTTATTTAGCATTTTATTTTTGCATTTAAATTCAGTTTGGACTTTGTAAAATGTGCGTCTGTGCGAACAGCTATTTATTTTGTTGATTTATGCATAAAAAATTATATATATATATATATATATATATATATATATATATATATATATATATATATATATATATATATGTATATATACATATAATTAAGTTAACAGCAGGTTCACATCATTTCTCCAAGCCGGTCCAATGCACTGTTCCTCTTCCCCGATCACGCAATCTCCAGAAATTCTGCTGCTAGGGTTGTCAACCCCACGACCTCTCTTCCTGACTTCGGCTGATAAACGCAGAGAAGGAGCCTCCGCCCACGACGCTACCCATGACCGCTGCACGCGTCCTCCAGAGCTTCAACCGCCGACCATGTACACGTCTCTGCGCATCTTCCACCAAGATCCAGCCATGTCCAAGCTCTACCATGGCTGATCCTTCACTGCAGAGGTTTTTTTTTCTTTTTTCAAACCCTATAAAAGGGATTTGATTGTTGTATTGAGAGATGGTGAAAAAAGGGTGAAAATGGTGAATGTTGAAAAAAAATTATTGATGTGATTGTTTCCCGTGTGAGGGACGATGAATAGTGATTAGGAGTTTTAGGAGATTCTACTTGTGCTTCGCTTTTTCATTGGAGTGATTGATGAAAGCTTGCCAGCTTGTTATAGATTTTCTTGTTTAGGTGTTAGGTTGATGTGATGAAAAAAACTTTACTTGTTGTTGTCTTCCATGAAAGAGTTCAATAGTAAATTTAAAAGTACCGTGCTTGTTTAGTTGTAATGAAATTATTGAAAGGAGTGACTGTTGATGCTTTCATTAAGGTGAGAAATGTGAATCTGTTGTTCAGCTTTGTGGATTCCGTGAACAGTAAAGAGATTAGATTAGATCTTAGTGTTGAGATTTCGTGGAGTCACTC
This sequence comes from Platanthera zijinensis, assembly GCA_039513925.1. Classification (NCBI taxonomy): domain Eukaryota; kingdom Viridiplantae; phylum Streptophyta; class Magnoliopsida; order Asparagales; family Orchidaceae; genus Platanthera; species Platanthera zijinensis. The sequence continues at coordinate 177,366,936 of CM077087.1, forward strand.
TTGTGTGTGAAAGTGAGTGAATTTAGATTGTTAGTTTGTGCCTTCCTTACACTACTGAGTGAGTAATTCCGTGCAACCACCTCGTGTGAGTGAGTGAAATTTTCTCCTTGTTGCCCGTGTGTGATAGCGGTCGACCTCGGAGTGGGAGATCAAAGGTGACGAGGAATTACTCACGTGATCGCCGTCGACTTCGAATACGGAAAGACGTCTCTTTCCGTGGGTAATTTGTTTCTATCTTCTTCCTTTGTGTGTGTCTAAATTTTCTCATTAGGATAAGTAGATTCTTGTTGGGTATTCGCCCGAATTTTGTCAGCAAACGCTACGTCGAAAACTCCAAACGGAAACGTATTTGTAGTTCACGATTTCTGTTTTGCTCCGACTAGGAGAACGGAACGAAAGTTGCGAACTTTCTTTCCGAATTTAGAATTGAACCAGTAATTCAAGAAAATTCATTTTTAAACAAATAGTTTTTTTGATCTTTCCAAAATCAAAGTTGTTTAATTTCAAAGTCTGCGCAATGTCCGCTCTAATTTGTTTGCAAAATTAATTTATTCATCGCACACATTTAGGGTTTCCTATAGAAAAGCTGGCAGGTGTGCAAACCCTACGCGTCGTCCTGTATCATGAAGTCTTCACTGGTGCTAAACCAGGTGGTATGTCTGGGGCCTTGACAGGTGGCTTGATACGCTTCTGAATTTGAAAAAGACAATAACTCTTGCAATAATCAAACACTCAGTCCTCTCGTGGAAAGTACAACTCATGACAATAATGACCAACCATGAATTTGTAATTTCCACATGTGGTTCGCATTTTATTAGCAATAAATTTATACAATTCTGTTAAATAATTAATATGAGTTTGCGCGTCGAAGGAAATACGTTCATGGAATGAGATGTGATGACAGTCGGATGGGTGGAATATCAAATGGATAATCTCGGAAGGAGATACATAACGGAAGCAATATTTAAAATCATTGAATGTGAATTGTGATTGTGAAGGTACAAGATTCTATTGCTTGAAATTCTCACTGATTAATTGCCTAAGAAAATTCTCCAAACTTCTATTAACGGCGTTGATCTGCTCGCTTTTGCCCGCATAATGTGTTCCATAAATATGATAGTAAATATTTATTACGTTGGTATAATTCCTTAGATTTGCCTCTTTCCAAATGATAATGAGGTGAACTAAAAGTATAATTTTTAAATACAAAATCGACAGGGTGAGGTGTGCGAGTGTGTCGAGTGAATGTTCATCATATATAGTATAGGTGAACTGAAAAATGTCAGGTGGCACGTCCGGATTCGATAAATGTGGGGTGAGTGACATATCTGGGCCACGAGTTGCCTCATAGGATGGGGGTTCAGGCGGGAGGGCAGTGAGTAGTAATGTGGTGGAGTTAGTGATAAGTGAACTAGAATGCGTAGAGATCCTTTTGTTGGCCTTTGAAATTAGACAATTCTTCTGAGGAAGAAGAATAATTGTGTGCCCATTATGCTCAAAGGAGTGAGAGTTCCTCGTGTCATAGTGCATGACATGTCGGTCGTACTGCTAAGCTCACCCTAAGAGGATGTGACAGACATACATGGCAGCGATGTGGCATAATACTTTATCTGAATACATGTTCCTTATAGAAAACTCTACCAGACAATAATGAGTAACGGGCATAGTCAAATGACTATTGACTCTGGATAGGCTGTAGGATTGTTCTAACGGGAATATCTCAAGAGCTAATATGTTGACCACGCGCTGAGAAATAAAATTCTCCATGCTTCTACTATCAATAATGATGGAACAAAACTGTCCCTGAATGCGTGCAGTAGTGCGGAAAATATCATGTCTCTGATGGTCATCCTCAGTAGACTCACTAGGGGTGATCAGGCTATATCGTAAAACGCAGACTAAGTGCTTGACGTGCTCGCCTTCCATTTCTACGACATCCTCAGACTTGTGCTCGTGCTCGGGTTCAGGGTGAGACTCATTTATGTAGACTCCATACTCAGGCTCACCGTCAGGGGAATCGATAATAGCGATGAAGTGGCGTCGCGGACAATCATATGATTTGTGCCCCGACTCCATACACTTGAAGCATCGAAATACTCCAGTGTTGGGCTTAGCCCCAATAATCTCCTTTCCCTTAGAGGGTATGGTGTGTGGGGTTGGAGTCCCGGCAGTGACGGGAGGGTGAGGGGATTCCGAGATCCTAGTCGTGGTAGTGGTGGTGACACTCGATGTAGATCTATCAGCAGATCTGACTGCGGTTGATTTTTGTGAGACCTCCACTCTCCGTGCACGACTCCATATTTCGCTTAAGTCTGTGTAATCAAATAACTCTAGCTGGTCTCTAATAGAATAGTGCAGTCCGTTCAGATAACGGGAGACGGTCATGTCATCATCCTCTCAGAGGTCAAGGCGAGACTGAAGAATTAGAAATTCATTTGTGTACTCGTCCACCGTCAATTTGTCTTGTTGTTGGTTGTGGAACCTACGGTAGAGGGTTTGCAAATAATCCGCTGGGACGTATCGCCTTCGCAGTTGAAATTTAAACTCATCCCAAGTGGTAGTCGGGGGTATTCCTAAATTGAATCTAGGCCGCTTTAACTGTCCCCACCAAACCAAGGCAAAACCCTTCAACTTAAGGGTAGCGTACTCGACTTGCCTAGCTTAGGGCAATTGCTTCCAGGCCAGGAAACGGTCCATTCTATCACACCAATCTAGACAACCCTCAGGTTCTAAGTGTCCCTCAAAATCACTGACATCCTACATCCCAACGAGGGTGGTTATGTGATTCAAGTTGTGCAGGCTCTAGTGGTCTAAGGACGTGTTCCTCTTGCTTAGGATGCTGGCAAGGGGGTTGATCTAGTCCTATGTGACGTTCAGCTTCTAAGTTATTGACGGAGGTCCTTAAGCCGTTTACGACGTGGTGTCTCTCACATTGGTTGTGAGTGTTTCTACTGTTTTCATCAGTTCACTCATTCGGTTGGCTAAATCGCATATGTTGTCGTCAATGCGGTGTATGCGGCTCTCCATTAAAAATAATTTGAATTAGAAAATAATAATTTTTTTTTGTTATTTCTTTTTTAAAAAATAAAATAAAATAAAGACTTAACTATAAATTTTATTTATTTTTTTAAATAAATTATAATATTTTTTAAAAATAGAATTTTTTTAATAAAAAGAGAAAATCGGATCGACCGACTCACAATAAGAGTAAGTCGACTCCTCTGATACCAAACTGATGTAGACTAGGCTTAGGGTTCTCAAATTAATAATTCAATTGAAGAAATATTTTATTTTTATAAAAAAATATTGAAGTAAAACGTGAATTTTCCTAATTTTAAAAGGTGGCCGAGCGGGCGAGTCGAAGCGTCGCGTGTAAAACTGCTCTTACCGATAAACTTCGTAAAATTTGTTATTTGCTATTCAGAAAATCTCGTCGGTGCTAACGGATCGAATCGTAGCGGGACTTGTTACGTTCGCAAGCACAATCCACAAACAACAATTTATGAAATAAACGGTAACGAAGGCGATAGAACGTTCGGGGCAAGCTCTTAATTATTTAAATGTCGCATAAATTTAAATCTAACTAATTTAAGCAAGGAGTGAGCGTCGTTACCACACGAGAACCAACCGAACCAAATCCGTAGGCAAAATCAAACCAGGATTCAACTGGCCCGTACTGGCGATGCACTCTGTCTTCTACCAGGAGAAGGCTTGAAACCGTCAGTCGGTCCCTTTATGGATGTGGATGAAGGAGTCGACGCAGGTGATCACCGGGAGTGAATACTTGGGCTAACAGTGAGTCTCTGGCGTTGATGGCAGAAGGCGTAGAGGAGTAGCAGCCCGCCGGAAATGATGTCGCAGTCGACGGCGGGGCTGGAGGACGCGGCGTGGAGGAGTAGCGAACCACCGGAAATGATGTCGCAGTCAACAGCGGGGCTGGAGAATGCTCCGCGATCTTAGACGGAATCGGACGGCGATTGGGAGCAACAGGCCATTGTCGGCGACTTGCACAGCGGCGAAAGACAACGCCCATTTGTCTCGGCGACGGGAAATGTGGCGGAGGGAATTGAATTTACGGGGAGGGGTAAGCCGGCAATGCAAAGATTTGATTGATTTAACAAATCACTGCTATCTGCGTCTGCCCCTGTTCAGAGGCGTCGCTCCCTTTTAATAATGGATGAATTTCCAAGGAGGGTCGACCAATATATTGGATTGTTTTCATTCCCCTTTATGAATATTTTTTTCCAAACAAGGGGTCAGCAGGCCAAGATAAGAATGATTTCATTTATTATTATTTTTTAAAACAGGAGCCGGCTAGAAAAATAGAAGATTTTTCAAAGTTTTAAGTTTCTGAAAGAAAACATTTTCCAAAGATCTCATTTTTTTAAATTTAAATTTAAATGTATGCATTTTAAATAATTTTGAGCTTGCCTGTTACGTCCTGGCAATCAGAATTACCAGACCTATTTATAAAGGGTCTCATCAAACGGTCAACACGACGAGCCGAGCAATTTCGAACAAACAGGACTACAATTAAGGAAATACATAAGAGAAACAAAAATAAAAATTGCGTAAATAAAAAGCATGACGCCTAGTGATGTCATGCAATAACCGATGCGACGGAGGATGAATCAGATTGGTATATGAGACAACATTGATAAAGAGGATTTTGGGTACACCCCCTTAACCCTTTGCGAAAAGCAATAAGAAGATCCAGGTCCGAGTTTACTTGAGACTCTTCTGAAGAGGGGAGTAATAGCATGGGAGCTCTCGGCGACGACAATGGAGTGGAAGGACCGAGAATAGGTGGAGAAGCAAGACGTCGATGATAATGATATGGAAAGGGTAAAATTGGAGGAACACGTGTTGGACTTGATGTTGGCGGCGAGATATCTGATGAAGGAGCATGAATGATACGGAACAATGAATTGGAGGTGGTAGGAAGAGCTGTGGCAAAGAGAGAAGAGTTGTTGAGAGTAAGAGTCTCTCTCAGTCCTTTGAAAATAAGGGGTGCATTCAAAAAAGGTGATGTCAACAGAAACGTATTGACGTTTGGAGATAGAGTCGAAACAACAATATCCCTTTTGAGTTGGAAAGTATCCCACAAAAAGTGTTTGGCGCGAACAGAGAGTTTATCGGGAGCAGATGCAGAAGTATGGACATAAGCAGTATAACCAAACACATGCAAGGACCAGCAAGGTGATAGGAAAAGGTGTACCGATCGAATATAGAAGAGAAAAATGAGTCTTATTCTGAAGAGTATAATAAGGAAAACGGTAAATGAGGAAACAAGAAATGAAAGTTGTATGACCCCAATAGGAGTAGGGAACATTCATCTGACATAAGAGTGTCCTAGTAACATCAAGGTGTTGATGATTTTTCCTTTCTATCACTTTATGTTGAGATGTATGCACACAACTGGTTAGATGAATAATATTGTTGGTAGTGTAGAACGATAAGAATTATTGGCTTATGTATTCCTTCGCAATATCGATATGAATCATTTTGAGCGGCATATCGAACTGAGTGCAAATTTCATTATAAAATTTTGAGAAGACAACGAAAAGCTCATAATGTTCCTTAAAAGATACAGTCAGGTACATCTAGAAAAGTCACCAATAAAAGTTACAAAGTATAAAGTACCTCCGTCAATATATTTGGTGGGACTAGAACCACATATGTTCGAATGGACAAGGTCAAAAGGAAGAACAAAACTTGTAGGTAGTTTAGCAGGAAAAATAGTATGATAATGCTTCTCATACTGGCAAGGGTCGCATTCTAAAGCGGAGTCCTTAAAAGATGGCATGAGCTGGTGGAGGAGACATGGCGACGGATGATCAAGATGACGATGCCACTGGAGCAGAGAAGTGGAGGCGACTGAGACAGAGAAAGTGAGAAGACCGTCGAGGTAGTAGAGACCGCCGCGCTGAGTCTCAATAGCAATGGTTATGCGAGTAAAGGTCCTAAAAATAACATGTAGTCGGAGAAAAGGAGATAAAGTATTGCAATTGTTGCAGACAACAAATTGTTAAGGAAAGTTAGGGACAAATAGAGTGAAGTCTAACTGAAGAAGAGAGACGATAATCGCAATTCTAGATCCTCAAATTGGAGCAGGAGAGTCATCATCCATAGACCGGAGATAATCAGTTATGTTTATCGACGTGCGAGAAGAGAAGAGGTTTTCAAGTTATAAGACAGGTGGCACCCAAGTCGATGAGCCACTAACCTTGAGTAGCAACATATGTCCTACCTGATGAAATGGCAATGGACAGATTGCTTTGAGATATTAATGAGAGCTTCAATAAATGCCGATGAGAACCAACAACTGGACTTTGGTGGCAGGGTGCACGGTGATGTTGGGTTTCTCAGGCATCACATGCGCAACGGAATATTTACAAAAAACTCATTTCTATTTGACCATGCAAAAACCAGTAGATCAAGAACATAGTACATACCTAAGTCAAAACAAATATTTCGAGAAGAATAACTATCATGGGAGAACCACAACGTAGCATGAGATCTACGTCACTATGAATATCCTCACGAACGCTAGAAATATCTCATCGGTTGTCCAACAAACTCGGGCTGGAAGATGATTGTCCTTCTTCGTCTCTGCAAAATACTAGTATTGTTCTAGGAGAGACTGGGGGATCTTCAAAAGTTGTAAGAGTCATACTCAAAAACCGCACTAATGAAAAACCTAAAAGACGATTTATATTGCAGTTTCATAAACTGCTCATTTGTTCGTCGAGAGGGAGTAATCCACTAGTCGACGTACTTGCTTCATAAGTTATGTGTGTCGAGTTCTATGTTACTAGTCGACGTATGCCGACTTCATAAATCGCGTACATCGAGTTTGGGTTTCTACTAATCGACGTATTTTGACTTCATAAGTCGCGTGCATCGATTACTATGATATTAAAGGCGCAAAGGGGCCCTGAAGCCTAGGCGCAAGGCGCAGGTGCGCGCCTGAGACACGTGAGACGCAAAAATGGGGAAAAATTAAAATCAGTGAATTGGGCGCCCAATTCATGGAAAATCAGCGAACTGGGCGCCCAATTCGCTGAAATTGGGCGAACTGGGCGCCCAATTCGCTGAAATTCGCCGAACGGGCCGCCCAACTCGCTGAAATTCGGCGAACTGGGCGCTCATTTCGATGAAATTCGGCGAACTGGGCACCTAATTCGATGAAATTCGGCGAACTGGGAGCCCAATTCGATGAAATTCGGCGAACTGGGAGCCCAATTCGATGAAATTCGGCGAACTGGGAGCCCAATTCGATGAAATTCGGCGAACTGGGCGCCCAATTTGCTAAATTTGGCGAACTAGGCACCTAGGTACGCCCGCGTCTCAGGCACATCACCCGTCTAAGCCTCGCTGAGGCGCAATGGAGTGCGTCTTGCGCCTCAGGCGCGCGCCTTGATAACACAGATCGAGTACTATCTCAATGTATAGAAACTTTTTGTTAAATGCACACTAAATCGACATACGTCGACTTCACAAGTCGTGCGTCGAGTAGTCGTTTAACAGTCCTTTTCAAATCCAATTTGACATACAATAACTCTCAATCATTATTTAATTAATTCTCAATTAATTAAACATTATTTTATGTTTGGTTCTTCACATATATCCAATATAAGTTAAAAAACCAACACGATCAATTATTAAATTTTTGTACGTCCTTATGTGCGACCTCATAAACTCATATTACGTTTTAACTTTTAAGTAAGACTAAATCCTCGACTACTTCTAAATCACAGAAGATTCCAACAATCTACCACTTGCACTAGAATGTATCGACCATAGTCTCGCATCATCCCTATCCAATTAATACAAGAGTTCGACCAATGTTCCAATGCAGTCTAGTATATTTGTCCTTTACATCCAGACAGAACTCGATGAGTAGAGCGTGTCACCCTCTCAATAATTCAGTTCATGTTTCCTGGTTCCAAAGTAAACTATCAAAATAAGTGAGCTCAATATCATATATTGACACAAATTAGCATGGTCATACATTTCATAGTCGCACTCCATCAAGGGGCATATGGATGTAACTTTTATCATATAGGGCGAGCCTCTTCGAAAGCTGCGTCAACCGAGGTAGCGACCGCTCAAACTTGCTTAGAGCCTAAGAGCCTAGCGAGCACTTAGCACGTTTGAGTCTATGAGCCTAGCGAGCATTATAAAAAGGCGAGCACAGAAATAACAGGCGAGCAAAAGATTTCCTTTCTTTTAAATTAGAGGCGAGCATTACATTCAAAAATCATAATGACACCTTGTATGAAGGTCTGGCCAAAATATTGTGTACAAGTCTAGCAGGCCTGCACAAAAGAGATCTCTGTCGACTAGACGTCAACATCGCCTCCATCTCCCCCGGCGAGGTAATCCTCATCGTCGGTCACTTCGTCTTCATCTCCGTCACCATTGGCGTCGACATCCTCGTCCACTTCCTCCTCGTCATCCTCATCCTTGGTATCAGAACCAGAAGATAGAACGTGATTAGGGGAGTTGGACTCCTCGGAGAGTAGGCGTCCTGAGATTTGGTCCTGTTATCCAAGGAAACCCACTCGGCGATCTTGTGTAATTCAAACAGGATGGCTCCATCGACTCTTATCTCGAACAATTTCAAATTCTACTGTCAAGAGCAACATCCATCTTACCGGAGCAACAAGTTCCCATTTTCACCGCCGGTCTCCACGAGCGATTACGCTGGGATGTGGAATTCCTTCTGTCACGTGATCTCAATACAGTAACGAGCCTCGCCAGAGCCTGTGAACGACGACTACTTCTCGATCATCCACCGTTGGGACGTCACGACCATCAGGGCACTTACTCTCTAGCCAGCCTGCCGGATAAGGCTCCTTTACGAGACCAATTATTTAATAATTTTATTTTTTGCTTGCCCAAATTAATCATATTTCTAATTTGACGGACCAATTTATTTAAGATCTTATTGGTCGGTCACACCAATAAGTCGCACGAACGATTGCGCAAACACGGCACAACACACAAGTACATAAAAAATAAAAGACATATTTATGTGACGACATACGCTACAAAATATTTAAATAAATGCAGTAAAATAAAGTAACGACGCAACTTAGGTTGCATCAATTCCTCCAGGGTTGAAGGATCTCAACCCCGTCGAGACTTTGATGGAACCTGCCACTGAAACATCCAAACAACGACAGGAAGGACTCATCATCGCAGCACAAGATCTGTTGGCAAACCCTCTTTCCTGAAAAGAATAGAAAACTCATCTCCATTGGAAAAATATAACTTCAGGCGATGAAATCAACCGCAGAGTTATAATTTTCCAAAGTTTCTCGAAAACTATTAGTCAAAAATTCATGCATGACTTGCAATTGTTTAATTAAAAACAAAGCTGCAAGGAGGTGAGTACGACGAAGTAGGAAAGAGAGTGGGTCAATAAAGCAGAGAAAGAGACAAGACTGCAAGGAAGTATGATCAACTTGTGGATTTATTAAAACATATTGCATTATGCGTACTCGTGCTAGACACCGACGAAAGCTTATGAAACCAGGATCAGCTATCAACATAACGTCACCCACTGATATTTGACTAACACCGCAAATTTTAAAACCGAGCACAATTTCTTCATTTAAAATCAACCACAGAAATCCCTTAAATTGCGTGTCCCTATTAGGAGTAAAAATTCTTTGAAATGTTTCAAATTCCTTAATAAGGCTACAACAACAACATTCAAGCCTTTATCTCACTATAATGGGGTCGACTATATGGATCCTTTGTCACCATTATGCCCTATCTTTTGTCATAATCTCACTAATGCCTAAGTACATCATGTTTGTCCTTACAGTTTCATTCCAAATCTTTATTGGTCTACCCCTTCCTCGTTTAACATGCCTAGTAACTAGACTCTCACAACGACTACCATGTGCCTCTAATGGTCTCCTTTGTACGTGTCCAAACCATCTTAGACGAGTTTCTCGCATCTTCTCTGCAATTGGTGTTACTCTTGTCTTATCTTTGATACTTACATTCTGAATTGTATCCAATCTCGTGTGTCTACACATTCACCTAAGCATTCTCATCTCCGCAACTCCCATTTTTTGCTCATGTACACAATTCACTGCCCAACACTCAGAATCATAGAGCATCGCAGGTCTAATTGCAGTGCGGTAAAACTTGCCCTTAAATTTTAGTGGTACTTTACGATCACATAAGATCCCTGACACGCCTCTCCACTTCAACCAACCCGCTTGGATTCTATTTTTCGCATCTTTATCAATACCTCCGTCTTTTTTAACTATCGATCTAAGATATTTAAAACACTCACTACGAGAAATATCTTGATCACCCAACTTAATAACGAAGTCATATGTCCTTCTTGTATTGCTAAATTTAAGCTCCATATACTCCATATTTGCCCTGCTAAACCTAAAACCCTTCTTTTCTAAAGTATCTCGCCAAAATTCATTTTTTGCATTTACACCCTCGCGCATTTCATCAACCAAAACGATATCATCTGCAAACAATAAACACCAAGGTATTGCTTGTTGGATATGTCTGGTGAGCACATCTAAGATAAGTGTAAAAAGATAAGGGCTTAAAACTGAACCTTGATGTAAGTCAATAGTGATGAGGAATTCCTGTGTTAATCCTCCAGATGTCCTCACCCTTGTCATTGAATTTGTATACATATCTTTGATTGTGTCAATATATGATATATTTACACCTTTCTTTTCTAAGACTCTCCATTGGACTCTATCATAATCTTTCTCGAGATCAATAAACAACATATGCAAATCTTGTTTTTTTTTCTCGATAGTTGTCAATGAGTCTCCTCAAGAGATGTATAGCTTTCATGGTCGACCTCCCTGACATGAATCCAAATTGATTCTCTGAGATGTTAGTCTCTCGTCTTAATCTTCTTTCTATTACTCGTTCTCATAGTTTCATGGTATGACTCATCAATTTAATTCCTCTGTAATTAACATAATTTTGCTTATCTCATTTATTCTTATATAAAGGTACCAAGATATTTTCTCTTAATTGGTCTGACATTCTCTTTGACTTCAGTATCTTACTGAAAAAACATGTAAGCCACAAAATTTCTTCATTTGTTAAACATTTTCATACTTCGATGGTATATTGTCTAGCTCAACCGTCTTTTCATTTTTCATCTTATTTAAAGCATATTTTACTTTTGATACTTGAATTTTACGATAACGTTACGTTTTTATACTTCTCTGATTTACTTAATTCTTTCAAGTTCAATTCATTTTTCTTTGTTTCATTATAGAGTTGATAAAAGTATCTTTTTCATCGCTTTTTAATATCCACATCAACCATCAAAACTGTATCTATCTCATCTTTTATGCATTTTACTTGACTTAAATCTCGTCTTTTTTCTCTAACTCGAGCAATTTTATATATGTCATGCTCTCCATCTTTGGTATATAGTCGCTTATAAAATTCTTCATAATTTTGACTTCTTGTTTTACTTACTGTCTGTTTAGCTTCTTTTTTGCTGGCTTTATACCTGACTAAGTTTTCATCATTCTTACAAGCGTAGAGTGATTTATAGTTGACATTTTTTGCCCTCACTTTGTTTTGCACTTCCTCTTTTCACAACCAAGATTCTTTATTTGGAGGCGCAAGACCTTTTGATACTTCAAGTACATTATTTTCACTTATCTTAAAATATGAAGACATAACTTCTTTTCACTTATCAATATAAGGGTCATCAACTAGTCGTTTCATAACTGTCTTCTTGAAAACAACCTGTTTTTTCATCTTCAAGTTTCACCACCGAATTTTTTATAACATTTTTGTTCTTGTTTAAAATTTATTATATTTAATTTGTGCATCTAACACCACTAACATATGTTGTGTTGTCAAACTTTCTCCTGGTATGACTTTGCAATTCTTACAAATCATTTTATTCATTTTGCGAGTCATAAAATAATCAATTTGTGATTTATTTGGTCTGCTTTTAAACGTAATTAAATGCTCTTCTATTTTTATGAAAAGCGTATTTGATACAATTAGTTCATGTGCTACGACAAATTCTAAAATGGTTCGTCCTTATTCATTTATTTCTTCATAATCATATCCTTCATGAACGATTGTGTAATCTATATTTTCCTTCCCTATATATATATTTAATTCTCCTCCTATGAAAATTTTCTCTCTTTGTGAAATTTCTCTTACTAAATGATCCAAGTCTTTCCAAAATTGCACTTTAATAGTTTCACTTAATCCTACTTGTGGCGCACAAGCATTGATCCTTCCAAGTAGTATTACTTACTTCACTGTTTGTTTTATTTTTTCTTATGTACCATAATTTAAAACCTGAATTATCTAAAAAAAATTCTTTCTCACCTACTCATCTAGTCTTTTGCAGACATAAAATATTTATCTTTCTCCTAATCATTGTATCCATTACTTCCATCACTTTCCCCGTTAACGAACCTATATTCTCACTTCCAAACCTAAGTCGATCACAATTTCTACAACATACTTCCCTAGGACGTCTAATATGTGAGGGCTTTTGTTTATTTAACACTACACTCAAGTCCTCTTGGAGGTGCAGCGGTCCTTGCCAAGACGTCGCATTCAGATCATACGACGAGAACTCTTGCAAATTTAACATTATACCCAAGTCCTAGAGATGCAGCGGTCCTCGCCAAGACGCCGCATTCAGACCATACAACGTGTTTCTTAAGGGGAACAACCTAGCCTTTACACAATTTCTCAAATGATTCATATTCATAAGGGTGACTAAATTTTACGTTGGTCGTCTACCTAACACAACTCTCACTATTTTTCATCTGGGCTTGGGACCGGCATAGGTTGGTTTTTCCTTAATAAGGTTAAGCCTAAAAAATTCAAAATTTAGTTGATGAAACACAAAATGCTCACTTACACTCAGGGGATAGCATTGCGAACTAAACACGTAATCGCCGAATATAAAATCAACGTGGGGTGGTGCAGGCAGAACATCTAAGGTGGGTGACTCACAAGAGTCAAGTGCGCCTTCCTGGAGTAGGGGTTCAGGCAGAAGTGCGGCACTGAATAAGAGTGATGTAGCGGTAACTAAAAAAGACAAGGGAGATGATGACGAGGTCCTCTCAGGTGTCATAGGAAAGAGACTATTCTTCTGAGAAAAAAGAACAATCTTGCGCTTATGTCGAAGGAATGAGAGTTCCTCACACCATTATGCACAACACGCTGATTGTATTGTCATGCTCCACCTAACAGAATAAGGCAGACATCGATGGGGGCGCAACGTCACACAAAACAGAATCCTGATGCACATCCCCTATAGAAAACTCCATAAGACATCAATGAGTAACTGGCATAGTCAGGTGACTATTAACCCCAGATAAGTGGTAGGGCCGCTCCAAGGGGTGTGTCTCGAGTCCTAACTTCTCAACCATACGTTGGGAAGCGAAATATTTCATGTTAGCGCTATCAATGATGATCGAACAAAAATGTCCCTAAATAAGCGCAGTAGTGCTGAAAATCTCATGTCTCTGAAAATCACGCCCAGTAGTCTCCCTAGGGGAAACCAAACTATAACAAAGGACGCAAACTAAGTGCTCAGCTTGCTCTCCTTCGACCTCGATCATGTTCTCAGGCTCAGGTTTGGAGTTACTAAGGAAGACTCAATATTCTGGCCCACGCCCATCAAAGGAATCAGTAATTGCGATGAAGTGGTGTCGCAAACACTCAAAAGATTTGTGTCTGGGCTCCATACACTTGAAGCATCGAAATACTCCAGTGTTGGGCTTGGAACCCATGAGCTCCTTACCCCGAGAGGGGCCAGTGGAAGGAGTTGGGGTCCCAATAATGACATGAGGAAGAGAATCAAAATTCTTAAAGGTGGGTGCAGTAGTGGTGGTGCTCGAGGAAATCCTATCAGTAAACCTATGCCCAAATGTCCTTTTCTGAAATGAGGCATCTACCCTACGGGCTATACTGGACACTTCACTCAAATCTCTAAAGTCGTACAACTCTAGCTCGTCATTAATAGCATAGAGGAGCCCGTTCAGATAACGGGACACTGTCATATCGTCCTCCTCGTGCAGATCTAACCTAGATTGTAGCACTAAGAACTCGTGGGTGTACTCGTGTACGGAAAGCTTGTCCTGACGAAGGTTATGAAACATTCGATAAAGAGTTTGCAGTTAATCTGGGGGGCATATCGTTTCCGCAGTTGTAACTTAAACTCAACCCATGTGGTGATAGGAGTCAGGCCTAAGGTGAAACGGGTGCGCTCTAGTTGAACCCACCAGACTAATGTGGGTCCCTTGAGCCTAAGGACGGCATATTTCACTTGACGATTCATAGGCATTTGCTTCCACACTAATCGAGGCATTTCTCGGGATCCACGTGACCCTCAAAATCACCTACATCTAACTTAACTCTATTGTCCCAACAGGGTTGGCAAAGGAGTCCTGCTTCAGGTTGTGCAGGTTTTGTGGGTCTAGAATTTTGTTCCTCTTGCCTAAGATTTTGGCGAGGAGGTTGACTTAGTCCTAGGTGACGCACTGCTTCTAAGTTATTAAAAGAGGTTCTTAAGCCATTTACGACGTGGTTCGTGTCTCTCACGTCGGTAGTGAGTGCTTTTATTGTCTTTATCAATTCATCTATTCGGTTGGCTAGGTCGCATATGTTATCGTCTATGTGATCTATGTGATTCTCCATTTTTTTAATAATAACAATAAAATTTCACTGATTTATTTTAGAAAATAGTGGACTAAAATTTTTTTCCCTTTTAAAATAAAAGGTGACAGATTTTTCTTAAAGAAAATTCTTTTATTTTTGAAAAATATTTTTTTAAACAACTCAATAAAATAAAAAACTGGATCGTTCGAACAATCTGAGTGAATTGAACCGGACTCTGATACCAAACTGATGCATTCCCGTATGTGAAAATTGATTTTTAAAATAATTTTAAGTTCCTTTAAAAGTTGGCAATGAAACTCAAACGTCTTGAGTTAAAACACGTGATAATTTAACCAAGGGATTGTAAACTCATACCAGCGTCTAACACTTGTTTGTATACAGCAATATTAATAACTAGTCCACAAGTTTCTCAAGGCGAGGGAGAGACAAAAGTATAAACAAAGTAATGACAAATAGGAGCAAGATTAAGCAGGCAAGCAAGCTCTGAAGGCTGAAATTATTAAATCCTCTCATGCATTCATGAAAATGAACTAAGAGTAGATGATATGAGAAATGAGGTGATGGTTTACCAACATCAAGTGCAACAAGAGATTCTCGGCTGAGTAGGAGTGGAGAAAAGGAGAAGAGGCTGCTTGGCTTAGTTCTGGACAAAGGAGAGAGCTCCGAAAGGGAGGACTCGACCCAATAAAGTTCAGCTGAGGGACAAATGTCAAGGGGGAGGACCTGTAGCCGATGGCCAGGGGAGATCCGCGGCCTGGGACCACAAGAGAAGAGTTCTGGCGGCGGTTGTAGAGCAGGGCATGACAAGCTCATGCTCGCCCGCATGTCGACGAGTTCGTCATGGAGGAGCTACTGGCGATGTTCTATAATCGATACTCCCCGCTTCAGCTCGTTGATCAAATGGAACTGAGACTCTGCGTCGGCCAACCACCCGAATTCCTCAATTTTAGCTACTCGCACCTCCAGCGTGGAGATGCGGCGATGAGGCTCGCAGATGGCCAACTGGTCGAACTTCGCCTCTCCAAGTAGGCGCGAGCATTCCTCTCCTGATACTCGTGGGGGGTGGAAGCCCGATAGCATCAATAAGCACCCCCCCCCCCAGAGTAGAAGAGCGGCCTGCAATAGGAAGCGATAATCGCCCAGTTAGCAAGCATTTCAGCAAGAAAATAACGTCTGTATATAAGCGACGAATTACCAGGCCGAGGAGTGTTGGTCCTCGCCTCACGGCGGGGGCTGCGAGACCGAACCCGGCGAGGAGAGGGGCTGTGATGAGTGGTATCTCGCTACCCTGATGAGGATCCTCCACGATGATCCCTGTCTGATCAACCAGAGCGCGGTGGCGACAATTCAAGACACCTGGAGAGGTCGGCGGCTTGCTCCTGGTCGCAACCATTAGATGCTCGCCTTCCCATTCTTGGCGCGAAGAAGTGCGAGGATTTTCCATCTCCCCACCCTGTGATGATCCCGCGGGAGGAATCCCGGAAGTAAAGGTCGGCATAAAATGAATGTCAGTTGGAGCTGAAGATGTTGAAAGCAAAGGAGGTGGAGGTGGAAGGTTGCTCGCGGGTAGATGTGATGTGCCCGCAACAGGTGGAGGCGTCTTACTCTCCCCAGATTGCGAGGTCATCTCTGGAGGAGTACGCTTGTCACCTGCAGAGGGAACTTGCTTCCCCAACAATGCCCTCGGCTGGCAAAAGTTGATTTGAACATGTTGACCATCTTGCGACCCCGGTTGGGATCCGAGGGTGATCAGAGGAACTGATCGCAGAGAAGGCACTATTAGATGCTCGCCAAGAGCATCAGTAGTCGGAAGCTCTACGAGAAGACGGAAGACTGTCAGCATGAGTAACTCAAAATCGGCGACGATCTAAAAAGTACAATTATGAAGTCCTAACCTCGCGTGGAGGGGAGCTCAGGTTGGGTCTAGGTCTGGGACCCGACAAGGTCCACCGCAGGGGCAACCTGTCGCCCGGGAAGGAGAGATGACTCGGGAGTGGCTAGCTCAACTTCATCGTCGAGACCCATCTGATCGAGTACTATTTGAGTGCTCGTGAGAATCTCGGGATTGCCAGTTGAAAAGGTGACGTCCCCAGAAGCGGGTGGCTGGTTCTTCTATGTTGTGATCATCTTCTTCTTCTTCGACGCGGGAAGTTCGGCGACATCGTCGCCCTCGCGGGGTAGCTTCAGGATCTTCGGTTGCAAGTATCTCGTCAGCTCGGTCATACTCGCCTCAAGTTCTTCCTCGGCAGTTGGCAACATCTTATGCGAGTTCAGAGAAGGTGCCCAAAGAAAGAGCCACGTCACCTTTATTTATAAAGGTCAGGAATCGGTTAGGAAGTGCCAAGTATGCCAGATACTCGCCTGCAGCAGCTCACCGAATAGGGTTGGATGTTTCTTTTTGAGCTCCAGTGTAACTCGCAAAGAGCGGGAATTATGTACAACCCTTATTCATCGAGGGTGGGCACATTCAAGCCAAGAAGTTAGCGGTCAAGAAAAAGTCAACGTTAGTAAAGCAGGCGAATAATTGGGCGAGTATGCGCGAGCACCCCTCCATATTCGCCAAGTGGGCGACCATGGGAGTTACTTGCCCAAGCCACGCGAGATCCTCCCATAGTCGCATAGTCACTGAGCAGGGGCGGGATATAAATAAGCCCCCTCCCCCCCAGGATTTGTCTATAAATAGGACCCCAGGGGTACCAGGAATGAGACTTTTGACTGAGCTTCCGGATCACGTTTTTGAAGACTTGGTCTGTAAGATCTTGATCATCCCCCTTGGTGACCATTTGTTTTTAGGTACTCGCCAAGTCGGTTTCTTCCTCGAAACCCTGCTCAGCCATTTTTGGTTGTGGTGAGGAAGTTTCTTTTAAGCTTTTGGATACGTGATGGGACCTCCCTGCCGCAACAACCGGGGTCCTTTAGTGCTCCTTCAGTCTCTTGGTCCTTGCCCCTCAATCTGACAAGCTCGACTATTGGACCAATAATCTTACGTTGCATTGATACGATTTTTTGGAGTAGGGATTTTTCAGGCTTCAATAGTCGGGTTCTAAGTATCTCATGAGTAGTATCCAATAAGGGGATATCTAGGGAATTCCAAAAGTATATTTTATAAACTATAATCGGGTTAACAAAGTCATAGGAGTCTTAGTGTTGGAAAAAAAATTGTTTGAGTAAAATACATACGAGTGCTAACGTTCATGTTTGGAAAAAATAGAAAAGATAATTTAAGAAATAATTAATTAATTACATTAGAGAAAGGGTGGTGTCTATTGAAATTGAGATAATAAAAAACAAGCTAAAGTGAGTATGTGCAAAGGTTAGACATAAACCAATTAAAGGAGTGGCTTAGGTTTAAAATCTTGGAATGAACTCAACAGAAACAAATGGACAGTGAGAATTCATAAAGCCAGCCTAAATAGCTTTGGTAGATGATGACAGCTATAATGGCATCATTCCAAGAAGATAAAACTCAATTATATGAAGAACTGATGTATAAAATACTTAAATGTTGCTACGTTGAACCATACCAGATCCATGAACACAAAATTGGGTCCATCTTTGTATGTATACTGCTTAGTTTCCTTTAAGACTTCTGCTTCTTGAATCTGCAAGTGTCATGAAAGTAGCACGTATCGTTATGGAAACTGAAATCATCTAAAATTCGGCAGAAAATTTGGGGGAAAATTTAGAGATCGAGAGCTATGTGAAAATGTTGTAAAACTGAGGAGAATAAGATATTCATTCTCATCTTCAATTGGCAAAGCAATGGATATCAAAGTTTCACCCTTGGCAGTTGTAACACCTAACTTTTTGTTTTAGTAAAAGTAACGTAATTTCATACAAGAGTAAAATACAAAATTAAAATTTCCTTGGTGATGAAAATTAAAATGAAAATTCATTGTCGGGATACTTCGGAATATTTATCGTGCATTTTTACGCAAATTGTTTCGGCAACAAATATTTTGTTATGAAGATTTAATTCTTTGATTTTTTTTATGCGTATTTATTAACTTTCATGAATTGTGACATACTCTGATTGGGTTATTCAAGGTTGGCTGGAAGTGTGTATCGAGCTTATTAAATTGTTGGGTAAGTATCTGAATTTAATAAGCTAAGGGCTGGACTTTAAGAAACGTTTAGTAATTAATATGGCTGATTTAGGGTCTGTTTGGAGCAGCTCTGGCGGATTGAAAAGCTGCTGTTCGGATAGAGCTGTTTTAAAATAGATCTCTGGGGAGCAGTTTTGAAAAGCTGCAGTGTTTGGGTGTTCTGTGCAGAAGTGCGCTCGGAATCGCCGGAGAAAGGCCGTCGGGGGCTCGGAATCGCCGGAGGAAGGCCGTCCGGGGCTCGGAATCGCCGGAGGAAGGCCGTCCAGCCTCTGAGCATGTTCCAACTGAAGAAACCATTAGATTTCCAAAACCTGTGAGAGAGAAAGCTATTTTGCGGAAGCTGAAGCTGGGGGGAGATTTCTGAAGAGCTGCAAAACAGCTCCAGATTTCTGAAAAGCTCTTCACAAGGAGCTGTCCCAAACAGTTAAAAAACAGCTCTGGCGGCTGGAATAGAGATTCTCCAGCCGCCAGAGCTGCGTCAAACAGACCCTTAGTCTGGACGCCTCTAGAAATTTCCCTGATGATGAAAATTAAAATGAAAATAGATTGTCGGGATTCTTCAGAATTTTTATTTTGCATGTTTACGCGAATTGTTTTGACACCGAATATTTTGCTACCAAGATTTAATTCTTTGATTTTTTTTTTTTGTGCTTATTTATTTTAACAACGCAATAATTTTGATGAATTGTGACATACTCAGATTGGATTATTCATGGTTGACTAGATATGTGTATAGGGTGGATTAAATTGTTGGTTGAGTGTCTGAATTTAATAAGCTAAGGATTGGGCTTTATGAAAAGTTTAGTAATTAATATGGCTGATTTGGTCTGGATGCCTTACATTAATAAGTTGGTTCCTCTAACCAACCTCATGGGACTCTCCTTACCTCTGCACTGGCTCCACGACTCCGGACGCTGCTTCCCTGCTATTTCCCGCTAGGGAACTCGACCTTCTCTCATCCAGGCGTCGACGACAACTAAATTCACTTCCCTCCTCTTTGATTTTGACGCAAGAGTTCTCGTTTGGGCTCGGTGTTGCATCTGTGTTGTTCGGTAGAGGCCAATCGTGCAAACTTTTTCTTCACCTTCCCCACTATACGCTTTCATCTCCTCTCACCCTCGTCTGTCTCTCTCTGTTATGAATCGATGGCATGATGATGATTAGGGTTTCTCCTCTCTCTATTTTTCCAATTTCTGAACTTCGATTTTTTTGTTCTTTGTCGGTCAGCTGTTAGCCTGCTAGTAAATTATGTTAGTGGCCTTTTTGGGGTTGGCCGGCGATAAAATAATTAACTAAGACTGATGTTGGCTTTCATATGTTAGCTGGCTAGGGTTTCTCAATTCCCTTCTCCTCTTCTTCCTTTTCTTATTCCCCCTATTATTTCTTTTCCAGAAATTAGGTTGTTTAATGTTGGCTGGCACAGGGCTGTTCACGAACCGAATCGAATCGAATATCTCTTCAATCGAATCCAAATTTCACATATAATGCAGAGATTCGGATTCGGATTCGTTCGAATATTCGGATTCGAATTCGATATGAAATGTTGGATTTGAATTCGGGTTCGAATTAAGATTCGAATTCGGATTCGAACACGGATTCGAATTCGAATTCGATTTTTTCTATTAGGAATAATTAAATATATAATTTTATTAAATATATATAATTTTATTTAAATAATTTTACTATTCGCGAACTATTCGCGAATATTTCGAATAGGGATAAACATATTCGGATTCGGATTCAAAAATTATTCGAATTCGAATTTGAATTCGAATCCGGATTCGAATTCAAAAATAACGAATATTTATCGAATCTTCACGAATCGAATCTCGAATTATTCACGAACTATACTATTTGTTAACAGCCCTAGGCTGGCATATGTTTTTTGATTGGTTGGTGTGGTGTAGTTATGTTTTTTGGATGGTTTGGCCGTTCATGGGAAAGTGTGAATTGGTTGGTGTATGCTCCCAATGGGATGATTTCTGATAATAGGTGATGAATTACTTGGATTATGTTAACTTAAGTTGGAAGTCATTTTGGGAGTGTTTTATATGATTGTCGGTAGAGATCACCTACATGTTTCTACCCTAAGACCACGTCTATGGCTGTTAACAAATAGTATAGTTCATGAATAATTCGAGATTCGATTCGTGAAGATTCGATAAATATTCGTAATTTTCGAATTCGAATCCGGATTCGAATCCAAATTCGAATTCGAATAATTTTTGAATCCGAATATGTTTATCCCTATTCGAAATATTCGCGAATAGTAAAATTACTTAAATAAAATTATATATATTTAATAAAATTATATATTTAATTATTCCTAATAGAAAAAATCGAATTTGAATTCGAATCCGTGTTCGAATCCGAATTCGAATCTTAATTTGAACCTGAATTCGAAGCCAACATTTCATATCGAATCCGAATCTGAATCCGAATATTCGAACGAATCCGAATCCGAATCTGAATCTCTGCATTATATGTGAAATTTGGATTTGATTGAAGAGATATTCGATTCGATTCGGTTCGTGAACAGCCCTGATCCACGCCTACAAGTCTAAATAAGTGTAGAGTCATATTGTTTCTATGTAAGGTGCAACCCCTATAGATTGCCTAATAAATGAGATGCCAAGTAAACGAGATGCCTAATTACAAATATCATTGAGGATGGAGGCAAACGATAAACTCAATGATGACTTGCACCTTGATAAAAGGGAAGAACGGATGCAGGTGAGGATTATCTCTTTAGTTTATACTTTTTTTCCCGTATTTTTATGTACATGCATAGTTAATTTAAATTAGAAATTATTTTTCATGCACACATTTTTTCTTTAATTGAATAAGTTCGATATTTTTCATTACTGAAAAATGAAAATCGCTAAAGATGACAAATGTTACAAAAAATCTATTAAGCGTTAAAAATTTGAGGGGAAAACTAAATATTTTTTATTTCTCCACACATCACAATGGAATATGGAAATATGAAAAGAACACAAATACATCGATGCATAGGAAATGTTAAGGGTAAGAGATTGTACTAAAATAAAATAAATCCAGTCTAACCCGTATTCGATCACACTGGATTAATGATATTGATAACCAATTCAGTCTAACAAGTATTTGATCGCGCTAAATTGGTAGATGATGACCCTGAGGGGTCAAGCCCAAAGATTGAATACCGATGACTAAAAATAAGTACCTTTAGCATTATCTAGTAAGTGAAATAAGGAAACAAAAGGGGACACGCATCATTAATCATGATTAAAGAGTTAAAACGAGCAATTATATTGTTTACCGTAGCATACAGGAAGAATGGATCAACATAATTTGTCCAGATTGGTGTCTCAAGAACCGGCCCACGTTTACACCACCAGAAGGTTATGAGGCATATAGGAAGAACCAAAAGAGATCTGAGGAAGTATGTCAACTGAAAGTGGAAGCTCGAGTCATAGAGGGCAAAAGACCCAACAGCTTGTGTCGAAAATTTCTTGAGTGATTGCGGAGGCTATCAGAATGTTGCAAGACACCCCTCCAGCAGTACCACTAGTTGTGCAACCACCTCAGAGGCAGATAGATATCGATTAAAAGCAGTTCTTCGAGTTAAAAACCCCGACCTTCCGCGGTGGGCTACCCCAATCGAGACAGAAGAATGGATCAAAAAAGTCAAAACAATATTCCGGGTTATGCACTGCCCTGATGATCGGAAAGTAGATTTGGCTAAATTCTTGCTTGAAGATGAAGCTAAAAGGTGGTGGGATAATCCCGTGACTAGCAAGCTGGCAGCTCGCGGAGTGACGAACATTACCTGGGGTGAGTTTGCTCACGAATTCACCGGTTGGTTCGTACCAACATCGGAAAAGTGATTTCTACATGAGCATGTTTTGCGATTGGTACAGGCCAACCATTTGGTACCCCAATATGAAGCTAAGTTTTCTAATCTTGCATATTATGCTGAGCGCCTGATCGCTACAGAAGCAGAAAAAAATTTCTAGTATTAGCAGCATCTTCGTGATAATATCTGCACTTAGTATCAATGGATATTACATATTAAGGAACTTTAATGGACAAGGCTAGATGAATTGAGATTGATGTAGAGCGAACTCGGAAGAGAAGGGAACTTATGAGAAATAAAATGTCGGAAGTTACAAGTTAGACAACTGAACCCCAGTAGAAGAAAAAGAAAGCAACGCAGATGTCGCAGACTATAGGGGGCAGTAGTGTATTGCAACCCGAACTGCCGAAGTGTCAGAAGTGTGGAAGAATACACAAGGGTCAATGCCTTAAGGACATTGGAATTTGCTACCTGTGTCGCCAACCTGGTCACCGAGAACATGAATGCCCAAAAAGATCAGTAAAAAAAAGCGATATGAAGGGAACTTTTGGCCCCAGTCAGAGGTGTTTTAGATGGGGGTTTCTCAAGGTAGTGAGTCTGTTGCGTTTGCAGCAGCATCGACAGGGATTGTAAGTGAAGAAAGAAGGATCCACCCATGAGTGTTCTGATAGGAAGAGAGGGGAGGGAGAGAGAGATCTAGGTAGAAGACTAGGAGAATTAGGGTTTGAGAGGGAAGAAGAGGAGAATACCTGAAATTAGTCTTGCATGCCTCATCCAAGAGGGTTCCGGGTTATTATATACCCGGAACCAAGTGTTGGCCGGCCAAGGGAGGCCGACCAGCCCCATAGGGGCTGAACCGGGTGGGTTCAGCCCCACTAACTCCCTTTTAGTGATTGGGGGTTGAACCGCCGTTGGTCTTTGCACCCGCCTTTGATCGCCGGCCATATTGATGCCCCGAGAAGCGCCGCACAGTTGGGGGCATAACACTCCCGCCCCCATGAAGAAACAACTTGTCCTCAAGTTGGAAATCCGGGAAGAACTCGCGGAACTCGAGAACGTCCACCCACGTGTTATGAGCTTCCGTCATATTTTGACATTTCACCAAGAGTTCCGGACGATATTCCGTGTCATGTTTCTTCCACCGTGTCAATAGGACCGCCTATGGAGAAGGCCGTAGTTCCCCCGCAGTAGTGGCCTCAGGTAGGAACGGACTCGCCTACACTGTGTCACCAATCTTCTTCTTGAGCAATGAAACATGGAATGTCAGATGAATACGGGAGCCCTCCGGGAGGGCCAGAGTGTATGCCACTGGGCCCACCCGCTGCAGAATGCGGAAGGGGTCGTAGTACCGTGGCGCTAACTTTTGATTCACCCGCCTGGACACGGAGAGTTGCCGGTACGGTTGGAGTTTAAGGAACACCTCATCGCCTACGGAGAATTCCCGTTCCGTGCGATGTTTGTCAGCTTGAATCTTCATCTTGTCTTGTGCCCTTCGAAGGTTGTCGCGGAGTAACACAAGAGTGCGATCCCGATCGCGCAGCGAGCACTCAACTGCCGGAAGGGTCGTGCTGGCCGCCTCATACGAACCCAATGTCGGCAGTGGCCAGCCATAAACAACTTCAAACGGTGTCAGCTTGCTGGCGGTGTGGTACGACGTATTGTAGTAATATTCAGCCCAGTGTAACCAGCGGGTCCACGTGCGGGGCTCATCCATAACGAAACAGCGCAGGTATGTCTCCACCCCCCGATTTAGAACCTCGGTCTGCCCATCCGTCTGGGGGTGGTGAGCCGTGCTCAAGCGCAACCGGGTGCCCTGTAACCTGAATATCTCCTGCCAAAATTTGCCCACGAACACCGGATCGCGATCGGAGATAATGGAACGGGGAACGCCATGCAGTCGAACGATTTCGCGAGCAAACAAGTCCGCGATCATCTCACCCGTGTACGGGTGGCTCGTAGCAAGGAAGTGGGCGTACTTTGAGAGCTTGTCAACCACGACGAGGATCACCGACTTGCCCTGAGACCTGGGAAGGCCGTCAATGAAATCCATAGAGACCGTGTCCCAAATGTGGTGGGGAATCTCCAACGGTGTGAGCAGGCCCGCTGGGGATGTCGTCTCGTATTTTTGCCTCTGACATGTCTCACACTGCTGAATAAAGCGCTGAATGTCTTGCCGCATGCCCTTCCAAAAGGCGTTTGCCCGAGTATGCTGGAGAGTGCGGAGGATACCCGCATGACCCCCGGTTGGGGTCGAATGGAACACCTGCATCATAACTGCATGCCATGCTGACGACCGGGGAATGACCACGCGCCCCTGGTAGTAAAGATGTCCTCCCCGTAACTGATACCCCGGCTCGGCAGCCTGTCCCTGGGTAAGAGCCTCCACTATGCCACGAAGTTCTGGGTCTTGTTGCACTTCCACCTGTATCTCATCGAGGGAATCGATCAAGGGCCCGGAAATGTGGGCGAGGGAGCTCTCTGGAAGACGCGACAGAGCATCCGCGGCCACATTCTCCTTCCCCTGCTTGTAGATAATCTCGTAGTCATAACCCAGTAGCTTGGTTACCCATTTCTGCTGGAGGGGCGAGGCCACCCGCTGGTCCAAAAAATGCTTCAAACTTTGATGATCCATGCGCACCTTGAAATGGCGCCCCAGTAAATACGGCCGCCATAAGGCCACCGCATGGATGATGGCCAGCATTTCCTTCTCGTAAGTAGACAGCCCCAGGGTCCGTGGGGCGAGGGCCTTGCTGAAATATGCCAGTGGCCGTCCTTCCTGCATCAGCACCGCTCCAATCCCCACTCCGGGTGCATCAGTCTCCAACACAAACTCTTTGGTGAAATCAGGGAGGGCTAACACGGGTGTCGTCGTCATGGCCCGCTTAAGGGCCTGGAAAGCGGTCTCGGCTTCCTCGTGCCAAACAAATGCGTCCTTCTGCAGTAGCTGAGTAAGCGGTCGTGCAATCTTACCGTAGTCGCGCGCGAACCGTCGGTAGTAACCCGTGAGGCCCAGAAACCCCCGCAAGGCCTGTAGAGTCGTAGAGCGGGGCCATGTCACCATGCTCTCAATCTTGTGCGGATCTGCTTGGACGCCCCGGGCCGATACCAAATGGCCCAGATACTCGACTTCTGCTTGCCCAAAGGAGCACTTTGATCGCTTGGCGTACAACTGGTGCTGGCGCAAGAGTGCCAGCACATGCTGCACATGCTCGACATGTGTCTCTAGATCCCGGCTGTAAATCAGGATGTCGTCAAAGAATATCAGCACCGAGCGTCGTAGAAGTGGCCGGAAAATCTTATTCATCACGGCCTGAAAAGTAGACGGGGCGTTGGATAGCCCGAAAGGCATTACGAGGAACTCGTAGTGCCCGTCATGAGTCCGAAAAGCCGTTTTGTGTATGTCCTCCGCCTTCATCCGAATCTGGTGGTAGCCGGAGCGCAGTCCAGCTTAGTAAAAAGACTCTCTTCATGTAGCTAATCCAAGAGCTCCTCGATCATAGGAATGGGAAACTTGTCCTTGACTGTAGAGCTGTTAAGGGCCCAGTAGTCGACGCAGAACCTCCAGGATCCGTCCTTCTTTTTCACCAGAATGATGGGTGACGAGAAGGAGCTAGTGCTAGGTCGGATGATTCCGACGGCCAGCATCTCGCGCACGCTCCGTTCAATCTCCTCCTTCTGAATGTACGGGTAACGGTATGATCGGATGTTGGTGGGTTCCGACCCCTCCTTGAGTGGGATCGCATGGTCTCTGAACCTCGGCGGTGGCAGGGTACGGGGCTCCTGGAAGACATCTTCGTACTGGGTCAGTACGGAACGCATCTGCTCGGGTACCTCGGGAGGGGAAGGTGCGGGGGCAACAACCCCCATGATCATGGTCATCGTACTCCCCCTTCGGCTAGCTGCTCCAAGCTTCTGACAGAGATTTCCTTCAGTGGGGTCGATCTGAAACCCTGTAGGCAGTACTCCTTGCCCATCTGCGTGAACTCCATGGTCATCTGGTCCCAGTCAAACGTGACTCTCCTCAACTGTCACAACCACTGGACACCCAAGACCATGTCTGGTCCCTTGATCGGTAAGAGGTATATGTCGGTGCGGTAGGTGTACCCCCGTATCTGCAGCTTCACTCCCCGCATCACTCCTTCACACTTCAGACTGCTGTCGTCCGCCACCATAACCTGGAAGGCAGCACCCGTGTCGACCGTGTGCCCCACTCGCCGTGCCACGGTTGGGCTAATGAAATTATGGGTGCTCCCACTGTCAATCAGAATGGTGACCTGCTCCCGAGTGAATCTCCCTGCGATGCGCATAGTGAGGGGGGCCGCACACCTCTCCATGGCCTGGATGGAGATTGCAAATTCGGTAAGGTCCAAGGCCGCTTCCACTTCTGACGTGAGGGTCTCATCTGCATCATCCTCGTCTCTCAACATGAAGACCTGGATCTTCTGGCATGTGTCCCGGTGCGTATTTTTCATTACAATTGAAACATAAGCCCTTTTCCTTCCGCGCCTGAAGCTCCGGCCACGTCATCCGAGTGACAACCGGCTTGCTGGGCCCCTGGGTTTCCCTTCTCACCGTCGCTGTGGTGGTGGTGGTACGCGCTGTGCTGCGGGAACGTCTATTGTAGCGTTCCTCTTGTATCCGAGCTAAACTGATAGCATGGTTCAAGCTGCGGGGCATGTATGACTGGATCTCATCCCGCAAATAATCCTTGAGGCCCGATACAAAGCAACTGAGTAATGTTTTTTCTTCCCAATGCACGTGGTTAGCCAGCTTCTCGAACTCTGTACGGTACTCCATCACTGTCCCCTTCTGGTGCAGCTTCTGGAGAAGAGCCTCAAAGTCTTCGTATTCTAGCGGTCCAAATCGAGCGGTGAATCCATCCACAAAGTCGGTCCAGGGCACGTAGTCTTTACCCCTCAAAAACCACTGCAACCATTGGAAGGCATCATCCTCTAGGTGGAATGATGCTAGCTGAACCCATTGCCCTTCGGGGATCTCCTGGTAGCTGAAAAAAAGCTCCGCCTTCTGCAGCCACTCCAAGGCGTCCCCTCCATTAAACTTGGGGAAATTCATCTGTATCAGCTTGGGCGGCATGTACGGCCGTGGACCGGCCTGTCCCCGCCATCCCACATCTTGCCCATACCCCGCCTGTCTTCGTGGTTCCCCGGGTTCGAAAGGGAAGCCCAGAAACGCTGGACGAGGCGGCCCTGCCGCCGGAATGCCCTGGCCGCCCCACTGCGCAGCCCCTCCGAATCCCACGGGCTGCCCCCTCGCTGCCGGGTGTGGGAGCAAGCCCTCTCCTCCTCTGTATGGCGATGTCGGCCACCCAGAAGCTCGGGTGGCTCCTCCCCACTCCTCGCCGGGTCTCCACCGTGCCGGCGGACCCGTGCGGAACTCCACGCCAGCGTCCGAGCCTCTCCCGCCATGGTCGGGTGCGCCGAAGCAAGCAGCGCCCGTCCCGCCATTTCCGCCGCCTCCTGCGCTCGATCCGCCAACGCCGTAACCCCCGGCGCCCATTCCACCGACGTCGTAGCTTCCAGCGCCTATTCCGCCGACTCCGACGCCCCCTGTGCCCGATCCGCCTGTACCCGGGTTGTTTCCATCGATCCTATTCAGATCCGAGCGTGGGTTGGAAGTTCCGCCCGTTTCTTCCTCTGTTACCGCTTTACCCTTCAGGTTTCTTGCCAACAGTTTCATGATCTCCTCCATCCGGGCATCCAACCGTTCTTCTAGCCACTGCGTGGACGTTTTCACGTTCTCCTCGATGGCAGCTACCGAGTCCGTCAACCCCATCAGATTTTCTTCTAGGGTTGCCAAGCGGCCAGACTCATCTTGTGTGCGCGTAGTGAGCATGGTGGAGGACGGAGCCTCTGATACCAATTGATAGGAAGAGAGGGGAGGGAGAGAGAGAGATCTAGGTAGAAGACTAGGAGAATTAGGGTTTGAGAGGGAAGAAGAGGAGAATACCTGAAATTAGTCTTGCATGCCTCATCCAATAGGGTTCCGGGTTATTATATACCCGGAACCAAGTGCTGGTCGGCCAAGGGAGGCCGACCAGCCCCACTAACTCCCTTTTAGTGATTGGGGGTTGAACCGGATGGTTCAGCCCCGTTGGTCTTTGCACCCGCCTTTGATCGCCGACCATATTGATGCTCCGAGAAGCGCCGCACAGTTGGGGGCATAACATGTTCATCCTGGGGCAACAGGAGGCAAAAGTTGATAACACTTTTGTCACGGGTATGATCTATGTAAGTGATCATCTAGTGAAAGTCTTATTTGATATTGGTGTCAACCACACTTTTATGCCAACTCCTTTGTTCCTTAAGACATATGACATAAATGATGTGCTCCATATTACTATGTCAAATAATCATGTTATGATGACACAATTACGAGCCCAAATTCAGCTTCGACTAGGTGGAAAGTTGTTGGAAGTGGATCTGGCAATATTACTGCTTGCAAAATATGATATTATCTGGGCATGGACTGGTTGGCAAGGCATGAAGATATAAGCAACAACAACAACACTCAAGCCTTTTTCCCACTATAGTGAGGTCGGCTATATGAATCCTTTGTCGTCATTGTGCCCTATCTTGTGTCATAATCTTACTAATGCCTAAGTACATCATGTCTTTCCTTATAGTTTCATTCCAAGTCTTTATTGGTCTACCACTCCCTCGTTTCACATGTCTAGTGACTAGACTCTCACAACGCCTAGCAGATGCCTCTATCCAGTCTCGTGTGTCCACACATTCACCAAAGCATTCTCATCTCCGCAACTCCCGTTTTTTGCTCATGTACATTGTACAATCCATATTCGTCGAGGGTGGACCCCTCCAGAGCCAGTTCAGCGAGAGTCAAAGTCAGCAAGTCAAGACAGAAGTCAAAGTCAACGCGCCAGGCAGTAGAAGATCTGGGCAAGTATGGCGAGCTCCCCTCGCATACTCGCCAGGTAGACGACTAGGCCTGATACTCGCCCAGCCGCGCGAGCTCCCCCAGGAAGTCGCCTATTCGCCGGAAGGTGGGCTATAAATAAGACTCACCCCCCTCCTTTTTGATTGGCCTATAAATATGACCCCAGGGGTACGAGGAGACGGACTTCGAAATCTCGCAAAATCTCGAGACCTCTTTTTCTTGGACATCAGCTGAGCCTTTGGATTCTTTTTTCAAAGAGACTCGGTCGCGACCTTGCGACTATCTATCACAGTCGCCGCAACTTAATTATCAGCTAGTCTTCCTCATCCCCTGCTCGGTCATCTTTGATTGTGGAAGGGTTGCTTCTTCTAAGCTTTCGGGTACATGGTGGGACCTTCCTGCCGCAGCGCCTGGGGTCTTGTTTGTTGTTCGACAGTTTCCGTGTCTTAGCCCGTTAGCCGTCAAGCTCAACCGCTGAGCCGGTAACCTTAGGCTGCCTTGATCCGAAATTTGTGGATGAGATTTTCCCGACTCCAACACTTTGGTGCGGTGAGGGTGGATCGTAGCCAAGGAGGAAAGTTTCGCTGGTAGGCGAGATGGTGAATGCAGGCGAGCAAGGGGAGATAGTCGGCAACTCGGCAGGAGTTGGTAACTCTGCGCGAGGAGGCGAGATTGTAATTGTGGCGGTGTTCGAAGATTTCACGAAGAGGATAGAGAGGAGCATCCTCGCGGGGTTCGCTCATCGCCCCGATATCACGGCGACCTCGGCTCGTCGCGTGACACCGTCGGATGAGGAAGTGTCGCCGAAGCGACCTGGGAAGGAGCGAGCCAGAGAGAGAGGAGCGATCGATGCAATCGTGGCATCATCTAGCGAGCAGCCATGGGATCAGATTCCGAGATGTGGAACAGCAGACGAGATATCGTGATACTCGCTACGATAGCGAGTATGATGAGGATACGAGCGAGGATGAAACTCGCCACCGCCAGGGAGGGAGGAGCCCCTTTTGTGACGAGATCCTCGCAGCCCCAGTTCTTGAAGGCTTCAGAGAGCCGGTCTTTACCTACTATTCCGACAAAGATGACCCGGTCAGGCATCTCCAGTGGTTCGAGAACGTGGTGTCCATCCGCAACATGTCAAACGCCTTCAAGTGTAGATTCTTCTTCATTACCTTTAAGGGTAATGCGAGATTGATTCCAATAGTTATCGACTAGCTCCATCTACTACTTCGAGGATCTGCGTCAGGGCGTGATGGCAAGGTTCGCGACATCCAAGAAGAGGAATAAGGAGGCAACTGCTCTCTTCAAAATCACGCAGGGGCAGCGCGAAAGTCTCGGCCACTACATCGACCATTTCCAAGAGGAGATCCTGGAGGTCTAGGAAGTGGACAGTTTCACCCCTATGATGGCCTTGAAGTTCGGCCTAAAGCAAGGTCTCTTCAGCTTAGAGATCGGGTCCAAGCCCCCGAGGTCTTTTGAAAAAATGGTCGAGAGGGCGAATACGTTCGTCCAGGGAGAAGAGAAGAATCAAGACTTCTTGGCGAGGCTGGATGGAGAGGAGCTAGAAGGAAAGGAGAGAGGAGCACCTTCGGAGGTGAGGGCCGGAAGGCTGCCGAAGAGGCGGGTTGAGAGGAGAAGGGAAGAGCCGAGGAGAAAGGAAGAGCGGAGGAAGAGAGAAGAGCCCATGAGGGCGGAAGAGCGGAGAAGGCAGTAGAGGCCTCGGAGGCAGGAGGAGAGGAGGCCCATGGAGGCTCCGAGGAGGAGGGGAGAAGCACGGCGATTCCAGTATCCTGTGACTCGGCCCCAGTGGAGGTCACCTATTAGGTTTCAGTTCCAGCAGCAGGAGAGGAGGAACAACCACCAGCAAGATGGAGATCAAGGAGGAGCTAGAGGGGAGGCGATGGCTATTGTCCGGCAGGGCAATAAGCGTCGCAGGAGGGAGCAGCAGGCAAGGCGCCAGGAGGCGGAGGTTCCCCTCTACTGCGACCGGCATCAAGAAGAGGGGCACGGGATGATGGCCTGCCTAGATTTTTGGGAGGCAAGGAGGAGGCTGGAAGTCGTGGCGGCAAAGAGGGAGCAGCCAAGGCAGGAAGCGCCAGCAGGACAAGTAGCGTTTCAAGCTCTGAGGTGGAGGAGGAACGAGGATCGGGTCGACCAGGGAGGTCACGAAGAAGTGATCCACGGCCCGGGAGGTGGGCCGATTTGAGTGATCAACGGAGGGGGCGGACCTGGAGTTTCACGCAAGGGGAGTCTCCATCAGATCTATCGGAAGAGTATCGCCTCTACCTCTCAGAGTGTCGCCTCGACCTCCCAGAATCTGCCGCCGTTGGATGAGATCACCTTCTCCGAAGAAGACATGATGGGGAATGAGAATCCATTTCATGATGCCCGAGTCATCCAAGCTGCCATCGAGGACTTCATCGTCGACCGAATCCTTGCGGATAACGGGAGTTCGGTGAATGTCATTTTCAAGAGGACCTTCATCGGGCTGCAGGTGGAAGCTTCCAGGATCCAAGCTGCGGACGGACCCCTCTTTGTCTTCTCGAGAGAGAAGAAAGAGGTGGAGGGAGGAGTGGACCTTCTGGTCACCCTTGGTGGTACTTCTATCTGATGTCGTTTTGTCATCGTCGACGCTCCGAGTTGTTATAGCGTCATCTTTGGGCGACCCCTCATCAACTACTTCAAGGAGGTTACATCGTCATATCATCAGTGCCTAAAGTACTGTCGGGGATGTCCAAGTGCAGATCAGGGGAGATCTGAAGGCTGCCAGGGAGTTCTACCTGAACGCTATTAGTACCATCAGCTGGAGGGAGGACGCGAAGAAGTTGGAGAAGGTGCTGGAGAAGGAGGAAGGCCTGAGAGTTGCCGAAGAGCTGGAGGAGCTGGAGGTGATCTCCCGGAGAGGAGAGTCGGGGTTGTTGAAGATCGGAGGATCTCTGACGCTGGAAGGAAAGTTGGAGATGGTCGCATGCCTGCAGGAGAATTTGGACATCTTGCTTGGAGTGTCGCGGAGATGTCAGGGATTGACGTTGATGTTGTCTGCCATCACCTCAACCTGGATCCCAAAGTTGCCCCCGTCCGTCAAAAGCAGAGGAAGAGCGTTGTCGTGCTGGCCGAGCCGATCCGAGAAGAGGTAGAGAAGCTGCTGAAGGCAGGTTTTGTTTCGGAGATCCAGTATGCTGGCTGGGTCTCCAATGTTGTAATGGTGAAGAAGTCCGGAGGGGGCTGGTGCTTATGTATTGACTTTTCCATGTTAAATAAAGCTTGCCCGAAAGATTGCTACCACTTTCCTGTGATGAGTTTCCTTGATGCTTTTTCAGGGTATCACCAGATCCGGATGTATCCCCCCGACTGTCGCGACGTCTCTTTTATCACGAGCGATGGTTGCTACAGCTATAAGATGATGCTCTTTGGGCTAAAGAACGCGGGCGCGACCTACCAGGGGATGATGGATCAAGTCTTCAAGGAGCAGAAAGGGCGGAATCTGGAAGTACATGTGGATGACCTCGTGAAGAGCAAAGGCATCGCGAAACACAAAGAATCTGGTGGAGACCTTCGCTACCCTGAGGAAGTACAAGATGCGGCTCAACCCGGCTAAGTGCATCTTCGGAGCAAGAAGGGGGAAGTTCTTAGGTCACCTTCTTACTCTGAGGGGGGTAGAATCTAACCCCGACAAGGTCAAGGCCATTCTGGAGATAGCAACCCCGAAGAATCTCAAGAAAGTCCAGAGGCTGACTAGAAGGCTGGCAGGCCTTAGCCGCTTTCTCTCTAAGGCGAGAAAGAAGTGCTCTCGTTTTTTCAAAGCTCTCTGAGGCAGCTAGAAGTTCGAGTGGACCGTGGAGTGTGAGGAGGCTTGAAAAGTTCAAGCAGCAGCTAACTCAAGCTCCTCTACTCCAAGGCCCACAAGGAAACGAAGACCTCCTCCTCTATATGGGAGTGGGAGCGGAAGCGGTCAACTCGGTGTTGGTCCGGGAAGAAGGAAGGAAGCAGTTCCCCATCTACTATGTGAGTAGAGTGATGCGACAGGGAGAAACAAGGTACCCCGTCCTGGAGAAGTTGGTTTTTATCTTGCCAGTTTCGGCTCGTAGGCTCCGCCCATATTTTCAGGCTCACTCCATCAAGGTCGTCTCTGACCATCCGTTACATAGTATCTTAGATGGAGTGGAGCATTCAGGCAGGTTGGCAAAGTGAGCGGTGGAGCTTAGCGAGTTCGACATCTCTTATTCGCCAAGGGTGACGATCAAGGTCCAGGCAGTGGCGGACTTTTTGACCGATTTCTCGGCCAAGGTGGGGGGAGATGAATGCTCTTCTAGCCCAGTCTCGTAGAGGATGTTCGTGGACGGGGCTTCAGGCAAGAATTCCGTGCGAGCTGGAGTTGTGCTGGTAAGCCCGCAGGGAACTAGGATCGAGCAAGTTGTCGAGATCCTCTTCCCCGTCATGAACAACCAGGCGGAGTACGAAGCCATGTTGGCAGGCTTGCGTCTCGCCAAGGAGTTGGGGATCCAGGATCTCAGAGCCTTCACTGACTTGATGGTGGTCGCGTCGCAGATCAGGGGAGAGTTCGAGGTACGCGACCTCATCCTGCAGAAGTACTTGGTCAAAGTCAAAGGCTTGATCGAGGATTCCAATCCTTCTTCATCGAGCATGTGCCCCAAGAGGCTAACTCAGAGGCAGATTATCTCGCCAAGTACGGGCCCAGAGCTGGAGGGACAGTGACTGAATTGTTTCAACCATCCATCGAGTAAGGGGAGATGATGGAGATCGAGCAAAGGGCTTCTTGGAAGGACACATTCATTACGTTCTTAACGACAGGTCGGCTTCCTGTCAATAAGGGGGATCAGAGAAAGCTCTGGTACAAGACTGCTTATTACCTGCTGAATGAAGGAGAGCTTTATCGCAAGACCATTTCAGGCCCTCTTCCCAGATGGCTGTCAGAAGCTGAAATCCCTTGGGTGCTTGAGGAGATTCATTCGGAAGAGTGTGGCAGTCACTCGGAAACTCGAACTCTGAAGCAAAGGATTCTAAGGCACGGCTACTTCTGGCCGACCATTCGGAAGGACACAGAAGCCTTCTCGAAGAAGTGTTCGAAGTGTCAGCTTTTTACGCCTCTTCAGTTCAAGCCAACTCAGCAGCTTCGCTCGATCACCGCTCCCCACCCTTTTGTCATCTGGGGAATGGATCTGATAGGCCCTTTCCCCCAAGCCAGCGAATAGAGGAAGTTCGTTCTCCTCATGATCGACTACTTCTCCAAGTGGATCGAGACAAAGACCCTTTCCAAGACCACTTCTCAGATCATGAAGAACTTCATCTGGGGAGAGATTGCCTGCAGGTTCGGGATCCCTCTCACCATCGTCACCGACAACGGCCCGCAGTTTGCCAGCTTGGAGCTAGAGGACTTCTGCAAGCAGCTAGGTACGGATCTTCGATTCGCCTCTGTGCATCATCCTCGGAGCAACGAACAGGTGGAAGCTGCCAACAAACTGATCATCAACCTCCTGAAGAAGAAGGTCACCAATCTGAAGGGCAGCTCCCCTCGGTCTTATGGGCTCTGAAAACAACTCCTAACTCGGTAGGCCTGCGAGCGGTGCGGTTTGGTGCGGTTTGAGCCCAAACCGAAACCGCACCATAGGGGTGCGGTTTTTGACCGACCAAAACCGCACCGCACCGAAACCATGCGGTGCGGTTTTTGATACGGTGCGGTTTTCAGTCGGTTTTTGCGGTGCGGTTTCGGTTTTTCACTGCTTTTTTATCTCATTTATTTTTAGACTTTTAGTGGGATAAATGCTTGAGTGTTGTTGTATATGATAATGTGAGCACGACATCAAATTTAAATAAGAAAACAAACTAAATAGTACATAATACTTTTGAAGAAGTTGGAATGGTAGCTAAACACTACAATTGTTATTAACTGTAATGAATTATTCAAATGTTTATATCAGCATGCAACTAAAACAGCCAGTAGTCTTCTCCGTCAATAACAAAATACTTGACAAATTTTGTAAGATAAAATAATCTTGCAAAGAATAAATATTCATTAAAATGTAACTAAAACAACAATGTATATTTATCTGATTGTTGGACAACATAACATGCAAACAATAACACTATTTTCAAAGAGGCGGTTTGGATATAGGAAACATAATTTTCAATCAAGAATAATTCAAACTTATACAATAATAAACATAAATATCAAGTAGTTAAAATGAGGGGTCTCTGGACAGAGAGCAATGGAAATATCAAAACATTTCAGAGATTCAACATAAAATACAGATACATGCATGGCAAATTAAAAACAATCAAGCATACAGTGATTGCATTAGGGAATATGAATTTTTAAAGCCGTAAAGCTTGAAACCTGCAAAAGAAAAAATTGATAATTATGAGTATATATAGAAATCGAAAATATGTTACATACTACTATACAAATATACAACTATACTTGCCAACAATCAAGCATACAATGATTTCATCCGTGATCGTGAGAAACCGGCAGACGGCATGGACATGCGGTTTGAACCGTGAAAGTTGAAACTGACCTATAAAAAATTTAGATATGTTGTTTTCTACTTTGTTGTTCGCACCAGCCAAGTGGTCCAAGTCCAAGAAGTTGCAAGTTTCAACATTTTAAAATTTAAAAATTATAAATACGGTGCGGTGCGGTTTGCACGGTTTTTACAAACTGAAAACCGCACCGCAACAATAAACCTACGGTTTTCAGACCTCTAAAACCGAACCGCACCGCACCCGATCGGTGCGGTTTGGAATTGGGTGCGGTGCGGTTTTGCGGTTTTCGATTTTTCTGCACAGGCCTATAACTCAGTCATGGGGAAAACACCCTACAAGTTGTCTCACGGGTCTGAGACGTTTATCCATGTCGAGTTCGAGGTTAGGAGTCTGAGGGTCGTAGCAGCAGGAGAAGACAGCGAAGAGTGGCGCTTGGAGAATGAAGATGCTCAGAAGCTCTCACTGGACTACATCGAGGAACTTCGTGACTTAGCCTCCATCCGCTAGGAGGAAATCAAGAGGCGAATGGCAAAGCACTTCGACAAAAATGTTCGCCTCAAACATTTCCTCGCAGGAGACTTGGTCATGAAAAAGATGGATGCGGCAGGAAGAGGAGCTGTCGTTGGCAAGCTACATCACAACTGAGAAGGACCTTTCATCGTCCAAGAAGCCCTAGCCACTGGGGGTTATCGTCTACAAAACCTAGAAGGAGAGCTAATGGGAAGTACTTGAAGCGGGGATGACCTGAAAAGGTTCTATCCTTAGCGGTAACATGTATTGTTTACTTGTAATCGTATTTCTACATATACATTTCTTCGCCCCCGGGGCACGGGTGGATGCGAGTTGTCTTCTTTGTGTTGATCATCTCAAGTTAGCTAGAAGCAGTTAAGTCCAACTCCACGATCGATTTAGGAAATGAGCATTCGACCTGTTTCTCCTAAATAGCCCAGGGCGGACGATGTTTCGGGATTTAAGCGTCCTTGTAAGACCAAGCTCATGCATTGACGGTCGAGATCAGCTCCCCCCTTACATGTCGGCCTAGTTACCCCCGATCGCATCTCTCCTCCAACTGGAGGAACTATCAGGAACATGTCTGAACGCTAACCTACTAAACTCGATAAAGGATCGACCTCACAAAGTGATACCTTGTGTAAAGGCGTCATCGGTCTTTGATAAGACTAAAAGACCCGCTCTTAGCATCTTTTGGTCCTGCAAAGCAGGACACGTCTCTATTATTGCCAAAGTGGGATAACCCATCAAGCTCTGGAAAGTACGAGTTTGTGGGAGCACGGTGGACTCGAGAGTGTCTCATAGGACCCCCTGAGGGTCATTTCCCTTCACTTGTACGCTGGCCTTTGTAGCCAAGAGGCAAAACCAGTAGCGATCTCCACGATCGAGTTGGGAAACGAGCATTTGACTTGTTTCTCCTAAATAGCCCAGTGGGACGATGGAACGATGCTTCGGGATTTAAGCGTCCTTGTAAAACCGAGCCCCTACATTGACGGTCGAGATCAGCTCCCCCTTTGTATGTCGGCCTAGTTACCCCTGATTACCTCTCTCCTCCGATTGGAGAAACTATCAGGAACAGGTCTGGACGCCAACCTCCTAACTTGACAAACGGAACATCGTCGTCTTCTTAGAATTTCCTTTGTCCTCAAAGATATTGATGCATTTGACTCTTTGGCCATCTCTCAAGCAGCATGGCAAACTACTTCAACACCGACAAAATTCCTCGTGTGTTGTTACCATAGTCTGAGACCCCTGTACGAGCTTCCCTCATGCAGACCGACTACGAGCTCAACCCGAGTCAACCCATCTACAGTTGAGCTCGGCTCCTGTAAGATGTTGCTGCCACCTCCAGTTGAGCGCGGCTCCTGAGAGCTATCGACTCATCTCCAGTTGAGCTCGGCTCCTGTAAGATGTTGCCTCCATCTCCAGTTGAACGCGGCTCCTGGGAGCTGTCGACCTATCTCCAGTTGAGCTCAGCTCCTGTATGATGTTCCACCTCCAGTTGAGCTTGGCTCCTGCTAGGTGTCGACCTGTATTTTCCACCTACAGTTGAGTTTGGCTCATGTTGGGTGTCGACTATATTTTCCACCTCCAGTTGAGTTTACTCCTGCTAGGTGTCGACTATACGCTCCAACTCAGTTGAGCTAGGCTCCTATGAGGTATGCGACCATGCAGGTACAAGCAGCGATGGGCGAGTATGCGACTGCGACCATGTAGGTGCGAGCAACAACGTGCGAGTAGGCGGAGCGATTGTATCGGAGCGACATCAACAAGCGAGTATGCGCATGGTGAGCACTCAATCTTCCCGCGCCTATGAGCCTAGCGAGCATCGTTAACAAGCGAGTATACGAGTATGCAAGTAAAAGAAGGAAATAGTGTTGAAAAACTCTTGTATTATATAGCGAGTATTACAAAGTTGTTAAGAAAATTTCTAAGTTATATAACTGTCTTTACGAGTTGGACGCAGGAGGTCGCCGACCGACTATGACTCATCGTCGCCAGTATCAGGCTTGTACTCCTCGTCTTCAATAATAGCATCTTCCTCATCCTCGGCATCGTCCTCGTCATCGCTGCTATCACTCTCTTCGTTGTTGCTGTCGTTGTCGCTGGAGCCAGAAGGGGAGGAGAGGACGCGGTCTGGCGAGATGGACTCCTCGGCGAGTAGGCCTGGGATGAGGTCCGAGATCGTCAGGTGCTCGGCCTCGAGTTCGAGGAAGCCATCCATCCTCAGTTTGGCGAGAACAGCTTCCCCCGTTGCTCGCGCTATCCCGCGGCGGATAGCCGGCATCTCGTCCTCGTGAATGCGGATCCTTTTGCCCATCCCGTGCGGACTCGTCTCCTGTTGTTGCTCAACCGGGCGAGTACCCGAAGAACCGGGACGATCTTCAACGACGACCGGGCGAGTTTCTAACTCCGCGATCCGGACTTAAGAAGTCTCCAGTTCTGCATTGGTGTTGGCAAGTTCTTCCTCGAGCGCAGAGATCTTCGTCGTTTTGATCTCGGCGACTTGCGAATATCAACCAGCAAACTGTCAGAAAAATGGTCAAGTACAGAAGCGTGCAAGTCGTGCAGAGAAGACGAGCTACCTCATACTCTTTCCACCGGACCGATTGCATCCCCAAGTCGATCGCCTTCTGCGAGACGATCTTCAGCACCTTCTATGTCTCGAGGAGCTTCCTCGACGTGAAGTGCCCCAGCTCGGTTGCTCGCAGAAGGGAGCGAGATGTCTGGTGGGCGAGCTCCTCCGAACTGAGGTCCTACATTGACTCAGTGTATGCTCGCCCATACAGCGTGAATGCGATATCGTAGGCTTCCCCCTTGTCCTCCCAGTCTTCCGACTAGGCGGGTAGGTTGGTGCTCAGCGACACCCGATGCTCGTCATCGGCCCAGGTCACCAGTGGGCGACCAAAGGCATCCTTGCCTTCCCGCACGGTTGTAGTTCGGGTGGAAGTAAGGCACCCCGACGTCGACTGGTGACTCCTCGTCGAAGAGCTCGGGAGAAAGCTTGGCTCACTTGCTCGTGTAGTCCGGATACTTGGCCTTCTCTCTACCCTTGGCGAGGCCCTTGTCGTCGGCGCGCAACTGGCCCTTGCCGCTCATAGGAGGCAGGATCTCCTCCACCTCAAATGGCAGGTTCGAGGAGTCTTGGCGCGATGAAGCGGCTTCCTTCGCAGGAGGAAGCGGTTCTCGCGGGAGCTTGCAAGCAGCTGCAGATTTCGAAGAACAGTTGAAGTTTACAAACAACGATTAGAGACAAGTCGGTAAGTTTGGCAGAATCTCGTTAGAATTATACCTTCGTCAGGGAAGACCTCGTCCGGCGAGTTGACATTCAGGCGCCAATGGATGACGTCGAATCGCCTCCCGCGGAAAGCTTCGAAAAGCTTCTCGCGCGCGCCTTCCAAGATGGGCGGCAGGAAGGCGACTTCTGGCGGCTGTTGGGGCCTCCTCGGCACCCCCTCAAAGTCGCTGGCGACGACGACCAGGTACTCGCCCCACCAATGAACTTTGTTAGCAGTGTCGACCAGCGTGCAGACGTGGATGCTAAAGAAGATCACTCCCTCGGATGTCGCGACGAAGGCGAAGACCTTCCAAAAGACGAAAAGGTCAAACGCGATTTTCTCTTCCCGAAGGAAGCAGAGGAAGCCCATGATCATCGTCACGCCGTTGGGATTTATCTAGGCGGGCACAAGGCCAAAATATCGCAGGATTTGGCGATACTCGGACCACAACGGAAGTCGCAGGCCGACTTCGAAGTGGCGGAGTGGCAGGACTATCTCACCTTCGAGATAGGTGTTTAGTCGCTCGGTCCGAGTTGGGAGCCTGGCCGAGTATTCATCCGGCAAGTGCCTTTGGCAAAAATCGTCCAGATCTCGCTCGATCGCTACCGACTTCTTGAAGACCGATTCAGTGAAGTTGGCCGCGTGGACCTGTCGGCGAGCATTGGCCTCGTCGCTGACCATTTTTGAGCAAGTAGCGTGAGCGAGAAAGAAGAGCGAGTAGAGCGAGAACGAGAAAGAAAACGCGAGCAAGGACGAATACTCGCGAGCAGAAGGTCAGAATTCGCAACAGCGTACTAAAGACTCACCTACCCCTTCTATTTATAGGCAGAGGCCATGGGGGTATATCAACCTCGCGCAAGTATCTACCTAAGTCGTGTACTCGCCGAGAGATCGACCCTAACCACTAGTCCAATCTCGTGCAATGATACCCAGAATCTCGTCGTATCACCAGAGCCTGCACAAAACAACTCGCGATGTCGCAGGAAGAAGACGAGAATAAAGCAGAAGAAAAATAACGTCGCAGCAAAGACATCAAACCCAAGTCAGCAAAATCAACGCGAGATACAAACTCTCCTTATTACGGAAAGAATAAAGTTCTTTACAAATGTCGCCAAATGGCGAATACAGCTGAAATAAAAAAGGGAAAACTACTAAGTCCTAGGAGGCCTTTGATCGTGAAGAGGTAGGTGTCGCCCAGCCCAGCCCATCTCGCGTGCTCGGCGGAAGTGCTCGTTAGCCACCGCCATCGCGTCGTTGCCTCGTCGCAGCTATTCTTCCATCCTCGCAAGTCACTCAACGGATCCCATGCTCGCGCGCATGCCGGCCAACTCCTCACCATAGAGCCAGGCGCCTGTCCAAATCTTGGATCATGTGGAAGCGAGCTTTGTAAACCGTCAGGATTTCCCGCAGCTCTTCCATCTTCGTCATCCTCACCTTCAGTGTCGAGATTCGACGATGAGGTTCGCAA
Source organism: Platanthera zijinensis (assembly GCA_039513925.1). NCBI lineage: Eukaryota > Viridiplantae > Streptophyta > Magnoliopsida > Asparagales > Orchidaceae > Platanthera > Platanthera zijinensis. The sequence goes on from CM077087.1 coordinate 177,408,225, forward strand.
ATGGCGAGTTGATCGAATTTAGCCTCCAGCTCGATGTAGGCGTGGGTGGCGGCATGGCGATACTCGCTTCTGGAGAGCCCAAGAGCGTCGATGAAAGCCGCTCCAGGAGTAGCAGGGCGACCTTCGAAGCAAACAAGGCTCCAAGTCAGAAATCAACACCAGCATTCAGACCAAGTCGACGGCAGTGCGAGCTACCTTGTCGAGGGGACCGAGATCGCCAAGGGGAAGGGTTGTGACGGGTTAATTCTCGCGGGCCCGAGGACGAGCCGCCAGGGCGCACGGCAGGCTGCCCCTGTCTGCGACCTCCAAGGTCGCGACTTTCGGTCCTCAGAGGGAAGTAGCTCGGGCGCCTTCTTTTCAGATTTCTCGTCGAGCTCTCCGGCGGGATCCAGCGAACCATATTTTCTGGGCACAGTTCAGGGCGAGCTTCTTTGCTCGACGGCAAAGGAGGAGGCGTCGGCAGTGGAGTGCTCGTCGTCGGTTGTGGCGAGCTCGCCGGAGGCGGCGGCGGTAGTGGTGTACTCCTCGGTTGTTGCGGGTTAGCCGGAGGAGGTGGTGGCGACGACAAAGGAATGCTCTCCGTCGGCAACGATGAGGTGGTCGCAAGAGGAGGAACTTTGCTCGTCCTGTGCTGTGAGGTCTTAGTCGCCGGAATATCCTTCCTCTTCGCCGCAGGGACTTGTGTTCCTGGCCCCTTATTGGAGTCGATGTTGATCCGGACGGTGTGCGCGGTTCGAAGCAGAGACCGAGCTTTGAGGGCGACCAGTGGATTTCTCGCAGAGGAGCGACATCGAGAACCTCGCTTGCAGTATTCGGCTGAGGAGTTGCGAGTGCAAGAAACAAGTCAGTAAAGAGAGATATAGATCGATCAGCGACTTTTTGCAGAAATCGCGCAAAGCGGCAACCATGCGAGGCAGCGAGATCTGCCTGCAGCTGTGCTTGGGACCCTGCGAGTTCCGGGGCAGGAGGAGAAGACGGCGGGGAGAGCAGAGAGAAGTCGGGGATGGAGAGCTCGGGAATGTCGCTCAACCCGAGGTCGTCAAGGAGCTGCTGGGTGCTGGTGGAAGACTCGTGTTGGACGACCGAGGAGGAGGCATTCTCGGCAGGAGGAGGCAGGTTGTCAGTTTTGGATGCAAGCGACTTCTTCAGTTTCTTCTTCAGCTTTTTCTTCTTTAGGGGAGGGAGATCAGCAGTGATCTCGCCTTCTCGCAGCCTTTTGGGTCTTGTCGGCTCAAGAAGTCCAAACAATGCAGCAAGGCTCTCTTAGTAGACTTCCTCGACAGATTTCGACATCGCGTGGGAGTTCAGAAAATGTGCCTCAAAGACCAGTCACCCCCCTATTTATAGAGTTCAGCAGGCATCCATCAAAAGCGAGTAGCGGAGATACTCGCCCAAGCAACTCGTCGAATACGTGTTGAATGTTTCTTTTCGAGCTCCTACGTCGCTCGAAAAGAACGGAGATTGTGTACAACCATATTCGTTGAGGGTGGACCCCTCCAGAGCAAGGTCAGCGAGAGTCAAAGTCAGCAAGTCAAGACAGAAGTCAGAGTCAACACGTCAGGCAGCAGAAGACCTGGGCGAGTATGGCGAGCTCCTCGCATACTCGCTAGGTAGACGACTAGGCCTGATACTCGCCCAGCCACGCGAGCTCCCCCGGGAAGTCGCCTATTCGCCGGGAAGCGGGTTATAAACTAAGTTATCAAAGGTGCAAGGCGCACAGAGGCACAAAGGGCCCCTGGAGCCTAGGCGCAGGTGCGCGCCTGAGGCACGTGAGGCGCAAAAATTGGGGAAAAAAGAAATTGAGCGAATTAGGCGCCCAATTCGCACAATTTCAGCGAATTGGGCGTCCACGTGTGCCTAGGGGTGCCTCGGGTGCGTCTAAGATCATGTTTTTGCTCATATCAAAAAAAACCTTGAAAGGCCCAGGCGCGCATGGGAGCCTGTAAGGCGAGAGCCTGAGGCGTGCCCCGGGCACATCGCCATCCTCAGTCGTACTGAGGCGCTGCGGGGTGCGCTCGGCGCCTCAGGCGCGCCTAGGCGCGCGCCTTGACAACTAAGGCTATAAATAAGACCCACCCCCTCCCTTTTGATTGGCCTATAAATAGGACCCCAGAGGTACGAGGAGACGGACTTCGGAATCTCGCAAAGATCTCGAGACCTTTTTTTCTTGGACATCAGCTAAGCCTTTGGATTTCTTTTTCAAAGAGACTCGGTCGCGACCTTGCGACTATCTGTCTTAGTCACCACTACTTAGTTATTAACTAGTCTTCCTCATACCCTGCTGGGTCATCTTTGGTTGTGGAGGGGTTGCTTCTTCTAAGCTTCCGGGTACGTGGTGGGACCTTCCTGCCGCTGCGCCTGGGGTCTTGTTTGTTGTTCCGCAGTTTCCGTGTCTTAGCATGTTAGCCTTTGAACCAATCGCTGAGCTGGTAACCTTAGACTGCCCTGATCCGAATTTTGTGGTTGGGATTTTCCCGGCTTCAACATACACAATCCACTGCCCAACACTCGGAACCATAGAGCATTGCTGGTCTAATCGCAGTACGGTAAAATTTGCCCTTAAGTTTTAATGGTAATTTACGATCATATAAGATACCTAACACGCCTCACCACTTCAACCAACCCACTTGGATTCTATGTGTGACATCTTTATCAATACCTCCTTTTTGAACTATCGATCCAAGATATTTAAAACATTCCATACGGGAAATATCTTGATAACCCAACTTAATAATGAAGTCATCCGTCCTTCTTGTACTGCTAAATTTAAGCTCCATATACTCCGTCTTTGCCCTACTCAACCTAAAACCCTTTTTTCTAAAGTGTCTCGCCAAGATTAAAGTTTTGCGTTTACACCCTTGCGCGTCTCATCAACCAAAACGATATCATCAGCAAACAATAAACACCAAGGTATTGCTTGCTGGATATGTCTGGTGAGCTCATCTAAGATAAGGGTAAAGAGATAAGGGCTTAAAGCTGAACCTTGATGTAAGCCAACATTGATGGGGAATTCGTGTGTTAATCCTCCAGATGTCCTCACCCTTGTCAGAGAATTTGTATGCATATCTTTGATTATGTCAATATATGACACTTTTATATGCATGTTGATATAAATTCTCCTTTGTTTGCATGTACAAGGGTTAAAGAGATAAAATTCTCACTTAGACTTTTGAAAAAGACTAACCCTTTCTTAGTCATTTTTAGGAACCCAGGGACCCTAGTCTAGTCGTCCCTGGTGGAAGCGCCGTACCCTAGAGGGAAGGAGCAAGAAGAATAAGAAATAACATATAGACCTTTTGTTTATGTATATACGTACTAGAGTTGCGTAATTGTTTGTTCCTGGAACTACCTCTTGTAAAATATGCTTTTAATGAAATCAAATTTTGTTTTATGCATTTTTTTCATACTCATTATGTTACTATTTACTATACAGCTAATTGTGAACTGAAACTTAGCTTGTGATATTTATTGACAATTTGTGGCAGTTATGGGCCGTTACATCAGTTGTTTAAACTATCATTGAACCATTTTAAAAGCAGAGTAGAAAAAAGAACTGCAATTGACTTGCTTTAAGCCAGTCATAAACAAATGAAGTAAGAAAATTTTTACCGTCCTTCCAGCTCGAAAGGTTTTATCAACTGTGTTTCCTGTTATGTAATTTCGTACTTTTGTCCTCACAAATGCAGCTCCTTTCCCAGGCTTGACATGAAGAAATTCTACAGAGAATCATGATATGAATAAACTTGAAGTTTAGTAAAAGTTGTGAACTGAAAATTGTATAGTTTAATGAAATTAGCTAAGATACGAGGCTATAATTGTGATACCTCGCAATCATGATGAATATTTTTTTTTTTTTTTAAAGTAACAAATGATATCCCAATACCAAAACTTCATTTAGAATGAGGACCCTTTGGTGTTCCATTGCCTTATCAAAAATATTCTGCAATTCGTTTTCCAGTCACTTAAATCAGTGCTAAAAGATTGGCCTTCTCTTTACCAAGGACGTGCCGTGACCAGTAAATTAATTCGGCATATTTTGACGTTATTTTTATTTCATAATATTTAGTAAACTTAAGTTAATCTTTATGGGACTAGACTTATTATCTGTAACACTACTAAAAAATTTCAGATATCTTTTCTACGTCTCCCGTGGAATTTATTATTGCTACAATCTTTAGGATTTGTGATGGGTCCCCACTATCCATCGCCAATTATGTTGCGCATATTTCATTACAAGTCATTATTTATGTTATTTCGAGCTGTATGAGTCAACTCTTATCGAGTCAGAGTCCTTGTTACGAGTAATTAGAGTCGTAATCAACGTTTTGAAAACCGGACTGGTCATCAAACCGGTGAAGCGAAAGGTTCAAAATTGAACCGGTTCGACCGGTTCAACTGGGGTCGAACCGTTATATATATATATATATATATATATATATATATATATATATATATATATATATATATTATTCATACGGTACTTATATATATATATATGTATATGGTATATTCATATGATATATATACATGGTATATTCATTATCTATGCATAAATATTACAAATATATCTTAAATTCATTATAAAATAAATTTTAAAGGAAATTTAATATATTGAATTATTAATTATCAATAAAAATTATTTTTAAATAAGTATGTATATGTATATTATATATTTGAACTTTGAAACATTTGTATAATTTTATATGACATTATTATTTCATATATTTTTAAATATATATGATGAGTATATATATATATTATAAATATATTTTAAATTTATCATAATATTATTTTTTTAAGATAATTTAATATATTAATGCTCAATAAAATTTAATTTTATATTTGTATGTATGTATATATTATATATTTGATATTTCTGTAAAGTTCAACAACTACCAATTGGTGGTGGTCCTCACTCATGATGGAGCCTGAATTGATCTGGGTTCGAAACCTGGCCAATCCTTTTTTGGGGTATTAAATTATGGGTTGTGGCCCGCCCGATTCTGCCAACCCGTATCCGGTTTGCGGTTAGACGGTCCGCCCGTCCGGTTTAGCGGTTCTTGGGCGGTTCGCTGCTATGGCGAGTCTTGACCCATGACCGAACCGGCCGAAGGTCCGGTCGGCGGTCCGACCGGTTGAACCGGCCGGTCAGGTTCGGGTTTTAAAAGCTTGGTCATAATGCTTTAGAACTCCACGCATCTCTTTTATTTTGGGGCTTTATACCCCTTCCACTTGTAGTGTTATAAATAGACCTCTTACGTCATTTATGAGCTTATGAATGAACCAATCCAAGTTTTCTTTATCTCTCTAAGCTCCTCTCATTCTCTCTAGTTCTCTTCTTCTCATCTTAGGGTTAGGGTTGAGTAAGGCTCGCTTCCTTCCTCTCCCCTTGCATTCTCCAAGGGGTTGAGCACGGTTCCCCTTGTATATCCACCACGACCGCCACCTCCAGTGACGGTAAGGGCTAGGACCATGATATCTTGGTGCCAAAGCCATCGGTCCTCCTCACCCCCTAAAATAGTAGCCCTTATGAGACTTTGTTATGGGTCCTCCGTCAGTTATCTTATTATACTATTATTATTACTATAATATTATATATATATATATCTTATACTATATACAAATAAATATCGCTGACCAATAGGAAAGCGCGGTGTAACGAGGTGGATGGTATAACGCGGTAACCCGTGGTGTAACGCTCACCTTCCTCCCGATCCCGCCCTGCTTTAGCCTAGCTTAAAAAAAATTCACTGCCGGCGGTGGCCTGTCCGGCCCCCACCGGCGGTGGCCTGTCCGGACCCCGGCGAACCCGCTGGTGGGGGCCGGGCAGGCCGTCGGTGCTTCGTCGGCGGTGGCGTACCCTTCACGGGCAGGCGGAGAGGGGTAGGCGGAAGAGGTCGGCGAGATACAGGCGGGCGGAGGAACGGTAAATTAAATTATAAAACTTAGAATTTAGGTAAATTATTTAACAACAACACTCAAGCCTTTATCCCACTATAGTGGGGTCGGCTATATGGATCCTTTGTCGCCATTGTGTCCTATCTTTTGTCATAATCTCACTAATGCCTGAGTACATCATATCTTTTTGTATAGTTTCATTCCAAGTCTTTATTGGTCTACCCCTCCCTCGTTTAACATGCCTAGTGACTAGACTCTCACAACGCCAAACAGGTGCCTCTAATGGTCTCCTTTGTACGTGTCCAAACCATCTTAGTCGAGCTTCTCTCATCTTCTCTGCAATTGTTGCTACTCCTTTCTTAAACCTGATACATCCATTCCTAATTTTATCCAGTCTTGTGTGTCTACATATCCACCTAAGCATTCTCATCTCCGCAACTCCCATTTTTTGCTCATGTACACAATTCACTGCCCAATACTCAGAACCATGGAGCATCATTGGTCTAATTGCAGTACGGTAAAACTTTCCCTTGAGTTTTAATGATACTTTACGATCAAATAAGATCCCTGACACGCCTCTCCACTTCAACCAACCCGCTTGGATTCTATGTGTCACATCTTTATCAATACCACCATTCTTTTTGGACTATCGATCCAAGATACTTTAAACATTCACTACGGTAAATATCTTGATCACCCAACTTAATAACGACACCATCTGTCATTCTTGTACTGCTAAATTTAAGTTCCATATACTCCATCTTTGCTCTGCTCAACCTAAAACCCTTCTTTTCTAAAGTGTCTCGGCAAGATTCAAGTTTTGCGTTTACACCCTCGCGCGTCTCATCAACCAAAACGATATCATCCGCAAATAATAAACACCAAGGTATTGCTTGTTGGATATGTCCGGTAAGCTCATCTAAGATAAGGGTAAATAGATAAGGGCTTAAAGCGGAACCTTGATGTAAGCCAACAGTGAAAAGGAATTCCTGTGTTAATCCTCCAGATGTCCTCACCCTTGCCACTAAATTTGTATACATATTTTTGATTATATCAATATATAATACATTTACACCTTTATTTTCCAAGACTCTCCATAAGATCTCTCTTGGAACTCTATCATAAGCCTTCTCAATATCAATAAAGAGCATATGCAAATCTTGTATTCTTTCTCGGTAGTTGTCAATGAATCTCCTCAAGAGATGTATAGCTTTCATGGTCGACCGCCCTGACATGAATCCAAATTGATTCTCTGAGATGTTAGTCTCCTGTCTTACTCTTCCTTTTATTATGCGTTCTCATAATTTCATCAATTTAATTCCAAACTTTTTCCACAAGTAAATTATTTAATATAATTTTAAAATTAATTTAAATAAATTTAAAATTCTTTCAAACAATACATAAAAATAATTATAAAATTAAAAAATAGAATAAAAAATAGAATAATTTAAAATATATATAATAATTTTAAAAAACAAAATATAAATTATTTTAAAAATAACCGGGTGAAGCCCACGGGGGGCAGAGGAAGTACTGTCGTGCGGGGCACGGGAGGCCCCCTGTGCACTGTCACTCGTACATATATATATATACTACTACTACTACAAAAGATATATCAAATGGCATTTAAAAGTCATGCTTTTAAAATCTATGGAAGAAAGTGTGGCCGTGGGATTAGCCACCCGAAATCAGGCATCATCGGATCATTCCTGCTGGACAAAAGCAAAAAAATAGGTCTCCTATACCTATGGCGAGTGAGGGATCGGAGAGAGAAAAAGTGGGGAAGAGAGAGAGAGAAAGAGAGGAGAGAGGGCGGCAGAAGTGTATGGCGAGAGAGATAGAGAGAGAAAGAGAGGGAGGGAGGGAAAGAGAAAGAGGAGAGAGAGCGGGGGAAAGGGCGTCAGGCTGGAGTAAATTTAGATATATAAATTGGAGAGAGAGAAAGAGAGGGAGAGGGAAAGAAAGAGAGAGTAGAGAAATTGATTTTTTTACTTAAAATCGTACATTTTTTTACAAAATAAAAATTGTAATCTTGATTTATATTTTTTTACGGTTGTTTTGAGTACTCATATGTATATGTTGCGGCCACAGCCCGTCGGGGGCGGGCGCAGCCCGTCGGGGGCGGGCGCAGCCCGTCGGGGGCGGGCGCAGCCCGTCGGGGGCGGGCGCAGCCCGTCGGGGGCGGGCGCAGCCCGTCGGGGGCGGGCGCAGCCCGTCGGGGGCGGGCGCAGCCCGTCGGGGGCGGGCGCAGCCCGTCGGGGGCGGGCGCAGCCCGTCGGGGGCGGGCGCAGCCCGTCGGGGGCGGGCGCAGCCCGTCGGGGGCGGGCGCAGCCCGTCGGGGGCGGGCGCAGCCCGTCGGGGGCGGGCGCAGCCCGTCGGGGGCGGGCGCAGCCCGTCGGGGGCGGGCGCAGCCCGTCGGGGGCGGGCGCAGCCCGTCGGGGGCGGGCGCAGCCCGTCGGGGGCGGGCGCAGCCCGTCGGGGGCGGGCGCAGCCCGTCGGGGGCGGGCGCAGCCCGTCGGGGGCGGGCGCAGCCCGTCGGGGGCGGGCGCAGCCCGTCGGGGGCGGGCGCAGCCCGTCGGGGGCGGGCGCAGCCCGTCGGGGGCGGGCGCAGCCCGTCGGGGGCGGGCCAGGTACACTCGTGCTTGGCCATAGGGGCGGAGCCCCGTGTCGGGAACTCGTGTGTATATATATAGAGAGAGAGAGTCAAGTCATTGTATCGAGTCATTGTATCAAGTCATGTTGTATTGAGTCATAGTAGTCATTATTAGAGTATATTGTAGCATTTAAGTGTTTTTAATATTTGATGTATGTGGGATATTTATGATTATGCCTTCAGAGCCTATATATATAGGACCCTTAAGGTCATGTAAGAGTATGTAATTAAACAAGAGTTCTCTTTCTCTCTCAAGTTTCTCCACCTCTCTCTAGTTCTGCTCTCTCATTCTAGGGTTAGTCTCCCTTGTATCCCCGCCTCCAATGAAGCCCTCGACATCCAATATACGATATTTAAGAGCTCAACCCGACATATCCCCGTCATTCGACATTTACAACTTTGATATTTTTGTCAAAAAAAAATGGTGGGGAGGGGGAGTCTAGATATGAAAGAGTATAAACCAGACTAATTGTGAGTAACCGATTCAATTCTTTCGTATTAAAAGCACCCAAGGAAATTAGAGAAGGAAGCATCATAGGAAAGAGCAGATTCATATTGCATAAGGAAGAGGATCTAGATTGCTAGAATAGAAGGAGCGTACTTTTATGGAGGACTATTTCCCCCAAGGCACTCATTTGTTTATTTCCCATAATGTAAAAGAGTCTTATTCCCACGAAGTATCCCGTAAGAAAACTCTTTAAAAGAAGGAATACTTTTCCAACTCATCTGCAAAGAAAGAAACCTTAATTTAAATAGGGTTTGCTGATCTTATGAAGGAGGGGTCATTTACTTAGTGGGAGAAAATAGCTTTCCAATCAAGAGTAGGAGAATATTTGTGATCATGTAGAAGGTGAATAATTATAATTGGGTCATTAGGGTGGAGGAGGTTTGAAGAATGGTGAACTTAAGTGAAGAGATAATTAGGGAGACGAGCAACCCACAAGAACGTGTGAATTAATAGAAAATCAAGTGAGTCGGAAAACAGCATGCATTTTAAAAACCATAACCAACCATGTGAGGCTCCAAAAAAAATCCTCCGTCAAAGTTGAGGCCAACACACCTCATGAAGAACCAAGTGCAAATGGTGGAAGAAGAATCATATAAAGGAGAGGAGAGCCTTATGAGATGATGTGAGAGTTTGGATTACCACAACACCACATAAGGGTACATAGAAAGAGGGCAGAAGGGGGGAGAAGAAGAATCAACCCCCCCCCCCCCCCCCCCACAGTTGATCCAATAACCCTAAACTCTAATAGAGAAAACCATAAAACTAGGAGAGGTAGCTTCCATGGAAAGGTAACCTTAGTCGGAAGTTTTGAGGTCGATTCACGGTCAATTGGTGTCAAGCTTGGCACCTTATAGGTTTACAATACAAAAAAATCTACGTTTATTTCAACCAACTAGAGGACACTCGGTTAATAGAACTCTTGGGACCATGGGTAAGTCAAAGATTTTAATTTTCATATTAATTACAAAAATAATTGGCATGTTTAAGACAAAGTCCTGGCATGGTGGGATTCTACTAATCATTGGGACCATAATAAGTGAGATTCTACATTACAATGTTCTATCAACTCTTGGCACCCCTCAAGTCAATACACCAATCAACTGGAGAACCAGTAAATGTAAAAAACTAAAAATACATGATGAGCATGTATAAGAAAGATGGGTTCAAAGGGGAAAGAAGGATTAAGAGATAATTAAAATTAATTGGCACAAAAAATATTCAAGTGTCCGTGCTCTACAAGATTGAAAAGCTGAGAATAACTTCAATAAGCTTGATTATTCTCATTCGTCTGCTCAACTGCACCAAGGGGGAGTAGTACTTATAGACCAGATCTAAAAGAAAATATCCATCATGAACTACCCTATATTGTGCCACAGAGCGGAAAATAGCAAGTAACAACCTTATTTCTACATGAAATAATGTCCCAGCACAAACTAATTTAATGCAGCTACAAAATTCCATCATAAAACAATTTTGAAACAATAAATTTACGGAAATTTTGGCTTTTTGTCGCTCTGCACCTCTGAAATACGGTGTTTTGGCACTTTGCGAACTGAAAGTTTAAGTTTGGCAATTCGCACTCCCAAAATACATTATTTTTGACACTTTGCAACCCCGAAATACATTATCTTTGACATTTTGCACACTATGCTAAAATTTCAGAGGTATTTTTGTCCCCCACACCATCCTTCGACCACGATTCACTGTTCAGTGTTGCCGAAATCATGGAGCGGTTTGTTAATAGAACAATGCTCCTTTGTGTGGACAACGCAGACATATTCAAGGCAATCAGCATCAAGCTTCTCGCCATGGAACAGCTCCTCGCCTCGCACTCGAAATGGCGAGGCAAAGCCACCTTCATTCAAATTGCGAATCCGGCACGAGACAGCGGACGGATTTTCGTTCAAATTGTGAAGGAGGCGCAGACATGTGATGAAGCTTGGTGCAAAATCGTCCTCGTTCAGATTTTCACTGCTGTCGGGACAAAAATATCCCTAAAATTTCGGCCCTGGGTGCAAAGTGCCAAGGTAATGTATTTCGGGTGCGCAAAATGCCAAATTTAAACTTTCGGGATGCAAAATGCCAAATTTAAACTTTCGGGATGCAAAATGCCAAATTTAAACTTTCGGGATGCAAAGTGTCAAAACCCTGTATATCCCGGTGCAAATTGTCAAAAACCCCGGAAATGTTACTATGATTGAAGCAAAAGAGCAAACATCCCTAAACCCTAAATAAATAAAAAATCAAAAACTTCTCGAATCCACCTACAATAAAATTCTGAAAACTAAACCCTAAACACATCAAAATGGACATAAGTAGGAATATGATTTTCAAAACTGAAGAGTAGCCATGCATACCCAGGACCTTCCAAGGAGCGCCATCAACTTCTATGCTGCTTCCAACCTTAATGTCATTGCTGGAGAAGGCATATATTCCTGAACCCACACAAATCTGATGAGTGCAAATTCCTTAAACACTCGTGTTAGGTTTCGTATACTGAAGAAGCTCACTGGGAAATCTAGAGCGGGGTTGAAATCCCATTAGAGCACGAGATCTTGTACAGGTGAAAGATGGCTTGACGGAGGAGAGGAGAGAGAAGCCGGGGAGGTTAGGGTTCGAAGAGAGATGGGGGAAACGATTCCCGGCATGGTTCTTCCCGCTATCTTCTTTGCGCCTCTGATAAACCAACCGATGGGGCTTCAAAGGGAAGATCAGAAATTTAAAAAAAAAATTGGTTTAGAAAATAACTATATGCAGCCCCATTTTAATTATGTGCAGGCCATATATTTGAAAATGGTTATATGCAGGTCATTTTCTGAACGGGTTCACAGGTTCTATGTTAGTTTGGTCAGCATTTATTCGTGAACTGCATACATCAAAAATTGGTCTGCATTTAACATGACGCGATTGATAACCGCACCTCGTCTTTGGCTATTCGCACCTCAAAATTTCAAAACACCTAATTTTTTTGTGGTCAACCGCAAGCTGACTTCTCTTTCCTCCCGCTCAAGCCGCCGGCCTCCTTCCTCCCGCTGAAGGAGGAGATGTCTAAGTTGCTTCCCGGCGACGGCGACGGCATTCGTCGTCAGTCCAAGTCGATTTCGCCGCAGTGAAGGTCTCTGGCCGCAGCGGCGGCGGCGGGAAGGTGGAGCGGCGCGTATGACCGCAGCTCACTGAAGTTGTGGGGGGGGGGGGTTCCTTGACTTTCGGCCACTCGTTGCAGCTACAGAGAGATAGTTGGGAGCCGATATCGGCATCCGCTGGAAGTGGCGGCGGCCAACTCGCTCTTTCTCCTTGATGTTATTCTAGACTATGATTATCGAATCAGTAATTAAGGTTAGGTTTATGTGAGTTTCCATGACGCGTTTGTTTTTGGTACGTATACGCACCTATGGGAGGTGCGGGAGCAGATCCGGTCATAGGATCTTGATTTCAACGGCCGGATTTCGGCTGTATCGGTTGGATATATAACCGGATATACCGGCAAACCAAATACGGTCATATCTCTGCCGTTGAAATCCAGCTAAGAAACATATCCTGCGGCCGGAGCTGCGTGTATCACACCTATTAATATGTGCGAATACGCGCCAAAAAAATGTTTCCATGACACAATACTGCGCAAGGCTCTGAATTTTTATTTTTTATTTAAAAAAGTTTTTTAATGAAGCATTAGCCTTCGCTAAATAACGTGTTAAAGAGCGGTAGAGTTGACTTTATTCCTTGTAGATTGATGAAGCATGAGGCCGGAAATGGAGTTCCGAGGAGTTTGATGAGATACAGATTAGTTTGAGTTCTATATTTTTGGGGTGCTTTAAGAAATTTATTGGATTGTGGTTAACATTTTTAGCATTATCGGGTTGCGGTTAATATTGGGGCGCGACATATTAGTTTGGATTTTCGTTTTTGGGGAATTGGGGGTCTTTTTGTATTTCTTTAAATACCCAAAAAAAGTACACCACATACATTTCTCATATTTTACAGGGGCGGATCCAGAAATTTTAGCTAGGGGGGGCCCAGTCACCAAGCGAAGCCAAATAAATTTTAAAATAAAATGTTTAATGTAAAAAAGATAAAGAAAGTTTTTTGACAAAACATAACCTATATTTTCAATAAGCCAAAAAAGATACAAACAGCCATATATATGTCACTTCAATTGTCCACGGCGATTTTTCACTTCATAGAATTCATCTATGATACAATCTTTGTCAATTTTCTCCGCTATTTCTGTCTCAATATATAAAGTCATGCAATTTACAAGAAATTCATCTTCCATCTTGTTACGTAGTCTCGTTTTAACAAGTTTCATAGCAGAGAATGACTTTTTTGTAGTTGTTGTTGAGACCGGAAGAGCAAAAATGAGACGAATCAATTTGTCAATAAGATAGTAGGTCCTCGATTTTTTTGTTTCCACCAATTTCTCATACAACTTAGAAATTATAGATAAATTTTCAAAGTCCTTATGAGAAGGAACATCGAGTTGATAATGCTGCAATTGAGTATTTAACACATAAATTTCTTGTTCACTGAAATCTTGAAGGTAAAATTTTTTTGCCAGGACACATATATCATCAATCTTGAAAGACTTGTATTCATCACTTGGATCTAAAGCCATACTTAGACGAATGAGTTCCATAGAATTTTCACTGAATCTAGAATTTAGCTCCTGCAACACACAATCTATTGAGACATTGAAAATATCTACTTGAAATGATATTTCACTGTAATGATATCACGCGGACTTCAAAACCGACGATCACTATATTGAGCATTCATGTCAGGAACTTTAACTTCATTTTTCTCACAGAATATGTTCACATCTTGTAAGAACTTTTCGCAGTCAGATTCTCGCAACTTCTGAATGAGAGTTTTTGTTGTTGAAATTTAAATTTATGGCATTCAATATATCCTGAGATTGATGTTGCAGTGCTTTGCCGAAGCAATTTGATAATTTGCACAAAATTCCCGTGATTAATAGATTCTTGAGTTTCATCGTGACCTCGAAATGCAATTCCTTGAAATGCACAATATCGCAATGCATCAATTGAAGTTCCAACCCGTAACCGATTCATTGCGATTTGCTGAGATGTTTGTCTTTCCATCACTTTATCTATATGTTGAGTTTGAGCAATTAAATCCGCACAATTTTTGACTGCAAGGTTTGTAAGGATCCGGAGCGCCGAAAAGAGGAAATCTGAAACGAATAACAAAACACAAGGAAACAAAACAGAGCAATCACAAACACAGCGTTACAGAGAGTTCACCAAAACCGGGTTACGTCCTCTCTCCCTTCTTCTCCCCTTCTTGTATTCACCAGAAAGTAACAGATTACAACACAGGTTACAAGGATCTAAAACCGATCCTACCTTCTTCCACTTCTGGACAAGAAAATCACAGAAGAAAAACCTTCTGGATCGACGCCAACGAGAACCTCGTACCCGTCTCCAAAAGAATACGCCGCCGCAATTTAGTCTAAATCGTACCGCTAAAGATTTACCCTACAAAAAAGTGGCGGAATCCGCCTTAAATAGGCTTCCGCCAAACAGATCGTCGAGCTCGGCCGGATCGTCGAGAGCGGCGGTCGATGATAGATCGACGATCGTCGAGCTCTGTCGAACGTCGAGCTCGGCCAAACGCCGAGCAGTGTTCGACACGTCGAACGTCGAGCAGGGTTCGACATTCGATCGACGATCGTCGAGCTCTGTCGAACGTCGAGCTCGGCCAAACGCCGAGCAGTGTTCGACACGTCGAACGTCGAGCAAGGCTCGACGTTCGACGTCGGGCTGGGTTCGACGATCGTCGATCCTGGTTCGACGATAGTCGAACCCAGTTCGACTATTGAAGGAAAAAATTTCCTGGAGATGTGGCCGGTCCTGGAGATGTCGCAAGGGAGGATCACACTTCGATTCCTCTAAGCTCACGTGGGCTAACCCGGTGTGAGAAACAAGAGGACCGGAAGTGTTCCACAACCCCAACATTCTCCACTTGATGGAAAACTTCCGCAGATGAGAGCAGCTCCTCCAATCTTCCTCTTCAACCCCACTGCTGTTGCACACCATTCAAACTTAGCAACAGGCACAGCCTTGGTAAGAAAATCAGAACTGTTCTCCTTGGTATCAACCTTCTCCAGTTGAACCACCTGCTTCTCTACCTTTTCCCTGATGAAGTGAAATTGGATGTCAATGTGCTTTGTCCTAGCATGGAAAGCCGGATTCTTGGCTAACTGAATAGCCCCTTGGCTGTCACACCACAGCTTCACAGGACCTTGCTCAAAACCGAGCTCCCGCACAACCTCCTCAACCATATGGCCTCCTTACCGGCATGTGTAAGAGCCATATATACTCAGCCTCCGTCGACAAGAGTGCCACTACTCCTTGCCGCCGACTCATCAACTAACAGCACCACCAAACAATGTAAAAACATACCCACTGATGGACCTCCTGCTATCCAGGTCACCTCCCCAGTCAGAGTCCACGTGTCCGACCACGTCCAGGACTCTTCCAGCTTCAGCACCTTCATAACATATAGAATAATTTAAAGTTCCACGAAGATACCTGAACACCCGCTTCACAGCATTCCAGTGCTCCTTCCCTGGTTTGGCCATGTACCGGCTCAGCACTCCCACTGCTTGTGTGCTATGTCGGGCCAAGTACAAACCATGGCATACATGAGGCTTCCCACTGCACTAGCATATGGAACCTTCACCATGTCCTCCATTCCTCAGTTGTTTGGGACACATCTCCGCAGATATCTTATTCCCCACGGGCATAGGGGCACCAACAGGCTTGCAGTCAGCCATGTTGAACTTTTTACACCTTTGACATACCTCTGCTGCCCAACCAAAGCTTCTTTTGCTTCT